>NW_004624796.1:10296298-10330864 GCF_000247695.1 Heterocephalus glaber
GGGGGAGGGGGCGGCGCGGTCGCGGACTTTGCCTAATACGGAGCCCGGTGGGGCAGCGGCCTGGCGGGGAGTTAAGTATAGACCTGCGGGAATGCGGGGCGGTTGCGATCAGTGTGCGGAGTTCTCCTGGCCTTTCCTCCGACTTTGCCTTCTCTGTTAACGGGAGCTCGGTTGCTCTTAGCGCTCCTCACTCGGGACGAGCTTTCTTCTGCAAACACTACCTCACCAAGGTAGGGTCATCGTGTCCTGCGTCTTTAGATCTCAGGCCCTTTACTGACATCCCAGGCTTGCATTTCTGGCTCCTGCTGGGACTTGCGACTTCGGGCCCCACCGCGACTCGCTCCTCCAGGAGCTGTCAGAGAGACTCCGGTGTCACCTCCTCCTCCAAACCTGTTTGGAGGGTGCTTTTCTGCTCCACTATATCGCCTCTCGGAAAGCTGTTTTCCCAGTGCCAAGCGAAGTATTATCAGCCTATATAACTATAAGGAAAATTATTGTAACCTTTCTCCAGGATTTATATAGAACAAAGTGATTAGCAAAGATTTAATGACCCTTTGAGTACAGTATTGACTATTATGTACTCAGCTTCTGAATACCAAAAAAAAAACCCAAACCCGTTCATAAAACTGTTGAGGAATTACTGTGTCAGACACCACTTTTTTTTTTTCTTTACGATGTATTATCTCAGTTTTAGTTCTCTACAATTCTGTGAGGGGTACAAGATACTGCATTTTACAAATAGGGAAACTGAAGGACGAGGAGGCAAAGTCTCTCGCTCAAGATCACGGACAGCAAATGTCGGACATGGATTTCCACCCATGAGAGTCCAGAGCTGTGTTACGTCCTCTTGCTCCTTTCCCACGTTTTGCAATCTTGAAAGGAGAGAAAAGTAACATTGAAAACCGATGGAGATCCGTTCGTTCGGTACCTACCAGCACACTGCTGCCTTTCAAAGCCGGAGGGACTGAAGCTTCTCTGGGCCGGTCTCATCCAGTTGATACACATTTTTGGAATATCTGCCATGTGTTCCTTGGTTGTCGGCCCCTTCCTTTTCCAGCCCTCTCCATTTTGAAGGCCAGCTTCCCATTTCAAAACTGAACAACACTACACAATTCCAGTTTAACGTCTTCAGCGAAAAGAAATAAAAATAAATACATGCAGCCTTTAGCGATTCCCATTGACTAGTCTTTGCCTTAAGGGACTTAGGCTGTCTGTCATTCAGGGCCATTTGCAGTATGCTCCGGGATCCCTCTTTCCAGTTCTCTTGCCTTTGAACTCTCCTCTGATTTCTGTTCCTCAGATTCCTCATCACAGTGCTTTGCATCTTTGCGCAGCCTTGTCACTCTGTGTTCTTCCCATGACTCGTGATCAAATCAACCTCTTTGAGGTTTTCTAGGTGTCCCACCTCACCCCTGCAGAATTCAGTGCTCTCTCCTTTGTGTTCTCACAGTGTCTTGCTGTTCTTCTCGCCCTTCCTTAGTGCTCTTTCTAAACTTACCTGTCTCTCTACCTGTGTTGAGAATGTCCCTTGTCATTTCCATCAAGCAAGAATAACTGAAATGGAATAATCCTTGGAACTAACTCTGGGTGGAACTTTTCTGTAGGCATTGAGCGTTGAAGACAGAGTAGGATTTGCATATGCACGGAGCACGTATTTCAAATGAGATAAATTGCAGAGAGAAGCATGAGATGCAAGGCTGGTGTATTCTCTCTGTTGAATTGGAGGATCCAGTTAGGGAGTAGTGATAAATAAGACTGGAGAAATTGTGTTTTTGAGATTGGAATGAAATCATATACATTTAGTGGGGTGACAGGAGGGAGGTTCTTTTTGTCCATTGACCTTGTTTTTTTTCCCTTTTAGCAGAACTTTGGGGTGTTTAATTTTTTTGTGATATTGAAAACATAAAATAGTATTTAAGAAATATAGCAAATGTCCTCACAAATGTTAAAAAGGACTTGTCTAATTCTATAAGCCGAGCGTAACTTTTCATTTTCCCTTAATATATTTCATGAGTGTGTAGCCTTCTTCAAGTTTTTACTCAAATCTCCCTTTTCAGGAAGGCTTTATTTAGGGATCTTCAAATTGAAATAGTGACCCACATAGTGACACTCCTTTATCTCCCTTGCTTTATTTTTCTCTATCTCACTTATGGCCATATAGCTGTACCATTTATTTTACTAATTCTTCATAGCTTATTGTCTGTCTTCCCCATTAGAGTGGGAAGGACTTTAGGAAGTCCTCAGTAAATATTTTCTGAATGAATATATACTTTAGTGCATTGTTGTTACAATATCTGCTCTATTGTATATTCTCTTTTTTTCTTTAATATTCTAACAAGTATTTCCATATAGCTTTCATAATCACACTTTTTATGGCCGTACAAGAGTGTATAAAGTTACATACAATAACATATTAAATCAGGCCCCTGACGATGTTTTGCTTTTGTTCATGTTGAATTTTGTGGGTTTGGGTAAATCCCCAGGAGTAGAATGACAATTTGAAGGATTTTTATGGTGCTTGCTCATAATGGGCTTCTGTTGAGGCAAATGAGACAGCTCCCCAGCTTTTCAGCAAACACATCTGAACCTGTATGTATACGTCTACTGTGGTGGGTCAAGCGTGGGACATACGTTGACTATTCTAGACCTGTTTTTGAAGAAATGTAACTGGGAACATTTACACATAAACAGTGACTGCAGTGAACGAATGAGATAAGTGGTCCCCAGAGGTGTCAGAGGCAAGACAGGTAGGGAGAATCCGAGAAAGCTTTATGAAGGAAATCACAGCATTGAAACTAAGCTCTTAAGGATAAGTAGGACTTAACAGGCATGGATGATGCAATAGCACGAGTTAGGCTAGAGATGTGAAGCCACGAGGAGGCGAGATGTCCTTTGAGGCAACAGCAGACACAGAGGGCTCCAGCGTAGACTGGGACAGGGACCTTGGGTTATTGCAAAGGGCTTCAGGTGCCTTGGTGATCTGTTTGGATTTCAGTCTGTCAGCATTGCCGGAATGTGTTTATTACAGGTTTTGTTGCACTACTTTGTAGCTGGGTAACCTTTGGACAAGTGGAATCTCTCTGACCCTTAGTTTTCTCATCTGTAAAACCGGAATGACAAAACGACTTTGCTAATTGTTTACAAATATAATACAAACACATACCATATAGTATATATGGTAATATAGATAATATATAATATATGTATTAGAATACATACAATGATAGGTGTTTGAAATTGCTCACAATGTTAAAAGGCAATGTTATTTTTTTTAAAGGAGATAGAATTGTAGATAACTGTCAAGGAATGGATGGGCAGTTTCTAAGAACGTAAGAAGCCTTGGAAGACAGCTAGAAGACAGAGACCCACTGCAGTAGGGGTGGTTGGGGTCAGCTGTGGCTGTAGCAGCAGGAGACAAAGGCCCCTGTGTTTTCCAGGTCATGGAGTGTGCGTCTCCTTACAGCACGCCTGTCTTATCGCCACTTACTGATTTAAGAGTCCCCTGCAGCACACAGTTACCTCTTTTTCTCTAGTTTCCTAGCTCAGTACCTGGCTTAGCCAATTAGTGTTGAGCCTGAAAGAAATAAATGTACGAATGAATTAAGCAGCAAGAAAATTTCTATCTATGGAGCATGTTTTCTGTTTGCTTTGTTATTTGTTTGGGTTCATGTGATCAACTGCCCTGGAGCATTTAAACAGAAAACAGAACAGAACGTCCCAGAAAAGAATTCCTAGTGGCAGAAATTCCAATTGCTTTTGGGTTGTTTTACCACAGTTCCGAACCTGATGGTTGAAAGAAGGCTAAAGTTAATTAAATGTAGGGCCCTTAGAGAAACTTTGATTATGTCTCCCTGTGACAGAGGGTTTAGGAAGTGAGCTCTGATTAGATTAGGGCCTGGCTTTGTTTATTGGAAAGCAGATATAGAAGGTTTGGACTGGTATGTGATGCTGTACTACTTGGTACAATACTGCCACCTACGGGACAACAGTAAAACCTGTAATCCAATACATGGACTTTTATACAATGCTATTGAAATCTATGGAAAATGACATTTAAATTAATCCTCTGATGAGTTCTCTGGCAGGTTACTAGTTGCTTCTCATATTTATCTCTTACACATGGGTCTTCCTGAAAAAAGACAAATGTATGGGAAATGTGAATGAGATATTTAGCTTTTCATGTTCTTATTGGAAGCACAGGGACTTGGAATCAAAAATAATGGAATCATACAATTTTAACCCTGGAAGGTACCTAGAACACTATCCACACGAACACGCTCAGATTAACTAAGTTCACGCTTGGCTTTCACAGAAGATGAAACCGAAGTGGAATGCAGTGAGGCTGTGAAGACAACAGGACCGAGTTCGGAGACCTCCGAGCCTGTATTTCGACCTTGTCACTAGCTTCCTCTGAAACTGAGGTCTGAAACTTAGCGTTCAGATCCCCTTGGAGTGGCCTTCAAACTTTTGCTTTTTTGAGAGCACGCTGCTACCAATTACTTGAGCACACAGTCTCCATGTAACTTTTTAAATTTTTTTATTATTTTTGGTACCGGGGATCAAACTTGGGTCCTTGCGCTTGCACAGCAGGCGGCGAAACCATTGAGCTAAATCCCCGGCCCCTCCATGTAACTTTGATAATGCACTTACTTAAGCATGAGTGGCCGTGTCTGCTAATATCCCAGGGCACAGAGCAGGCCTAGAGCCAGCCCAAGATAGCATCAGGATATGGGAGCAGAGACTTTAAGCTCAGTGCTAAGTTCAGGTCCCAGCTGGCTGGCTGGCTGTCCCTCTGTACCCTGAATCCCATAGTACTCTCTTACCTTATGATTATTGTGAGTATCATGAGTTACTATGTAACAGTGTCTAGAACGTAGCAAGCCATTGTTGTCATCATGAATATTTCTCCATTTCTAACGTCTTTGCTAGTTTCAGCCATTTATTTACCTGACTTCTTTCACACCTGCTGAGAAAGTCATTGCTTTTACCCCACCCTGCTAAGGAGAAGTTCTAGAAGTGCCATTCTGCTGTTTTCTTGCTGTTCTATGGAGTTCACACCTTCACCACATTCAGCCAGTGGTTTCTGTGCAGGAATCTTTTTCAACCACTGGTCTGTGGTCTGAGCAAGTGTTGTTTAGTTTAAAGTGAAGACTCCATGATTTTGTATTTCATAAATCCACCTAGGCACTTCTGAGGTCCCTGCTTTTAAAGACTAGGCTACTCATTTTCAGGGATGTATTTACCAAAGATTTCAAAAAGCTACAGATGTGGCGGCTTCCTTAACCTCTGGTGTGCCTTGGTAATTGTAAGGGGAACTGAGGAAAAATGACCTCTCGTGACTCTGGGAAGAACGAAAAGTAGGAAAAACTGGTCTCCGCAAGTACAACTTATATTTTACGTACTCTTAATTCATGGGAACAGAATGTATATTTAACCCCGGGCATGACTCTAAGTTGAAAAGCAAGGGCGTATGTATTCTTTTCTTTTTTAAAAAATAAATTCTTTGAAAACAGGCTCTCATATGATCTTCCATATGTATTCCTTCTATGGTGCATCAATTGTTTTTATTTAGTGAAAATTATGTAAATTATAAATGATGATTTTTAGTAAAGATTTCCACTTGTACCTACATGATATGCTATGTATTTGTATAAAATACATATTTATATACATGATACTGCATTTGAAAGCTTTTTTTCTCAAGATACATTTATGTATTTATGTATTGTTAAAATGCTGCACAACAGTGTTATTTTTGGTAGTAATTTTAGTCTTTCAGTTTATTTGCTGAAACCAAAAATACTCAGGACCTTGTTTTGTCTGTAGTTGGTCCCTTATATGTTCTATTATTCTTCTTCTAGCGTCAACATAAAAGTATTATTTGTCATTTTTTTTCTCCTGTCAGCTTTAAAAAAATAGAATAATGAATCAAGAGCATAGTGACAAATGGCATAACTAAATAGCTTAATTATATAAATATATATGTAGCAAAACCATGTAAATTGTGGCACTTCTTTTCAGGAAGTTCAGTGATATTTTTAAAATTGTGATAATATATACAGAAAACTGACCACCTTAAGTTTCTTAAAATGTACAGTCCAGCGGCATTAGTATATTCACATTGTTCTATTTTTTTCTTCTTTCTTTCTTTCTTTTCTTTTTTTTTTGAGACAGAGTCTCACTATACAGTGCAGGCTGGCCTTGAATTCACTATGTAGCCCAGGCTGGCCTTGAACTCGCAGCAATTCTCCTGCCTCAGCTGCTCGAGTGCTGGAATCACAGGTGTGTGCCACCACACCTGGTTTACATTCACATTGTTGTGTGGCCATCAGCATGGTCCTTTTGCCTGGCTTATTTTACTGAGCCTAGTGTCTTAAAGATTCATCCATGTCATAGCAAGTGTCAGAATTCCTTTCCTTTTGAAGGCTGAGTAATATTTCATTGCGTTTAAACCATACGTTGTTTATCCATTCAGCCATTGATGGATACTTGGTTTGCTTCTTTCTTTTAGTTATTATTAATAATACTGCTTTGAGCATGCATGCACACATTAGTGATACTGATTTTAATAGAACTTTATAAAATACTTTTATTTTCTTTAGGTGGTTGGTTCTAGCTATTGCCATGGTACGTTTTTATATGGAAAAAGGAACTCACAGAGGTTTATATAAAAGTATTCAGAAGACACTTAAATTTTTCCAAACATTTGCCTTGCTTGAGGTAAGTTTTTCATCATGTTGTTTTTCTATAATGCTTATTTGACTATGTTTTTGTTGAATGATACCAGTTTTATTTTGCTTATTACATACCACCTATGGATTTATTTAATACCAGAGTTGATAGGGATTTATTTTATGCTTTATATTATTGACTTGTGATTTTTTTTTTATTTGCTTACAGATAGTCCACTGTTTAATTGGTGAGTTTTTCTTGAATTTTTGTCTTTTTGTTATAAATTGTCGTTAGGGCAGTAGTTGATTTATTTTTCTCTTCAAGGAATTGTACCTACTTCTGTGCTTGTGACTGGGGTCCAAGTGAGTTCAAGAATCTTTATGGTGTGGCTGGTTACTCACAGCATAAAACCGGTAAGAGATGTAGATGTGTTTTCTACCTGAACATGTAGGCAAGCTTTTCATCATTAGGGATCTAAAATACTGACATTCTTACATTTCAGGAAGCAGAATGATTAGGCCATGAAGGACTTGGGCTGGGATTAAATTAGCAGCCTACACTGACTTAGTGCTGTAGTAGAATGACCGAAACACAGCAAAACCAAGTATTGGTGTTTTATAGCCATACTGTACTCTTTGATATTTTTGTGGTTTTTAAAATTGTATCATTTGTCAGATCACAAACTGAAATGTTTTTTGTTGAAGTTTCTTCCTTATCAAAGTTATTCTCTTTATGTAATTGAAAGTGTCAGCATAAACAGTTTATTTTTCCTCATTTAGCATTGAATATTGTAGCAAAGACATAAAAGTCAATATAGTTCTGTATGTCTGAACAAATGGAAAAAATTAAAAGTGAGTCTTTTTATCAAAGGATATAAAAATCTCAGGAGGCATAAGTGCAGATCTGTCATAAACAGGGTCACTAGTTAATAACATATTCTGCACCATCTGTATACATACTTTTAATTTGTCAATTAAAAAAGAATTTCAAAAAAGTTGGGATTGAGAAACTTGGGGAAAAATAAAGGTATTATTTATGGAAGCAAGGAGGGAGAGACTGACTGAATCTAAATCAGAGCTTAGGCCTTTTAGAGGAAACAGACCCACGGGAGACGGTGTCAGAATATACATATTGGGCCCTTTAAGCCCACGTCAGAAACATTTCCCGGCTCAGCCCTCCTGACCTTCTTGACAGCCTTTGTAGTCTCCTGTCTATTTGAGGACAGATCTCTGGCCCCCTTTCCACTCTGCAGATTCCTCCCTTGTCTCCTCTGTGCCCTGGGACGGACATCTGACCTCCTCTTCGTTTCCTCAAAGCCTCTCTGGCCTCCTGTCTACGTGGGGACAGATCTTTGACCTTCTGCCCTCTTATTACTCTGCACCTTAGCCGTCTTGACTGGCATTTTTCACTCGACTTACTCAATCCACCTGGTCCCTCACTGGTGACTGCCCTGTGGATAGCAGCGATCCTGGGCCTCCCAGAGAGCCAAACTCCTCATGAATGAAGATCGCTTACTACTGTCAAAGCAGGAGTACATTAACTGAATAAAGGGGAGGCTGTTCAGGGAGTGAATGGATGCAATAGCTAGGCTAGGACCACGAGGCATCTGAAGAATAAATGAGAAGAAAGGTAGTGATGGGGTGGCCAGCGTTAACTAGAGACGAAATTAAAGGAAAGCTAGGTAGTGACTCTGCAAAGGAAAGAGAGGCTCCTTCTGCTTGTCTTCTCCATGGGAGAAGGCTGTTCCTTCTCTGTTCCTAGCTGCTCTTCTCTTTCTTCCTGTTAGGGTTTCTTTTCTGCCACAGCAGTTTCCCATCAGCCCAGATTGTAAGGGGGTGATTTCCTAGGATAGTGGGGTTACTGCCTTGAGCGAAGGGCAAGGGAGAAAAACTAGGTAATAGTTGACCATTTCTGTGCGTAGCACATAAGTTCAATGTTTATAACTAATTCTTTAATAGTGACTTTATTAAGTGTTCCATATCGGCTCCGTCTAGCCTGAACGTTCCATTGTAAGAAAAGACAAGAAATGTTGACAATGAGCACAACACACAGCTCACCAAAACATCAATTCAAGGTTGACCAGCATTGGATTTCTCTCTAATTTTGCAGATCCAGAATGAGGAGAGTGTGGTGCTTTTTCTGGTCTCGTGGACGGTGACTGAGATCACTCGCTATTCCTTCTACACATTCAGCCTTCTCAACCACTTGCCATACTTCATTAAGTGGGCCAGGTGGCGATGTCTTGCACTTTAATGTCTCACTGTCTGGTGCATGCTGATTTTGTGTGCTGAGCTAACACCAAAGAATTAAAGTTTGTGTTGTAGCTTCATGATAGCAGCATGCTCTTGTTTTGGATATTAGCAGCATCACAGCTTGTATTCAAAAAGCTGGATTTAATGATCAGAGACAAGTCATACTAAAATACATCTTGTATAACATCAATCCCAGGCAAATCATATTCTTAAGTAACTTCAGGACCAGTCATTTATTTTCATTTGAAAACACCTTATATATTTTTGGAATTATATTGAAAAAACTGTACCAAAATGTGGTATTTTATTTGTTTGATTTAAATTATTTTAATAGTCACAATTTTTAGTTCATTGTATAAGCATCATCTTTTTCTGTTTTTGATATAAATAGCTGAGACAGACTTACAAAGTTTATACTTTAAATTGTATTATTTGGAATGTGGACCAAATTTATATCCAAAAGCAGTATTTTTAAAGTGAAAAAATGCTCTATTCTTTTTGAAGATTGAATTCTTTGAGAAACTGATATTTTATCAAGTTATTATAAAAATAAAACTACTTTTTGGAAAGTAGCTGTGCTCACCACTATACCACCAGCACACATCAGAATTTTTGGAGAAGAAATCAAAACCAGCATCGATTTGCTTATTCTGTTCTTGTACTTAAAGTAGCAGTAGCAAAGTAGCAGTGACAGGTAGTGCATACTTGCTGCACACCTGGGATGCAGGGGTTTATATCCTCTCAGGATGACGGCAAAAAATTAGAAACCCTAATAGGTGTTAGTGGTAGTAAATGCAAAGTGTAAGTTCCATATAGGCAAGATAGAAGAGGTAAAGAAGATTTTCATTCTTAGAATTATTTAAGGATATAAACTATAGAAGTAATATGTTTTCACTGTAAAAAGTTCAAACAATGCAGATATATATATAAAATAAACCCAGAAAAGGGGAATGGGGAAAAAATAAGAACCAAGATGGATTATGTAAAGGTGCAAAATTCCAAATTCCAGTGATGAATGTCATTACATTGTATACTGTAAATGTACCAATATAGGACCGGGGATTTAGCTCAGTGGTTCCGCCGCGTGCCTCGCAAGTGCAAGGTCCGGAGTTCGATCCGCGGTACCAAAAAAAAAAAAAGTACCGATATAATTAATAATAAAAAACTCCCACAAAGCTGTTTATCTTTCTGTGCAGCCCTCAGCTTGTCCCTAGAGGAGGAAACTGTCCCCAACTAGAGTTTTCATAATAACACAAATGTAAAAACACATATGTAGGTTTAACAGGCTGATATTATGCTTGTTTTCTGTGCATATCTTGGAGCTTTTTTTTTTCTTTCAGTGCAGATACATTTTGATCTAGTTCTTTGCTACATAATATTCCACAGTATGATTGAACCAGTTCTCTATTGCTAGAATTTAGATTGTTTTCAGCCTTCTGATATTATAAGTAATGCTCAGAGACATTATAAATGATGCCATATTTATGTAGCATGAAAAATCTATATTTTTAAAAACAGTGATATGTGTAGGAATACATTCTTTGCTAGTTTCAGACTTGTTTCTGATCCTCATGTATTAAAAGCCTGATACCTTTTCTCTAGTGATTAGTCCTTTTTTTTAATAACTCATGTATTATATATGTTCAAATCTAACAAATGATAATATATGAATAAATAAAAAAATAAAAACTTTAAAATTACTTATAATCCCTCTACACAAGAATGATCACTGTTGTATTATGTAGTCTCTCAGACCTTTAAAAATGTCCTCTAGGTCTTTTTTGGACATTTGTGGCTTAACGTTTTGCATATCATAAAGTTTTAAAATGATAAATTGAGCCTAAACAATATTGTCCTAAGAAGGTTGCACTATTAGTCATATGTTTTGTACATGAAAATGTGTTCACTTTTAGTGATTTTGGGGCTTTTTGAAGTATTGGCAGTAGAATTGAATGTAGTTGAGCTTTATCTTAGCATATCAATACCATTTTGTATGATAATTTTCTGGACTTCTGGAGCCTTTACAAACATCAGCTCATGACATAGTCTCTTTTCGTACATGATGTTCACAAAATTTGTGTGAAGATAACAGGATGCACCTTGTACTTTTCCTTAGGTCAAGCACATTAGTCTTTAATGCTTTGCCTTTCCTTTTTAGAATGTGTTTGCATGTCTTTCGTTTCTAGAAAAGTACAACACTCTGCCATTTGATGTTTAAGTTTGCTGTTTAGAAAACACTTGTTAGTGACTTTGATGTTAAACAAGGTGTTACATAAGATCTTTCAAGTTTGAAATGCATGTGTTAGCATAATATCTTAATCATGAATAATTAATTTCATGTCCAAAAAAACCTTTAAAATTCCAACTGTCAAAATATATTTGCGAACCTCATTAAGTAGTCCAAAATAATATTCATATTTAAATTCAAATGTGGAAGCTATTGTTCTCAAGTAAAACTTCACATTAGAACTGGCTTCTTATTTATAAATAGTTTGACTTTCTATCAGGATTTGAATGTCCTTTGAATTTATGTGTTGAAAGTCTTTTTGAAAAAGTCCACAGAATAATAAAATATTGGGTTATGTTTTCATATTGATTTCCATTTTACTTTCAAAATTGAATTTTCTTTTTTAAAAAAATTAATTTTATTGGTACATTTTATACAATATACAATATACATTGTACAATATAATGACATTCATCATTGGAGATTTGTACCTTTACATAATATATCTTGATTCTTATTTTTTCCCCATTCCCCTGCCCTTCCTTCAACCCCTCCACCACTCTTTATTTACAAAGACTTTGTTTTCTTTAAAAAAATTTTAGGTAACAATTGGAAGTCTCTGAGGAAGCATTAAATTTTTTTCTGAATGTGGTTTATGGATAAGTCTTCCATATTTCCCTCAGAACTTAATGATAAGTAATCTTTTTAAGTGCAACTAAAGTCAAGAAAGTTATATAATTTCTTCCCATTTCATTAGAAATGTTAATTTTTCTTAAGGCTTTATTCTAGGAGTAATATTCTCAGAGAGATAATGTTTTTCTATTAAAGAACAATACTACGGAAATTGTTTGAGAACCACATAGAGTAAAACAAAGTCATTTTGGGTGTTTTGAGAAGGGAATATAAAATGTTCAGTAATGTGATTTTAAAATTTGAGATAGAGAAAGATTGATTTACGTGATAACTATAGAAGACTGGTAAGAAAGCAGGTACATAATCGGGGCAAAGAAAGGACAACAGGTTCAATAAAGGGATCATTCTGTTTTTTACTCATTAATCTATTTTGGCAAATACTTTTACCGTTCTTCCCCATCTCTTGTCTTTGTATATCTATGGTACCCAGGAATCTGGTGACTTACAGAAAAATGATTTTCTTTAATAGGAAAATGTCATTGTCTTGAATCTTTTAGGTTCTCCTGTTAAAGACCAGTAGAACCAAAGCATAAGTATGCTAGCCTCCTCTGTGGTGGAGACTTTGCCACAATCCATATGAACAAATGGTGATTTGGTATTTTGGATAGAACTTTCTCAGCTCTGTTTTTAAGCAAGCCAACTCTGTATTCCTTTGAAATGGCTTGTATCAGTCACTTTCCTATTGCTGGGACAAAATATCTAACACTTGCAACTTTACAGAAGAGAGGTTTGTTTTGGTTCATGGTTTTATGAGTTCAGTCCATGGTTGGCTGACTCCAGGGCACAAATGGCATGATGGAAGGGAATGATGGAACATGGCTGCTTAATTTACAGCAGCCAGGAAACAGAGAGATGGAGGGGCAGAGACTTGTCTCTTTCCGGTCACATCCCTGCTGGCCCCTCCTCCAACTAGGCCCCACCTCCTAATAGTACATTCAGGTATGGCCTCATCAATGAATTCATCCATTGACGAGTAAAGGACCCCCATGATCCAGTCACCTTGCAAAAGCTCCCATCTCTAAAACATATGAAACTTGTGGGGAACATTTTAGATCTCAACCTTATCTTACTGATTTTTTTGTGAAACCATCTTTGGACAGTATACTCATTACTAGTTACGGATGTTTTATGTAGCATAATCAGTTTTCTGCAGTAGTAATTATGTTCAGTTAGCAGCCATGAAGTTTTTCAGGTACCTTTAAAAATAACTACTGTACTTTAGTAATTTCAAGGTGCAGGTATAAAATTGACATCTTAAACTAGCGTTTTCAAGCACAGCAATTGATTAATAAATGACTAGCTGAAAAAAAAATAGTTATGAGCCCATGTGCCAAAGCAGATCCTTTTACAGTACTTAAAAAAGTAAATCTGTAGTCCCAGAAGTCTGGAGGACGTCTTGAGCCCAGGAGTTTGAGACCAGCCTTAACAACATAGTGTGATCTCATCTCAAAACAGACAAAACCTGTGTATACTTTTTAAAAAATGTATAAAAGTATTTCACTACTGTAAAGTAACTTGACTAAGAAGATACTGCCATTTGGAGTGGAAACTTTACTTAGAAAGAAGAATAATAGTTACTAAGCAGAAAAATTAACCTCATGCAGTTATTGTAAATATGCACAAACAGGAGAATCTCTTAAACTTAAGTGCAGTAGTAGTGAAAGAACCATGCTGTAAAATCCAATAATTATTCCAGAAAAATAATTCTCTGAGGTTTTTCTTTCTCTAGATATAATTTTTTTATCATCTTATACCCTGTTGGAGTTGCTGGTGAACTTCTCACAATATACGCCGCCTTGCCATATGTGAAGAAAACAGGAATGTTTTCCATAAGACTTCCTAACAAATACAATGTCTCTTTTGACTACTACTATTTTCTTCTTATAACCATGGCCTCATATATACCGTGTAAGTATATATTTATTAGTACTTTGATTTAACATGATACGGAAGTTTTTAGAAAGGTGTAATAAGGTAGTTTAATGGGCAAGGAGAAATAATCTGAAATCATAGCTTGCAAACATTTTAAGACTTCTGTTCAAGCCCACATTTATTCATGATTTAGAATAATTGAAGGAGTGAGTCAAAGACGTTTTACTGACTGTAAGTAAAAAGGAAAAAAATTAATACACAAGTGATTACTCTCTGAAAGGCAGTTAAAATGTGCTTAGTATGATTAATTTTTTAAAGGAAAAGAAAAATAAATTTTTCAAAAAGTGTGGGTGTCTCAGAGCGCTGTTTATAAGCATTTAGAATTATGTGTCTGAGTATAATATTCTATTCAAGAAAATCTCACATCATTTCTATTCATTAAGTATACTTGGGAAAATCACCAAGGAGCACTTTAATCTTACTTGTGTTACTCTGTGTACTTGAAAATATTAAAGCTGCTTTTCTTAAAATATTTCTAATATCCATCCAGTTCACTCATTTTTCATCATCTCATGCAGTAGTTGGAATGAATTGGTGAAACTTTACCCACTTTAGTGTTAATAGCGACATTTATAGGTCCAATTTTGATAGTCATTAGCAGGAAATACGAAAGAAAAATAAGGTTGTTATATACCCCTCTATGCCCATCTCAGAGTTAGAGATTTTGATGTCAGAGCTATGAAGAAGGAAAGGAGGGAAGTTTATAGAAGCTAAAATTGACATTGACACCATAGAAAGTATTTCATCTGAAGAGGATGTGCCTAGCACTTAAACAGCCCCTTGAGGTCTACAACTTTGAAGCATTTCAAAAAGCAAAAGGGACTTAGTGGTCGAAGAGTGTCTGAGCTCTGTACCCCACCTCAGCCCTGGCCCTGAGCCAAGCCAGGGCTTGCAGAGATGTTTGTACATAGTAATGGGTGTGCTCATTGGCTGTCATCTTCCCTGTGACTACTGAGGCATCTCCAGAAAATCCTACGTCCCAAAAGATAACTGTTCGGAGCTATAAGCCAGGAACTTTGTTTTTACTTTTGTCTTTTTGTGGTACTCAGGGTTAAACCCAAGGCCTCGCACATGCTAGGCAAGCATTCCACCACTGAGCTGCACCTCCAGCCCTTTTTAAATTTTATTTTGAGACAGGGTCTTGCTAAGTTGCTCAGGCTGGCCTGGAACTTGCAATGCCTCAGGCTGCCTCAGCCTCCAAAGTAGTGAGGATTATAGATCTGCATCACTGCATATCTTTTGTTGGTATTTTTTATGTAGCACGGGAAACGTAGACTCTAGCCTGTGCTGGCAGCAATTTCCCAGCTTACCGTGCAGTTACCGAGAGTCCCACTGGGTCAGAGCCCACCAGTCAGCAGGGGCATGTGTTTTCACTCCGTTATCGACATCAGCAGAAATAGCAGCCAAGTTTACCTTGCTTATGAAACCCTTTGCTCATGATTAGTATTAAAAGTGCTTTGTGAGGAATATTTGTACTCAAAAGAAGTGGTATCTCTCATTCACCAATGAGAGCATTCTGGATGAGAGGTCGAGTGAATTGCTTAAAAATCAGACAGTTGGTGACACCAAGATTTGAACTCAAGCTCACATCATCTACTGAACTCTTCAGGATTATTCTAGAAGTATTTACAATAACTGGTCAGTTAGCTTTAAGTATACATGACCTGGATATATTTAGACCAGAGGTATGATATGATAGTTACATTCTTCAAGATGGGAGCTACCTAAATTTAAACAATAAAAACTAGTGTGGATTTTTGCTCTGTCTAAACAAAATTCTGAAAATAATTTTTTTACACAGAGTTGCCTGAGTGCGATACTCACAGCTTGTTCTGTGAATATGGTTTGGTTACTCTGTCTATTATTTTTACATTTCTATGATTTCTAGCTGGTGTCACTTTGTTGATGCACCAGCGTTTATACTGTGATTAAAATCATTGGTTCAGATTGGCTCAAAATAGTCCCCAAATCTGGGCAGATGACCATCCGTCCAGTCGTGAGCATGTATTTTCATGTGTTTGTATGTACCAGACCTCCCTTAGCCTCTGCTTTCAGGAGCACCTACTCTGCGTCTATTTGGAGGACCCCATGCCGGCTCTTCCCAGGTCACAGGCAGCTCCCCACTGTAGCACATTCTGCAAACCTGGGACCATGGCACTGGCCCACACAGGCCTCCTCCTCCCATCACCCCAGTGCCGTGCGTGTTGCCGGTGTGTACAGCGCTGAGGTCCCGGGGTGGCTGTTGATGAAGGCTGTGGATGCGCTGGTTCACACACGCACAGTCTGTAGCCGATGGAACAGGAAAGGAGGCATTTGGGCCCCGCTTTCCTTGGTTCTGGCAAATATTTCAAAGATTTATTAAATTCAAAATTCAAGCATGGCCTTCCAGGACATTATGAAGGATTTTATCAAAATACTAAGTTTTCTAAAACAGTAAGACCTCATCTATTGCGTTACAGTAGTTAGGCAGTGTGTGGGCCTCCATCAGCTTGCTCACATCCTTACGTCCATAAATATCAGGAGGTAGCGAAGGTGCACAATGAACATGTTCTCCAACTGCCGCATTTGTCAGTTTTCGAGCGTAAACAGTCTCAAACACTGGCTTATCTTTCTTTGTTTTCTTTGTTTCCATCAAGTGTTCCCACAGCTCTATTTCCATATGCTGCGTCAAAGAAGAAAGGTGCTTCACGGAGAGGCAGTTGTAGAGAAAGATGAGTAAAGAGCCCTATGAACAAGGTGCTTCTTCCAGAATAACCAGGATTACTTGAGTCCAAGTTTTAATACCAAGAATAACTCCATGAAAGATCACGGATTGGATTGTTTCTTAAAATATAATTCGAAATGTTTACCAATATTTGTCTTCACATTGTGTCAAGTCTGTTTTTTTACGAGAACTGTGCAAATAGCATCAACTCCTGGGTAGGTCTTGATCATTTAGAAAATAATTGGGTGTCATATGTGGGGGAAAAATTTTGTTAGTTTCAGTTAATTTGTGCAACATATGCTCAAGGCTTTTTAAGTCAATGTTTAGAAATTAGTTTAACATGCCAGGGATTTAGCTCAGTGGTGCTGTGCCTGCCTCGCAAGCGCAAGGTCCTGAGTTCGATCCCTGGTACAAAAAAAAAAAAATTTAGATCTTAGAAATTAGTTTAATAACTTTATATTACGACACCTGCCATGGACATTTATGTGATACCTACAAATGAAAACAAATAGAAAATTACAATAACTGACTGATGTAATGGAACCCACAATCTGTTTTTCAAATTAATAAGGCAGCATTTGTGGTTAAAAACTGCATTTGCAAGTATGAATAATTGGCTGTAGTAAGAATTTTAATATAAAGTAGCAGCATAAAAAATATTCAAGATGTCACAATGATTTTCTTTCTTTCTTTCTTTTTTGCTGGAGATAGAAGCAAAGGGCCTCATACATGCTAAGCAAATGCTCTACCATTGAGCTGTGCCCACAGGCTGAGAAAAATATTCTCTGAAAATATTATTTGGCCACTGAAGTTACTTACTAGGAAAATTTGTTTTTTCCTAAATAAACCATTTAAAGGCAACATTTTCAATGATAAGGAATTGAAGAGGTTAAAAAAATGTAAGTCTATAGTTTTTCCCACTGGTTAAAAAACTATGATGTCTGATTTTAATATTGTACTCCAGTCTCTGCTTAGGAAAGGCTGCTCCAGGCTGTGGAATTATCTTATAAAAATGAATCCCTTGTGGTATTTACATAACCAAAGGTTTCCAGATCTGATGTAAAAGAGACTCATTTTATTCTGAATTCCACTGAATAGCAAAGAGTCTTGTAATGAATCTCCTGTCCTTGTGTTTAAGAAAAGGATACACAGAATTTTAATTCTTTTTTTTTTTCATGCTACAAAAATAGGTCTTTATGCTTAGGAAAATATAGTCAGAGCTAGCTTCTTATTCTGTACATAAAATCTTAACATCAAAGGCAGTACAGGATAGTACAGATAGTTTTTGAACTGATCTCCAAACAACCACAAACCCACTATATTGGAAAAAAAACCAAAACAGGTAATTGGAAGTTTTAGACAAAAGACAGTACTTCACACATCTAATCCAAATCAAAGAGCCTGCAGACAGTTTTCAGTGAGATGAAAGAAATGAAATAAATATAAATTCTATGGATAAATAAATGTAAAGTAATTTAAATGGGCTAACAGAACTAATTATTTTTTAAATTAAAATACTAGTCAGGTACAAGCTTTTGTTTCTTAATGCCAGACTTCTAAATGTTTACCAGACTACTATTAATACCATTAAAAAAATCTAATCTTTGACCCAGACTGTTAGTAATAATACTGATTTGCATTTGCAAAAGATTTTTTTCTCCCCAGTTATGTATACTATCAAATTTTTATCTGACTATAGGAATTCAATGGTGGGTATAAAATTAATGAATAAAGAACTTTAGCAATGATACATGAATTTTAATTCTTAAATAGGTCCTTTAAAAATTTTCCCTCCTGTATTAAAGGATGCTGATTTACTGATCAAGTTTAGAGAGAGAATAAGTATGTAACTAAAAAAACTGAAAGAACTTTTTGCCTGCTGTAGATACCTAAGTATAACTCTGCTTTAAATGTTCTGTATGGTTTACATTTACAATCAACATGTAACATTACACTTTTCAAAAATATTTGATGGTGTGTTACGGTACCATTTGTTTTCGTCTAGATGTTCAGAATTCAGAATAGTTTTGCAAACTTACTTTAAGTAACTTCATGAAAGGTGCTATTTCTTCTGTAATGTTACATTTTAATGTTTTCCCTGCAGCTGAATGTTTTGATGAGGAACGTGTATTAGGTTACTGTTTCTCAAAATGGTACTGTTAATTCTGCTCTTGTACGACTTGAGCAGTTTTACTCTTGAACTTTTATAAGGAAGAATTTTTCAGGGAGTTTCCCCCCTATGGTAATGTAGTATATGAAATTCACGTATTTACTTTATTAAATACCTGTCTTGTGAAATATATTTTAAATCCTGTTCCTAAAATTTGATTTAATTTGACTTGTACTCCCTCCAAGCATCTGTAATACTCTTTTTTTTCCCTCTGAAGTTGTGGAAGATCTTGAAGTGAGAATTGCAATTAATAAAAGTGAAATACATCAAACTATTTGGTGACCTACATTAATATTCTCAAAACGTGTCTAAACCTTAGATCTAGAATGGTTATCTTCTATAGTCAGCCAATTCTCAACTGTCATTTGTGTAGAAATTAAAGTGCTAAAGTAAAAAGAAAAAGTATTTGGAATTCCTTTGCTTTATTTCCTATGAATGCATTTCATTTTTAATTTCTCCCTACTTCAGTCTTTGAATAGGGAGGTCAATAATATATAAATTTGATACTAATACAGCAACATCCCTGATAGTTATAACTTACAAAAAAAGCATGCCAAAATAAACATAAGAAAGACATTTTCATCAAAAGCCTTTGTAACTTGACAACTGTAGATTTTCAGAAGTGTTATTTTTGCATGTTTAGATATTTTAAACGTCTAATTATTATGCTTCTGCTCACGGTTTCTAGTGGTGTGTTGCAAATGATAACAGAATCTTTTAGTAATCCTCCCTGCACACAGAAGGTCTGTATTTATTTTGTGCCTGCTGTGTGGCAAGTACCCTTGTAGGGAATTAACATCTTCCTTCAACATCTTCCTTCTATGTTATACTCCATCTTACTCAGTAACTTGGGCACAAAAACCAGGTTAGATTGGTTAGGTTTTTGTTTTTTTTTTTGATTGGTTAGTAAACACACTGCCAAATAACTATCTGGGCTTTATCAAAATGCAGTGTGTTCGTGTAGTGCATGGTACTTACATCAGGCTGCCACTAAATAGACAACATTTTGACTTAGGATTGTTTTAAACCAAAATCAATTATAGATTATGCAATTGAGAAAAATCATTAAGTGAATATGGGAGGAAAAATAACTAAAAACTAACATTTTGAATATCTTTCAAATGCATGTGGATTATACATAATTGATAGAAAAACAAAAAACCCCACAGTTTTATAATTTCAAACATGAAGTCATTGACACCTGTAGATTTCAGAAAAAATACAATTTGCTCATAATTTTAGTCTACATTTATAAAATACTTAGACATAAGTGGTTCTAGATAGGAAGTTTATGACTACAAAGAGTTTATAGTTTTAGTGTTCTGGCTATAGCTTTAAAATATTTTTGACACTTTTATTTTGAAGTAATTTTTAACTTACAGAAATGTTGCTAGGAAGACCTAGAAAGCCTTTGCTTAAATTCCTCACCTGTTAAGTTCCCCGTTGGCTGTAGTGTGTATTCTCTCTGTTTATAGTATTTTAAGAACCATTTCAAAGTAAGTGTGTATTTCCTAAGAACAGGGACTCGCTCTTTATTGCTATAGTTCAGTGATCAAAATTAGGAAGTCGACAGCAGTGTGGACCTTTACTCTGCAGACGTGTTGTAGATTCCAGTGCTCACCTGTGTGTTCCGGATCAAGATCCAGCCCAGCTTCAAGAATTCCATTTCCTTGCATCTTACTCTGGAGATGCTCCTTGTTTTGTGTTTCATCTTTCCCCATTTTTGACCCTTACCACACTATAGAATAGTTGATTTGCAGAAATTCCCTCAATTTGTGTTGGTTTGATGTTTTCTCTTGATTAATACACCTTTGGGCAGAAATATTGTTTAGTTCTGATTTCCTGTAGTATTAACATTGATTTTTAGGATTTTTTTTTGTTGGGTTGCAAAGTAATACCTAGATATTTTAATAATAGAAGGTCTTTTGTTCCAATTCATAGGAGTTTGTCTGTGAAATGATATATTGGGATTTTTAAAAACTAAATTAATGTGCCTGTGCTCTGATAGATGAAGAGTGATATCTTTTTTAAGTGTTTAAAGAGCACCAAATTCTTTATTCATTTCCAGGCATATTATTAACTCAACCTTTATATTGACTTTTATGCCACTGCATAATGCTCTGTAAAATTCTGTGATTAATTAATGCACTTTTATTTTGCTTAGAAATTCTTAACTAAGGCATATGACAATATAGTCCTACTGTTTATTTTGCCTTGCCTAAATTGTATGTAATGCAAGGTTGAGATTGCTATAAAAACACATTTTGTTGGGCCAGGGATTTAGCTCAGTGGTTTCACTGCCTGCTGCGGAAGCACAAGGACCTGAGTTCAATCCCCAGTACCAAAAAAAAAAAGCACATTTTGTGACAGTGTCCTAGCCTTACATTTTAAAATGCAATTTATACTATGTGAAAAACTTAAAATACTCTTAAAATTCTTAAATCTACCTAAATACTCTGTGGTTTAAGTTAGAGGATAATGGCTATAGAAAATAGGGTTTTTCAGACCATAACTTTTATAAGAATTATCTGAGGGCTTGAGTCCTTCCCTCAGAGTTGTGGCATTAGCAGGCCTGAAGAAGGGAATTTTGTGTTTTAAACAAGGTCAGGCCAGTTTAGTTGTAGTGCTTTAAGAAGCACTATAGTAAATTTCAAGGGCAAGAAAAATGATACCGTAATAAATGTCATATTCATTGTATTGAATAGAACTGAAGGGAGTAACCCTGTGGTCATTCTGTAACATTTCTTATAAAAGTGAACACCACAGTTTTAAGTTTAATAACAAAAGGAAAAACAATATTTATGTGGTAGGAAGTACTAAGACATTTTATATATGCTTTTGGGCATATTTTATATCCATACAACTTATCTGTTGATTTACCTAAGTGTAAGACAGATAACAATAGTAAAATCCAATCAGATTTTGTTGTTGTTTTCCACTGCATTTTAATGGCATGAAATAATGGATATTACATAGAGACTGTATTAAAAGTTTTTGTATAGTGGTATTGCTAATTGAATAGAACTGTATAGAACTTCTCATTTTGCCCCTGTTTTTCAAATAAGCTTTCCCCAATACACACACACACACACACACACACACACACACATCCCTTAGAGAGGAATATATCAAGATTGTGGGAAACGTATATGCTTCTGTTTTTGAGAAATGTGGATGAACAGAAAGTAATTATAACTTGCCTGGATGATTTTTAATTTAATCATAGTTGACTGAAATAGGTTTGTGGCTAAATTAATGTGTTCAGAAGCCAGTTTTACTGAGTTAAACTTTAAGTGAACTTTATTAAAACTTTTACAACACAAATTAACCTTAAGAACTGAGGAAATAGATTAATTTACATTGTGTATTCAAGAAGAAAAAATGGCTTAAGCAGTTTTCCGCTCTGAGAATGTTTTTTGAGCATCAAATATCAATTTTTTGCAAAGCTGCAGCTATATTACATGCACAGTATTTGCTTTAAAATCTGGCATTGCTTTTTGTTTTAATTTTGACATCAATGTGTATCAGATTTTATATATAGAATCAATTCATAGCGTGAAAAGCATATTTGATGAGTTAAAAGTTTGAAAGGTTCAAAATTTTGGAATTTTTTTGTAGTAGAGTAGATACTATTTGTAGTAAGTTGTATGAAATAACAGTGGTAAGTAGAAAAAGATAGATGTGAACAGAGCTAGTAAAAAGGCTTTTGTAAAAAATGTTATTTTGTGGTGAGTGTGGTAGGACACACCAATAACCCCAGCACTTGAGAAGCTGAGGCAGGAGAATCACCAACCAGCCTGAGCTATGTAGTTCAAGACCAGCCTGAACTGCACAGAGAGTCCCTAGCTCAAAAAACAAAAACAAAACAAATGTTATTTTGTAAAAACATTGATTGTTTTACAGATTGTATGTTCATAGTTAGGAAACATTTTTGGCCCCCCCCAAATTGCTAATTATACTTAGGAAGTTATGCTTCACATACATGTTTATTCACAGTGGTTTTGAAAAGATGTTTAAAAAACACTCCTGTGCATGAACCTTAGATAGACATTAGCCTTATGAACACTCATTTAGTTTCCTTCCTTTAAAGTATGTTCTTATTTGGGTAAACATTAAAAGAAGAAGTTATTACCATATATATTTAAAAGCTTTGTGAAATGAAAGCTGTGTTGTCTTAGTGCTAATTCTAATCTTGTAGTGAATGAAATGGGTTCATGTAAAGCGACGAATACTTTGTTAGGTATGAAAAGAATATGGATCAGGTTTGGCGTGGTAGCTCAGTGGTAGCATGCTTAGCATATGCAAAACCCAGACAAAAAACTGTGTGAGTATATACATGGATGTGTGTATATCATATACATATATATATATATATATATTTACTTCTCGAGAAATGCAAACAGTTTAAAATTATGGACAGTGCTTTAGTCCAGTGGTAGAATGGTGAATGTGCTGTGGCTTGGAAGTGAAACACATCAGATTTGGGAAAAAGTACTAAACTTTCCTAACTCTTAAGTATTCTCTTCTGTAAAACAAGACAGGTCATTGCCTGAGGAGCAAATAGAGCACAGTGGTACTCAATACATATTAGTTGTTAACTAAAGACATTGTTGATGTTAATGATTTTATAACAACTTGGGTGAAATTTTAAAAATCATGCCAAACTCAACTTCTTCAGGAGAATCTCACCGCATAGAGAACAATTTTGGTAAAATTTTCTTTTCCTATACTTTTTCTACTTTTGTTAGTCTGAGAGACTGCCTGTTTTAAAGCTTCTCCTTATCTTGAGTTGGAAAAGAAGCCTATCATTTCACCTAGCAGAATAGTGGAAAGAAGCTTCTGGTAATTGCTCTCCTTTGGGATCTGTATGGGGTCCTGGTCGTGATTTTTCAATAAGGAAGAAAGGCTGTGAGAGCTTTCAAGCTAGTCCAGGCTCCCTGGGCAAGGGGTACAGGGAAGGAAGCGGGGGGCTGACTCACAAGACAGGAGTCCTAGGAGCGGGGTGTGCGACTACTGCCTACGACAGGAGATCCTTTAGAGAATTCGGTCGTGCCAGTGGTATCAATTGAAGAGTATAAAAATTTTATAGGTTTCTCAGATGAGGAGTTCCTTAATCAGAGTATGATGAAATAATTTGGCTCAGAACAGCTTCATTAATCTGCCAGAGTTAGCAATAAGATAATTTTCCAAAAAAGAAACTTACGCTCCTTGTCCAGAGCCCTCATTAAAAAAATAGATGGAAATTTTTTTCATCCTACATGGAATGTAAAATATAGATTATGAGTTATCTTCTGTCATTTCTAATCTGAAAAACCAGATTGAATGAATTGGTTGGGAGTGACTGGAGTCCAGCGGCCCAGCCGTGTGGTCTTGTGTGTAAAGAGCCCTGATTTCACCGGGACTCTTGGAGCTGAGCCTGCTGAGAAAGCACCAAACTCAAACGGTGAATGAAGCAGTCAAACAGCCTAAGCTCCTGTTCATTTCTTCTCTTTACCCCAACACTTAGGACACTGATAATAGTTTTGTGTCTTTTTAGATCTCTATACTTGTGAAGTATGCATTCATTCTTTGTTTTTCGCTTTATACCCACTCATGCACACACACACATGCACACACACTCATGGTTAAGTAAATGCCATTAATACATATTTTATGAGTTTACTGCTTTGCACATATTGTCTTGGAGATAAATGTGCATATGTATGTATAGGTACATGCTGTTTCATAATATATTTCCATTGATGGACATTTTATTTATGATTTGTTTATAGGTATACACAAATAACCGCATATTGAAATAGCAGTGATAATATAACATTGATCAATTCACTTAAATTTAGTATGTATCAGGCCATATATTATTTATCTCATTTAAAAATAACAAAAGAATGAAGTACATATATACTATTTCACCAACTATTTTACCAAATGCAGACTCAGTCTTGGGTTAAGTAACAGGAACAAGTATGTGACTGTACTTTTGTACAAATATATAGAGTCTGTCAAAAAAATGTATACACACTTGAGAAAAAGAAAAATAGTATGAATTTTTTTTTCAACAAACGGTGTTTTCCTCACATGGGGGCCCCAGAGGATGTCGGACATCGCAGAAAACCCACTACACTACCAGCCCTTAGAGAAGAAACTGAAGATGCGTGTGCAGCCATCTCAGTGACCAGGGCTACCCAAGCAGCAGTTGGCTCTGCTGATGTCTGGAAGCCAATGGCCACCACTCTGAGGACCTCTTGTCATTGTAGAGGCCAAAGGTAAGTTGTATTATCTCATGATGTCTCAATAAATTTAGTATTAAAATATTTATACTAGTTTTTCCTTTCCTGAAGTGTGTACACATTTTTTTGGTGGACTCTATATATTTATATAGACATCGGAGAGATTCCTAAGCACAAATTTGTAAGGTTAAAGGGAACACATTTTAAATTGTGGCAAATGCTGCTGAATCGTATCCCCCAAAGCCCAATAGCAAGGTATAGGACATTTCCTTATATGCTTACACTAGTGTAATTTAAAAAAATTTTTCTGACCTGTATTTTCTTGAATATTAAAACTGAACCACTTTTTAATGTTTATTGGTTATTTTGATTTTTTGTGAATGTTCTGTATTGCTTGATATTCTCTTGGAAGGTTGGTGTTTTTAAATGGTTCATAAATGCATATATAATTTATATATGTGCATCTTTGGCATATGTTTCTATCTGAAACTTGTGTTTGGCTTTGTTTTTAATAGCTTTTGTCTTATGGGACATTTAAGTTTTCATGCACATAATCTCAGTCTTTCCCTTGGTTTTATCTTTTGATTAAGAAGATAAAGACACCTCAAAGTCTTAAGTACATGTTCTAATTTTATCCTTCTATCTCTTGTGTAACTTTATTTTCATTTGAAATTTTGAACATTTATAGTGTGGAGTAGGGATCTAATTTTATTTTTACCTGCATAGGTCTCATGTTACCCTAACAGCATTCATGAAATAGATGTTCTCTTCTCCTGCCAAAACGATCTGATGTCTGCAGTATACATCAGGAACACTTTATTTCAAGTTACTTGCATGTACAGTCACTGTTACGAGACAAGGGAAAAGAACCCCAGAGTTGTGGGGAGTTGTGTGTTTCTGTTCCCACTCTTGCCTCTATTTTTATTCCATGTCTCTTCAAACACAAGAATGAATCTACTTCAACTTTGAAATTAAAATATTCGGTGGAGGGCCAGGAATTTAGCTCAGTGGTGCTGCCGCCTGCCTGGCAAGCGCAAGGTTCTGAGTTTGATCCCTGGTACGAAAAAAAAATTATACATATATTTATATATATATATAGTGGAGGTGAAATGGGTAAAAGTCCATTTATAATCTACTTGTTATTCTTCTATAAGGGACAGAGTCAGTGGTAAATGGGCATATTTGACCATTTATGAATTTAGAGAGGAAAGAGCCATCTTTACTGAAACAGACAGCATTTTAATCTAAAACTAGCAACATGGTAAAAGAAAAAAACGTTTCAAGAGAAGTGTGTTTTAAAATTTGAATTCCCTACATTTAAAAATCCCCGAGATAGATTGCTAATCAGAAAAAAAAAACCTCCAAAAAACAGACAGAATAGCGTGTATAAGGTGTATATTTTGTTTTTAAAAATAAAAAGAAAACATGTATGCCTGTATGTGTGTAAGCATATGCATATACGCTTGTATACATAATATATACATGTAGAAACTCTGGAAAGACTCTTGAAATGATAAGTTTTACCCAGCAGGAGTGGGAATAGGATTGGCCGGGTGTGGAGAATTGGAGAGGAGACTTTTCACTGTTAGCACCATTTTAAATGTTCTAGTTTTTGAACCATGTGAAAATATCCTTTTTTTTTTTTCAAAGAGGAAATGGTCACAAACGCAGCAGGAAGTCTGATAAGGCAAGAATACAAAGCTGCCTGTTACATTTGCCGATAATTGGTTTAGTTACAGACTTTGAAGAATATGTTTTGGATGTGGTGACCAACACTACTGCTTACAGTGAATTCAAATGTGAATGAGTTTTTAAATATATTATTTTATATTACTGAGTTAAGAAACTACTCAAAACTTAGTAGCTTGAAACAAGTATCATTTTACCATCTCCTGCCAAGGTGAATTAGTGAGCCAGGCAAGTGTTTTGTTCTGCGTGATGTCAAATGCGTCTGCCGTCGCCAGGGGGCTCTGTAGAGCCGGAACATCCATGATGCCTTGCACACGCGGCTGGCATCTGATGCTGGACATGATGTAGGAGCTCAGGTGGGCCTGTCATGGGGTTATCTGTGCATGGTCCTTCTCTGTGGCTTGCTTCTCCAGAGGGTATTGTGTACATAGAAATAGTAGATGGTTAACAAGAGTCTACAGATAAATTTAGCATTAACAAGTGAATTTAGAAAGCTCACTGAGTTCAAAGACAATACATGAAACCAACTGTATATTCTATATGCTAGCAAACACCAAAAATAATACATGAAAATTACTATTTACAATAGCAATGAAAATTGCCCAGAAATAAAGTCAATGAAAGGGAAAAAACTCCTCACAGAAATCAGGATAGAATATGTTCATAGATGGGGCAACTCAATAAATATTGTTAAAGTGATAATTCTCCCCAAATGTACATATTCAATGGAAATCTAATTAAAACCCCAGGAAGATTTTTTTTTTTTTGGTACTGGGGATCGAACTGGGGACCTTGAGCTTGCGAGGCAGGTGGCAGAACCACTGAGCTAAATCCCTGCCCCAGGAAGATTTTTAATACATTTGAATTGTCAGACTCTATAATTTGTAGTGAAGTGCATAGGGACAAGAATAATCATTATAATGCTCTTAAAGATGTTTTTAGCATTTGCAAGGCCAACCAGATTCCAAGTCTTATTTTATGCTTCAGTAATTTAGACAATATGGTATTGGTGCAAAAACAGACATAAAGAACATTGAAAAAGAAATGAGTCCACAAGTAGACCCACATACGTAAAATGGTCTTTTGAATATCAGTGCTGCACCAATGAGTTATCTATTAAGGGGAAAAAAAGAATCTTGTTTCCACCTTAAACCATACACAAAATTTAGTCTGATATGAATCAAAGCTCTAAAATTGAGAAGTAAAATTGATCTTCTAGAAAACATAAGAGAATATCGTCATGACTTCAAGAAGGATTTCTTGGCCAGAACACAAAAAAATTACTAGGCACAAAAGAATAAATTGGACTTCATTAAAATTAGTAGCTTCTGTTAATTAGCAGGCTTCTTTAGAAAATGAATAGGCAAGCCACATCCTGGAAGACTATATTCACAATTCATGCATCCAACAAAGGACTCCTCTAGCACTGTAAGCCAATGAGAAAAAATACTATAACAAGCACTTCACAATAACCATGAGATTCAATACATGCACATAGCTAAAACTAATTTACTGCTTGTACAGTTGTGGAAGAGCAAGGTTGATTTGAAATATATATATATTCCTTTTATATATATAAAAGAAACATATAATATATAATTATATTATTATTTAAATATATTATTTATATACATTTAATATATATTATATAATATATTATATATATATATATATATCCTTGCAATTTCATTCTTAGGTACATACCTAAGAGAAATGTTGTATATTGTTGTATATAGTCACAAAAACATATATGCAAGAGTGTTCATAACAGCATTCTTCATTAAAGTCCCAAACAGGAGACAACTGTCCATTAAAATAATGGGGTAAGATGTAATCTCAGTGTTGTTTTAATTTTCATCCCTTTATTGACCAACTATGTTGAACATTTCTTCAAGTAGTCTATATGTCTATCAACAGATGAGTGGGTAAAAATAATGTGGTGTTTACATACAATGGGGTACTATTCTGCCATAAAGAAAGATAAACTTGAGACATTTGTAGGAAAATGGATGCACTGTGCGGCCATAATGTCAAGTGAAGTAAATTGCACACACAAGTTTAAATATCACTTCTCTTATATGAGTGACTCAAATTATAAATAAAAAGCAAACCAAAAGATAGATAATAGACAGCAGAGAGATAGAACTTTCTCAAATGGGAAGTGGATCAAGAGATGAGAGGGGAAGGGAAAGGGGATGAAAAAAGGAATGAAGATGTGCTACGTACATTGACCAGCTCCACACAAGGGATGTACACATTATGCTCTGCAAACATGGACTAATCAAAATAAATTAAACTTATGCTTCACTAAAATAAAACTGTAATGGGTAGGACTGAGAGTATAGGTCAGTGGTAGAGTGCTTTCCTAGATTCATGAAGCCCTGGTTTTGATCCCAAGCATGATGAAAAAATTAATGAGCAATAGGCACTTTATGAATCATTGACTAAGAATTAACCATTGCTATTTGCAGTAGTAAGGACAAGTGTTGTAGACACAGTGTTGAATGAAGGAAGGCAATAAAAAAGCTAATTATATTTGATTCCACTTAAAGCTCAAACATAGGCAAATCTAAACTATAATTATTGAAAACATAATAGTGATGACTTTTGGTGGGAAGGTGGTTGTTAACTAAGGCAGCAAAAAATTCTACAAAATCCCAACTCTTTATCCGAAGCAGTCACACAGACATAGTAGTTTTATTCTGTTACATAACAAATTGGTGCAAACTTAGTAGCTTCAAACAGTAGTCACTTACATATTATCTCACAGTTCTGTAAATCAAAAGTTCCAGTAGGCTCAGCTGCATTCTGCTTAGGAACTCGACTGAAATCCACCTTGCATGTTACGTAGAAGCTCTGAAGGAAAATTCACTTCCAAGCTTATTTGGGCTTTTGGTGGACTGCAGTTTTTTAGTTGTGTATCCCTGAGGCCCCCATTTCCTTGTTGTTGATCAGTTCAGGGCGACTCTTAGCTTGTCAAAGCCATTACATTCCTTCTCATGTGGTCCCTTCCATCTTTAAGGCAGCAGTGGTCTGTCTAGTCCTTCTTACAACATAACGTTCACAGATGTGACAGTAGGAAGTGAAGGACATCAGAGCCAAAATGTTGCCCACCCCAGTAGGTATGTATAGATATAAAAATTCATTGAATTGGATCCTAAAGGTATGAATATCTCTCCATATTATTTAAATAAGCATTTAAATAATTATATAATTTTTTATAATTTTTCTGGCTATTGATGAGGCTAGTGTTTTCATGATCCAATCACCTTTGGGCTCAACCTTTGACTATTTCTACTTTGGGGAATAAAGCCTTCAATACACGAGTCTTTGGGGGGCGGGCACTTCATATTTAAACCATACCAGGTAGACTGAAGGAGTAAATCTTGGGAAGCTTAAAATAACATTCTATGTTTAAACTATTATTACTTTTGATCACTTGTGGACCTTCTGAACCTGTTACTGGACAAGCAATATCCAAGTTCTAAATCAGAAGTTATGACTTGGGTGTCTTAGTGTCTTACAGCAAAGAAATGGACATCAGAAGGAATAGTAAAGGGTGAGGTGAATTTAAGATTTCCTGAGTGAATGCCACATGCAAAGCTCTATGCTAAGAGTTGTGACCATTACAAAGAAAGCAGTTCCAGCCCTTCAGGAGCTTGATATCTAGAGGAAAAATACATTATGCCAACATGAGGGGTTAGGGACTAGAACCCTCAGGGAATTTATAACCTAGTGAAAAAATGTACTTAAACCAATAATTGCATTTTATGTATTTTTTGGTGCTTGGGGTTGAAGTCAGGGCCTCATGCAAGCCAAGCTGGTGCTTTTCCGCTTCGCTATGCACTCAGCCCTACATCAGTGATTTTAGTACACAGGATTGGAGCAAGGCTCTGGAGGCAATGATCTCATAAGAAAAAGAAATTAATACTGATAACATTAATATAGAGCAGAGAAGTGGGTACCAGAGGCACTCCTCCTATTAAGCAGAATATAACTACCTAGGCTCCAGTTTCCAAATCACAGTATGTGTTGGTTTCCCCTTAAGATATCCTTAAGTTATGAGATACAGTACTAATTTTCCTCCAAGAAATCTGGCTTTTACAGCACAGGAGCAGTTTGCCTAGTGTGTTTCAAAGAGTTGTTGCTTTCTCTCCAGAAATGAAAAAGAAAAATCAATATATTTTTATTTACGCAAGAAAATAACAACACACTTGGCCTCAGAGGAACAAAAACATTTGATTTATTTTACAATGATTTCTAAATATCACTCTAGAGAAGCTTATATTTATGGATAGTATCTGAATGTGACCTTTAAAGTATATTGTTTTGGTAGTTTTGTTCTAAACAGCCTCTGATAATAATAACATCCTATAAAAGAAAATGCATTTGGAAAAATAATGTGTGTGAGTGTACTGGTTATGTGTGAGGACTAATCACAAATCTTGCAAATCTTTTCTCAATATTAAGACCATTTGCACTTGCAGCACCAATTGACTGTTAAAACTGACTGTGAATATTTATTGAGGACCTATTTTGAGAAGTACTCTGCCAAGCACTGTGAAGGTGTGGTTTATAAGACAAAGTCTGTGTTGATATATAGTAGGTCATGGCCCACAAGGGGATATAGAAACAAATACGTAAGTAGCCAATGTGTTACATGGAGCCCCGAAGGGTTGTGGATACATAGGGAGGAAAGGATTGATTCTTACTGCGTGAAGCTCGAGGTCTTCATTTGAGGGAAAGATCTTAAAGGATTGGTAACCTTTTGAGATGCCAGTGAGAAATGAGTTTGGAGCTGGTGCAGATTTGGAAAGAGGGATGATGCAAACCAACTAAGGCACAGACAAAGAACATAGAAGTTTAAAAACAAGGACCACATTGTGAGCTGTGAGATGAGTGGTATCGTTCTCAGATTTCTGTCACTGCGAATAAATACCTGAGAAAATAAACTTAAAATGAGGAAAGGTTCACTTCGGCTCATGGTTTCAGAGAGAGAAGAGGGGGTGCTGTCCCAATATTTCCTTCAAGGGCACCCCGCCCAATGACCTAACTTCCTCTGTCTAGGCCCCAAATATTATAGGTTCTGCCATATGGCCTTTAGGGGACATTTACAACAAAAGGCAAAGCTAAACAAGTGCCTTGTATGGATTCTTGTCTCTCAAGAGGCATGGTCTTTACTCAGTAGGCAGACAAAGGTCATCTTGAAACATGGTGGTGACCATTCCAGCTGTGCTTTAGTTAGCGTGGGAGAGATGGGAGGCATCAAAGACCAGCAGTTGGAGGCTGCTTGCTACATGATCCTAGGAACAAAGTTCTGGGGACATAAGTGGAGGGAAAAGAAGTGACAGTGCAAAGGCGCCTGAGACTTTTAACATATCACTGAGAAAGCAGCTTCAGGGTTTGGTGACTGGGGGGAAATGGAAAGAGGAAATATAAACCTTAAAATAATCCTCATAATCCTTTACCATATAACAGAAATATGATCTTATCATTGAGCAAAAAAATGAAAATAAAGAGGATGTTGTCTGTCTCCCAGAAAGATACACATTAAGAAAATCTCACATAGCAGTACTTGGCAAGTGTATGCTGTCCCTCTGACCCTGCCGTCATTGTTGATCTATCGTCTTCTTTCACTCCTCGGGATTTGTTGGCTTGGGGTCCAAAATATACCCAGAATGCAAATGTATTTGATCGGTAATCTAGTCTAAGGCACTTTGTTATAGCAGCGGGAATGGAGTGAGAAGAGGTGCACGTGCTTTTGTATGGCTGATCCCCAGGGTACCTTGGGAAGTGACACAGCTGAGCATAGAACTGTGGGTAGAGAGAGCCCTGATTCTGAGATAGGAGATACAAGGCAGGATTGTGATGAGCATTCCCAAAGGGGGTTTTCGTGATGGAATTGAGACCTACTGAGAGGAGAGGACCAGACAATGTGTATAAAAGTATTTATAAAAGTTTTAAACTTCTCTAAATAAACAATGTCAAAATATAAAAGGCATACGTTCCTATAAAATTACCATTTGCTGTACATATTCCAGACAAAGCTTTTGTTTTATTGTTGGTTTTGATTTTTGTTTGGCTTTGTGTTTGTATTTCTGTCACAAATTCTCAATATGGTGTTTGGTAAGTGAAAAGAGCAAGTTGTTAAAAGTAACACAGTGACAATGTTGCCCTTTTAAAACCTTTAATGCTTGTACAGTTTAATAGTACTTTTTCTAAAAAGCTCTAGACCATCATGAATTAAATCGAAGCATAAATAATACTTTTGTTCAGATCACACATCAATTTTGATTAAAGTGATGGGATCAATAAGTTAATGACAAGTATAGGCTGAAACTTGCGAACCTTTTTTATTTGTTGTAGGCCATGTCCATGGCATAATTTGTGATTCTGAAGGGTTTTTAAATTATTTTTCTATCCAGGGAGTCATATTTCTAGCTGTGTCTGGGGGTGCACACCTGTAATCCCCACACCCTGGGAGACTGAGGCAGGAGGATTGCAAGTTTGAGCCCAGCCTGGGCAACTTAGCAACTTAGCAAGATCCAGTCTTAAAAGAGAAAAAGAAAGAGGGCTGGGGATGTAGCTCAGTGCCAAGGCCTTGGGTTCAATCGCCCGTACTGAAAATAAAAAGTTGCATTTCTCATCCCTTATTCTGTTACAGTAGACTTCAATCATTCTGTCTGCTCCATAGGCGTCCACTCTGTTAGAGAGCAAGCACTCATAATCCACCTCTGCAAGATTCTTAGAGAAAACAGCCAGCCTTGGGCACAAGGACGGCCAGCTCTCATCTTACCTGCCTCTTGGTCACTGTGGCTGCCAGAAAGCATGCTGAGACTGTGCGTCAGCCGAGGAGTGCCCTGGTCATTAGCAACTCCAGCATGGGCACGAGAGAGCCAGAGCCAGCTGGTGTCCCCTGCATATTGCTGTACCTGCTGAGCAGCATGATGACTCCTCCATGTCTTTTCCCTGAAACTTTTGAACTTCAGGAACTTTCTGAACCAATGTTTGGGTACCCACCCTGCCCTTTTAAAGCTCTTTGAAGCATGAGAGACATAGAAAATAGATTTTGGCATACGAATGCATCCCACAGCTTTTAGCTGGCAGATTTCCTTTTCCTTGGCTTGTTCAATGGCAAGAGAACTTACCTGTGTCCAACAAACTCCCACCAATCAGTAACTCTTCCTCCTTATGATATTGGATAGAGTATTTTCTGTTTTAAAATTTTCGTTTCTCTTAGTACAAGTTTGCAGTACTTAATGATTACATTCATTGTGTGGAACTGGTACATGTGCATCACATATCTGAATTGTTTTTATTTTTCCTTCCCCTCTTCTCCCTCCTCCTTCCTCTATCTCTCAGCGCTTTTTAGGTAGGGTATTTTCAAGAGCTTCCTGATAATAATAATTTGAAACTAAAACTATGAATTCTTTCTTAGATGGAAAAATAAAATCTAGACAGAAAAGAAGGGGGTGAGATGAGAGAATGGAAGAGTTTATATTGCCAAAAAAACAATCAAGTGGGCTTATCTGCTCAGGAACTGTGAGATTTTTAATTTGGATGTTTTCCTGATTCGGCTCCAACTTTGTATTTCTAGTTCCTTGCTAGTGCTAATTAGAAATCTTCAAACAGAAGGTTTGAAGTTACTAGGATAAAATGAGATGCCTTAACCAATATATCCAGAAGTCTCACCAGGTTAACATGAAGTCAAACAACTCATCTTCTGGCAGCGTGAGGGATACAGACCCCCTTTCTCTGATGGCAGTGCCATCTGTACCCTTCTGGCTTCAAGGTCAGGGTGTCTGTCTCCACCAAGCTACCACATGGAGTTGCATGTAGCCAGTTTTTATGGGCCAAATGTGGGAATGCCATTCATGAAGGTTTCATTGGCAAAAACATAGTTTCATCACCAAAACAGTTCTCAAGGGTGCTGGTGCTCAGGAAGAGAGGAAACAAGTTGGGGAAGAACTTACTTACTTATTTATATATATGTATAT
>NW_004624796.1:10331101-10362092 GCF_000247695.1 Heterocephalus glaber
TTTTTTTTTTTTTTTTTGGTACCGGGGATCGAACTCGGGTCTTTGTGCTTGTGCAACAGATGGCAAAACCACTGAGCTAAATCCCCGGCCCCGAGACATTTTTTAAAAAATCAAAATTTGAAGGAACAAATTCTACTCTATAATTTATTTATAAATCCATCATTTTTTACTTTAAGTAAACTTGTCAATTTTAGATTTATGTATAGTAATTAAAATTATTATTTAAAGCTGATATCATATCATGTGGCACTAATATTATTTACATGATTTCTTTTTTCAGATATCAATTTGGTTCCACGTATTTTTGTCCCACGCCTATAAATAAGGCTGCAGTGAGCAACTTTTAAGATAGCCTTTGCCTCTGTTAGTTTCCTAATAGTTATATATATTTGCAGTGTTGCATAAATAATTCTGAAGTGAACACATTTCAACCATTTTTTCTTCTATTGAGTTATTTCCTTAGAATTACCATTGATCAGCTACGTTACTGGATTAAATAGTCTGACTGTTTTAACAATCTCTGATGCACTTTTACATCATGTTGCCTTTTGGGGGGAAGTTTATACTAATTTCTTGTGGTATTCAACTTACTCTTTTAGCCAAGTTGCATCTGCATTTATAATACATTTTCTGAAATTAATTTAATGGATATAAAATGATACTTCAGGGTTGCCTTCATGTTGATTACTAAGTTGAACATTTTTCACTGCTTGGCTCTCTAGATTTTTTGAGATTTTCTTTATAAAGTTGAAAGAGCTGTTTATCTGATGTATTTATCTTTTGTCTCTGGGTTTGGCTTCGATTTCTCTTCCTCTGGATTGTTTCTTATAATTACAGATTCCGTGCGCCCCCTCCCTCAGTGGACACAGGTGCTTTGGGGCAGACGAGCTGTTTATATTTTTCTTTGTGATGTTTCTGTCTGTAATTTGAAATCATAGACGTCCATAGATAATGGGATGTATGGTGCTTTGTTTTATTCCACGGAGCAGTGTGTTGTCTTTTGGCATCAATTATACACAGCAGGTAGTTGAAAGATATTACGGAGATGGGAGGAAGATGAAAGGCGGACTCAACCAGCGAAGTTTCTGTGCTCAATTTTCTTATTCGGCTGATTTCAATCTCCACCTAATAGGGGAGCATGTGTGCTGTGTGTCTGCAGAGGGGCAGGAAAGATGAACAAAATGAAGTAGTGAGAGATGGTGGGGGATGGGGCAGAGCTAGCGAGCTGAAATTGTTTGGGGTTTGTGCAGTAACGATCTCACTGGCTTTGATTAGTGACTCATGGATCAGGCGCTATCTCATCTATGAAACCAAGAAGGTGCTCCGATGGCTGAGCCGAAGAGGTGGGCTTTATGGCCAGGAAAAAGGCTGAAGAGGAAGATACGGTTACTTTCCTTATAGGGTTGAAGCAGAGGGGACTTATCATCCCAGCTTGGGTTGACTGGCCTCTTCCAATGGGATGCTGGGGATCTCCTGTTTTGGGGGAAACCAGCCCATTTTAAAGTTCAGTTCGTTTATGTGGCACTGGGTCTGGTCGGTGGAGGTCTTGGCAGGAGCACAGAGCTGTCCAAAACAGTGGCGTTCCAGAGATTTCATTTCAGGACCCAAGGATGAGTCCCCATTTCTGTATTGATTTCATGTAAATCCAAGCAGCTTCTGACAAGCACCAGACTTGAAGCACAACACTGTATCTGCTTGTTACTATTTAATTTAAACAACGTTGCAAAATGAGTCATTAATTACAATGAACTAAACTCAGGTTCTTTTTCCCTCAAACAACCTTGAGAGGTATTAAAATTAAGGACATGCGAAAATGCTGTCAGACGGTCTTAGTGTAGCATTTAATAAAATTACCTTGTTTTCCAGGAAGATGTAAGATGAATGACTTTTTGAATAAACCCTACAATAATTGTGCATAGAATTCATATTTCCTCGTGCTGAAAGACAAAAAAGGAATTACTTCAAGTGCAAAGGAATTTACAGCTCAGTTATGAGAGTGCATTGAGAAGTAGAAATATAGCTGCCTGAGGCCTGTTTGAATTTATAATGAAGGGAATTCAAATGTAAAGCCAGGTAGCCTTGCTATGCTTGGTCATTCCTAAGAATCTTGAGATTTCTCAATCATATAAATCTTGCTTATAGCAGTTATTGACAGAGTATGGAATCTGGACTGAATCCAGAATGTAGTTCAGTCCTGGGGGGTCAGTTCTTTCGTGTAGTGGATATATAGAGGCCCGGTACAAGCCAACTTTCATCTGTTTATTACAGTGCACGATCTGGTTGTGGCCTCGGCCAGAGCTTTTCTGGGAAGCAGTAAGGAGAAAATGATTCGCCAGGGTAGCTTCTGACATGATTCCACTCCTCTCTGTGGGGGATCACTTTACATTTCCTTAATTGCAGGGACAGCTTGTATGGCTGGCAGTTGCTGGAACTGAAAAATGGATTTTAATGAACTCCAGTTTCTTTTGCTCAGCTGGAATTTAAGTAGTCACAGATGAAATTAACAGCTACGGTCAAAACACAGATGACAGCTGTGTCACAGGAGAGGAAAGGTAAGGGTTTATTTTGTGCTGCTACATGAGGATCATGCTTTTAAAATAATGAGTTTTGCAACCTGATGCTTTTGAGTTATGCTGCCATTTTTCCTCCTTCAGGTACCAAAAGACTTCTGAAAGGTGGTATATACCTCAAGTTGCAAGATAGGAGAAGCCACCTGGCTGACCAAGACAGGAATTTGTAGTGATCCAGTGATTGACAGTAGTGTTAGTTCTTTCTTCATTGGGAATAAACGCAATAGGTCATGAACACTATTCATATTTAACATCTAAGGATACATGTGCAGATAAAAGTTCAGTCACATAGGCAGGTATGGTGGTGCATACCTATAAATCCCAGCACCCTGGGAAGCTGAGACAAAAGGACCACAAGTTCGAGCCCAGCCTGGGCAATTAGTGACTTAGTGGTGAGGGTGTGGATGTAGCTCAGTGTGAAGGTCCTGAATTCAGTTCCTAAGACTGCCAAAAAATAAATGTCATATAAACAAACAATAGAATAGACTTTGGGAGTATAAAGCTTTACCTTTAATTTAACAACTGGGTACAGCTTCTACTACTTATATGCACCTTATAAACATTTCTTTGTGCATTTTGAAAGGACTTTTTATGAGACTTTCTGCAAATTGAAATTATTTGTATTAAATTAGTTTGGTTCATTCTTACTTCATTACTTCCCAGGGAATTGAACTTGCTTGTAATACTTTTCCAGAAAACTGTTTGTTAACAATGCAATTTAAATGTATTCCTGCTCATTTATCATTTTGATAAATGGATTCAGATTAATATATGGTGTGGCCTGTTTAAAAGCAATTTTGCAACAGATAATGAAAGTTTTGTGACTCAAGTTTGTATGCATTACATGCCCAAAAGCTTGGATGAAACAAAGAGCTCATGGTAAGAATCATATCACAAAAAGTGACACTCTCTTGAACTGACAATTTGCATTTTATTCATGATGTTAAAATGCAAGGATGTAGCAATTTTAAATATCAGTTGCATCTAGGGAGACCAATTCATCCCTTAGGACTTTGCACATTTTAGCACTGAAAATTTGTCTTCCTGGGAAACTCCATACTTCCAGGCAAAGCAGGATGGTTGGTTGTCCTATTTGCACATGAAAATTCCAGTGACAGCACTTCAGAGTGGCTTGCTCCAGCCATCTGATCCCACCTGAATTCCACCATTCAGGGAAATCAGGGAATTAAGGGTTGGCTGTATTCTGGGGTATAGCTGGGGCCAGTCCCGAGTCCCGATTCTGCATGCAACTGCATAAGGCCCACCTGGCCGCCATTGTTCCTGGACCTAGACCTGCTACTTTGTTCTCCCTGACCCAGGGTGAATGAGGATGAATGACAGAGACACAGAGCCAGTTTAACATGCGGGCAGCCAGGGGGCTCTCACCTCTTAGTAGGAAGAGGAGCCCGCCTCCCCACTATGTCTGGCCCATCTTGCCTTTATTCACCCAAACATGGGTACAAGCAATCAAGGTAACACAAGAGTCATCTGGTTTCCAATAGTCATTAGTACATTTTCTGGTAAACAACAACCTCAGCTGTCTTCAGTTTTCTTTACAGCCTGCGATATGCAATCACCCCCAATCACCCCGGAGTGCAGCCTTTCTCCTTTGTGCTCACAGAGGAGGCCAATTGGGCCTGAATTCCCCTCTGGTCTGACACTGGGGGCTTACAAAGTGGCCGCTGATAGTTACAGGCTCCCCATTGGAATCAAAATAAGTCAAAGGTCAAACAGTTTGTCTTCACTCCATCAAAACTAGCCTCTTCCACAAACCCCAGGCACACTGGATTTGGTGGATTTATGAGCCCATTCTTGAGCCAATTACTGTGGATGCCTGGCTAGAATAATCTGGTTGATTGTTCCAACAGGGTCCGTCCCGGGATCTGAAGATAGAATTCACATCACCCGAATGACACGGTGAACAACACAGTTTCCTGAAAACACATTGGTGTCATGATGAAAAGAAAGAGAATGTTGACTGTCAGCTAGCAATACTGCAGTTTGTTACCTTGCAAATAATTAAGAAAAAGCATAGGGAACTTGTGCGGGATGTAGTAAGTAGCAGCAAAAATTAAAGCCAGGAGATAAATTATAAAAATTGCTTTTAAAAGACTGTGGACAGATGATCAACGGGAGGGGCTCCCATCAGTGGTTCTCAAACTTTCCCAGGTATCACAATCACCTGAAATTCTTATTGAAATGAGCTGATGGGCTCCACTCTGCTGAATTTACTGTTCAATATGTATGATTTGGAGTTTACTCTGTAATTCAAAAGTCAATAAGTTCAGGAACAGTGAAAGAAAAAGGGAGAAAATTCCTATTTCAGCTCTCTTCAAACAATGGAAAAACTGTTATTTGAAAGACACATGTACCTTATTTCATCTGTTCTCGATTAAAGGTCAAGGACCCATAAGAAGTTAGAAGGAAAATTGCTTTGTCATTTCTTTGGGCATTGTAGACTGTTTAACAGCTCACACCTCACCATCCTCATATGTCTGTCTCCATGCAATGTCACTTTGCCTGTCCTCTTTTTCTGAAGTGAAAGCATTTCCTTCATCCCTTTGTGTTTGAGCCACCATCATGGCTTTCATTAAGAGAATGTAATAGGTGTGATGTATGAATTGTGGATCCAGGTATTAAGAGAACTTGTGGGTCCTACATTCATTCTTTGGTTTGTTGTTGTTGTTGTTGTTAGTTTTTTTGAGACAGGGTCTCACTATGTAGTTCAGGCTGGCTTGAAGTCACTATGTAGCCCAAGGTGGCCTCGAACCTGTGGCAATCCTCCTGCCTCAGCCTCCTGAATGCTGGGATTACAGGCATGCACCACCACACCCGGCTCTCCTTCATTCTTTTGGGAGCCTCCTCTGGGACATGTAATAAAGTCAGTCTAGTGTAGAACAGGATGAGAGATCATGTGGCAGATAACCAAAACATTGCAGTCCACCTGTAGAAAGGTGCTTTAGGCCACTTTTGATCTTATAGTTTAGATAATCCTCCCATTGAAAACAGCCATGTGACTGATGCTGGGCAGGTTCAGCAGGGGAGCTGCAAAGCCAATCCCCATGAACGAAAATCATTGCTCCTCAAAGACATTAATTCTGAGTGTGGTTTGATATTCAGGAACAGATACCCGAGATGGTAAAATTTGTTCTCTTTGAGGTAATGAGTTTACCATCAATGAATACATTCAAGCAGGGCCTGGGAGATCATCTGGGAGGAATAAAACAAAGGAAGTTTAAATACACAACAAGGATATGACCAAATGTTCTTAAAGATCTCCTATGACCACAGGATGATAATCCTTTTTTTTGGTACTGGGGATAGAACTTGGGTCCTTGTGCTTTCAAGGCAGCCAATGGAACCACTGAGCTAAATCCCTGGCCAAGGATGATAATAGTTTTTTTTTTTAAATTTTAACCATTTTAAGTGTACAGTTCAGTTTCATTAAGTATGCTCACATTCTTGTGCAAAAACCACCACATTAATCTCTACAATTTGTTTCATCTTCCTAAAATGAAACTATGAAGCCATTAAACAACACCACTACCCCTTCATGCCCCACTCAGGCAACTACCATTCTACTTTCTGTGTTTGCAAATTTGACTACTGGAGTTACTTCACATAAGTGGAGTCATACAAGATTTGTCTTTTTGTGCCTATCTTGCTTCACTTGGCAACTCTTCAAGGTTCATCAATGTTGTCACATATGTTAGTTTCCTTCCTAAGGCTGAGTAATAGCTTATTCTATATACAAGGTATGATTAAAATATATGATGAATGTTTAAATTTAAAAATTATTATAGTAAAGGCACATCACTATTAATTCTCCTCAAAATACCCTGCCTAGCTTCAAAACATGTATCTAATCATTCTTGTCACTTTCTGGAGCAGCTCTGGAAGTCCTCTGGTGAGTGTCTTTAGTTGCACTGTCATGACTGTCTCTACGTCCTGAATTGAGCTGAAACTTTTATGGCAAATTTTGTCAAATTAAAATATAGGCAGAGGAAGAGGCTTCCAGGTCGATGTGCCACAGCTGCCAGTGCAGAGGAGGAGGCTTCCAGGTCAACGTGCTAGAGCTCCCAGCACAGAGGAGGCACTTCCAGGCCAACCTACCCTGGCTCCCAGCACAGAGAGGATGATAATCTTTTGACACCACGCATAAAGTGATCACTTCTGTGTGCCAGGCATCATGCATTCAATGCACAGAAGATGTGTCAGGTGGGTTCTTTCAACCAAATGAGGGAACAGGATTTGCAAGAGTGGAAATTAAGGGCCCAGGGATTTAGCTCAGTGGTTTCGCTGCCTGTTGCGCAAGCGCAAGGACCCATCCCCGGTACCAAAAAAACAAACAAAAAACAAAGAAAAAAAAAAGAGTGGAAATTAACAAGGTAGGACCGAGTTAATGATGGGATGACGTAAGAAGTCATTATAGGAAGTGAGGACAGAGGTTGAACTGCAAGATTATCTGGTTCAGCTTTGCTCCGGTACTGGCCTTCCCTCTACATCTGCCAGGGTGCTTAATATTCAGCTTCTCCATGAAAGTTTCAAGTCAGGGCATTTTCCATGATGGCACCACGGGCCGTCTGCACTTGTTACAAAGGTCTTCGGTCCCTGCGATTATCTGAGCTGAGAATTTAACTCAGACCTACTTCTTAACCAAATCGTTTTGTGTATGCTTTCTATACTGAATTTTCTAGAACTGCAATTACTGTACTCAAAGGACATTAAAAATGTGGGGGGAGTTTTGCCAAGAATTGTTCACCATTTTAGGAAATCAGGTCACCAAGAGCAACACCAGTGCAACATACCTGAAGGAGGCAGTTTTCCTGGCTGTCGCATGTGTCTTGAGCCTATCAAGAGGGACAATCATCTGACCACACTCTCTTCTACTATAGTCATGCCCAGACATGTCCATATGAAGTTTATTATTATTTAAGCTATCCTCTTCGTATTTCTCTTGATCTTTTGATTGAATGTACAGAGCCTATGTTTAAACTGGAAGAGGTATTAGACAGGATTATGGGGCTGGTATTAGCCAGCCTTCCCATTGCTGGGACCCGATGCATGACACACACCACTTAAAGGAGGGAAGGTTTAATTTAGCTCACAGTTCCCAGAGATTTAGACCATGGTTGGCTGGCTCCATGGCAGGAGCATCATGGCAGAAGGGAATTATAGGGCAAAGTTGCTTAGCTCATGGCAGCCAGGAAGCAGAGCATGGGAGCAGAGCCAGAGAGGGAGTGGCCAGGGACTGGATATAGTGTCCAAGGTCACCCCCATGACCACCCACCCCACCCCACTATGTGCTCCACCCATCTGTGTGCTCCACCGAGTGGCTCCCAAGTCAATCACGCTGACACAATTATAACCATCACAGGTTCCTAAATGAAATCTCCAGAAAATTAGAAGATAACATCCCATTCATTCTATTTCTCTGGAGACTCTGAATACAATTGTTTTATAAAGCGATGATTGCCTTTCAGGGATCTCCTCAAGAATTCAGGAACTAGGTTTGTCAATAGTAAATAACTGGTCAAACCAGATCCCAGGCTTCTGGGAGATAGCCCATGTTTCCATCTCTAACCTCAGGTAGATTGGGATTTACTTTTTCAAGTTACCTTCTAATGTACTGTAAACTTTGGATTTACATTTTACATGTCATGAGCATTTTTCCTAATATGTCAAAGAAGTAGTAGTCTTAAATTTTTAAAAACATGAAATGAGTAGATGTTTTGACAAAAATAGGCATTTGTTTGATAGCGCATTTCAATGTATTTCCCTTCAGTCCCCAAAGGCAAAGAAACTCTAGATTTGTAACTCCTGTACACATGACTATCTAGAATAGGGTTTGGTAAACTATCCCATGGGCCAAATCAAGCCTGTTGTTTCATTTTGCATGCTCATAAACTAAGAACCTTTTTACATTTGTAAGAGGTTGTTTAAAAAAAACACAAGAATATGCAATGGAGATATTATGGGACCTGCAAAACTTAAAATATTTAAAAAAATTACTTTTCTTTTTCCCATAATTACAATGTACAAGCTTTTAATTAGTAAGTATTTTTGGTACATAATGACTATATTTCATCATGAGGAATTGGTAAAGGTAAATGACACATCTTAATTATTTTTATGTTCACTTCTTCTGTCTTTCCTCCCTGGCTGCATTTCATCCTTGACCTTCCTTCCTCCTTCCCTTCATCTCTTTTTTCCTATTATCTATCTTTTATTTTGCTCTTTATTTGTATTTTGAGTTTTTCATATAAAATAAACTATTTGATATTTAAAGCCTGAGTGTCTGATTTATTTCACTTAACATTAGATTCTCAAAGTGCATCCATTTTCTTGTAAATGACTCAAGTTTATCCTTCTTTATGACAGAGCAGTGCTCCTTGGTGTGTAAATACCACATTATTTTTACCCATTCAAATGTTGATGGACATATAGGCCACTTTCAAGATTTAGCTATTGTGAATTGTGCTGCTATAAACATGAGTATCCATGGATCACTGTAATATAATGTCTTTAACTCTCTTGGGAAGATACCTAGGAGGGGAATAGCTGGGTCAAATGGAAGATTTTATTTTCCTCTTCCATGTATAGGATCACGTCATATGTAAACAATGATAATTTTACTTCTTCCTTTCCTACACATATCTTTTTATTTCTTTCTCTTACCTTATTCTTTATGCTAATGTTTTAAAAACTAGCTAGGGCAGAGAAGGTGAGCCAGTCCCAGCACCAGGGAGGAGGCTCCCCCACCTCCATTCCACACTCCTAGAGCAGAGAAGGTGAGCCATGTGGGTGCCAGGAGCATCCCCCACCCCTCTCCATGGAAATGAGAAGACACATAAACAAGCCTCAAAAACAGACTTCCAGATCACCTACAGCAACCCCAAAGGGAAACGAGATGGAACAATCTGATACTCAACCACCTGGACTCTCTGAACTGGCAACAAAAGAGGATCTGGGAAAAATGAAAACAGAAATAATTTCTCAGATAACAGCAAAGATTGTGCTCATAGTGCAAGACATGATTAATAAATCTAGAGAGGACACAGATAAAAAATAAAGGATCTGAGGAACATGATGGAATCCCAACATAGGAAACAAATGGAATGCATATAAAACAGATGCAAACAGATTTCCAGGAGATTAAAAACTCCATCGAAAGTCTACACAGCAGAATGAAACAATGTGAGGATAGACTTGCACACATAGAAGATAAGATTGAAATTAGTGACCGAGAAAAGAGAAATTGCTTTAAGATTGTAAGGGAACACAAGAAATCAATCCAGCAGCTACTAGACGATGCAAAGAAGAATAACATAAGACTGACTGGAGTCAATGAAGAAAGAGGAGAGAGTGCAGATGACATAAAAAAACTGTTCACTGAAGTGATGGCAGAAAACTTCCCAAGAAGGGGAAAAGAACTTGACATACAGATAAGTGAGGCATATAGGACCCCAGCTAGCCTTGATCAAAAAAATCTACACATAGGCATATAATAGTTAGGATTCCAGAAACCCAACAGCAGAACAAAATTCTACAAGCAGTGAGAGAAAAGAAACAAATCATGTACAAAGGAAAGCCCATCAGAATCACAGCAGACTTCTCAGTGCAAACCCTCAAGGCAAGAAGAGCTTGGACTGATGTATTTCAAGCCCTAAAGGAAAACAGCCTCCAACCCAGATTGATGTACCCTGCAAAACTATCTTTCAAAATTGATGGAGAAATAAGATACTTTCATGATATAGAGCACCTTAGGAACTTCATGAATACCAAACCAGCACTCCAAAAACTTTTAGACAATATCCTAGGAAAAGACAATGAGGACCACAACCCCAGGAAGCCCAGCAGAATGAATCCATTGGGCATGACAAATTAAATGCAAAGGGGGAGAATCCAACAAAAAGAAAAAGTCATGACAAGGCTTTTAAAACTTTTGACTTCATCTCCCTAATGAGTGTATAATTCAATCTTATTATTGTACTGATTAGTATTTTTCTGATTCTAGAATTGCACACCTTTCCTTGTGCTGTACTGGCTATTTAACATCTTCTTATGTCTACTTCTTAATTGGGTTGTCTATTAATGAGCTGTAAGAGTTCTTTATATATTCTGGTCATGGGTTATATGCATTGTAAATATGGTCTGTTTAAGGACTACTTTTCATTTTAATGATGTCATTTAAAGTTCTACATTTTGATGGAATCTCATTTTTTTTTCCTTTTATACATCATGTTTTTTGTATCCTAGGTAGTTCTTGCCTACCCTAAATTCATAAACATTTTCCCTTATAATTTCTTCTTAGAGTTTTATACTTTCAGGTGTTTATATTTTGGTTCATAGATCCTTTCAAGTTATTTTTATGTATGGAAATAAAGGGTTGAAGTTAATTTTTTATACACAGAAAAAACAAACCAAAAACTATATTGAACAGTAGTGGTGATAGCGGACATCCATGTCTTGTTCCTAATTCTAGAGGGAAAGCGTTCAGCTTCGCCTCACTTAATATAATGTTGGCTGTTGGTTTGTCATCAGTGGCTTTTATCAGATTGAGATCTATCTTCTGCGTCCATTTTCTTCAAGGTTTTTCTTTTTTATCATGAATGGATGTTGGATTTTGTCAAAGGCCTTTCCTGCATCTATTGAGACAATGATGTGATTTTTGTCTTTGCTTCTATTTCTGTGATGTATTATACTTATTGATTTCATATGTTGAACCATCCCTGCATCCCTGGATGAATCCTGCTTGGTCATGATGGATGGCCTTTTTGATGGTTTGTTGCATTCAATGTATTTTGGGGGATTTTTACAGGATTGGCCTGTAATTCTCTTTTTCAGTTGGGTCCTTTTCTGGTTTTAGAATCAGGGTAATGGTAGCTTCCAAGAATGACTTTGGAAGTACTGCTTCCTTTTTGATTTCATTAAAGAGTTTGAAGAGTATCAGTGTTAGATCTTCCTTAAAATTCTTATAGAATTCGGCAGTGAATCCATCGGGACCTGAACTTTTCTTAATTTGCAGTTTATTTTTTAATTCTTCAATTTCATTGCCTAATATTAGATTATTCAGGGTTTTCATGTCTTCTTGGGTCAGCTTTGGTAGTTTGTATGTATCTAGGAAAACTTAAAATATTTCCTATCTGGCCTTTATAGAAGGGGCTCTACTGACCCCTAACCTAGAATGGAGACCCCACATGCTTAGGGTCAGGCCCAGGGGACATTGTAGAAAAGGGAAGCAATTTTTGCAGCTTCTAGGGCACAGCCTTAAGGGACAAAGTGCCTGTTCCTTTTTTGTCACCTTCCTTGCCACATGGAACAAAAGTATGGAATAGCTGGGTAACAAGATGGAAATTGAAAGGGTTTGAATCTTTGGGTGACCTTGTTCACCTGTCACCTTAAAGCACTGTTATTTGAAGTACCTGTTATACACAGCAAAATCAAAGATGCACAACATTAGATGCAACATTAGTTTGGATATCGCGAAGGGAGAAAATATGGCTTCTAAGTGAACTATTCTCAAAAGTTTCCTTATCATCTAAAGGTTTTATTTTTTAAAAAAGATTTAAAATTTTCTTAGGCTTAATTCTTCTCAGATTAAAAAAATTATATATCATTTGTGTTCATAAATAAGAATGTACAAAGAAATATGAGAAAACAAATTGGTTACAGATTACTAAAATTTCCCCATCCTGTAGTGCAATTTCTCCAAATGATGTTTCACACAAAAGCCTCCAGGTTTGGATACAGCTTTTCTTAAATGAATGTTCTACCCTTGACTGTGGGACAATGTTCCAAGCTGCTGGCTCCTGGTCTGCAGTTTTGATCCTTATTCACAGACTGCGATAACCACGTCATGAATTGCCTTGCCAAGAGCAACTGCAAACTGCAGCCCAATTGCAGAAACATTACAATGTGACAAAGTGTGTTTCAGAAAAACACAATCCTGATGTATGAGAACCAGCCTCCAAAGGTGAGACAAACAAGGCAGTCAGAACCAGGATCCCACAAAGTGTAACTTCCTGGAGACTTGTGCATAGAACTGTGTGTTAGGCAGCAGTAGGATGGGAAGACCACACACTTGGGGGAGGAGGAAGGGGCTTATATGCTAAGCTAGACAGAGTTGGGCCACAGCTAACCAGAATGTAACTAGCCTTTCTCAAAGTACTACTAACATGTCCGATGTTGATTCATAAACACCTCAGTCATCAGGGCTGGAACAAATGCTTTGGTGTCTTAACAACTTCCTTTGTTCTACTGGGCTTGAGATGTGTGCCCCATGGCCAAGATGGCAGCCACAAGCAAGATGGCTGTAGTTATGTCAAGCTGAATCCTTACAAACGGTGTCTCAGAGTTCATAAAATACTTATTTTCAGAACACTGGGAAATTATTGACAGGCAGAAAATGATGTGCAGTCTCAATTACATTGTTACTTTGGTATACTTTTCATTCTTAAAAATGTTTTTATTTATGTAGTTGCAATCACACTAAACTTATAACTTGTGTGTTCTGCTCTCTCATTTAACATGAGCATTATTTCATGTAATTCTCAGTTCTGATAAATATTTACTAGATATATAACATTCCATTTTGTGGTGGTCCAACAGTCACTTTATTATCTCATGGTCATCTTTGCTAAAAATCACAAGCCACAATCAAAATTCCAGATACTTTCATATGAATGAGAGTCAAGTAGACAGAACGGACAATGGAATCAACAATATAGGTGTTCAGAAACATTTCCCCCTTTTAAAAGATCTTGAATTCTTAAAAACAATTGAGAAATTTCACCTAAGCAGGTCACAGATTTTAAACACAGAGAAGACCCCATCTAAGCCTTATTAAATAACGTGACCCCATGCTGCATGCTGCCAAAGAATGCACAGACCTCCCATTGCAGAAGTAAGAATGCATTTTGCTCTGAAAGCCATTTTACCCAAATCCCTCCTTAAAGTCTTAGGAGAGGACCTTAAATGCTAGCTGTTTAGATTTTAAGAAAGACCCAGGGAGTGAAAAAGCATTAAAAGTGGAATGGAAAGCTCAGGTAAGGTTAAGCTAGTGAAAGAAATAAAGGATGGGATCCGGTAGCATGTTAATAGCTTTCTAAAGACAGAAAAAAATAACAGGCAAAGGTGAAATAGAAAGAAAAGAAGGAAGGGAAGAAGGAGGGAGGGAAGGAAGGAAAGGAAAGGAAAGGAAAAGATGGAGTGAGGAAGAAAGGAATAGAGAAAGAGTAATACCACGCAAGGAAGGATCATCATAGTCACAGAAGAGTAATATTCCAGGACTATTATTTTGGTTGATGTTCCCTTTAATATAAACTTCTTGGTTATTAAAATTCTGAGACAGCCTAGGAGGGAGATTATCCCTCACACAATTAAGGATTATGGCTCCTTAAAAGGTTTTCATGTTTGAAAAGCACAGCAGCAAGTACTGACAGCAGGAAAGAAGAAAAAAGCAGCCCTTAAGAAGTAGGGCAACAGGTTCATCCTTGGTTGTTCTGAATCTACAGAAACAGACTGTGGGGACTGCCTAGAGCTACAAAATGGAATAATATCCTTGATTTTCTAAGTAAGAGACAAGAGATGAGAGCGTTTATGAGATACCCTGCATCTCTTTGTTTTTGGGGGTTGGTCACTGAGGTACAGAATTGAAAACTGCAGTGCAAGATTAAAAGAGCAAGTGTTTTATAGAGATGAGTTCCACTATGTATTCAGCGTCAAGGTAATATTTGTCTTTGGCAATCACATGTTAAATAATTTAGTGTGGAAATGCTGAACTTTAAGCAGGAAAGAAAGAAAAGGAGAGAAAAATACAAGAGTGAAAGGAATAATATTCAAAAGGAGATTTTTGGCAGTTATAATCTCGAACATGGACACAGTGTTTGGTTTTAAAAACTGATAACATTCCCACAGAATGAGAAAATATTTGCAAATTGTATATTTGATCAGGAATGGATATTCAGATTATGTAAAGACTTCTTTCAATTCATCAATATAAACACCCTCAATTAAGAAAATGAGCAGAAGATTTGGATCTCTAAGACAATAATTCCCCAAAGAAAATATGCAATTGGCCAGTAAAGACATGAAAAGATATTCAGCATCATTATGATTTGAGGAATGTAGGTGAAACCTCAATGAGATATCAGTTCATACCTGTTAGGATGGCTATAATTTAAAAAAGAGACAATAACAAATGTTGGCAAAGATGTCTAGAAATTGGACCCCTCCGACATTGTTAGTGGAGTTCTTAAATGGTGTAGCCACTTTGGGAAATAGTTTGGAAATTCCTCAAAATGTTAAATATAAAATTATTGCAGTGGTACCTCAGGTTGTGAACTCAATTCTCCCCACAATTCTGATCACAAACAGAGTTGGGTGAGAACCAAATCAAATTTCCCCATAAGGTCAACATTGAAACTAACCATTGAATTTGATTCAGTTCGCGTCCAACTTTGTGACCAGAATCATGGAAAGAATCAAGTTCATGAACCAAGGTACCACTGATTCAACAATTTCACTCTAGTTATATGTGTATTAGATATAAAAACTATGTCACATAAAAACATGCATACAAATGTTCATAGCAGCACTGCAAAACATCCCAAATATTCATCAATGAGTGAATCAACAAACAAAAGGAGGTACATTCACACTTTGATATATTAGTGGACCTTAAAAAGGATTGGAATATGGACCCATGCTACAACATGGATGAACCTGGAGAATGTTGTGCTGAGAAAAGTTAGCCCCAAGAGTCATGCATTTCATAGTTCCATTTATGTCATAACGCCTGGAACAGGTAAATTCATAGAGACAGAAGCAGTGGTTTCTAGGGGTGGGAGGAGAAAATGCGGAGCTGTTGCCAAGGTGTTCTTTGGCAGTCAATGAAAACATCCTAAAATTAAATAGTTTTAATGCTTGAACCGTGCAAAAGACCAGGAATTGTATACTTTAGAAGTGGCAATTTTAGGGTATGTGAGCATTCTGAGAAAGCTTTTAGAAAAACTGATAACAAATTTAGACTGTAAACACAGAATTTCTGCAGAATCAGTGCCTAGTGAATTGTCTTGATTCATATCTTACCTTGTCTTTTAAAATATTATAAAAAAGATACTGCCTTTGTTTACTTGATTGAGTCATGAATGAGGAATGGAAGCGATAATTACACTTGCATCTCACCAAGAAAACCTTAATTTTGTTTGCATTCATTCATTTCCCATTTTCTTATAAATTAGGAAGGAAATGGGACTTTAATTTAATTTTTTGTTGAGATAAAGGAAATGCTAAATGCTTACTATTTTTAATTTTAATTACTGTCTTTCATTGTGTGCTCCAATAAATGTCAAATCTTTTTTTTTCAGAATATATTATTAAAATGATATATTTTGTAGAAGAAGAAGGAGAGCAGAAAGAAAGCACCCACAATCCTGCTATTTTTACAGAACATTCCCATGCTTGACCACGGTCAGTCACTCCATGTGCACATCCTCACACGCCATGTAATTTCAAATGTGTACTTTAGTGAGTGGTGTGTCAGGGCTGCCCTTCACTGTGCTGCATGTTTCACGATCATTATGGCAGACGGAACAACCATGCTCTTCCCCCATAAGATGGTCACCTCCTGACCCTGAAACCTGTGAATGTCACCCTACCTGGCCAGAGAGACTTTGCAAATGTGGTTAGATTGGGCATTATGCCAGTCAGATTTCCATGGCTGTAACAAATACCTCTGATGATCAATCTATAAAGGGAAAAACTTTATCGTGGCTCAGGGTTTTGGAGGGTTCGGTTCATGCTCAGTTGATTGACTCTGTTCATTCTAAACCTGTGAGGAGGCAGCACACTGTGGCAGAGGAGAACCACTCCCCCGGTGGCCAGGTCCCACTGTCACCTTGGAGGGAGGGCACACTCCCAGTGAAGACTTCTTCTTTTTGTATCTGTGTGTGATACATTGTGATTACATTCATCTTGGAAGATTGATGCATACACATATCACATCTTGATCAATTTCACTCCATCTGCCCCCTTCCCTGCCTACACCTCTCCCTCCTTCCCCAGATCCTTTTCCCATTTCTACAGAGTCTACTTCCTTGTTTCTTAGCCTGGCTCTTTATTTTGCTCATTAAATTATTTATATTTTGAGTCTCTCATAATTAGTGAGGCCATCTAATATTAATATATCTATTTTTTATTTTTTGAGACAGGGTCTCACTATGTAGTTCAGGCTGGCACTGAACTCACTATGTAGCCCAGTCTGGCCTCAAATGCTCTGTGATCCTCCTGCTTCACCTTCTTGAACACTAGGTTTACTGACATGTGTCACCATCCCCACCCATGCAATATTTAACCTTTCATAACTGATTTATTTCACTTAGCAGTATAGTCTCCGGATCCATCCATTTCCTACAAATGACTCAAGTATATACTTTTTCTTGGCTAAGTAATATTCCATTGTGTATAAACACCACATTTTCTTTATCCATTTACCTGTTTATGGACATATGGGCCCTTTCCAAGACTTAGTATTATGAATTATGCTGCTGCTATCAACATGGGCACACATGGATCACTGTAATATGATGGTTTTCACTCTTTCAGAAAGATATAGAAGGGGAATAACTGGGTCGAATGGTATTTCTAGTTTTAATTTTAGAAGGAATTTCTATATTGATTTCCATAATGGTGGTACTAGTTTACATTCCGACCGACAGTGTGGAAAGATTCCTTTTTCCCTGCAGCCTCACTAGCATTTGTTATTAATTTTTTGATGATAAGCATATTTTCTGGAGTAAGATTCTCAGTGTTCTTTTAATTTGCCTTTCTCTAGTGGCCAAAAGTGCTGACATTTTTCATGTATTCATAGGCCATTTATATTTATATTTATATATATGTATTCATAGGCCATTTATATTTCTTCTTCTGTTCATCTCGATTGGTCTTGATTGGCCTTTTATTTTTTTGCTGGTATAACTTTTTTGAGTTCTTTATGTATACTCGATATTCTCTGTCTGAGGAGTAGTTGGTAAATTTTTTTCCCATTCTTTAGGTTATTTCTACACTCAGTTGTTTCCTTTGTTGGGCAGGAGCTTTTTAATATAATATAATCTCATTTGTTGATTCTTGGTATTATTTCTTATGCAGTTGGATTCTCTACTCAAGAAGTCTGCCTATGCCTATGTCTTCAAGAGTTTCACCAATTTTTCTTCTAGTGGATTTATGCTACTGTTTTGATATGTAGGTCTTTGATCCATTTTGATTTGATTTAGTACAGGTGAGAGATATAGGTCTAGATTAGGTCTTCTGCATGTAGATAGCCAGCTTTCTCAGCACTGTATGTTTCCTCCAGGGTATATAATTTGGCCCCTTTGTTAAAAATCAGCTGGCTGAAGGTACTTGGGGATGCTTCTGCATCCCCTCTTCTGTTCTGTTGGTCAGTGTCTGTTTTTGTTCTGGGAGCATGCTGTTTTTACTATTGTGGTTTTGTAGTATAACTTGGAGTCTGGGATTGTAACCAGGCTGTCCTTTTAAAGCTTCTACAACCTCTCAATAGCATCAGACTGGGGGCCAGGCATGAACACATGGACCTTTGAGGAGTATAAATGAGCCAAACTATAGCAGCATTGTGAGATGGGGGGGATTACCCAGGAGTGTCTGGGTCGGCCTGATAAAACCACAGGGTCCTTATAAGGGAAAGAAGGAAGCAGGAGAATCTGAGGAGGTGTGACAGAGGAAGCAGAGGTCTAAGTGCAGTAAGGACCCAAGGAATGAGGAACACAAGCAGCATCTGAAAACCACAAAAGCAATGAAGTGGCTTATGTCTTAGAGACTCCAGGAGGAACATAACCCTAGTGAATGATTTTGGACCTCTGACCTCCAGAATTGAAGATAATAACTCTGTACTGTTTAAGCCATACATTTGTGTTGACTTGCTACAGTGGTAATGAGAAACAAACATAATTATCATATTGTCACAGTGGACCATAATTTTCCAGATCATCTGTTTGTTTCAGAAGAGCAAACATTCTGAATCAGCAGTTGAATGGAGGCATCCAGGTCTGCATGAGTGGAGGGTGGCCTCTGATTGCAGAGTGTGACTAATTTCCACAATGTCAGCCATCGAGGTGCCCCCGGGCTGGGTCTGTTGACACTTCTACCCCATCCTTCTCTCCAAAGGAGGCTTGAGACCAATGGTGGCCCAGAGCACTTTCAACTGCACTGTATCCAAACTCTTCTTTGTTTTCTTACATGTCATTGCTTACATGAGGGGCAGTCACACCATCATGAGGACAGAAGCCATATTTTCTGAGCCAAAAGTTCGAAGTTGGAATACTTGAAATTTGGATTTTAGGGTAATTTTGACCCTGTTGTCATACATATGGCTCAGCAAGTGATAGTTTACGATTGCCTTGATTGGTGGATAATTTTGTAAGCATTGTAAGCAGAGGGCAGAGAGCTTCATGCTTTCTTTCTTGATTGATTATCATGCCAAACAATTCTTTGTTGAAACACTGGATGTTCCCATTTTGTCTCTTAAAGTGAGCCACGGTCCCAGCAGATGGAAGCCCAGCAGCAGTCCCAATGGATGTCCCATAGAGAGAGCCTCATAAACAAAAGCGAACAGTGATTAACTTCCTGACAGTGGAAAGCCCAAAGCTTCTGAGCATTCAGCTTTTACTGGGAGGAAAATTCATGGGACTAATGTTCCCTGAAATTCTCTAGCCCTACAGGCAGATAGGCCGGGTTGAGCTACATGAGCTGTAAAGTGTGGCGACAGAGTACACATGGCCCAATTAAATTGAGTTAATCTGACACCTACGTGGTGGTGCGGATTATTGTGAATAGGCTGCATGGTGATTAGGGAAAATGGCTATTAGTTCACATGAATAATGGTAATTGGTATTATTTCCACAATGAGCGATTTGAAAACACTGGTTTTCCTATTTTCATTTTCTGAGTTATTCTGTGACTGTAATCACCATCGGTCACTATTTCCTCTCCATTTTTGTCTACAAGGCAATGGTCCAGAGTTCCTCCAAAGTTCTCCCTGCGTCCTCATCCACAGCTGAAGTTCCTACCAGTTTATCTTTGTGACCCTATGCTCTTACCAGGATGCTACCCATTCACTGCGCTCAGTGTTCTGCACACCTAAACATCGCACCAAGAGCCTTATATGCATGCACCATATGCCCAGGCGCATGCATGGGATGTCGAAGGACAGAAGGGACTCAGTGGCAACTTTCAGTAGCTTGCTAAGGGCAGGAGAGCAGAATGACCAGCTCTGTTCTTGTCTGTAGAGAAATGCTAAACAAAAGGCAAATTCACTCAAAGGGGTTTGTCTTTTTTATCACCACCGTGGAGCCGCAATGGGAAACAAAGTTTTTAATAAAGTATCCCTTTCCTCTAAAAGAATCTTTTAGTGATTTAGGGTCTAAATAATGGCTTCAATTTGTTATTGAGTTTTAAGGCTATATACATATGCTTCAAATATGAGAATTAAAAAAAATACAAATGGTTTAGACTCTTTTTTCCAGTGCTGGGACTGAACCCAGGACCTGGTACATATTAGCAAGTTCTTTGCCACTGAACTACATCTCCAGCTCCCATGTGTTTGTTTCGAGAGTGAATTTGCTCTGGTTTAGACTTGTTGGCATTACTTCAGGAACACTTAATGCCTGCAAATAATACTACACATTCCTTTGTTTCAATAGTGGATTAAAAATAATGACAGTGTGATTGAGAAGACAAACAAGATGAATTGCTTCACTCCATCTTTTATGTGATCGCTTGCAATTTAATTTTGGTTAAAATCTCTTGGCAGTGGGCACATTCAAAACCAGCTTGCTAGAATCAATTGAGAAAAAAATAGATGGTCACTATTGTGATTTCTGGAATTTATTGTGAAAGGAATTTTTAAAATCTCTGCCAAACATTATCTTTGCCATTAAGACTTTCCTCAATGATTTGTATAATGTGAAATAAACTTTTCTTTTTTTCCTTAAATTCTTTTATTGGTACGTTTTAGGTATACAGTACATTTACATTCATCTTTGGGATCTTGTACCTTTACATGATGCATCTTGGTTCTTATTTTTTCCCCCTTCCCCTGCCCTCCCTTCACCCCCTCCACCCCTCCATATTTGCAAAGGCTTTGTTTCCATTTTTTTCTTTTCTCATATTTTTTCCTTTCCCTTTTTTCCTTTCCCCTACCCCTCCCACTTCCCCTGCTCCTTTGGACCTTTTCTTCCTGTGAAATAAAGTTTTCAAAACTAAAATTAATAAAATGAGTTTTGATCATCTTTGAGCATGCCTACATTGACAGACATGGCCACCTGTTGCCTAAAAATGCAGAAAAAAATCAGTTTTGATGAAATTATTTAATTTTTAGAAGTGAAAATATTATTGGTCATTACTGAAATTGAAGAGTATGTTAGTAAGTTTTTCTGTTTTAAACATAAAAGCCTAAATCCCACAAAATAACTAGTCCATTATTCCCTTCTTCCTTTTCTTATTGTAAGAGGTACTTTAGTTTTTATTGACAATATTTTTCTGGCATGACCATTTAGAGAGAATTAAAAGAAATTTTTCACTGCTTTTCTCTCTGGCTAGTATTATGATTTGTTTCAATACATGGCTATTATTGAAAATAGTTTTGGCATTTAGGGAGTGAGATAAAAATGATATAAGATAAAACATGACATGTTCACGGTGTTCACTATGTACCTGCTACAAGGCCTGGCACGTGGTGACAAAGTGTCAAAAGGGAGAACAAGAGAAAATCAGAAGAGTGCTAATGGTTACCCTGTCATCCCCAGAGCCCCATTCTGCGGGGGGAACACATGCCTGAATCAACAAAGGAGGGCTCCTTTCAGGACCAGTGTTATTTGAGGAGTAAAAAAGAAGTCTACCCTCTCTTTTACTGTTTGGCTACCACATGGTTGGTCCTGGTATTGGGAAAAAAACATATTGAGAGCAGTAGGGCACAAATATATGAATGTCTTTCATTCCTTCAATAAATACCCTTGACCACCTATCATGTGCCAATGATCTCAGCGAAGGGATCTAGCAATGAGGCAAACAAATCCATGCCCTTATAGAACTTTATGTTCTACTAGCAGAATACATGTGACCATCATTCCCGTCAAGACAGAAAATGGTGCCAATATTCCAGGACATTCTCTCGGGCCTGTGTTTAGTAAGTTCCCACCCTCCAGATGTGACTACTATTCTGATTTCTCATAGCACTGATTTGTATTGCTTATTCTTTAAACAAATTTTAAATTGATACATAATATTTGTACATATTTATGAGGCACCTTATGATAATTCAATATGTTTATACAATGAATCACGATCAAATCAGTGTAACTAGCATTTCCATCTCCTCAGACATTTAACATTTGTATGTGTTGGAAAACTTTGGAGTCTTTTAGCATTTTATAATATATAATGAATTGTTGTAGACTGTAGTTATGTTTTGAACATTAGAACTAGTTCCTTTATGTTTTGGTATCTAACCTCTATAGCATTGTTTATTCTTGAACTTCATATAAAAGAAATCTTTCAGTATGATTTTTGTGTCTAGCTTCTTTCAATATCCATAGTAATTTTGTTTTGTTTTGTTTTTGTTTTTCGGTACTGGGGATCGAACTCGGGACCTGGCACTTGTGAGGCAGGCGACAGAGCCACTGAGCTAAATCCCTGGCCCCATTATAATGTTTTTGAGATTCATTCATATTCTAACAAGTGTCAGTTATTCATTTTTCAAAAATTACTGAGCTATGTTCCATAGCATGAATATACCATCACTGGATTATACATTCTTTTGTTAATGAACAATTTGGTTTTTTCCCACCTTTGACTTATGATGAATGAAGTTTATATGAGTATTTCTGGATGAACCTTTTAGTGGACACATTTACTTGGTACTATTGGGTAGGAGAAGAATTCCTGGATCATAATATAATTTTATCAGAAATAGCCAAGTAGATATTTCAAAGAGATTGTATCATTTCCCATTCCCATAAGCCATATAATTACACTCACCCCTTGCTATAAGTTGCATCTTAAATGTCCCCCATGTCCAAAGGCTAAAGGCATGATCCCCAGAATGTTGTGTTGGAAGGTAGAGGAATTTTTAAGAGAAGGGGCCTCATGGGAGGTCTTCATTCAGGCCATTGAGGAATTTGCCCTTGAAGGAATTTTGGAGCCTTGGTACCCTCCTTAGTTTTTTTTTGCTCCCTAGCTGTACCAGTTAATCTTAACTGTCAATTTGAGAAGAGTAACTTAATTGTCAGCACCTCCTGGAGAGGCAGTTGGCTCATGGGGGTGCTGAGTGTGCTGTAGGAGGTGGAGGCCCATTGGAGGTATGTCACTGGGGGCAGGCCTTCAAAGGATGTATCTCTCACCTGTATTCTCCCTCTGTGCTCTGCTTTCCAGCTGCCATGGAAGGTAGTGAGCAGGTCTGTTGTACTATGCTCTTCTGCCATGTTTCTGCTTTGGAACTAGCTGATCATGGACTGAAACCTTTGAAACCATGAGCCATATAAACCATTTCCTCCTTTAAATTGTGTATACCAGGTATTTTGTCCCAACAATGGGAAAGCTAATAGATGATACTGAGAATCAAACCCAGAGCCATCATAATGAGCTACATCTCCAGCCATTTTTAATTTTTAAGACAAGTTTTCACTAAGTTACTAAACTGCCCAGTCTGTGCTGGTGTTTTCAATCCTCCTGCCTCAGCTGGGACTTCAAGCATGCCCCACCATGCCCGCTCCATTAGGTGAGTTTTGCTCTGTCACATGCTTCCACTATGATGCGCTGCTTCACTAAAGAGCCAAAGAAATAGGGCCAATCTATAATGGGCTGGAACCTCCCAAATAGGGAGCCAAAATAAACCCTTTCTCTTCATAAGTTAGTCATCTCAGATATTTATTGTAGTTATGAAACGCTAACATAGACTCTTCCCCACAACATCTGCTGGGCTTGTATTGAATCCAAAGATCAATGTAGGAAAAACTTGAAATCTCAATGCTACTGAAGTTTCTATGCCATAAAAATTGTACATCTCTCCATGTATTATGTCTGCTTGATCTCTGTGTTGTTCGGAGGACCCCATATAGTTTTTATTAAATTTATTCCAAACTGTTTAATGTTATTTGATGTTACCATAAATGGCAGCTTTCTCAAATTTAATTTCCAATTGTCTATTGCTGGTAGATAGAAATACAATTGATTTTTTGTGTGATGACCTTATATTCTGAATTCATGTGAAAATCAATTAATTCTAGTAAATTCTTGATTCCTTTGGATTCCTATGTACAAAAGCAAGTTGCACTTTTAATATTTTCTTTGCAATTGTTATGATTTTTTATCTCTCTTTTGGTGTCTTACTGCAGCAGGTAGAACCACTAGCCCAATATTGAACAGATGTGGCAAGAGTGGACATTATTATGATGTTCTTGACTTAGGAGAGCATTCAATAGTTCATCATTAAAAATGATAGCAACTGCAAATTATTTTTGTAAACATATTTCATGCAATTGAGAAAATGTCCTTCTATTACTGGTTTGTAAGTAGATTTTGTCTGTTGAGTTTTATCAAGGACTGCATCTCCTGAGTTGATTGCATGTTTCTGGATGCTGTAACAAAATACCACAGACTGGGTATTTATAAAGAACAGAAATTTATTCTCAGTTCTGGAGGCCAGGAAGACCAGGGTCAAGGTGCTGACATCTGATGTGGGCCTTCCTATCAAACTTGCTCCTCTAAGCCCATTTTATGACAGCATTGATGCATTCATGAGGGTGGAGCCTTCCTGACCTAAACACATCACAAGAAAGGCCTCTTCTGTTGCTTCAGGGATTAAATTTCCCCCACACAATTTTTGGAGAGAAGATACTCAAATTATAGTATGCACTCTTTGCTTTTTGAATATTAAACCAATGTTGCATTCCTATAATAAATCTCACTTTGTATTGAAGTATTACCCTTTTATGTTGGAAAAGGATATCAGAATTGATTTTCTTAAATTTCATTAAGAGTTTTTGTGGTTATGAGGAAAATTAACCTGCCCTTTTCTCAATGTTTTTTTCAGCTGTATAAATTGAGTTGGGAAATGTTCTTTCTTCCTTTATACAGTGAAAGAGTTTGTATTTTATTGCAATCACTTCTTTCTTAAAAGTTTAGGGCCTGAAATTTTCTTTAAATTAAGTATTCAATTTCTTTAAAAGCATTTTATTCTCAAGAATTTTTCTTTCTTTTTGTGCCACTTTTACAAAGTATTTTTAAAGAAATTTGTCCATTTCTAGGGAATTTCTTAAATATATTGATAAAATGTTATTTATATTGTTCTTTTTGTTTTTTAAATATCATATGATCCAATTCATTCCTGATACTGGTTATAATTATTTTTTCTCTTTCTTGTATTTCCAAGTTTTATTAGTTTTACTTATCTTTAAAAGAACTTTGGCTTGGTTGATTTTTCTCTGACATTATCATTTTTCTATTTTGTGAATTTCTTCTTTTTCTGTTATTTCCCTCTTAGTTTCTGAGGGTTTACTTTGCCATTGTGATTCTAGTTTCTTGATGAGAAAGCTTACCTCATAGACTTTGATTATTTCATTTCTAATACAGTTCTGTGTTGCTTAAAGATGGGGAAAATCCTGATAAAAGCATCATTAGGTGATTCTGTCTCTATATGAACATCACAGAGCGTAGCTGAATCAGGGCAGCTGCAATGTCACTGAGCGACCTAGTCTTACGGGACCCCAACCTCTATGTGGTCTGTTGTTGACCACAATATTGTGAGGTGTGTATGACTGTGTGCATTTAAAGCTATATAACTTTCTCTATCTTTCCTAGCATTTCAATAATTTTGATGTATTATATTTTAAATTATCATTCTGTTCAAACATTTTCTAATTTCCATTTTGACTTCCTTTTTGATCCATGGCTTACTAAGTAATGTGCTACTTGGCCAGACGTAGTGGTACATGCCTGTAATCCCAGCACTTGGGAGGCTGAGACAGGAGGATTGCCATGAGTTGAAGGCCAGCCTGGGCTACATAGTGAGTTCAAGGATAGCCTGAACTATATAGTGAGATCTTATATCAAAAAACAAAAAATAAAAAATATACAAACAAAAAAAGAAATGTATTACATCATTTTCAGTTATTTGGGGAATTTTTTTTAGTTGGTTTATTATTACTGAGTTCTGTTTGAATTTTCTCTTCACTCCATAGGTACAATTCAGGTCTTTTTCAAGATAAAGTGCTTTATTTCTTGAAATATACTACCTAACAATTCAACAAGTATAAAATTATGCTACTCTTTTTCATCAGGTCAATATCTTTTTGAAAAAGTGTGTCACTAACAAATTTTTTGAATATTGTGCTCTGATGGTCTTTTTATAGAGTTTTTTTAATAGGATGGAGATTTTTAGTAACATCAGTGTTGTATTTAGAGAAGTTGAGATGTAGTGGATTGTGCTAATGAGTGGATCATACATTCCAAAGAGCTGAGTGGGAGGGGTTTTAGGAAAGAAAGAGGAAGCTGAACTGCAGAAAAATCATAGGGAGAACTGCAGGGTTATTAGGATTCAGGACTCAAGGCGTCACCCGAGGGTCTGTGGCTGCTTATGCACTGAGCAAGAGGCCAGGGGGAGTCGGCATCAGTTCCAGAGCTCAAGGCCATTGGTGGTGGCCAGGAGGGGAGTGCTGGGGTCCAGAGGGGTAATGTTCTGGGCTCATTATTTCTAGGAAGCAAGGAAGAATGGAGGTGGAGGGGTCAGGGCACCCAGCTTTCTCTAAGCATAAGGGATGTGTTGAAACTTAACATTTGAATGTGAATCATTTTGAGAAAAAAATGAGATGACACTTAGTATCTGTTTGAAAGGAACAAGGGATTTGAATGAGAAAAAAGATGAAGCCTGAAAAGATGGAGAATGCTGAGATGGAGGAATATGTGCTAGTGCAGGAGGGTGAAGGTAGCAAAAGGAGAGGGTTGAGGTGCATGGAAATGAAAACAATTCCATAGCCTTCACAGTTTTGCCTTGGTTTATTTTCAGTGACTGAACAGGATTTGCAGGGAGCTTGGTATTACTTCTGTCAAAACTGTCAGGCACTTTATGAGATGATTTGAGAAGAGAGGATAACTCTGGATAGAAAACATCCTTACTTATTTTTAAAATAAAGTTAATGTTCTTCCATTAAAAGAACATAAACAAGTAAAGGGCTAGAAAAGCAAAAGGAAGAAAAAAGCTCTCTCTGCCAAAGGCTGTTACCGATACCTCTAATATTTTAGTTTGTTTTCTTTGAGTGTTTCCTGTATTTCATTCTTCAGTGTGAGCAGGTTACATACTAAAAACAAGACAGCATATCGTAATTATTTTTAAAACATTTTTTGTGTTTTAAATAATGTGCATCTCAACAGAAAAACTCAGGAAATACAGAAAAATACCAAAGAAATTAGGATTGCTGTTATGGTTTAGATCTAAAATTCTCACCTTAGGAGGTGGGGCCTGGTCAGAAGGCACTTAGAAGGTGGGGCACTGCGGGTGTGACTTGGAAGGGTGTCTTCTACCTGCTCCTCCCTTCTGTCTCTGCTTTCTGGCGGCCCTTCCCTCCAGGCTCTTCTACCATGTTGGTTTTGCTGTGGAGCTGGGCAAACGTGGACTGAAACTGTGAGCCAAAATAAACCTCTCCTCTAAGTATCAGGTATTTTGTCTCAGTGATGGGAAAGCTGACTAAGACAACTGCTGAGAGTTTTCTGTGTTCTCATGAAGCTGAATTTATAGTTTGATACTGTAATATCCCACCGTGGTAGTTGTAAAGCAGTCCTATTTAGAAGTTCTGTATTCATATTTCTCAAACTGTGGTCCTTGGGACATCTTCATCAGAAGCACTATGAGCTGGCTGAAATGCTGATTCTTGGGCTCCACTTCAGACCCATTGAATCAAAGTCTCCATGAGGTGCTCTTTGCAACCTCCTCAGCTGTATTTTAGTAAAGCTTGAACATATGATGTAGGGGGAAGATAATGTGAAAAAGAACTTGGATTCAGACACATATCTAGTTTATTAGCATTTTACAGTGAAAATAATTTAATCATCGAGGTCATCCTGAAGGGAAAAAAACTGAAATTTATTTCACCATAATGCTCTAGATATTTTACATAGGGAACCCAAAATTTCCGAGGAATTTGAGTACAACTGTAGTGACATTTAAAGATCTTATTTCACTAATTTGTGCCCCTAAGCTACATAACACTGTCCAGCCTTCTCCAAATCTTCCCAGTCAGCTCTTGAAGCTGTTGACTTTCCTCCATACTCCCTGGATGGTACTTAGCTGGTTTTACTAAGGTTTCTCTAACTGTTATGGCTTGTATCTAGACATACTCCCAAAGTGTGATGCACTCAGAGGTGGGACTTTTCAGAGCTTGCTAGATCTAAATTGTATGATCCTGGGACTAATGGTGTGTGGTACTAAATTAGCCCACTGATAGGAATTAACATAGTTCTGGGTGTGGCTGAATGGATTTACTGAAGACAGAAGCCCCACCCTGGGTGTGGGTGGCCCCACCCAAAAGGCTGGTACCTGGATGGGATAAAAGGGAAAGGCAAGCTTGCTGGTTGCTGGCTCCTGCCTATCTTGCCATGGACTGTTTCTCCTCTGTGATGCCCCTCTGCCATGTTGCCCTGCCTTGGAGCCACCTGACTTTGGACTGAAACCTCTACAAACTGTGAGCTGTAATATACCTTTTCTCCTTTATCTTTGGATGATGAGTATTTTGTCTCAGCAATGAGAAAAGTAACTAAGACACTTACCATCTCTCTTCCCTTTCTAGTTCCACTTAATCCCATGGGCACCCTGGGTATCATATGAAGAAATTAAATAGTTCTTATATTGCAACCTAATTATTGGAGAGCACACATTTTATGTATTAAATTCTAATTCAGGATATTAAAATAAAACACTACACTTCCTAAAACTAAATTTAAATACAGTAATTAAATATAATATTGAGAGAGGTATCAGTTAGGAGTATATTCTGATACTTAAATTATTTCCCTTTTATTTTAAATAAAAATCACTGAGTTTGCCTATTCTTTTATATTTATCTATGCTGTTCTATTTATATAGGTTTCTTGAAAATAGGATATTCATGAATTTTTGTTAATGTTTTTTTATTGGGAGGTTTCCTTCGTGCAGTCCTTCTAGGCACCGGAGATACCCTTAAGGCAGGGGTGGGAGGCAGGGTAGCTGTGGAAACAGACATCAAGGAAATCATTGCATAAGTGACCTTTAGCAACACATGGAGCCAGAGGAAGATGCAGGACATGATGCATAACAGGACCTTTGTCCTGAAATTGTGCATTTGGTCCACTGTGGAAATTGCCCCAAGCTGAACCAATAAAGGAGGAATTTGAGTTAGTATCATACTGGATAGAAGAGAAACTATTTTAGGCATAAGAAGCAGAATTTGCAAAGCTTCCGAGGTAGGCAAGGGCTTGGAGCATTTGGACAAAAGAAGCCTAAAGTGGCTAAAGCCAAGCACAGGGTCCCAAACTTTGCAGACCAGGCAGCTTTTGTGGAAGACTTGGGTTGTACCCAGAGATGAAGAGGAAGCCAATAAAGGATATGAGGCCGGGTGGTGCTGTAATTGGATGTACAGTCTGAGATCACTCTGGTTGCTCTGTAGAAAATGGAGTAAGGAGGGGTGGCAGTGGCCCTGGGACCATGAGGAGGCCACTTGTATAAATCAGGGTGGCTCCGAGAAGCAGAACTGATGGGATGCGTGCACACATGTGTGCCCATCCTGCGGGGAGATGTGTTTATTAAAGGAATCTGCTCATGTGGTCATGGAGGCTGGCGAGTTTCAAAGTCTGTAGTCAATAAGCTGGACACCCAGGAGAGTTAGTGGTGTGAGCTCTGGTCTGAAGCCAAAGGCCTGAGAACCACAAGAACTGATGGTATGAATTTCAAGTCCAAACACAGAAGAAGACCAGTGTCCTGGCTGAGGCATTCAGGTAGAAGGAGTTTTCTTTTACTCAGACAAGGGCCAGGCTTTTTGCTGTATTCAGGCCTTCAACTAATGGCATGAGACCAACTGCTTGCGTCAGGCAATTTGCTTTACTCAGCCTAGTGACTTAAGCATTAATATCATTCATAAAACACTGCCACCGACACACCCAGAAGCGTGTTTGCCCAGTTATCTGGGCACGGGCAAGTGGGCCCTTACACGTGATCATTATATTATTACTACGGAAGGGAGAGGAGCAGAACATCCGGGAGTCCAGAGCATCAGGGATGCCTTTGACAAACACTTCAGAGGCAGAATGGACAGATGTGGGTGTGGATGAGGAGAAGGAAGAGAGGAATCAGAAATCTTGCCCACATGTAGGATGAGTAAGTGGGCAAATGGCCTTCTGTTGGCAGAGGGCATGCTGAGAGGGTAACAAGCTCCAGGGGGAGGATTCGGGGATGCCAGCAGAGTACAGCTGGGCAGAGCAGTATCAAGTAGACGGTGGGAAGCGAGGAGTATGGCCTGGGCTCCTGCCGCACAGATTCTTTGTTTTGGGCTGAATCTGGGCCAACTAATTTTCTAGATGGAAAAACACCAATTCCAGCCTTCCACCTGCTTTTCTGCACAGTTGATTTTAGGTTGTTTGCAGCCTCCAAATGGACTTTGGCGAAGAGGAATCGTCCATACTGGAGGAGCCGGTGCAAGGAAGGTGAGGAAAGACCGAAGTAGACTCAGGCAGAACAGCAGCAGCTGCCCCCGTGTCTGCAGGGTTCAGGCCTCGTGTAGGACACCTGGGAGAAGACAGTAGTTTGGGCTCCAGTTGGTTGGGCTCCATTAGTCTGCAATTCCAATGGATTGACATTAAGTCGAAACGACCCCTAGTACTGGATTTTTGTGCTCACGTTATTTTTTTCTGTGTTTCACAGCAGATCTTAAGGGAAGTTTGGAAAGCTATATTTGAAGTTGCTAGGCAAACATCATTTTTAAAGCAGTGGCAAAATTTCTTGCTTTCTGATTTCTTGAAAGAAATTCTACGTGGTTGATTCTGTGTAACTGTATCATCAATGTCTTATTTAGGGCATTTCCCTTTCAATTGAATCTGAAATGTTATTGAATATTTTATATTTTATATTGTATATTGTATATTTTAAACAATTTATACAATTTTTTTTTAACATTGACAAACACTGGAGTTGAGTTTAATAATGCACTATTTTGCATAATTCTTTTACATGGTTGTATTTTTTTTTTGCTTTTTTTTTCCCCATTAAGTTTATTGGTACATTTTAGGTATAAAATACAGTTACATTCATTATTGGGATCTTGTACCATTACATGAGTATCTTGGTTCTTATTTTTTCCCCTTCCCCTGCCCTCCCTTCACCCCCT
>NW_004624796.1:10371185-10402609 GCF_000247695.1 Heterocephalus glaber
GTGTGAAGGATTTCAGTTTTTGACCATTTGATATGATATTGGCTGTTGGTTTTTCTTAGATGGCTTTTATCAGGTTGAGGTAGAGACCATCTATTCCAATTTTTTGTAGGGTTTTTATCATAAGTGCATGTTGGATTTTGTCAAATGTTTTTTTCTGCATGGTGACTATTATTCTTTATCCTTGGAAGGGTCACTTGGGTGAGCTGTCTACTTGGACATGTAGGTGCCTAATCCTGTGTGCAATGGATAATTCAGTGCCTCTTGTTATTGACAAAGTCCCTACTCTATAATGTTGTAGGTGTTGAGCTGGAGGTGGTAGAGAGGCACAGTTTTACACAAGATTCCAGGAACTTGCAGGCAGCAGAGAATCCAGTCTTCCCTTTGAGTCCAAGGGAGCAGTGGTGAAGAATCCAAGCTCTGGAGCCAGCCTTCTTAGGTTCAGATCCCCCACCTGTCACTATCTGTGCTACCTTACCCCTCTGTGTCACTGTTTCTTCATCACAAAAACATGACACAAATTAAGATTTACTGCATAGGGTTCCTATAGGATTAAATAAGCAAAATATTTAGGACAGATTCTGAAGTATCAGCTATTATTGTTTCTATTATAAAAAGTCAGCACGTTACAGGCCTTTTGAGGACTGAGGTGGGGCTGACCGATGTCTTGCTGATTTACAAGGACACCAAGGATGTCCTAGGTGGAACTCCCTTTAGGAAGGGCATGTTTGACTCATAGCTTTGGACCAGCAGAGGACCTGGCTTGTTGGTCCAGGGCAACCTTTGAATGAGGCTGGAAATCACGTATCCCCTGCTAGCCTGAGTGTGCTTAGGGCTGAAAGACTGAGCAGATAATTGCAAATCGAAGAACCAGAGTCCTGACAACCTGACCAGAAGTGCCAGCAAGAGAGACCTTTAAGAAACTTTATGGCCTGAGAAGTGGGATATCTCTAACAGTAGACCACAGCACATGACCTCCAAAAGCTCTGGAAGCAACACAAACAATGGCAATGAAAGTGGAGACTTACCAGGTGCATTGTTTTTTTCCCCTCTGACCATTATTTGGAAGCCAGATTGACCACTTTAGATTGAATGAATTCCCAGAATTCTTAGACTATTCTGAGCAAATAGATTTTTAAGTAATTAAATTGAAAATTAAAGAGTTATAATTGCATTTGTGTGCAAAAGTGGCAAGATAGTCATGCTAGTAAAAAATTCTTTAGTGAATATTGTAATTATTTTAATGCTATGAGTATATGGAGTCTTGGAAGAGGTTCTGGGGTTAGGAAATACAGGAGGAAGCCAATCTAGGATTTAAAATATACTTAAAATTGTTTTACAAGTAGTTTTATATGAGCTTTTGATTGAAAATACCGCAAACCATTTTCTGGTTCCTTGCATTGGTATTGATAATCCAAAATTCAAAATCTTCCCTACAACTTCCAAAAATAGATACCTAAATTCAAGCCATAGTACATACTTTGGGAAGTGGTAGTGAATCGTATCAGAGGTGTGGTACTTGGGAAGGTCAGCTGCGATCACTAATAGTCTCGCATCTGATGGACCGACCGTTCGATCAAGTTGCAGCGTGTCCTCCAAAGGAGTATTCTTGATTTTCAAATTTATCTCCATGCACATGATACTCTGGGCACTTTTGGGTAGTCTGTGTGTTGCAAACATTCTTTATGGGGCTTCTCTGTCTACTTTGGTTAACTGGTAAGAGCAGTGGCTTTTCATGGGGATTTGCTCCTCTTGCTATAGCAAAAGTAGGAGGATGGCATCAGCAGAGGCCACCAGCAGGAGATTTAGGCTCTCATTGTCCCTCCACTATTTAGTAGCTGTGTAAAGTCTCTTACCCTTACTGGGTAAACAATGTCTTAGCTATTCAAGGTAGAACTGGACTGAATGATCTCCTGTACACCTTCCAGAGGGGTGTTTCTCTATACAGCTGTTAAAATTTTGTACCATGTCTCTGGGCACAAGGATTATTGCCTCTTAAATGTATCTTCTGTTTTGTTGCATGCTACATAATGAGCATTTATTCCTGATTAAAATTATTCAATAAAGAATTTGCACTGTTTGTGCTTTTGTTTCCCCAGTGAGTTAAGAATTGCTGAAATGTTAGCGTTACAAATTCAAGAACTGTTTGGTAACATAACTCAGACTTTCAATATTTTTCTGTGCTAGGGATTGAACTCAGTGCCTCCCACATGCTAGGCAAGAGCTCTACAACTGAGTTATACTCTCATCCCTTTTCGTATTTTATTTTGAGACAGGGTCTCACTAAGTTGCTAAGTTTCCCAGATGACTAAACTTGCGATCCTGCTTCCTTAGTCACCCAAGTAGCTGGGAAACTGTAATATAAGAATGATCTTAATCCTAAATCCTTAGTAGCACCAGTAATCTAATACTCTAAAGTAGAACAGAGGAAATCTCTGTTCTTACAAGGGCCACCAAAATTATTGTTTTTAGTTAGCACTGTAAAGATAACCTTTTAGTTTTTGTTTTGCTTTGTTTTTCCTATCACACTTTAACTAGATTGCCAAACATAAGCCATTATTTTATCTGTAATAATTTTTGAGTTATCAAACTTAAATCCCATTATTACAATGTGATGTTTACCATGTTTTGATTCTCTAAAATAGGATGCTTTTGTTAGACGTTACACCCAGAAAGAATGAAAAACTGAAAGAATCAATAACAAGGAGTTGTTCCTTTCTTTCTATTTATCCCATTATAAGTTGTACTTGAATCAGAACTCAAGTAGCATTTGTACCTCGTAAATTAATTACTAGTGCAAAAAAATATAGGGAAAAGTAAAATTATGGAAACCTTTATAGAATCATTAGAAGTTAAGCTTGTGCTTTTGACAATGTAACAGTGAAATATCTAAAAGCTGTGAACAATTTAATAGGGTTATTTAAAAATTCTTTCCTTCTGTGAATATCAAGTACACAAGCTGATTAATCAGGAAGCTGATCTAATATAAACATTAGGAGGTGCAAATGCCAATCTAAATTTTTTATGCAGAAGGTCTTCTTAAAGTTGCTTACTGTCCAATTTCTCTAGTGTCATCTTGAAGTTCTCTCTCATGAAAACAATAATTCATATCAGACGTTTTGGCTTTCTCAGTTATTATATTTTATCTCACTCCAAAATAAAATTTATGTCCTGCTGAAACACAGTTTTTATTGTTCTAGTGGTTTCTGGGCAACTCTGATGTGTTAATTAGTATGTCACTTGCCTGCCTATGGAGTGTTGTGACATGCAGCAGTAAGATGTGACTTTCTCAATGCAAACCCTCGGAAACATTAGATGTGTATTTATCTCTCCTGTTGGAGAATTATCTTTGGTGTTGAGATAAAGCTGTAGCTTGTTTTGCTGTGCACTTGGCAAAGACCACAGCTTCTGAGTCTATCTTACCAATAATGTCTGTGGATTTCATGCGTAAGGCTCAATCAGTGCACACGTTACTTTGGCTTTCTCGAGAAATTACTTTCCTGAACTATATCAACAAGTATATTTCCTTCTTTCCCAGCACTGCAGGAAAATATTAGTGTCTAGGTGTATGTACATATCTTAGTGTCTGAGCATATCTCTTCATTCTAGTTGTCTCATGGCTTAGATTGTATCATTCTGAGGTATATTTTCAGAAATTTCTCAATCACCAGCTCTGATAACTTGTTTAGTAATGGTGGCTACCTTCACTTCTCTGTATCACCTCCCACCTCCTGGCTTATCACTTCCAATGAGCTTCCATTTTATTCTTTTATACCCCTAAGGCTGACACGAGGGCCTTAGGAAGCAAATATTTGTGTTGTATCATTCACCTTTCTGTGACTCCACCACATGGCCTGAGTTTAGAAATGTCAAGGAAACCGGTCAATTCAAAGCCCCTTTGACTGCCCTTTTTCATCTTAGACCCAGAAGAGCCTTCTGGTTGCCTGACTTGTTACCTCTTTCCTGCTTCTTCCTTGCCTATCTCCTGTCACTGTCTTTCTCATTTGTCCACCCATAAGGTCTGCTCACCACTCACACCACATGGGAAGCACATTCAAGGCACCTTGTGGGTTATCACACTACCTCTGCCTTTCACTGGGGGCAGAGAATGTATTTCTGTGACCTATTGTAAAAAAACCATTGTAAACAGCAATCACCTAGTATTTTAAAAGATTCTCTTGGTTCTCTGAACTGAGTGGAGATGTAGTTCCATTCTACTTTGTGTTGGCTGATGTCACTGAAGTAACTGTGTCCTGCTGGAACTAAAACATTCAAGATGGCTTCTTTCATCCATCCAGCACTTCAGCTGGTGATGAACCTGGCTGGAGACTGGCTGTGCCTCTCTTTTTTCTTGTAGTGTCTCATCATGTTATAATTAAGCCCAGCTTCTTTTACATGGCTGGCTTTCAAGAAAGTAAAAAAGTAAGCTACAAGGCATTTTCAGGTGGTAGACCAGAAGTCCCAGTGATGCCCCATAATTCCCTTTGCTTGGTCAGAGCAAGATCTTAGCCAGCCCAGATTCAAGGGGGAAGAAGATAGTTTCCACCTCTTCTTCTCTTATTAAGAAATGCATTTATTAGCATTCTTCAGTAATACAGAATGGTTGGGTTTGCTTTGGGTAATTAGTACATAAATTTAACATATCTTGATCATTTTCAATCTTATTACCCATTCACCCTCATTCCCCTCCCCTCCACTCATCCTCTTTCCCATGTCCAAAATTCTACCTCCTACTTTCCTGTCATCTCTCATTTATTTATTTGGTTTCTCATATAAGAGAAAATGTGTGATGTTCAACTTTATGAGTCTAGCTTTTTTTTTTTTTTTTTGCTTAACATTATGGTCTCCTGTTCCATTCATTTTCCTAAAAATGACATGATCTCATGCTTCTTTATGGCTGAATAATATTTCACTGTGTATATGTGTCACATTTTCTTTTTCCATTCATTTGTTCCTGGGTGTCTAGGCTGTTTGGACAGCTTAGCTATTGTGAATTGTGTTGCTATAAATATGGGCATGCATGTATTGCTATAGTATGCTGTCTAATTCTTTTAGGAAGATATCCAGGAGTTGTATGGCTGGATTGAATGGTATTTCTATATTTAGGGGTTTTTTGAGGGACCTTCATACCAATTTCCATAATGGCTGTACTAGTTTACATTCCCACCATCAGTACAGAAGGTTTCCTTTTCCACTACATCCTTACCAACATTCACTGTGTTGTGTTTTGTATTTTTGAGGATTGCCTTTCCACCTAGGGTCAGATGGATTCTCAGAGTAGTTTTGATTTGCATTTCTCTAATGACTAAAGATGTTGAAAATTTTTAATATACTTATCAGCCCTTTGTACTCTTCTTTTGAGAAATGGCCACTTTTTGTTTGGGTAATTTGGCTTTTGTGTGTTTAAATTTTTTGAGTACTTTATATATTCTAGATCTTAGCCCTCCATCAGTTTTCATGCAGTTTCCCCAGCACCGTTTGCTAAAGAGCCTATCTTTTTTTTTCAAGCATGGGTTTTTGACCCTTTTGTCAAAAAACCAGATGGCTGTAGGTTCATGGGTTTGCTCTGTGTTTTCTGCTCTATTCCATTGGTCTGTGTGTCTGCTTTTGTGCTAGTACCTTATTGTTTTTGTTACTATGGCCTTGTAGTACATCTTGAAATACAATATTTTGATGTTTTCAGTGTTGCTCTTTTTGTTGAGGATTGCTTTGGCTATTCTGGGTCTTTTCTGATTCCATATGAAGCATAAAATTGTATTTTCTAGTTATGTGAAGAAGGATGATATTGGAATTACATTTAATCTGTAGATCATTTCTGGTAATTTTCATAACATTAGTTCTTCTGACCCATGAAGAAAAGAAGTCTATTTTCTTTTTCTTCTTTTTTTTCTTTTTGTACCAGAGATGGAACTTGGGACCTTGTGCTTTCGAGGCAGGCAGTGGCACCACTGAGCTATATCCCCAGCTCTCTATTTTCTAATGTCTTCTTCAATTTCTTTCTTCAATGTTCTATATTCTACTTCTTGAAGGAAGGAGTGGTATGCATATACAATGGAAGGGTCATTCTTGATGGCCACATTTGAAATTGTCTGCCATAGCACTTACTCACTTTCACTGATGAGCAACATCTTATTTATCCTCCCACTTAATTATCCAGCCTGCCATGGCCAGAGATTTTTCTTCCCTATTTCAATCCTATCTGTGTAATATGCCTCTCTCCTCTTATTTCACCAGGCATAGAAGGACCACTGGGTACAACAGCAAGCTATTCCACTGATAACTACATTGGTACTGCCCTTGATAGGTATTTCAGTAGTACCTTTTTCACTTAAAAGTCTAATTAATTATTGAAAACCAAAACCTTGATGGTATGTTGAGTAAGTCTTTATGTGTACCTGTAAATACTATTTTAACTATCCCACCATTCTTGTCATGTAATCTCTTTTCATGCCATTATATTTGAGGCACTTTAACAAGAAGTTAGAGTTGGCTACTTGCAAAATTAACATCCTTTTCCTAGAATTTTAATACGTAAGAAATGTAGTAAATTTGCAGTTGTCCTTCTGCGGCTGCCACTGAAATGTCCTGTTGGGCTTGTCCTGGGGGAGACCTGTCAGGCATTTCTGTCTCATTATCTCCTGAAGTTTCTTCTGATGGAAAAGGTCTGTGGACTTTAACATTTACCCTCCTTTCCCTGACCCTCTCCTCAAGAGTTCTTGAATTAAAAACAAGTATAGACTCAGTCTTTGGATAAAAGTGTTCCTTCTTTTTTATGACCCTCACTTCTTATTATTTTTTGGTTCTATTAAAAGATTTTCCCCTAAAGCCAAGAGAATTTTTGGGCAGTGTTTTAGAGACCAATTTAAGAGTCCCAATGTCTGTGCTTTAGTATTAAATAAAATGAACTTATTTGGTGTTTGCCCTTTTCTCAGCAGGGAAATCATTATTCAGATGACTGAAAGCTACCTCCTCTCACCTCAATTTACAGATATTTTGGAAGCTCTTTCTGCATCTCTACAGGAGCAATTAAAGGAGTAAAGGACTTTGCATATTTAATTTGTCATAAATATGAAGTAGAACCGTCTAAGGAACTGAGAAGTTTCTTATCATTCTATTACTATCACTTCATTCCACATGAATCACTTAAGCAGAACAAAACTAGTCTCATCCCCCGGATTAAAATTTTGAATAGCAGGATCAAGGTGCCCCTTGGTTCAAGAAGAATTGAGATTCTAGGCAGAGTTTCCAAATGGAAAATGAAGTAAAGACCATTATCTGACGTGGAGCCCTGGCATCAGACTGCATGGGTGTTGAGCTCAGGCTCTTTACATGCCATCTGAACAAATTCAGAAATCTTGCTTCTGAGTTGCAGTGAAAACTGGGACAGATGTGGACCACTGAAATACTTGTACCCCACAGGGGCTAGCCACAATCCCTCATTTCCAATTAGTTATCATTCACTGATCATTCACAATAGCATTTGCAATTGTGTTACTCTAGACTTAGCAGAGAAAGCAAGAATTAAGTAAATTGTGCAATCTGATTTCTCCCCAAGATAAATTTTGGAATTCAATAGACTGTACTAGGAAGAATCCTGTATTTTCTAGTAGCATTAAAAAGCAATTCCTTTCACATCAGAAAAAAATGGTGCTGTGATTTTTCTGGAAACTCACCTTTTCTGTCTTTATATCTATAATCACTTCAAGTCAACAAGTACTGTATGTTAAGAATCTCCTGTATACCCCAGTGCTATAGTAAATATTTTGAGCAAAGCCAAATAAGTAGAATATCTAGCTCTTGATATTTCCTGCTCATTGAGCATTTATTTTGCCAAACATAGGCTCTTTGCTTAATGTATAAATGTTATTTAATTCTCATAACAATCATTTGAGGTGTTGATCCAGTTACTGTTGCTGTACAACATATAACCCCAAATCTGAGTAGCTTAAACTGACCATTTCATCACGCTTAAAGCTTCTGTGTGTCAAGCATTCCGGCAGAACACAAAGGAAATTGTCTGTGTATGATCCAGGGACAAAGGTCTCAGCTGTGACAACTTGAGAGCTGGAGGGCTAGAGTCACCTGGAGGTGGCCTTACATATCCGGCAGGTGACACGAGCTGCAGGTGAGGGCTGATACTAGAACAGCAACACTTGGCTTCTCCATGTGAGCTGAGCATCCTCATAGCATGGTGGCCTTGGGATCCCCAAAATCCAGTGTTCCAACTTATAAAGAAGAAGCTGCACTGACTTTTTTGAATAGCCTTGCATGTCTTACAGCATTACTTGTAATGTGTTTTATTTGCTGCAAGTGAATAGCAAATCCAACCTAACCTCGTAGAGAGGGTACATAGACCCATGGCTTCAAAAGAGTGTGTCATAATTTACAGATATGGTTTACAACAGCCATAGTCTATCCCCATGCAAAACACACTTGCCTCCTCCTAGGGTCTCCTAATAGTGATGTCTATAAAGCCAGTAGGCTGAGACCTGGGGTCTTGTATATCATCATCAAAATCAAATCTGTGCATGGTGATGGCTCCTCAGGTATAATTTCTCAGGTGAGGCTATTCAAGTGTAGTTTTTATTAATCTGAAGACCTATGAGCTAAAGAAACAAGTTATCTATTCCACATACACTTACAACGCCCCCAAAGGTGAAATACACACAGGTTAACTCCAATGCATACTCTGGTCCAGAAACATAACACTAGATTATAGCATTTCTGAAATCCAGCAAATGCGTGTTGCCAGATTCTTGACCAGAGCACAGTTCTAATGTTTAGCAGTTTGCCTCTGTTGTTCCCAGCTCAGTTCTCTAAGCTCTGCTCTGTCTTTTCAGGGAGACTTCCTTTTTCATAAGAATTGGTCCATGTTTACAAATAAAAAATTTCTCATCCATTTCTGCCCATGGTAGTTAGTGGTCCAACCCAAACACCTCCCTTCACTTTTTACTATTTCTATTCCTCTTAGTAAAATCTGACATGTTTCTGTCAATACAATTCTCTTAAAACTTTGTGGATTTTTCTGAATCTTCCTTGGGTTCATACCACTAGATTGAAACCATAACTGTTGAGTCTGGTGGTGTGGTCCCAGCTATTTGGAAAGTGGAGACAGGAGGATTGGAAGTCTGAGTGCAGCCCGTGTGACTTAGATCTTATCTTGAAGCAAAATAGAAAGTGCTGGGGAGGTAGCTCAGTGGTAGGTGCCTGCCTAGCATGTGTGAGGCCTTGAGTTCCATTTCTAGTACCACAAAAACAGACAAAACAAAGCAAAAAACAGAAAATCAAAACTGTAGTTCTCTTTAAGACAAGCTCTGCTTTATCTTGGAGTTCCAGATTACTGGAAGCTCTTTAAGAGGAAGAATCTGTGAGATGCCTGTAAGATTCTCAGAAATTCTTTTGCATATCTGAAAGGTTCTATGAGGTACCACCTTAGATCTTGCTGAGGTCTTAACAATCTTTTTTAAAATCCTTTTTTTCAGTTATTCTATTAATACAGTACATGTTTGAATCACATAATGATTACATTCCTTGTGGGGCGTTGGTACCTATATAACACGTACCTTAGCTCTTCTTTAATCCCTTTCCCTCCTCTTCCTTCATCTTTTAATTCCTTTCCCATTTGAACAAAATATGTTTTCCTACTTCTTATTATCTAGGTTTACTTGCTTTTTTTTATACTTTATACTTATACTTTTATACTCATCTAAGAGAAACCATGTGGTATTGAAGCTTGTGTGTCTCATTTATTTCACTTACCATTATGGTCTCAAGCTGCATCCATTTTCCTACAGATGACTTGAATTTACCCTTCTTTATGGCAGAGTAGTACTCAATTGTGTGGAAATAGTACATTTTCTTTATCCATTCATTTGTTTATGGACATATAGGCTGCTTCCAAGATTCAGCTATCGTGAATTATGGTGCTATAAACATGGATGTGCATGGATCACTGTAAAATGATGTCTTTAGCTCTTTGGGGAAGATACCTAGAAGAGGAATAGCTGGGGTCAAATGGAATTTCTAGTTTTAGGTTTTTCAGGAATCTCCACAGTGCTTTATAAAGTGGTTGTACTAGTTTATATTCCCATCATCAATGTAGTCATTTCCTTTGCTCCCCACAGCCTTGCCAGCATTTGTTATTTGATTTCTTGATGATGGCCATTCTTTCTGGAGTAAAATGAAGTCTCAGAGTTTTAATTTGCATCTCTCTAATGGCCAGTGATGTTGAACATTTTTTTCATATATTTATTGGCCATTCTTAACAAATGATCTTACAGCCCCCCCTTTAGATTTTATCTCTGCTGTAGAACCACTTGTTAGTTTGAAATTTCTTCGCCATTTGGAGATGCCAGATATCTAAAAAGTTTTACTTTTGAACCTGGCAACTTCTGGCTCCTTGTATTTTCTCAAAATTTTGCTTATGAACTAAACAGTTTGTATTTTAGCTCAGCTCTCTTCCCTTACAATTTATAATAGGCAACAAGAAGCCAGATGTCTCTTTTAATATTTCACAGGAAAATCTGCTTAACTAGGTCACCAAATTCTTTAGGTATATTTCTTATTTTTTTATATTCCCACATGGGACAGTATGGCCAGAATCTCCACCAATAGCTTATAAAACTTTGATTTCCTGTAGCTTTGTAGGGTGTTTCCTTTGCTTTTCTTTAAGTCCCCACCAACAATTTCCACTATTGTAAGGCTTTCACTAATAGTCTCTTTAAGTCCTATTTAGCTACTGCTAGACAGGTCTCAATGCCAATACCCCATGCTTTAGATTTTCATTGTAGTACCACTCCACTTCTAGGCAATAATTTTCTGTTCTATTTATTATTTCTACATAGAAGATTACTACCTAAATTAGTGATTAGCTTAAACCAACCATTTATTATGCTCTTATTCTTGGGCTCAGGAATTTGGACAGAGAAGAGTAGATATAGTTAATGTGCTCAACTGAGAAGGCTTAAAAAGCAGATGAGACCTTCAAGTTGAGGGCTAGAATCATCTGCAGGTGTCTTTGATACACATGTCTAGCAATTGATGGTGCCTATTGGCTGGGACCTCAGCTGAGGCTCTCTATTGGAGCACCTAACATATGGTCTCTTTATGTGATCTGTCTTCTTAAATGATCACTGAAAGCTCAAACGGTGACTAATTCAGTGAACAAGCCAGAGGTTGCATTACTTTTATAACCTAGTCTCGGGAGTTACAAAGTATCATCTCTTTTCCATTCTATTGGTTACAAATAAGTCACAAATACACCTAGTTTCAAGAGGAAGATGGATAGACTCTGCCTATTCATGGGAGGATTGTCAAAGAATTTGTGCACATATTTTAAAGCCTTGAGTATTGTCTTATTTTGAAGATGAGTTTAAACAAGTAGGATGCCTCCAAACCTCTCAATCATGAATGTACATTGCTTCCAAATAGGCTAGAAAGTAAAGATTAATTACAGAAAGGAGGCCATTTTGTATTAAAAGGTAAAATCCTTAAACTGAAATAAATCATGAAATAAGAAGTTTTGATGTTGGGCTGGGGATTTAGCTCAGTGGTTCCACTGCCTGCCTCGCAAGCACAAGGTCCCAAGTTCGATGCCCAGTACCAAAAAAAAAAAGAATTTTTGATGTTAATAAAAATCTTAGATCAGTTTGTTATAAAATAAAATGTTCATAATCACTGATGACTTAGCTTTCTTAAACCCAGATTGGGAAACATGTTAGGTCCGAAGGAAAGGCAGCAAGAGTTATTTTCTGTATCCTTTGGCATGAGTGGAGAGAGAAAGTCTTGCTGTGGGGAGAAAAGGCCAGGCGTGTCTGGAATTACAAAGGACAGTTTGCTTAAGGAGAGGATGCCTTGGAGGTAGGCAGGGGGTAAAGACCTGATTGGCAAGATGTGGGCAACATGTTGTGAAGACTGTGCACTGTACCTAGAAACTTGGACTTCATTCTGCAATAGAGCCGTCTAAGGTTGCTGAGCAAAAAAGTCAAATGATTTCATCTTTGTTTAAGACATAATTACATAAGTAATATGATTATGTAAATTGCATAGTAATGTGAACTAATCTGTATTTAAGACAGACGATTAATTAATTTCAAGATGCTAGATGGATCGGAATGTGGTAAGATTGCAGGCAAATAACTAGAGGATAATCATTAGGCATGATGTTATTTTATTTCAGATACATTTTTCTAAAGAAGCATTAATCTTTTTCCTTAGCTTTCCTCTCCTTTAAAAAAGCTCTGACTCTGAATTGCATTCTACAACTTCTCAAATTATTTCTATGGTTATACTTTTATTCATTCTATAAAGATTTGTATATGGCTTAAAAGCAATATATAATGTGACAGTAATTTTTCAAAAGGTCAAGACCAGTGAAAGCATAAGTTTGTTAGTAAAAGAAGACAGTTAAAAACTATTATGGAGCACTATGAGGCAGAAGACTCTCTGAGTTTCTTTAATTAGGCTACAAGTTTGATGCTGAGTATCCTGGAAACCAAAGCAAAAAGGAAAACAAATTGCTACAAGCTCATATCATCCAAAAGACAAAAGCTATGGGAAACCAGATGGGAAGAATGAGGTCTAATTGGCCTCCTTGATGAGCGCTGAGAAGAAAGAGGGCGTGCAAGTGAGCTAACACGCCCCAGGGAGAAGTAAAAACACCTGAGGGTAGGTTATTTACTATGAGAAGTACCATGGAGGGTGGGAGACAGATGGATTCTGTGGAACCCTAATTGTTCGTGCCTCTGTTGAGTGAATAAAGCCAAGGGACGCCAGTCATTTGGGGCTCTTTGTCTGAGGGAGACAGGGGCCCTTTGACCCCCAGATTTTAACCTGTTTCTGTGTCTCTTCATTTTTCATCCGTATCACCCCTTGGTCAGGTTGGAGCTCAGCTCGTATGCTGGTTCCTACAAAAAGACGTGTAATTTCCCATGGAGAAACGGAGTGATAGCAGGCATGACTTTGAAGCTGGTCATCAAATGTAAGTCCAATATAATTAGTCATTTGATTCTGATTTAATAATAGAAGTGGCAAATTTGATAAACTGAGAAAAGCAGAGACAGTACTTTGCCTTCAAGCGCATGAAAATGATCAAAGGAGGCACCAAAGCAGGAAGGGGAGCGAGAGAGAGAAAGACAGTAAATCTGTCACAGCAGGTCCCCGTCAGGGCACAGTGAGAAGGCCAGATAAACAACAATGGGCTCTCATTTCACTCTGTCTCTCCCAGAAGACCATCTAAAAATACATGTACCATCGGTTTTTAAACATTTTATTTTTAAATTATTAGTACATGTTTGCAGAACATAACGATTACATTTATCACGGGGAATTGGCACGTGGGCATAATACATCTTAATTCTTTTTTCGTCCTGTTTTTAAACAATTTAAGAGATACGTCATGGGAGTTTATAGGGCTTTTATTACATGCACATTTTTTATAAGCACATAATGAAAGCCTAAATACTGAAGGTCCCGCTGCTTTAATTTATTGACTTATAGCAAAGAACCCTATTGATGATGATATCCTAGCTGCAAAATGGCTTTAGAATAGAAATCATTCCAAGGTCCTTGAAAAGTCAGAAAACCTGAAAATCAAGTGTGCTACTGTGTCTAGTCTATGAATCTTTGCCAGTATGATGTCTCACATCAATGTTCATTTCCTCTCATTTTGGCCTTTTTCTTTTCTCTAAAGATTCTATTTTTGAAATAGAAGTATTTCATGCAAATGGCCAGGCATCATTTTCAGGGAAACATACTTACAGCAAGACCTCTGACAGTCCTGTGCTGGGTGGTAATGACTGCAGCATGCAGCAGTCTAAGTCTCGATACAGACGTTTCTCCCATCATAAAAACACCTAAAGCATCAGCACATAAGCAAAACCTCATTCAATCTTCCCTTTGGTAGCAAGAATAATTTGATGCCTAAATTTATGTCTCATATTAAAAGCTTAGGAGTCTGAGATCCACCATTTGAAGCATACTGTCATCATTATTATCTTTTTTCCCTAAAGCTTCAAAGGAATACATTGCTTTTTTCTTAAGCATCATCTTACTGGTTCTTAAAGTCCTTTTGGTATTAGAGGTAGGAGAATTCAATTTTATGCACATTTCCTCAATGCTACCTCTTATGTGCAGAGAGCCACGGTACCAAAGAGAGGTGAGATAAGAAAAGCATAATCCAGGAAATGTAGTCACTTCCCAAAGCACGTATAAGCAGTCACAGGTGCAGGCAGGAGGTACCAGTCCTAGGCACAACCCCATTACTCCATTTGTTTGAGGTGGAGAGAATCAAGAACATTTTATAAGGGTGATGGGAAGTTTGGCTCATGGAAACAGAAGCAACAATTTTAGCAAAATTAGACACTTGACACATTCAAAATAGATATAATATTTAGGAAACATCTTTAGTTATAGTACATATTAACACCCAACCTATATTTTAGGTGACTAGCAGAAGAAATATTTTGGAGAAGTATGTAATGGAGTTGTGGGTATCCATCAAATTGGATGTACCTTCCAGAAGCAGTCAAAAAGAAAACATCTTGTTCCTCTCCTTGGATTAAATAAGGCCTCTGCCTGGAATAGAATTAAATTGGAATCTCTGTACCCACACACACACACTCCACAGCAGTTAGAGAGAGGAACTTCTATTTGATCATCTTTAACAGGTAAAGAGGTTAGCTTTAAACTGTTTCCACATGGGGAAGACCATTGTCATCTGCCCCTCAGGACCCATGATCCTCTTGTCCTCCACTTTCAAAAATTGTAATAGCCCGTAGGTTCCTCTTAATTATTAGCAACACCAGTAAAAACAAAGCTAGTGATGTCCCTGCTTCTGCACAATGTTTGAGAGAAGCTCTCACAGTTGAAATCGCTGTGACTTTTTATGAAATCCCATTGAGGCAATTTCTAACAGAAGCTTTACTCATTTCTGGAGAAATAGTTTGTGAAGAAAGCTTTAGCTCAGAAACCCAAACAAATGGAAGAACGACAGAGAAGAGACTTGGTGCACATAAAAATGATTAAAAATACTTGTTAGTCTTCATGCTAGCAGGTCATTGACTGGCAGGACATTCATCACCTTAATACTCCACAAAGAAGGCTTAGCATGAGAAGAACGGCTTCTGTATACAATCGATCTGTTGGAATAATAGAAAAAACCCAAAAGGAAATCTGACATCTTGAGCTGTAAAATAAACAAATCTGTACTAGTCCCCAGTCTGTGTTGAAATTCTTCACTTGTTCAAAGGGAAGTGAAAATAGAAGAATTCTCTGTGATGGTGGAAAGAGGGCTGAACAGGAGGCTAGGAGAGCAGGTTCTGCCATGTGTGTTCTATGCCTCCTCTTTGAGTTCAGGTTTTCTCCTTTGCAAAAATAGGAATAATAAATACTGTGATGAATCTCAGAAATCTCTCGTAGGACTTTTGTTGGGATTGGCATAAGAGATGGAGCAAGGACAACTAAACAACAGAAAGCTGTGGGGCAAGAATGGAGAAACTAGAATGACTGTCAAAATATCAGAAAACCAACAGATACAGGTCACTCTGCCTCCCTAAAGATGTGCAGGCAGTGCAAAGGCAAAAGACATGACCTGTGTCTGTGTCCAACCTTATTTGCATTATGCTTTTGAGCCCTCCTCCAGTAGACTTTGGACACCACGGCACTTCCTGCAAAAACCTTGTAGAGGCACCCACCCTCGCCCCGGGAGGGCTGAGTCAAGTGTCCCTTAGGGCCATGACTACTGTCAGTCCCCAGCTGTAGATCCTCCCATAATTGCAAGACCTTAAGAGATCCTGTATCTGCCCTATCAGGACCATGAGCTCTTTTCACCATCCTGCTCCCACTCTATGGAGTGAACGTTCATTTCTTTTGCTTTTAATAAATCTTACTTTTGTTACCCTTTTGAAGTATTGTTCTGCTCGGTTTTTTGCTCAGGATACCAAAAGCCTGGAAACTACTCCCCTGAGACCTTCCATCCAAGATAAAGGATGAAATAGGGCAATGTATAAGGTTGTCGTTAAGTGTATTATCTTACTTAAGCACCATGGCAACCTCATAGGAATTCTCATTTTTCTACAAATAAGGTCTCTGAAATTTAGAGAGGCTAAGAATTTGTAAGTAATCATGGTGATAAAAAATAGTAAAGCACAGATTCTCTGATTCAGCCAATGCTATGTAGCATGTATCATAGGAAGGATCTAGTGGTCATTTTGTTCTAGCCTACCATCTGATGGGGATTCCTCTCTGCTTTCTTATATTCCTCCTTTATTCTAAATCTTTTGTTTTCATTGTATACTGGTTCCTTTCCTCAGCACCATTGACTTTATCTTTGCCTAAAACAGTCCTGTGTCCTAGTCTTCATTTTGCTCCTAAACATCTTCTAGAGTCAACTCAGACGGCACTGTGGGTTGTAATATTGCACACATTTCTGTATTTTTAGCTTCAGCAAAATCTGGCCATTGGTAGGTAGACAAATATTTACTCAATGAAGGATTGTATGCCAGAAACTGAGACCCAGAGAAGTGAATGGAGTGGACCAATGCCATGAGACAGTTGATCTATAAGTAGCCAAATCTACCATTCTTCCTACATTTTTGGGTGCTGAGTTTATTTCTTGTCCAAAATAATGGATTTTGAAATTGAATACTTTAATCATAATCTATTAAATAAAACCCCAGTGATTCCCTAAATTAGTCATCTACTGTAAAACTAGAATGATATATTATTTTGGTTAAGAAAAAATTAGCTGGGGGGAAAATTGAGTTGGCTAAAATAAGACTTGGGACCAATTAATGACATGAGAGTGAGAAGCTAGAAGCAATATTCAGATATTAGAGAAAAGGCTCAGAGCTACTTTATATTAACTTTTGCAGCATGTGAATATTTTGTGTCAATCTACTTTGAAGAATACCAAATTCTCTCTACTATTTAGCTATGCAAAGTTCAATTTCAGCCTTTTCTGCCAGGATACAGCCATATTAAATCGAAAGGTTAAAGAAATGCAAGAATAAAAATTATATAAGGAGAAGTTTTAATAAATTATGTTTAGGGGAACCTGTATCACAGAGGGAGCATTATCATTAAAGGATGAAGAAATTTTTCATCTATTAAGAAATGAGATAATTTCAAAAATGATGTCACCATGCCACATCAGTGACGGATGGTGTTATTCATGTCAACGGGATAAACCATTTTCTCTTTTGCCAGTTTAGTATAAAGCAATCACTGTGCCACCTAGTGTTTATTAAAATTCATTGACAAATGATATACAACAACATCAAGGGAAATAAGCCACACTTAGAGTATGATTTATTCTTTCCACTTAGGGCTTGGTAACCTGGAAAGTTAATCTAACATGCTCATTATAGATGAACTGGCTAAGATAAATTTGAAATAGAAAAAAAAAAAAGAAAAAAATGACCATGTGTGTTTTTTAAACTCTTCCAGATGGGCAATTTCAAGCATCTACAAAAGTCTGCAGGATAGTATAACAAATCCCAAGTTTCATCACTTGCTTTTAACGATTATCAACTCAGGACCAGGTCCATGATTATCAACTCATGGACCCCAACTGGGCCCATTTGTGCTAGATTATTTTGAGACAAGCTCATTTTTTATTGAAGCTAGTCTTATGATATTCTTTGATTCAAAAACATATCAGTATCCATTCCTAAACCATAAGAACGTTTTCAAAATATAACCAAAGCATCATTGTTAAACCTAAATATATTAACAATAATTTGATAATTTTATCAGCCATTCAGTTACTATTCACATTTGATTATCTCATAATGTTTAAATACTTGATTTGCTTAAATTAAGATCCAAATAAGGTCTATACATTGCAATTTGTTCATATACCTTCTTAAAATTTCCTTTTATCCATAAATTTCTCATCTCTGTTCTTTTTTCTTTATTATAAATTACTAAGAACCCCAAGATACTTGGCTGGTGAGCTTTCCATATTTGGAAATTTCATGATTTTATCTCTGTAATCTGTGATTTAACTTGTTTCTCTTTCTTGTGCTTCCTGTAAACTAGGTAGTGAGCACTTTCCTTAGCAAAGACTTGATCGATCAAGTTCTTGGTTTTGTGGGTAAAATTCCCTGATAGGTGCATGTCCTTCACCATGAGACACATGGTGTCTGGTGGTGTCTCTGTAGTATCAGCACCATTCATAATGATCTCTGTGCTCCAGATTTATTTTGTGAAGGTTGTGGAATATGGTGGTATTCTAATTTGCTTACTCTTTCTTATTCATTAGCTAAAATGCTTTCAAATTTTTCCTCCATCAATCTTTGTCACAAGGCAAAAAATAAGTGCATGATTTCATTTTGCCTTCAACAATTTTCAAAATAGTTAATTCCCTAGCGTCTTCCACATGTGACCATTGAAATTTTTTTTAACATTATCGACTAGTGGATTGAAACATATTTGATGTCTTTCAATTCATTGTGGTTGTTATTCATTTACTGTTCAAAGGATCTCATCTTTGGCCATCTGGAGACTCTTCAGTTTGGCTTTTTGAATTCTTTTGTCATAATGCTTTACGCTGATTTCAGCCTAACATGATGCTTTAAGCTCATCTGGTACATTTCTTGCCCTAGACCTGAAAGCCATTTATACAATCAGCTCTAGTTGCTTTTAGCACACAATAGTAATTATCTTTTACAGTGTGAACAATAAGGTGTTCATTGCTGCTTGGATTATTGCTATTAAACCCTCTTAAGGGACAGAACCATGACATATGTGCAATGAATATATGTTTTTCACTTATATTCTTAGTTCATATTCATCTTTCCAGGTAAAATGTTGGTATTATATTCTAGAGATTTATTTCTTTGGTTTTTATCTTTTATCCTCATGCCAAAAATACTTAGTTCTGACAACATTTACAGAATTTCTTGTATAATTTTTTTGATATATATTATGTAACAGTTTCAGAAGACCAATACCAATCTTATTAAAATTTGGGTTATGGAAGCAGTTTAAGATCTTCTATTTATTTTTAAGGGGACAAACCAGAGAGATGGATCATTAGATTCCTATATTTTATGGTTACTTGAAATCATTCTTTCTATTTTATGCCACTAACTTGATTAACAGTTCAGTGTATTCATTTCATTTTACTTTGATTTATAGGGATTACTTTCAAAATTATGTTATAATTATTTAGACCATACTGTGTCATATGACAGCTATATACGGTCACCCTCATATCCATGGTGAAGTATTTGTTCCACATTTAAGTATATACGCTCAGTGCTCACAACCATCTCTGTGTCATTTCATTGTTTGAATCATTCGCTAGTCCATTCTCTCCAAGGACTCAGAACAATACTCTCTGAATGCTTGCATAATCAAAACAATTTATGTATAACTTTAAACTTAAATATCTGTTTGCCTGGATGTAAAACTCTTGTCCATATTTTCTTACCATTTGTAATATATTACTCAATTGTCCTCTGGAACAAAATGTTGTCATTGAAAAGTCTAATTGTCAGTCTTATTTTTTTCTCCTTAATGAGTGGCTTAGTCATTTTTCTTTGATGACTAAAGGTTTTGTTTTGTTTTTCTCTTGAAATTCAATAGATTTCTTAAATTATGACTCATTGTGGTTGGCCTGGGTTGGTTTTCCAGATTCATATCTTCTACATATCGGACACATTTGCCTGAACTCTAGTTTTACTTTGTATGTGCTCTCCTTGCTTTGGTGGTTTCCTTTGGGAGCTCCTATCATATAATATGTATTTTAGATGGTTGTGTGTTGCTATAACAGAATGCTTGAGACTGAGTAATTTTTAGAGAAGGGAAGTTTATTTGACTCATGGTTTAGGTGGCTGGGAAGTCTATGGGCATGGCTAGTATCTAGCAAGGGTCTTTTTGCTGAGTCACAACACAAATGAAGGGAAGAAAGAGTATGTGTGAAATAGGAAAATTGATCTGAATTTATCCTTTATCAGGAGTTCACTCCCCCAGTAACTAGCTCACTCCTGCAGTAATGGCCTGAATCCACATTCATAAGGGGAGAGTCCTCATGACCTACTCTCCTGTTAGAGATTTCACTTTTTTTTTTTTTTTTTTTTTTGGTGGTATTGGAGATTGAACTCGGGGTCTTCACACTGAGCTCCATCCCCAGCCCTTTTTTATTTTTTATTTTGAGACAGGAACTCACTGAGTCCCTAAGATGCTCAGGCTGCGCTCGAACTTGTGACCCTCCTGCTTCAACCTCCCCGAGAGCTGGGATGACAGCCATGTGGCATCACCCTTGGATCGCCTCACCTCTTCTTCATATTTTCAGAATGGCAATTAAATGTCAACATGAATTTTGGAGGGGACTTCAAGCCATAGCAATAATTCGTTGTCTGTTACTTTTGCTTTAATAATTTTTTTTTTATTTTTTATTTTCCTCCTAGTCTCTTTTCTATTTTTCTCCTTATGATATTTTTTTGCCCTTATGCTTGTCCCATCTTAGCCTTCATTTCTGAAATTATGGGATTTTTACTTGCTTTTATTTCTTTCTTAAATTCTGTCAGCCCACTTTTCAAACTTTTCTTTTGTCCAGGGATCTCACTTCCTCATTCTGACTTACGGCTTGCTTCCATAGCTTCTATTACTTTCTCAAAATCTCTGCCCACTTAGAAATAAAAGGTCATGGTTTTTGTTGTTGTATGGTTGTGTCTTTGTGGCATGATTTTATTGTCTATAGGAATATTGTTCTTTATCCTTCATTGTTTTCTTAAGATGACAATGTGGTATTCAATCCGTAATTGCTGTTTCTCTTGGTTCTCCTATGCTTGCAGAGAGGAGGAGCTGCCCCTTTCTGGTTCTGTTGGGTCTGCTGGGATCTAGGGACTTACGTTTCTGAAACACATTCCCCTTGCCTCCCATCCCACTGAGCTCTGGCCCTTTTCTTCCTTGTGCCTTTTGGCGTCCTTGTCCAATGCCTGGAAGTTTCTCCTAGATATGGAGGACTTGTCTGGCTTTAAGAAAGTGGCTTTGAGTATTTAGGTGCATAAATATTATTGTATCATTGTTGTCAATTTCAGTTTTTAGTGTTACAAAGGCTATTTTTTAAAGAGTCTCTGTTTTATTTAGTTTTGAATACATTCTGATCTGAGCAATCTGAGAGTTTGCAGGGGATTTGGAGCCTCCAAAGACCCTTTTGAGTTTTGTCTGCCCTTGCTAGACTGGCTGGGTGGGCTGAGAACAGATTTTCGTTGGAAGTGGGCACTGGCCATGCTGAGAGCAGACCCCATCTGGCAATATGACTCTGGGCTGCTGATTGGAAGCCTCTTGCCTTTTTTTCTGTTCCCTTTCATCGCTGTTAACACCTGCATGTTCTTGCTCTCAGTGTTTTGAAGCCTCCTGCTCCTGGGAATACCTTATCATTTTGGCTGCATGCATTGTCTAAGGTTTTTCTGTTTTGTCATATCAATTGTTCTATCTCTTTTTGTTGAAGGGATTTGGGGAAGATTAAAAAGTTCCTCCTGCTATCTTTTTGCTTGTGGGTGATTGTGGAGCAACTGAGGTAAGGCAGACATTTTTTTAGGCATGTAAATAAAACCTGGGGTGAAATTTCATTTGTTTTTCTTTTTAATGTTACTGTCCTTCTTCTCCATAAATATATCAGATAATAAACATGGTGCTGTTTGAACATACAATGAAAATCGTCGAACAGAATTTTGAAAATGTCAAGGATCTCAGGAGAGAAGGCTATTCTGTCTGTGTTCGTAACATTATGGAATAAATTGTTCCAATCTCCTTCAAAATAAATACTGAGAATTACAATCTTTTTTCTTATGATAAGCCTCCCAGAAATTCAAGCTCACAGAATGTATAAATAATAAGGCAAGAAACACAACGGGATGAATGAAAAGGAAATGAACTTCTACACTTTCAAGACCTGCCTATTATGAGTCTGTTACTATACAGTGTGCAACTGCCAACATCTTACATAATATTTTTTCTATTCAAAATGATGCATGACAGCTTATAATTTCTGATCACATGGTATAACAATCAACTTATGTAATTGATTTTTGGGTTTTTAAAAAAAAACTTCCTTTGTCTCAAAAGACATGATTTGTTGTAGGGAGTAATTAAGTACAGCATGCAGCATACAAAATCATTTCATTTTTCAACTTCTATTGTATATACAGCCAGGGCTACCTTAATTAATATGCCCAATCCCCAGGAAATGATTTCAATCAACCACTCTGTTGTCCCAGCTGGTATCATATTTGACTCTTTGTACTACTCTTCTCCATACTCCTGGAAATGAGGGGTCACATTCGGATTATTCCATGTGCAATGCCTCTAAGATGTCCTCTAATTCTCTCATACCCCTGCTCACTGCCATCTCTTTTGCCTGGACCATTTTAACACACACATTTCTGTTTCTTCTTGTCCATTCTCTAAATTTTGATTTTGTCAAAGCACAAATCTTACTATGTCATTTCTTTACTTAAAACTCTTTAAAGTCTTCTCAACTCTGTGGGTAAAATCTAGATTCACTGATATGACTTTGAACGTCCCAACCCTCTCCTTTCTGTTTGTCTCTCTTTAGCTTTATTGTGTTGAACTTCCCTGGCTTTTTGTAGAGACGAGCTTTCTTGCTTCTAGGGCTTCCTGTATGCTCCTTTGTCTTTCTAGAATACCCATGTCCTTCCCATCTCTTCATCAGCCTAGGCAATACCTGCACACCTTTTAGGACTGGGTTGAAGTATCCCTTCTGCAGAAAGACCGTCTCCAAAATTTTGCTCAAGTCAAGTTCTCTTGCTGCAGGTTCTCAGGGGTTTCTCTGTTTTTCTCCATAACAGTCATCACCTTGATTGCTTTGTGCACATTTCTGTCTCTGGACAGTAGGCTTCTTGAAGACAGGGGATGACTGTCTTGCTGACTATCCGATCTTTAGAACCAAATCCATTTCCTAACACTCAGTAGGCATTTGATATGTATGTATTAACATTTTTGGACTGCCATCAGATCCACATATATAATGGAATATCTGTAGTGGGCTAGGGTGATTCAGGGTCTCACCTCTGGGGCAAAATTTTGGGGGCACCAAACAAACTCAGTATGGAGATAAATAATGTCTGTGATGAGGAATTATGTGTGTCAATCTGACCGGGTCACAGGTTGCCCATGTATTTGCTTAGACATTTCTGGGTGTCTGTGAGGGTGCCCTGGAAGAGATTGGTATGTGAGTAGAGGGACTGAATAAAGCAGATGACCCTCTACAATGTGTGTGGGCATCACCAAGAGAGTTGAGGCCTGAATGGCACAGAAAGGTGGAGCAAGGAGGGACGTTCCTTCTTTCTTGCTGACCTCTGAGAGCTGCAGGGTCAATATTCTGCTGCCCTGGGCACTCCTGGTTCTCAGGACTTCAGACTCAGCCTAGAATCTAAACCACTGCCTCTCTGATTCTTAAGCTTGAGAACCACATCACTGGATTTCTTGGGTCTCCAGTTTGCAGATCATGGGACTTCTCTACCCCTGTAACCACCTGAGCCAATACTTTATTATCAGTCTGTCTGTCTGTCTGTCTATCTACAAACACACACGTATTTCCTATTTATTCTCTCTTTCTGGAGAACTATAACTAATACTGTATTTTAAGGTATAAAATTCATGCAAAATACCTATGATAAAATATCAACATTTTAAATAAACTCAGAAGCAATCACAATGCTCATATACTGAGCCATTTTGAAGCCTAAGGCCAAAGGAAAACAATATCAGCCATGATCATCTTGTCTTTATTTAAAAATGTGTTATTTGTCCATCATGGAGCTCTTTGCATTAATTTTGACTAATTGAAATTTCATATGAAAATATTATTTCTCTGGAACAACAAATATGTTAGAGTATGCTGAGATTTTGTGATTGAGGTGAGTATCTTATTTGTCTCACTTTGCCCTATCCACCATGGCCCCTTAGACCTCTCCTCTCTCCCCATACCTGCCTTCCTGGTAGCATGATCAACAGGGGGGTAGGTTCTCTCTCTGCCTGCTGCCAAGAGTCCAGTGAGGGAAACGGGAGCCTTTCCCAGTTTCCTGAGTCAGTATTGGCTGAATCTAGTTCATTTGCTGCTGTCTGCAACTCCCAAGGACTGCTGTCTCCCTTTGATATCTGACTATGATGCAGCCAGCCCGGCATCCACACTGGAGGACTTAGACAGCTACACCTTCTTTCATGCTCATCCCTAAATTCCCCAGGTTCCACCAACACAGCACAAATGTCCTCAGACAACTTTTACAGTGGGCTTCAAGTAATGGAAGAGGATAGCACACAGCATCTAGGCACTGAAAAGTGAAGAACAGATGTCACTGTAGTCTCCATGGGAATTTTTTCACTGTTGCACTTTTGTGCAGGGCGCTGCCCACACCACCTTGCTAAGTATTTCCCCTTTCTTTCTTCTCCTCATTCAGGGTACTGCTGAGGGGGTTTAGAGTACACCACCCCAAAGTGTACCAATCTGGCAACTGGCTTGTTTTGAACTGAAGGCAGTTGAGAGAAAGAAAGAAAATCTCTGCCTTCCCCTACTATGTCAGTTCAATGTCTCTGAAAATATCTGAGATAATCAACTTATAAAAAGGACAGATTTATTTTGGCTCACGGTTTCAGAGTTTTCAGTCTTTGGTTGCTTGGTCCCATCCGTTTGGGGCTTTAGTGAGGTAGAATATTATTGTCAGGAGCACTCAGTGGAGAAAAGTTGCTCACCTCATGGCATCCAGGAAGGAGAGATGGAAGTGGGGATGCCAGGGTCCCTGTATCCCCTTTGAGGTCACACCCCCGAAACCTCACATCCTTCTACTAGGACCTACCTCCTGAAGGTTCCCAATGAGCTAAGCTTTTAGCACATGACCTTTGGGGGACATTGTGGGAGACATCTGAGACCCAATCCATAACATCTATCTACCAGGAAGGGCATTTTCGTCCTCTAGACTCTTTGTCAGTGCAGGAGATAACACTACAGGGGCTGGAGCAAACACTGCCCAGCACCTCATCTTCCATTAGTTTTCTCCATATACTTACCTTCTATAGTTTGTTGTCTCAAAATTTCAAAGCTCCTTTTCTTTGTCTTCACTGCTCTGTAAAATTATTTTTTGTTAAGATGCCATAGAAGTCCAAGATATAGCCACCCCTTGAGTCACTTATCACCGAGTTCTCTGTGTGTATGCACAATGCATGGATTCATAAACTTCTGATTGTTTTTCTCTCATTGACCTAACTTTTATCTGTCTGGTCTGCAGAAATCCAGTTCTAGAAGAAAAGTAGAAGAAAAAATTTTCTCTCCTACACTCTATTCCTATCTCCTAAGCTCCCATCAGAAACCACAGAGATTCTATTTTTGCCCTTTAATTACGCAAAACAATTTGTTTTCTTCCCCTAATTGATCTTCTTTATCACTTATCTAATTTCTAACCAAAACTGTTCATCAAGGTAGTTTTTTCCTACTTAAATGCCCATTAAAATGAATGAATAGATCCATTTCCTCCTTAGAAAGCAAAGCTTATACATCATTTTCTCCCCAACACTGATTTTTCTTTTTTTTGGTACTGGGAATCGAACTCAGGCCCTTGTGCTTGCATAGCAGGTGGCAAAACCACTGCGCTAAATCCCCAGCCCCTAATTTTTATACTGTCTGCAAACAACTACATTAGACACTCTTCAGATTTTTTATGTGTTTTCTGTTTTTACAATGCATTATAGATATTATCTCCATTTTATAGTTGGGACACTCAAGGCTTAATAAAGTGTGTAGTGTTTTGTTCAAAGTCAATATAGCTAGTAAGTTGGTGAAACAATTGGAACTTAGATTTAATTTCTATGTCTGGGCATTTGCCATGAAACTATGCTGTTTCATTTAATGTAGCTTACCTGCCTTTCTTCCTCTTCCTCCTTCCCTTCCCTTCCCTCCTCAATATTTGCTCTAAATATAATACTATTCTAGGTGCTGGGAACATAGCACAGGGTAAACCAAGTCCCTGCCTCTGAAGTTTACATTTGAATTAGGACCTGAGGTCTACGGCCATACCACCCTGAACGTGCCCGATCTCTTCGGAATTAGGACATGAGTAGAGATAGGCAATAAACGAGCAAGTTGTGTTCAGGATGTGTTTAGTGTATGAGGCGGTGGCAAGTGCTGAATCCAGCCTGTGCTCTCCGCCCTCAGCGGGCAGCAAGTGATAAGGAACAGTGCATGTGGGACAAAGAAAAGGCACACCTGGTACAAGTAGCCCAAGATTACAACCGAAATTCTCTCCATCTTCCCCCTCACACACACCTTTACAATGTGAAAGACGTGTCATGTGTATCTTTGTCTCTGTAAGTTCTAAATGTGTCTGCTGAATACACAGGAGAGTGCATCACCTGCTGTCAAATACACCCCGAATCCCAGCCCCACGGCGTGTTTTGGGGACACACCCTAGCTCGCTTACTACTCAGAGCAGGGAGGAAGCGGACCAGGTCCCAGGACTTTCTGCAGTGTCTGTGGGAGAAAGGCGAGGTGAGGCTTTATTGAGGATTGGAAGTTTGCTCTAAGGAGGGGCTTTTAAAGCAGTTTGATGAGGTGAAAGATCAAGGTTAACAAGTTAGGATCCCTGGAAACAGCAAAACAAGATATTTGAGGCAGGAGGTTCAAGTGTCTTAATCATAAAACCAGCCTCGTGGTGCTTCTTCGTGAAGTATGGCCAGATCTCCCAGGAATTCCTTGAATGAGCAGTGAGATCATTGGCCTAGACAAGAGTAACCTGGGAAGTAGAGCTATGCTAATGAAATTATGCTAATAAAGCTATAAAGACAATGGAGTAAGTCATATTAGTGCAGCCATTTTGATTATATAAGGAAACGGAGTACAGAGTAAAACCAGTGTTTTCAAATGTTCATGTAATTTTCATAAATCATAATGTGCAGGAGAAAGTGTAAAGTTTTGAAAAGTTGGGCTCAGAAACTGCAATGTCATGACTAAAAGTGATCGTCAGTTTCAAATTTGTTTTCTCTGATTTCTGTTCTGAAATTTCAGAGATATTTTGACACTCATTCTTTTTGGCATCTGGCTCCTATTATTGAAAATAGGACAGAATTTTGTTTCTGACCCATCTTAAATCTGTACAGATGAATTATATGAATATGTATTTTTTTCTGACTGCCAACATTGGCTGTGATTCAAGTAGGGGTCATGCTAGGTCAAAATATTTTTTCCTTATAACTTTGTATTTCACCATTCAATCACTTGGTCTTTTCTAGGTTTTCCCCATTTTAAACTTGGGCCCTGATTTCGTCCTCTGCTTTTTTTTCCCATTAAGTTTCTTGGTACATTTAAGGTGTACATTATGATCACATTTCTGATTGGGAATTTGTACCTGTACATGATATATCCCCATTCTTATTTTTTTCCCCTTCCCCTGCCCTCCCTTCAACCCCTCCACCCTCCCTATTTACAAAGACTTTGTTTCCATTTTTTCCTTTTCCTCATATTTATTCCTTTCCCTTCTTTCCTTTCCCCTATCCCTCCTACTTCCCCTTTGGAACTTTTCTTCCTATTTCACATTATCTGTTATACATTTTGATCCTTATTTACACTTTCAGTTTCTCACACTAGAGATACTATTTGGTATTTACACATGTGTGTCCTATTATTTCACTTAAGAGTATGGCCTCAATATGCATCCATTTAGCTATAAATGTCTTTAGTTTCTCATTCTTTATGGCTGAGTAGTACTCTATTTTATTAAAAAAAAACACATCTTTATCCAGTTTCCACTGGGCACTTGGGCTGTTTCCAAGTTTTAGCTGTTACAAATTGTGCTGCTATGAACATGGGTGCACATATATCACTGTGGTATGATTCTTTTAGTTCTTTTGGGAAAATACCCAGCAGGGGAATAGCTGGGTCAAATGGGACCTCTAGTCCTAGTTCTTTGAGGTATCTCCATACTGATTTCCACAGTGGTTGCACCAGTCTGCACTCCCACCAGCAGTGGAGAAGGTTTCCTTTTCTCCCATAGCCCTCCCAGCATCTGCTGTTGCTCAATTTCTTGATAGCAGCCATTCTTTCTACTTTACATAGATGTGATCCATTTGTCACAGTGGTAGCAGTTAGAAGGGGATGAAGAGGTATGATGGTAAAGGCTTATTTGGCAGGTTCCCCAAAATACTTTTAGAAATGCTACAGCCAATTTGGAGATGTGAACCATAATTCACATATGGCGCACTGGGCCATCCGTCCTCTGATGCGTTCAGCTATCACACAGCTCTCAGGCTGAAGGAGTTATAAATCTTCCTCCAAGTTAACATTCACATTTAATTAATCCTAATAGGTGAAGCTGTCTCTAGAGGGAGATGAAGTGATAGAGAATGAAATCTGAGAAGCAGAAAAGAAAAGTAGTGTGTGAAAGTTTTGTTTCTGTGTCAATTCAGTTGGATTGCTAATAGTATCATCCTCCACTGATATTTTCCCATAGTTTGTTCTTCAGGAAGGTTTGGAGATTTTCTTTTTTTGTGGTACCAGGGATCGAACTCGGGACCTTGTGCTTGCAAGGCAGGTGACGGAACCACTGAGCTAAATCCCTGGCCCTAGGATTTGAGATTTTCTAATGCTTGACAGATTAGCCATCTCTCCCTGTTCTTGGAAAAGGCCGGAGAACACACTCAGACCCGTCATGTTTCTCATGCAGGATCTTGTAGCAGGTATTCCCATTCCTGACATCCATCAGTTTAATCATAGTCCCAGTTTGCTTTGGGCACTGGGCTATGACAATAGCCAGAGGCTGTGATTTCTAAATGGACCTTGGCTCAATCAAAGTCAAGTTGACTGAGCAGCACTGTGCAAGGCAGGCGTTAATAGCCCTTGGACTGCTTCACTCTGCACTTTTACCTGTAGAAAGGCAGCTTGAGTGGTGTCCTTCCCTAAAGTCCTTAAGGCAATCTCTGTGTAGATAATAAACGACCCACACAGATTTCTGAAAATACCCACAGTGTGCTCAAGACAGTCTGATTTCAGTTGTGTTTCATGTGCAATGAGCTTCTGCATGTCACTGAGGGGTGATGGGAAAGAAGCTCGACTGAACTCTCTTCCTGCATGCACCCTGTTCACCTCAGAGTCAGTCAAGGGGACGCCCGAGGGGGTGGCCCTCTGGGGAATTCACCAGAGATGGTCTCATAGCTGCTTTGCCTAATGCATAGCCACCTATGAAGTGTGGATAAAGTGGCCTGGCAATGTCCCATCTGGACAGATTTATCTCCTTCTCCAGGCTTCAGGGAAGGTAGTTTCCCTTCCATCCTTCCATCCAGGCTTAGAAGTTTCACTAATAATACAGTAGTCACCCCCTTAGCCTTACAGGATATGTTCCAAGACCTCCCAGTGATTAAGCTTCATTTATAAATTAGGCACCGTGAGAGTTTAACAAGAAGAAGTAATAATAAGATGGAACAATTGTACCAAATACAAGAGTGTCAGCAAGTTATAGGAGTGTTGTCTCTTTCTCAAATTACCTTACTCTATTGACCCTTCTTCACTGCAGGTAACTGAAATCACAGACAGCAACACATGGATCGAGGAAGAGTACTGAATGCTAACACCTGTATAAGCTTCTTGACCAGGTCTTTCCTCTAAGTTTGACTCCCTTTTAGGGTGAACTGGGATGGGTTTCTGGCTTTCTGGCTTTCTCTCCCCAAAGAGCCCTTGGAGAAACTAGAAGCAAGAAATGTAGATCCAAGGAACTGACATAAAAATGCCATGAACCTCCCGGGAGTGTGAAGGGCTGTGGTGAACTCCTGTGTGTGGGTGCAGGGCTGGACGGTGAGATGCGGACCAGTTGGTGAAGAGGGACAGGCTCAGGCTGAGGAGCAGGACACTACAGGGACAGTGAGAGAGCAGACCTCACCTTCTGCTGCAGGTTCCTCCTCACATGGCCTTGGCTCAGTAGTTGCTAGATTCTTTATGGCCCAGCTCTGTGCTACCAGGGTGTTTGTAGTAATATCAGAGCAAAGGAAAAATCCTAACAGCAATGAGGAGGTTATAAAAAGAGACAAGGCATAACTAGCCACACTCTGGTATTCTCTTCACTTCTGTCCCTACAAACCCTGTGGGCACACAGATTGAGGGGGACTATCAACTTCCTTTTAAGAGTTTGAAGATGAATTCCTGACCAGAACAGTGCTCAGAAAGTGCCAAGCATAATGCATATATATATATATATATATATATATATATAGCCTTCAAGTTACAACCAGCTTGACATATGAACAACTTGGGTAAATTAGGTTAATGAAGACTCATCTGCCTCTTGTTATCTATAGTGTGTACCCAGGGAAACATCCAGATCTCAGCTGTAGTGGCTTACAAAATCTTGATTTACAACCAGGCCTTGGGAACCGATCAAGTTTGTAAGTCAAGGGCCCACTGATATATATCTCTATAGATATATATCCATATATATATCTATAGAGAGATCTATCTGTCTATCTAGATATATATCCATCCAGAACCCCTCACACCTAGACGTTGTAGTAAAATATAAAAACAAAGATGGAGATTTATAAACATATCTAGAGATAAACAGCAGATCGCCTACAAAGAAACAAAGATCAGAATTTTCTACAGCAACACTGCATATAAGAAATCAATGGCTAGAGGAAGAGGGGCCCGGACTGGGGCTGGAGGAGGCATCACTGTGCTCTCGGCTGCTATGACCTGCAGGCCAGGTGCTCTTCACAGCTCCGCCAGAAGCCATAAAGGTCACAGCACCGGTCCTGCAGCCCTGGGCTCTCCCGGAGCCGCCTGCGAGGAGAAGCGAGGCCAGACAGGAGGATGAAGATGACAGTAGATTTCGAGGACTGTATGAAGGCCTCGCCCCGCTTCAGGGCTGCTTTGGAAGAAATACAAGGAGATATAGCAGAATTGGAACTAAAACTTGACAAGCTTGTGAAGCTGTGTATTGTGCTGATTGATACTGAAAAGCCGCCTGTGTTGCAAATAAACAGCTCAGGAATGGAATTCAAGACCTAGCACAGTATTCTAGTAATGATGCCATAGTTGAGACAAGTTTGACCAAGTTTTCCAACAGCCTCCAAGAAAAGATAAATTTTCACACATACCCATGGAATATTCCTGTTTCATCCCCTGCTCCTGGGTAGGAAGGCTCAACATAGTGAAAATGGCCATAATTCCAAAACTACTATATAGATTCAATGCAAGCCCAATTGAAATCCCAGCAGCATACTTCACGGACCTGGAGAAAACTATCCAAAAATTCATTTGGAACTAGAAGAGACCCAGAATAGCAAAAGCAATTCTAGGAAACAGAGACATGGCAGGGGGTATCACAACCCCCAACTTGAAACTATACTACAAAGCTACTGTGATAAAAACAGCATGGTACTGGCAAAGAAACAGACCTGAGCACCAGTGAAACAGATTA
>NW_004624796.1:10411538-10429493 GCF_000247695.1 Heterocephalus glaber
TATATATATTTTCTTCACAACCCTAAAGGTAAACTTTTCAAGTAGAGGTGCATAGGACAGATCAGAATAGGAAATGAAGTCCAGGGATGCATGTCAATGATATGACAGGGGTAGGTGGTGACCGGGGAAGTGTACTGAAGAGGAAGAAAGAGATGGGGAGAAATTAAAGATGAATCTGGGAACCCCAGCCCAAGAGGCTTGTCTGCAGCTCTGTGGTGTCACCCTATGAAGTAGGGAGGCCATGAGAAGATTTTCTTTGGGGAGGAGGAGCAGCTAATCTTAGGAATTTAAGTGAGATACTGGTAGAAAAATCAAGGTGAAGCTGTCCAGGAGGCTTCCAGAGGTAGGAGTTTCTATTCACTCTAGAGGACAAAGCCACAGTTCAAAGTTAAAAGTCATCCAGTGTAAGAGAAAGGGATCCAATCTAGGTGCAGGGAATAGTCCCTGAGAATCTCAGTAGGGGGAAGGACTGAGGCTAGACCTTAGGGAAATGCCTGCGTTGTTTAGTGGTCATGAACTTTCTCAAATCCTGAGATTCGAGATATGCAGGATCATTAACAGATCCTGTAACCGATTACCATGTTACTCGTGTCAGTTTGGGATGAGACAGGATAACCCAACAAAACCCTCTTGTTTGTGCAGAAGAACGATTCTCTTTCTGCCTTCTACCACTTGTTCCTGTGGTATGGATGGGTGAGAATTCACCTAGTCAAGGGATCCACTTCTTACAGCTGTGGATCTTCATCAAGCTATTTTTTATGTTTTCTGGTTTTCCTGTTTCTGAAAGAAAGCTACAGGTATTGCTTTCACCGCTTCTAAAATAGAATCTGTCTTTTTTTTTCTCCAGTAAAAATGACACTCTAATCTGGTTTCCCAGTGGTCACAGAAGAAAACACTCTACTCGGTGTTTTCCAGTAATGTGAATCTTACAGACCTGCCATTTTCAAATTCAAGAAATCACTCACATTTTAAAAGATCTCAAGGTAATATGAAAGTGATTTATATTTATGGTACATCATCAAAATTCTTATTTTGCAAATGAATTCCTAGTCTGTGTTTAACATGTTTCATTCCATGTCGTTTATCCATTCATTCTACAAATGTTTTAATAGCACCTAAATGACAATATCGTTCTTAGTGTTGGGGATAACTCCTGCCCTCAGAGATTCGTGACTTCCAAATGGAAGTGATGTAGAAGCTAGGGCATGGCAAACTGGCTAGAGAAGTGGGTGGGGCCTGTCAATTACAAGATCCCAGGACAATGCCAGGAGCCCGTCTGTGGAACTTCTTGGACTCCCCCACTAGATGTGGATGGCATAAAGATGACGAGGCCCCAGGAGTGATCTGACCTCCCACAATAGACCACGTTGTGTTTCCCAGATGGAGCACGTACTTGTATTTTTTCTTTTACCCTCTTTTTCTCTTGTTCTGCCCAAGTTTGCTCTGCACAACTAGTTTCTCCCATACCCATTTTACCCTGCACCTTCTAAATAAACTTTTGGCACCATTTTTGGCTTCTCTCGTCCCATTCTCTGTTGAAGGCAAGAAGGACCTGGGATACTTTTGATTGGCGAGTCATTTCTAAAGGAACGACCTGATAGCGGAAGAACTGGGAGCTTTAATGTTTCCCCTTAAGTAAAGTAGACTATGAAGAACTAAGAGGGGTTCAGAATGCAGCTTAGTGGTAGAATGCTTGCTTAGCATGTGCAGATCCCTGGGTTTTATTTCTAGCAACACACACACACACACTCACGGAAATAAAATGAAAAACAAAAAACCTTAAATTTTCCAAATGTCTAGACAAGTAAAAATCAATTAAATAAGGTTGATTAGTCATTCCTGAGTCAAATATTGTGGGAGAACTGTTACATGTCATGTTGATCTGTATTGAAACATTATAAATTCTGAAAATGTATTTTATTAAAAAATGAGCTGATTAAAAAAAGCAGGAGTAATTTTCCTTCACTCAGATATTTATTAAGTGCTGTTTGTTCCAGAGTGGAGGAATTTTCCTTACCTATGTTGGATGACATCATCTATTCAACTCTACTTGAACCTTGTGACCAACAGTATAAAAAGGTGAGTTCTAGGGGCCAGGGATTTAGCTCAGTGGTTCTGCTGCCTGCCTCACAAGCACAAGGACCCAAGTTCAATCCCCGGTACCAAATAAAAAGGTGAGTTCTTAGAATGGTAAGTCATTCTCAGCCTATAATTTTAGATTTTGCAATGTTTAGTATTAAATTTTAATTCTCCTGCTGCCCTTGCTTTTAATTAAATCTCTAAACAGTTTTTGAGGTACTAGCCTGTTTCTATATCTCTACCCTCTCATTACTGAGTAATTCTTCTAATTTGTACCTATGTAAAAAAAGTTTTAATTTTAAGCCAGTTTTATTGAAAGGATGATTCCCCAATAATACGAGCAATATTATTGTGCATATTTAAAGCTTTTTTTCCAGAACAAATTTAAAGTACTTAGGATATTAGTAATTCTTAGGTGGAATGAAATTCGTTAACAGCAGTTACATGCAGTTGTTCTCAGGAAAAATGGAAAAAGCATCTTCTTCCAAGTCAGTGAACACACGGGGTAACTTATGACGGGTACCTATGGAGACTGGAGAGGTTCCTGGGTCTACAGCTGCTAATAACTTGCTTTGGGACTAGGGAAAAATCATTTTACTTCCTCCTGGTTGGGCTTTCACAGCTGGAAGGGAAAGGATAATTAGGCTGCTGTTTGGATCAGGCAGGAAAGAAAATTCTAGCTTTGCTGAAACACACTCCAATAATCCAAATACAAAATACGATATAGGCTCAAATGATCTGAATAATTCCCTCCAACTTTTCATTTGTGTGCAGGTTGGAAATTTGACCCAAGCAGAAAAAGTGGCACTTAAGGAAAAATGGTGAAAGAAAAACAAATGAAAGTGGCTGTTGAGAAAAAGAAAAAAAAGAGCCAGTGAAATGAATTGGCTGAGGAAAGGTCAAAGTGCAGGTCTCTCAAAGAAACCGCAAAGAGAATGCCAGGTTGTCTTCATTCTATAATTTCAGCTATAATGTAAATTTGATTTGGATTTATATTTTAATTACATAGTTGTATGATGTTCGATGTCACTGAGACATCTTAATCGAGTTAATGAGGTGGTAAAATAGGGTACAGAATGCTGTCTAGGTCAAATGTGTAAGGTCCATTGTCCAAGCAGACACTATACAATGCTATCCTTTCTCTCGCCTAGAAAGTCAATCCATTAAAATCAGGTGCCTTTGAATACAGGTGCAAAATGAGAATCATTCAAATATGCAAAACATAATTAAAGGAACATTTTCCAAGGGAAAATTTATTAAACTGAGTAAATATGTGGCTATATCAGAACTGAAATGTGAAATCACCACTTTACACATCATGTAAACACCAAGAGAGTAAGAATTCTTGTTTATAACATACGTACATCAGAACATTGCAGAGGTCTATGTATTTGGTGGAGAGCCATTTTAAGTATTCAATGAGGGCAAGAGTGTAAGAAAATGTTCTCTAAAAAGTAAGGAAAATCAGACGTGAAGTGCTAAATAGAAGTCACTGTAATCATAGCATTTCCACGGTAATTCCGCATACATGTCAATATATAATTGGATGAAAAAGACTATGACTAAAAGATAAAGGGTCCAAAATGAAGTATTTTATTCACAAAGGATTTTCTCAATTATCAGAATGGTTTGGGCCAATTCTGCTCATGTGACTCTAGACCAAAAATGTATCCAAACCTTCATTTTTCATCTCCTAACCCAGTGAGGTACAGAAGGGATATTTAACTTTTATGCTATTTTCTAATCATAATAGCGCTATTTGTTAATTCCAAATGACAACCTTTGATTTTTCCATTTGGACTTGAACTTTCCACATTAACAAGTAAGTTTCCTTGTGGGTGTTTGATTTTCCTAAATTATGCTTTTCGGAGCTCTCAGGATTGCTTTTTTAAAACTTTGCTACTGATCTAAGAAGCCTACTTTACAGGTGGAAAGAACTGGTGAAATGTACTGCACTTTGAATAATTTACAGTATCTTTTTTAGGGAAAAAGTAAATATTTTATATATTTTATGGTAAATGAAATGTGTATAGCATTTAGAAAAAGAGCATAAATACTTGATGGATACCTGGCCCATTACTTCAGACTACCTTTGCACAGTACGTGTTAGATACTTCGATCCACATTATATTTTATGTGTTTGCATCTACCAAACCAGAGCAGTTTTTAAGTCATAGTGCTTTCACATTGTACTCATTATTCTGAGTCAACGTATTTTTCTTTTCAAAGGAAACCTTCCTTCTACCCCATGTTCGGTTTATCCCCCCCTTTGTTTTGGAAATGAAAAAATGAACATAAATATTTTTGTGGATGCGTCAACATGCTATTGATTTAGGAAGTGGTTGGTGAAATGTCTTGTGGGGGCCAAGTGTAGAGAATAATTGGCAGTTCTTCAGCAGTTGATGGTTAGTGAATTGGAAAACCTGCTACAGGGAGCTGTTTCCTAATGTGTAAAAATGAGGGCTTATTCCAGAAGTGCTCAAAAATGTGTTCCAGTTTTCAGAACTATTAGATCAGGGTGGACCACTCTCATATCACCTTTCAGAAATGATCAAAGCCATTCATTCAATGTGTAATTTTTATTTTTGTGGCCACTAAAGATGAAACAAACTGCTATAGAGTGAAGTATACACCCAAGCACTTTTGTATTTTCTCAAAGTATGGCAGTATCAACTCCACAGAATATAGCTTCGAGTTGTCTTATTCCCATTTATGAAACATACACCGATACATGCTAAAGCACATGCATGGACCTTCACAGAAGGACTGGCAAGGTTTAGCACATGAGGAAATTCCTAGGTTTTACATGTAACTCCAGGTGGGGGATTTGTATACACTTACAATGGGGAGGAAAGGGAGCCAGCATGTATTGGAAATCTATGGTGGGTTTTTTTTGGTAACAACTTTGTGAGATAAATATTCTTAGGCCATTAATGAATTCATTAGAATAGTTAAACTGTGTGTCTGAAGTTAACTTAGAAAGGAAAAAGGAATATACAGGGGAAGGTAAGGTTCATTCTCCCAAAGCGACCACTGCTACTACTTTCTGTACACTCCGGGATACTTGGTCAATACATGACTTTTTTCTGAAAGAGACAGATGGGACCTTACTATATACATTGTTCTTCACCTGGCTTTTGGCACTTAATATTGTGAATGGCATTTTGTCTCTATTTTATAAATGAGGGAACTGAAGTTCAGAGAATTTAAGTTGATTTAGCAATTGGTGGGACTGAGAATTCAAATCTTTTGGACTTCAACTCCCAGGTTCATTTTGCTTCTCTTTGTTGACACTTAAAAGCATTGAGTATTTTTTCATTTACATATAGCAGTAACTGCTACTAAGCCTGGTGGATTTACACAGCACTGGGAGTCTATCTTCTCTGCCCTCCCCCTTTTTCTGGTGCTGGGGATTGAACCCAGTGCTGCTGCACTGCTGAGCTATATCTCAAGCCCTTTGATTGATTTATTTTTTATATTGAGGCTGAGTTTCACTAAGTTGTCCAGGCTGGGCTCGAACTTGCAATCCTCTGGCCCTAGCCTCCTAAGGAATTGGAATTACTACTGGTTCTTTCTTCTTGCAGTCTCCTACTGCCTCCTACAATCCTCTCTCCCAGTCCTAAACTTCCAGTGCCTTAACACAACTCAAAACCCTCAACTTCAGCTCTGTCTTTATTATAGTACTCTATCCTTCTTGATTTATCCAGAAATGCCTACTGTACCCACGTTAGAATTCTCCTTTCTTTATATTCTTCCTTTCACAATCAGGAATTCTTTTCTTCTAAATAAAATAGCTAGGGCTGGGGATGTAGCTCAGTGGCACCGTGCCTGCCTGGCAAGTATAAGGTCTTGAGTTTGATCCCTGGTATCAAAAGAAAAAAAAGCTTCTAATTCTAAATAAAATAGCTAGATTTTGATTTTGGTAATCCACCTTAGGAAAGTACCCCATTAGTAGACAGAGGGAGGATGTTCAAAGACTCTGTCCCGGGCACGCAGTGGACATAGTTGGAGAACCCTACCTCCTTTCTAATCCCTCTAACTAGAAAGATAAGGTCCTGTCCGAGGGAGATTTTCCTGCTGGAGATGGTGTGAAAGTGGGTTCTTGGTGATGCTCTGAAGATAAAGGTGTGGAGCTGCCTTCACTCTTGCTTGGGGAAGACACATCACAATGGAAAGAAGGAGGGTTGGGATTTAGCTCAGTGGTTCTGCTGCCTGCCTCGCAAGCGCAAGGTCCCGAGTTCGATCCCTGGGACCAAACAAACAAAGAAACAAAAACAAAAAAACAAGGAAAGAAGAAGTCCACAGGTGACTTGTCCAAGAAAGGCTTCTGAGGAATCTGAAGCTGAGATGGAGAGGACAAGTGGAAATGAGCCCAGTAAAGGGTGGTGTGGGCGTGAGGAGGGCCTATCGGGGAGGGTTTGAGGCGGAGGTGTGCGCAAAATTCTAACCGCTGAAGAGAAGGTGTCCTTCTAGCTCAGCTGCAGGAGGGCAAGGGTGGCTGGAGTGAGAAGGGGAGGCTGGAGAGATAGATGCATGGTACTCAAATCCCAAAGCAGCACCAAGGGCCTCAGGTATTCACAGGTCCGCGCAATGGAAGGCAAGATGCCAGGAGTTGGCGGGCCAGCAGCTCCGTGATGTGCCAGTTCAGTGCTCTTGATTAGAAGCATGAATCATTGGCCTGAGCGGAAGGGACTTCAGGGAAGAGTATTTATTGGCCAGTTCTGGAAACGTCACAAGGGGTCCAGGCCAGGACTTGGAATATGAGTGTGTTCCTGAAGAGGCCAGGTAAAGGAAATGGTCCTCCCGAGGCTGCAGTAGACACTGCCCACAGACACACACCCCAGAACCACAGTATTCTCACTGATGCCACTGTCACCAGGCTGAGTGATCTTGCAGCTGTCCCTGCAGATTGGTGTTGCTGGACGTGAGTGTCTGATTAGCCACATCAGGATCACAGGCCTATAGTTAGCTGCCAGAGTCTGGAGCAAACAATATCTGGCTTTCCCAAACTTCGATATTAAGAGCCTGCCACCTTTTCAACATTCATAAAATGGAGGATTCTCCCACAAAAATCAGCAAAGGAGAAGACAGGTGTTAGAGTAGTGGCAGCCAGGAAATGAACCAAATGTCTGCTGCTTATTCTGATGTTTGTGTTTTATTGTGTAATTTTGTAAGTTTTAATTTAACTGACAAATATATTTGGGGGACACAGTGTGATATTTTGGTAAGTGTGTACATTTTGGAATGACCAAGTCAGGCTAACTATCTGTCCATGAGGCTAACCAACTACCTATTCATCAGGCTAACTACCCATCTCCCCACACACATATCATTTCTTTGTGGTAAGGACATTTAAAAGGCCTTCCTTTTAACTCTTTTACAATATGCAGTATACTGTATTATTACTTGCTGTAGCCACCATGTTGTGCAGAGGATTGCTGCATGTTTGTATTATTCTTTTGGCTGTCCTGGGAGTAGAGGGAACAAGGTGGTGATAGTGGTGGGGAACTGGCTGCAATAAAACCACCTAAGAAGCTATTGCAATAATCCTGACAAGAGAGATGGTGGTGACCTGGACCACAGAAAAGACATGGCCGTGTGGATGGATAGAAACAAATGGACTTAAACAGAGACTTGAGATGGTTTATTGATGAGTTGGGTACGGGGATGGAGGATTATGGAGGGTTTGCTGAAAAAAAGGAAGGTGTGAATGGTGATGGTTTCTGGCTTGGGTAACTTGTCGGCAGACGGTACTCTTCATTTGGAGAACCTGGGAGGAGGAATGGAGTCTCCCGTTGGAGCCTCTGCAAATGAAGACGCTGAGAGAGGTTAAACATCCTGCTCAGAATTGTACACTTAGCTAGAACACACACCAGACCTGTTTGAATAAAAACCTCATGCTTTTTCTTACAATGTTCTCCGAGTGTTGGAATACGAAGATTGTGGAGGCATCTATTAAAATCTGAGCACTACATTTTCACATATCATCTTTTCCGAAGAAATGTGTCTAACTGAAACTTTTTTTTTTTTTTTTTAGTACCGGGGATCGAACTCGGGACCTTGTGCTTGCAAGGCAGGCGGTGGAACCACTGAGTTAAATCCCTGGGCCTAACTGAAACTTTTAATGGAAAGAAATATTTTCATAGAAAGATAACTTGCTAGAATGTTTCAGTCTGTGGCCAAATCATTTTTCTAGTCCTCCATTATAGTTTATTCTGCGTTGTTTGGAGACTAAAGCTTCTCTTTGTATTTACTCTTGTATCATTGCTGTGACTGCATCCGGCATTTCTACAGGCCCTTGAAATGTGGAGAAGAAGAGCAGCGGAAAATTTCAATTGTGTATTATAAACACTTAAGACTCCATATTCATTTCTTTATTTAAAGCATACTTTGTATCTTCTACACGTTGTAGGCTCTGAGTATGTGGTAACAGGGAAAAAGAGACAAAGTGTGTGTGATTGCAAAGCTTCTTTGTAATTAGGAGAGACTGATGATACACAAATAAACGCATTATGTACTTGTAAGTTCTATGGAAAACCTAAAGCAAGGAAAAGAGGAACACAATGCCAGGTGTCTAGGATTTACGGATATTCTTCTTCTTCTTGCATTTAAGAAATATTTGATCAGACTAAAAGAAGAGGAAATAAGTCTGTGACCATTCATTGTGACACTGTAGGTCAACTTGACTTGAGGAAGAACCGCCTAGCAGAATGGTAAAGCTGGGTTCTGGGTGTGTCTGTGGATGATTGACATGTAGGCCGTCAAATTGAGGGTAAGACCGCCCCGGATGTGGGTAGCATCAACCAATAGGCTTGTCGTCCATTGTTTTGAACGTGGAGCTCCAGTGTCTTCCATTGCATTGAATGTTGAGCTCAAGTTTCTTCAGCCTCCCAGGGCCGACTGGCACTGGTGACTCTACAGTGAGCTGCCAGACCTTTGACATTTGACCTTTGACCGCTCCCGGACCCTCTAGCTCTCCAGCGTGCGGAAGGCCATTTTGGATTTTACCACTTCTGATTCTGTACACGGATATTGTGACCCTTCTGCCTCTGATTCTGTAAACCTACCTAATAAATCCCTTTGGATAATGATATGCATATTTAATATTGATTATGTTCTTCTAGCGAACCCTAACAAATACAAATGCCAAACACCTTGCTTGACAGAGGGAACAGAATAGCAAAAACAAAAGAACTGAGGCAAAGTCATGTTGATGGCATGTCTCACAGGTGTACGTACATTCCTTCATCTCGGTGTAGATGTTAGAATGTTAGAAGCATTAAAAGGCAAGAAGAAAATTGTCTGAGATTTAGGCCGGATTTTCAAGTATTTCTCAATAGTGGCACCTCGGTTCACGAATTCAATTCTTTCCACAGAATATATCCACTAACCAAGATGGATGAGAACTGAATCAAATTTCCCCATAAAGTCAGCAGTGAACCTAACTATTGAATTTGATTTGGTGCTTTTCAACTCGGTTTGTGACCAGAATCATGCAAAGAATCAAGTCTGTGAAGCGAAATGCCACTGTATTTTCCCTAAGCCTTGAAATAGAGGATCATACACACTGAAAGTTAAATCACTTTTGTCAACAGAGCCAGAAACTTTCCCCTGAGTCTAAAGTCTCCTTGAATACAGATGGGGAACAAGTTGGTCTTATAAATGATGAGTGAGGAATATCATTCTGGTAAATTGCCACTGATTGTAAAATCAGACATTTTCTAATCTTTCTCACTTTCTATACTTAGAGATAGCTGTAACATCAATTCTCATTTCAAAGGCTAAATATAGGAATGGAACAATTGATAATTTTCAATTATACTCATTCTTAGAATATGAATAAAGCTTTTGAATATTTTAGATGGCTTCATTTAGGCCTCACTTAGATATTAGGAAACTTATTTTTAGCATGTTAAATAGTCAAATGCCATGTCCAGAACTGCAAGGATCAGGAATACATTTTACTCAACATATGTTCATTGAGACCCTAAGTTCTTATTAGAAAGAAATTGTTTCTATCAAGCAATTAAGCATGAGACTATTTTTTGATTCAAAATTTATTTATTTTATAATTTTATTAGAATTTGCTGTCAAATTCGTCCCAAGTTAGCAAAGATTTTTTTTAATTTAGGAAAGGTTACTAAGATGATCATGATTTAACGTTGATCACCAAATAATAAGGCAAATAAAATTAGATTTTCTAACATTAAACTATCCTTGAATCATGAGAATGAATGCTCATAACTGGTTTAAAAATGTGTAGGATTTATGGTATGTGGACTTTATTCATTCATTGTAATTACTGAATGAATCAGTAACAAAATATATATCATTCTCCTGCAGAGGAGCAATTAGGTCACTTTCGCTTTTTCTTGGTATAAAATTTTAGGTTGGAACTAATTTTGTATCAAAATTTTGAAGGTGTCATTCCATTGTCTTCTGGTCACCAGTGTTGTTACTGAGAATGTAATAGTTACTTATCTTATGTATATTATGCACTTGTCCTAGCCTCCTTATATAAAACAACTCCTTTCATCTTTATAACAGCAGCATTATGAGGTAGACACTATTATTATGTTGCCCACTGTATATGTAAGGGCACTGAGGCACAGAAAGGTCAAGTGAACCCAAGTAGTCTTCCTTGAGAGTTCTTTTTCACCCACTGGATTTTACCACCTCTCAAGGCAGCTTAATTCCTGATCCTTTGTCTGCGACCTGTGTTTAGTCTGGTGTCCCCTGCTCTGCTTCACCTACGAGTGCAGATATAAACTTCTGTTGCCCAGTGAGTGACTTCTCTGACACCATAATGTGATGGGCAGATTTCTGCAGGAATCCATCTGACCCAGAAAGTGAAGGAGTTCCAGCTCAGGAGAGCCCCTGGCAGATGAGAGAGTTGATCAGTAATCGTCCCCCTTGTCAGATCTGCAGGTGACGGATTCTGAGATGTCTTCCACATGGTTCCTTGGAGGGTACCAAATGAGACTGAGCTTTATTTCCCAAGGAATGCATCAGTTGAAACATGCTTTCTCTTTCCCCACTCCTCTTTTCTACTTCTGAGGATCTCTTCTCAGACAAGCTTCTTTCTTGCAAGTCTTTGCCTCTGGCTCTGCTTGGAGCCAGGGGAGGTGCGTTTGGTATCAAAGTGGCCGTAGCCAGCAGACCCTCTGTGGCTGAATCAGTTAGCTGTTAGATAGCAGCAAGGGCCTCATTGTGCATGTGGGTCAAGTGGTGAGAGCTCTTGACATCACCAGTGCTGAGAGTCCCCTTGGAGTGGATAGGGGTGAGATGCAAGTACAGATAGGAAAGGCCTTTGAATAATATGGGGCCATGGTAATGAAAAGGGTCATGGATTGTCTGGTTCTGATGGATGCTTCAGAAGCTTTAAGAAAGTGGCAGGTGTATAGTCAGCTAAATATCAACTCAGAGCAAGTTTTGAATGCTAGAAGACCTCCTCGGTCTCATCTCAAGAGGGTAGCATTATGTGCAACTGAGAATATTTTGGCCTAGGATTTAAAGTCGTGGGACAAAGCTACAATGACGATTGAATCTATAGACTTGATGAGTCTCCAATGCAAAGACCAAGGTTATGATAGCAGAGGAGTGGGACTTTGAGGGTTGTTATGGGGATATTTCAAAGGATTAGCTGAGAATCTTGTTTCCTTAGGTTCCCCTAAATTCTCTGGGATGGAAGGAACAGCCCCTCCCTGTTGATAAGAGAACATCTTCTTGCTTTCAAATAATTCTGCACAGACCTCTGAAGGAGACACCTCAGCTGTGACTTCCTCATCAGAATCTGTCTCCACCTCTCCCTCCTTGCCTCCAGATCAATATTGAGGGTCATGCCACAGCATGACTTGAGCTATAAATTAGTCTGCATTGTAGGAGGGAAGAGCTTGCAACCACAAGCATTGCAATACCTACTCTCAGAAACCGAGGGAGCATATCTGGGTTGGGATCGTGAAGGTGCTAGAGCAGACAAGGCAAAATGTGATGTTGAGGGAGAATTTATTCACGGGAGAACACTCTTCTGTAGACCCAGTCTGATATAAGGACATGGCACATGGCAGGACTCATCCTGTGCAAACAGAAAATGCAGTATGCAACAGGAGCTGATGGAGAAATGCCAACTCTTCCCTTAGGCAGACAACCCAGAGGCTCTTTCTATGAGGTTTCTTAAGGAATTCCTGGCATGTGGTACTCAAATGAGAGTCCAATTTGATGATGTACAGTTACACTGGTTTGCTTTTCTGTTTTCCTTTCTCCAGTTTTTCACTCTTTCCTCCAGGGACTTCTAAATAAACTACCTGCAGACAAATTCTTGCCTCAGCTTTGCTTTTGGAGAAGGGGAAGGGCCTGTGCTAAAATATCCTGTTGTTTGGATGATAAATTCCTTGGAATGATCTTCTAATTTTGTTATTTTGTTATGCCAGTTTGGGGGGCTTTATTTCACCATCTTTGGGTTTATTCTGCAGTATTTTCCAAGCATAAGATGACACTCAACTCATTGGTTTTTTAATGCTTAATTTTTAATAGATGCATTCAAGCTATATATATTTTTGCTTTTCCTACAGCTTATAATTTGATACACTCTTTTCATTATTTGTTCTAAATATTTTCTAAATTTAATGGAAATGACTTCTTTGACCTATGAATTATTTGAAAGTGTGCAAAAGTATGGGGGTGGTTTTATTAATCTTCTAAAAATTACTCTATAATTTTCCGGATTTGTGATCAGAGTATGAGTGCTATAATTATGGGGGACTTGTTACAGTGTGTTTTATGGACTGAACTAGAGCTAGCTTTCAGAGATAGTCCAGGTTAGCAAAAGAATAATGTTTGAATTATGTTGTTTCATCCATTTTTTTTCCTAATTCTTTTTGTTTCCATGAGGGAAAAAAAGAAAGAGGAGTGTTGAATATATCAAATTTATTTTCTATGATTTGAGGTTTTGTAGTTTGTTGTTTCATAAAGACTTGGCATTTTTAATTTCTACTTAGTGAGCTATACCTTACATTATTATGGAATGACTCTATATTTCTAATGATGCTTTTGACATCCATGTCTGTTTTGGCTATGATTCAACTTTCTATGAGGTAACATTTCTTTTGTATATTATTTTCACAGGAAAAAATTTTTATTATTTTCCTGTGCCATTTTATTTAGTTTTATTTAACCTGTTAATTTCTCTATTTTAATGAGTAAGATTTATATCCACTATGATAACTAGTATATTTGACTTACTTTATACTATCTTTTTTGTGTTTTATTTTTTCTTTCTTTCTACCCTTCCTTTCCCCTCTTCCTTTGCTATTTTCCATTAAATGGACTTATTTTCCTTTTTCTCCTACACTCATTTAGTACTTATACTTTTTTGGGAGAATTTCTTAACATTTGAAAAGTGTAGGGCCAGGGATTTAGCTCAGTGGTTCGCCACCTGCCTCACAAGAGCAAGGACCTGAGTTCAATGCCTGGTACCAAAAGAAAAAAAGTGTGTAGACTTCTGGGAAGATGGCAGAGTAGTGAATAGCAGAGAAACAGCCTCTCCAAGATTTGATGTCTAGATGCTGGAATATAGCAATGTGAGGAAGAGAAGGAGGGAAGTGAGTCCCTGGGACCCAGCAAGGATCTGAAGTGAGAATTGAAGCCCATGGAGAAAGCAAAGAGAGAGAGACCTCAATGCAGAAGAAGGAGGTGGCAAGTGGTGCTTTGTTCCTGAGCCCTGGCTTGCGGCATGGTAGGAGCAGCTCAAACTTCCAGAAACATGGTAACTACAGGCGACCCCAAAGGCCTCCATGGAGAAATGCACCAGTGGATTCAGCAGATTGAAGTTCCTGGTGAATTTTTCAGGTTCAGACATACCCCAGGAAAGGGTATTTGGCTGGTTGCCATTTTGGAGAGAGGCCATCTGAGTTTGGAACTCAGAGTAGCTGTGGGCTGGCTCCATCTAGTGGCTCCCAGTGTCAGGGTCAGGCAGAACTGAGTTCAAGATAGGATATCAAAGAGCCAAGTTCAAGTGTTGCAGGGAGCTGAATTCAAGCCGGCAGGAGGTACACAGAGTGCTGCAGGATGAACAAATTGGATTCTAGCCTCACAGCCAGAAACTAGCCTGAATTTCAATGGAACTAAAGGTGCAGACTTGTGGGGATTATACATTACCCTGCCATAAATCTATGGCTCGCTTGCTGGGATTAATCAGTGTGGATCTGGGAACTGTCTACCAGTGACAGTAGCGATATACCCTAAAGTGAACACCTTTTTGTTCTTGTTGTTTTTTCTCTTTTCTTGTTTTTTTTTTGTTTTGTTTTTGGTACCGGGGATCGAACTCAGATCCTTGCACTTGTGAGGCAGGTGGTGGAACCACTGAGCTAAATCCCTGGCCCAAATTTTTATTTATTTATTTATTTATTGGTACTGGGGATCAAACTCAGGACTTTGCACTTGTGATACAGGCAGTAGCACCACTGAGCTAAATCCCAGGCCCTTTTTCTCTTTTCTTGATCCTGTTTTTATGTGATTGTGAACATTGTTTTCAGTTTTTTGTTGTTATTATTCTGTTCTGTTCTTGTTTTTATTTCTTCCTTCTCTCCCTCCTGTCTTCTTCACCAGTTTCCCAAAGTTCACAAAATCTTCAGTTGTCCTCCAGCTTTGGTTCTAATCTCTAAGTGTTCTATTTCTCTACTTTTCCCCCAAACACCTTTTAAATTTTCTCCCCTGAGGGTAAAATTGCCATATCCAGGGCATATTTACTGTATACAGTTTTTTGGTTTATTTTAGATTTTGTTACATAACTACAAGTCTAGTTTATATGGTTAAAGGTAGCAATTCAATAGTTACCACAGTTTGTCATTTTCCAGGCTGTGCTTGGCATTATTGTTATTACTGATTGGACTACTTTAGTCAAGGTGATATAATTGTTCTAATCAGTTGTTCTTCCTGGTATTCCAAGATTCAGATTGCCTGAGGTTCATAAACAATACTATAGGCCAAAGCGAAAGAACCAGGAGTTAGGCCAAATAGGAAGCAACTTCTCATCTCCAATAAATTGAAAAGGTAGGATCTTGCAACAGACTCAAAACCCAAAAGCCAGTTATCTGTGAAAGACATCTCTGAACAGTAGTCTTTCCTAAGGGTTCTCAATACTTGCAATGAAGCTACCTGCCATAAGCAATTTACAAGCATCAACCCAGGAATTAAACTTTAAAAAAAGAGAAAAATGAGAGGACACAGAAGCAAGATGAAACCCCAGACTTCCAGCTCATCAAAGGCTAACCCAGGTGCAATGACATAGAATAATTTAAAAGCTACCCACCTGGACTCTCTGAAGTGAAAATAGCAGAAGTAACAAAGCAGATGAATGAGACTCTAGAAAAAGTCAAATCAGAAATAATTTCTCTGGAGTCTGCCCAGAGAGGAGCTGCATGGGTACGCGGGCTCCCACTGGAGGTCCACCATTCCATCCCTAAGTGTGGGCAGATCCTGAGGAGCAGCTGTGTGGCCCAGACCAGCACAGCTGTGGGTGAATCCCAGCCAGGGCTCTACCCCAACACCAGAGGCTTGGGCACATCTGCCCAAGCCAAAGGCCCACCAAGAAAGGGGCTGCACAGGCACACAGGCTTCAGCCAGAGGCTCACCATACCATCAGCCACAGCCAGAGACTGACCTGGAGAAGAGCTGTACAGGCACACAAGCAATACCCAGAGGCTCACCCTGATACCATTGATAAGTATGAGGAGACCCTAGCCAAAGCCTGTGCAGACAACAGAAACTGGGGTGCACAACCCTGAGCCAAAGGCCTTCCCAGGCAACAGCTACATAGGGGCCCCAGTGAGAGGAACACCTAGATACCATCCCAAGTGTGGACTGGCCCCAGCCAGAAGCCCACCCAGAAAACAGGTCAGCTCAGGAATCCAGAAGGCCAACACTCTGAACCCAGGAATTAGTGTACTAGTGAGCAGCAGTGTAAAGGATGCTCAGTGGCTTGCTGAGAATTCAAGACCACTGGGTGAGCAAAAAGTTGCCTCAATAAAGACACAGCAGGCTGCATCTGTTGAAATGAGAAGACACATAAATAAGTCCTCAAACCAGAAATCAACAACACCTAAGCAAACCCGAAGGGGCAACAAGATGGAACAATCTGATACTCAACCATCTGGACTCCCTGAACTGGCAACCAAAGGGGACCTGAAAAAAAGGAAATGAGAAATAATTTCTCAGATAACAGCAGAGATTGTGCCCATAGTACAAGACATTATTAACAAATCTAGAGGGGACACAGATAACAAAAAAATAGAGGAGCTGAGGAATATGATGGAATCCAACATAGGAAACAAATGGAATCCATAAAACAGATGCAAACATTTCCAGGAGATTAAAAACTCCACTGAAAGTTTTCGCAGCAGAATGAGCCAAAGTGAGGATAGAATTTCAGATATAGAGGATAGGATTGCAATTAGTGATCATGAAAAGAAAAATGTCTTAAAAATAGTAAGGGACTATGAGAAATCAATCCAGCAGCTGCTAGATGATGCAAAGAAGAATAATATCAGAGTGATAGGAGTCAAGGAAGAAACAGGAGAGGGTGCAGATGACATAAAAAACTGTTCGCAGAAGTAATGGCAGAAAACTTCCCAAGCAGGGGAAAAGAACTTGACATAGAGATAAGTGAGGCATATAGGACTCCAACTAGCTGTGATTAAAAAAAAAAATCTACACATAGGCATATAATAGTTAAGATTCCAGAAACCCAACAGAAGAACAAAGGTCTACAAGCAGTTAGGGAAAAGAAACAAATTACATACAACAGAAAGGCCATCAGACTCACAGCAGGCTTCTCAACACAACTGCACAAGGCAAGAAGAGTGTGGAGTGATGTATTTCAAGCCCTAAATGAAAACAGCTTCCAACCCAGATTGATGTACCCTGCAAAAATATCTTTCAAAATTGATGGAGAAATAAGATACTTTCATGACAAAGAGCACCTTAGGAGCTTCACGAATATCAAACCAGCACTCGAAAAAATTCTAAACAATTTCCTAGGAAAAGACAATGAAGATCACAACCCCAGGAAGTCCTGCAGAATGAATCCATCAGGCATGACAAGAAATTAAACGCAAAGGGGGAGAATCCAACAAAAAGAAAAAGTCATGATAAAGATAAGTCAATACATATCCCTTATAGCCATCAATGTTAATGGTCTCAATTCACCAATCAAAAGAAATAACTGGCAGAATGGGTCAAGAAGCAAGATCCAACAATATGCTGCATATAAAAAACACTTAATTCAAAAACTCATAGCATGAAAGTTAAAGGGTTGAAAACAATACTCCATGTGAAAGGAACCCCCCAAAAAGGAGTAGCTATCCTATTTGCAGATGAAGTGGATTTCAAACCAACACTGATTAAGAGAGATAAAGAAGGTCACTACATCCTTGTAAAGGGAACAATACAAGAGGAAGAGATGACAATCATAAACATATGTGCACAAAACACTAGTGTGCCCAACAATATAACAAATACTAACAGACATGAAAAATCAAATAAGCACTAATACAATAGTAGTGGGGGACCTTAATACCCCACTGTCACAGATAGATCAACTAGACAAAAAATAAGCAAAGAAATAGTAGAACTCAACCAAACTCTTGAACAAATGAACTTAACAGAGGTTTACAGAGTGTTCCACCCCACAAAATCAGAATACACATTCTTTTCAGCTACACACGGGTCATTCTCCAAAATAGACCACATACTTACTCATAGAACATGTTTAAGTAAGTGCAAAGGAATTGAAGTTATCCACTGTATATTATCAGACCATAGTGTGATGAAATTGGAGATCAATAGCAAAAGAAACTGCAAGAATTTCATAAACACGTG
>NW_004624796.1:10450362-10461508 GCF_000247695.1 Heterocephalus glaber
TTTCCCTTTGGGGTTGCTGAAGGTGATCCAGAAGTCTGTTTTTGAGACTTATTTACGTGTCTTCTCATTTCCACGGTGGTGGTGGGGTGCTTCTGGCGCCTGCGCAGCTCACCTTCTCTGCCCTAGGAGCTTGGAATGGCAGCAGGAGAGCTTCCTTCTGGGTGCTTGGACCGGCTCACCTTCTCTGCCCTAGGAACTTGGGATGGCAGCTAGGGAGCTTCCTTCCGGGTGCTGGAACTGGCTCAGCTTCTCTGCCCTAGGAGCGTGGGATGGCGGCGGGGGAGCTTCCTTCTGTGTGCTGGGACCGGCTCAGCTTCTCTGACCTAGGAGCCTGCATCTGAGTTATTTATGGTTAAGATTTTGTCATTGTGAATTATAGGCATGTATCACTACAATGGAGTTGTGCTCTGAGAAATGCATTGTTAGGCATGTGGTTATGTAAACAATAAACCTAGATAGTTTAGCCTAGACTACCCCTATATTGTATACAGCTGTTGTAGTCAGTGGTTACAGACCTTGCACAGCTGGAGCAAGGCTGCTCAGGAGAGTGGAGGAAAAAGAGTTGGAGAGAGAGAGAGAGAGAGAGATTGAGAGAGAAGGGACAGGAGGGGAATGGGGAAAAAAAAGAAGCAAGATATATCATGTACAGGTATAAATTCCTAGTAATGAATGTTATCATTATGTATCACTAAAATGTACCAGAGAGAGAGAGAGTGAGAGAGAGAGAGAGACTGTATATGGTCTGAATCAGATTTAATACAGGACACAGAAATTTTCAAGATTAGCTTACAATATTTGCCCACAGAGTCAAATGTAGAAGAAGAGTGCAAGAGATCTGTCTGTGTGTGCACTAGAGACCCCAAGAATCCAGCCGAGGGCCTGGAGCTCATGGCCATGTCCTGAGGTAGTCCATATCAGGGGGCCAAGGAATCTGTGCTGCAAGATTGAAGAGTCTGCACCAGAAAGCCCAACGGCCACTGCTGGAGGCTAGAGAGGCTGCACCAGCAGGATGAAAAGCCAATGTGGGAAGCCAAGGTGTCCATGCGTAACGGCAGGACATGACACTCAAGACAGAGGTGAAGACCAGAGCTCCTCTGAAGAGTACAGGAGCTGTCCTTGACGAAGGCAAGGAAAACCAGCTGAAATCTTTCCCTCCCATTCTCCTTTTATGCCGTTCTGACAACTATGCTGTCTCAAATAAACTGGGTAGTCCCACTTAAGCGGTCAATTAATAAATTAACCACCACTGCCTATCCCTTCTGAACTATAAATCTATACACCATGTTGCTGTATTGAGTACATAGTAGTATTTGTGTACTTACATTTAGAAAAGGTACAGTAAAAATACTAGATCATAGGAAATTTTCAACTTCATTATAATTTTGTGGAACCGTGGTCATATATGTGATTCATTGTTGACTTAAATATTGTCAGTGGATGACTGAACTTGTTTTGATTTCTGTTTTATAGTTGGGTTATTACTCAAGTTACTTTTTTTCAGGAGACTTATGCAAGGGTTGTTTATATATGCTGAATTATTAACTATTTGAACATTTCATATGCAAAAATAATTATATTCATGAAAATTATCTTGGCTCCATATACAATTTTGGGGCCAAAAATTTTTCTGCTTAAAATCTCTGTATATAAAATTTTGTTCCTCTTGACTCTAATATTGCTGAGGTGAAACTGGAAGTCAGATTAATTTTTTTTCTTTTTGCATATTTTAGGATTCTTTCCATATCTTTGAGTAATCTCTGGAGCATGATGAGTTATGAAATTAGTTGTTTTCTAATAGATATTTTGCAATTCCACAAGTTCACAAAATAAGTTCAGACAATGGGAGCATGAACTATCACAGATTATCATATTTCTTTGTTTCAGGAAAGTTTTCTTCTATTATATCCTTAAGTATTTTTAATATTTCATTTTTATGCTTTTAAAAGAGAATACCTAACACCTATATGGTATTTATTTAATATATCTTTATGATATATACAATTTTTTCCTAATCAATACATTTTTCTTATCCCTTTCATTTATATGTATGTGTGTGTTTTGCTAATTGTCACTAGGCTAATCTCTATTACACTAGTTCAGATTTTTGTCATTTAAGTTCTGCTTCTTAGACTTTTAAGATAGTTCTACATTCTACAGTGATTTTGTTGTTTTTACTGTTGTCACCTCAGTTTTCATCAAGAGATTGCCTTACTAGCTTGTCTTCCAGTTTCTCTTTGGCTTCTCCTACTACAGTGTTTTATTATACTTAATTTCCTGGGGAGCATGAAGTGGTTGTTGCTTAAATTTTTTTTTTTGTTTCTAGAGAAATTCTCATTCCAACATATTATTTATTTACCTTTTTACTTGGTCACATCCCTTTCCTTTTATCATATATTTTGCAGAACTTTTGCATAGTTTTTCCTCCTTACTTCTTTGAAAGAATTCCTTTCTCTTTCTTTCTACTAATCACCATGAATATTATGAGGGAAAGATCTCTGGTAGTTCTTTGTATTTATGTGCTTATTGAAGCTTAGTTTTACATTAAGGACTTGCTATTGGAAATCTTTTGTTTAGTTACTTATCTGCATGTAGTTTGGGTTGTTTGGAATTAAAGGGTAGGGAAGAACAGTTGGGGAGAGAAATATGGCAGATTTGGTATATTATCTCTGCATGCCTCACCTCCACTCTGCAGTCTGTTGAAACAGTTGGGGCTGTGCCTGGCCCTATAGGCTCTGGAATTAGAGTACCTGGGAGAAATCAATGGCTCAAAAGCTTTGACAGTTAAGCTAAATTGTCAGTTTGACTGGCTTGTAAGCCACCTGGGGATTAATTAAGCATGTTTATGGGTATGACCTTGTGTACTGTATCTGGTATCTGGTTTCTTTCTCTGTGTTACTCCCCTGCCCTGCCTTCAGGCTACCATGAACTGAGCAACTGTGCTCCACCAAGCCTTTCTGCCATGATGTTTTGCCTTGGAGCAGAATCATGCACTAAATCCTCTGAAGCCATGAGCCAAATTAAACTTCACCTTCTTTAAGTCGTGGATGTCAGGTATTGTATTCCAGCAATGGGAAAGCTGACCAAGACGGCCTTTTTGTTCATTTAGGTAGGTAGGATAGGGGCTTATTTTTTTATGAATAAATTGACTTTACTCAATAACTACAACATTCTCTTTCCAGTATTAGCATTATCTTTAGGTTATTACCCTAGCAATAAAGCTCTATTCACTAAAGAGAAATATTGGGCACCATCTCTCTTTTAGCCCTGCAGCCCTGCCACTCAGCCTGACTGCTATCTATTGTTGTTGTGGCCTTCCCCAGTCTTCAGTTCTTCCAAAGTATTAGTAGGACTTTGAAAACTTTGCACACCTTTCCCACAACTCTGAGGTCATAAACAGGGGAGTTGTGTCTTGATCTTGGCCTTGTGTTCCAATTGGTTCGCCTTTGGAGACATTCCTAGGAGTTTGTTGTATGGAATTGTGATTATTTTATAGTTTCAGGATAGATATTTATCATTTCTCTTTTTGGTTTTTTCTGATCTTTTAAGTGGATTTAAGAGAGGAGTTTTGGAAGTCTTGGAAGTTTTATACATTAAAAATCTATTTTGCAAAGTGAATAATAACTTTATTTTTTCTTGTAATTTTGGTTATGCTACCATTAAAATTAAAAGCACTTTATATGTGAAATTGGTTATCTTTGGATTCAATTAGCAGTAGGAAAAATATGTAATAAGATATATCTGAAGAGATGTCCCTCATACAAGGTCATTGATTTCTTCAAGATATTTCTACTTTTATTTACATCCTGTGATTTATTGAAAATATGCAGCATCAGCTATGCTATTCTTATGAATTTCCTCTCTAAGGAGTAGTTTAATGTTATAAATGTGTTATGGTCCTCATATATCTTTAATATTACAAAAACCAATCAAGGAGTCTGGAAATATCAGATGCCCTCCTTTCTAGATAAGAGGTAAAAATGTCACACCAGTAAAGGAAAAGATACTTTGATGCTTCAGTTTTCTGTATTTCTCACAGCATCTTTCCTTTCCTTCTACTGAGGATTCTTACTCATAGATGCCAGTGAGGTAAATATAGAGATATGTAGATATCTCAAGGGGTGAACAAAATAAACAGTGAATGTTTAAATTTAAAAAATGTATTGCAGTAAAAGACACATTGACATTAATCCCCCTCAGAAGACTCCGCCTCACTCTGAAGACACTTATCCCATCCTTCTTATTCCTTTCTGAAGCAGTTTTGGAAGTTTTCTTTTGGTCTTTATGAGGTGTAATAAAAACTGCGTTGAATGCTGCTGCTGAGTTGCATCATAAAAACATTACAGTGTGTCCTCATCTACCTTATTCACCAGCATCATATTCTTCCCCAAAGTCAAAATGACCATGAAAGGGACATTTTTTGAGTGGATTCAGGACATAAAGTTGGCCACGACAGTGCGAAACTAAAGACATTCACGAAAGAGGACTTCCAGAGCTGCTTCACTGAGAAAGTGGCAAGAATGATGAGACAGGTGGGAAGTAGTTTGAGGGGGGTTAATGACAATGTGTCTTTGACTGTAATAAAATGTTTAGAATTTGAACATCTATCCTACCTTTTGATCACATCTTTCATATCTATATACACACAGTATGTACAGAAAACGTATATAACAGACACTTGATACTTGGGAGTCATCTTCATGAATACCCAAGTCTATGACTTCAGAAATCGTAGACATTTATAGTTTTCCCCTGAATCATCTTTTTGTTTGTTTGCTGTAGTTTTGTTCAAAAAATATTTGCTTCCTCTACATACAACCTTATGCCAAAAATCAGAAACATGTTCAACTTTCAGAAAGATTTTCAACTACTCAGACATTTTTTTAATCTGATGAGACTTCCCAGTCACTTTTTAAAAAGTCATTTTATGGAAATAAAGGCATTCATGATGATGAATGAAGAATAATAAAGGCCAAATGGAAGGCAAATGCTGGCAGTTTGGTGAGTGAGGGCCGTTTAAGCACCAGCAGGGAAGCACATCAGCCTGAGTTTGTATTTTGATTCCTGACCTTTGCAGAATCTCAAATTCCTGCATGGACAACCTTTAGGGTTGTCGGTCAAATCTGCAAATATTAAGTCATCCAATGCAGTTTTTTTTGGTACATGTTCTATGGCTGATGATATTTAAAAGCTCCTGTTTTCATCAGGTTCCTTTATCTCTCAAGGATAAGCAAGATAATTCACTTTACCAATCCAAATCTTAAATTACAAAGCTTATGGTAAAGTTCCCTACAGTCAAATTTTAGCACTGGCTCTGAATTCCCATTGCAAATTTACACTTGGTTTTCCAATTAAAACGGGCTTTTGTGAGTCCCCTGCCGATAGCCATTGGCTTGATCAAAAGTAACTTCATTTGTGGTAAGGGTGTTTAGGGAACCCAGCTCAAGGCTGACTCTTCTGCTATTGCCTTGAGCCCAGCTGTGCTGAAATATTAAACTTTAGTAAATTAAGTGAAATTGCAGCTTCCTGGCTGATACAATAATACCCCTTTTCTTTTCCTACAGACCAGACCATCTTTCTCCTGAGTTTTCTGTACAATCCTTCTGCACTGAGAGAAATACAATTCAGAATATCTTCCAAATCCAGATAGCTGTCCCATTTTTAACATAATTATGCCACACCTACTTATTTAACCGAGAGCCTAAACTTCCAAATATGTATAATTACATCACTATACGATGTAACCATATCTCAGTAGAGCATTACTGTATTACATCCTATGCAGATAAACAACTGAATCCCTGAAAACACAGTGCCTTATGTGGAAGTAGCAACCTTTTCTTTCTTGGTTAGTACATATTTCAGCAACAGTGGTGAGCTATACAAGGAAATCATGCTTTTAGTCACATTTATTTTCAGCTTCTTGCTCCTTTTTTCTCTTTAAGAATTTCATTACTTCCAAAGTGTTCTTATTCACTGATTCATTGATCAGCTGTATGTGTACAAACTTCTTTTTTTGATCAAATACTTTTAGAGTGCATGCAGAATTAGCAGAAAGGAACTAGGCAGTGTTATGTTCCTCTTCTGGAGATATGTTATTATTTCTCTTGTGACAAAATCACCGGGGACAGCGGTATGTAGCAGTATAGCCTACTTGCTCCCCTAAAGGCTGTCACATTCGTCCCTTTCAGGTTATGACTTTATTCCCCCCTAGGGGACTTTAGTTGGAATACAGATGTTTTGTGACTTAGGAAAGTAATGCATTAAAAGCTTTCTTAAGTTTAAACTATTTCGAATTACCTTTACTAAGGCATTCCCAAGACGGTAGACTCTAAGGATTGCTTTTGGGAAAATATCAAATCTATACAAAAGTAGAATGAATAGTCTAGTGATCCTCTTCCAGCCACTGTGAGGATCGTGGTGTACTGATACGAAGGATAAAATCTAGGAAGGTTGCTTGGTGGGGGATGAGCAGTCCTGGTGCTACTTGTGGACAGGGGGACTTAAGGCTGAAAAAGCTGAGTCCCATTTCTAAATAAATAATCTGAGAGCCAGAATAGATAACGTTGTCATTGTACCTCTTTTGTGATAAAGGGGATACTAAGCAATAACAGCACTCTGTATGATCTAAACCAGGAGTCTGTATTTTTCTTCCAGCTGTTATAACTAAAATACTATGACCTGGGCAGGTAAAACATTTACTTTTCAAAGTTGTGTAGGGTAAGTCTGAGGCCAGCATAGCCAGGTTCCAGGAAGGTCTACTTAGCAAACAGCTGCTCACTAACCAAACTCCTTCCTGTCTTAAAAGAGCACTAATCCCATCAGGGAGCATCCATCCTTATGACCCCATCATCTCCCAAGACATTATCTCCAAATGACATTACGTTGGAATTTCAACATAGGAATTTTGGAGGGATACAAACATTCAGAAAAACATTCACACGAATTAAATTTAGCAGAATTTACATGCAGCACTCAGAACCAGTGAGCAGCAACCTAGGGGAACAGTTGAATAGTAAAGAAACCACCTGATTGGCTACAGCTAGGTTCCTTCCTTCCTTATTTGAGCATGGTGCGATGAGGTGGCTATCTATGGTTGGCTGGCTGAAACCTGCTTGCCTATGATTGATTGGAACTCAGGTCTTCCTTACATATTTCTGTTAGGTTCTGGGTTTAAGTAGGAACTCAAATACAGAGTTAGCCTCAGGCTAATGTGCTCTTTAACCGCAGAGGTGAGTCAGTAAATACTTTAGGCCTTGATTCCTATAGGATCTGTCACCTCCCTACTCAGTTCTGGCCTTCTAATCCAAAAGCATCCAGAGGTCGCTCAGCCATACGCAGTCCCTGATGACTCAAAGTAGTGGACTTGAAGGTGTCCCAATAAAACAAGTCTAGGCACAGGGAGGGGGTGGAAGGGGGGAGGTTTGGCCACCCCTAAGGGTTTTCTGGTCCCAGGCCTCCAGGAATCTACCTTGAAGTAGAGGAACTCGTGGCCCCCCGGCAGTGCCATGACCCATGGAACCACCAAGTCCCCGGCCGTTCGCCGTGGGAGGATCCACCTGAGTGACTCCACAGTTTGCAAAGTTTTCCAAATGGGCCCTTTCTCCCCCTCCTCCAGCCGTCCTGGTCCTCACGCTCGGCCGCAGCGACGCTGAGCGAGCCGGGGTGCGATCGGGTGGGCTGCGTGGGGTCCCGAGGAGCCCCGCGCGGGGACTCGGGAGAAGGTGAGGGCTCCCAAAAGTTGGAGCCCAATCGGCACGGAGTTGAGCTCGCGCGCCCCAACCTTCAGGTGACCCCGCGCGGCGGCAGGCAGCGGCTGCAGCGACCAGAGCCCGCAGCGCTCGGAGCGCCTCCGGGAGGACAGGCGGCGAGCGCGGCGAATCGTCATCGCCAGCCCAGCGCCCGCCGAGCTCTAGCGCCCCGGGCCGGGAGGAGCAGCGAGGCTCCGCGCGCGCCCGTCCTCCCCGCGCCGCCGCCGTGAGCCCCGCGGGGTGCGTGGCCGCGGCCGCTGTGGTGGCGGCGGTGAGTCGGGGCCGCCCGGGCTGCGCTTCGCCCGGGCAGCGGCAGCAGCAGCGTTGGCGGCGACGGCGGCGCCCGCGGCTCAGGATGCGGCCGGGGGGCGCGCTGCTCGCCCTGCTCGCCAGCCTGGGGCTGCTCCTGCTGCTGCGCCTACTCTCCTGCCCCGCCGACGCGCCCGCGCGCGCCAGGTAACCCGGCCCTCGGGCGACCTCCGCGGCCCCGCGTGCGCCCCGCCGTGCGCCCCGGGGCCCCGCTAGCTCCTCGGGGCTCGGCCTGGCGCGCAGACTTTCCCCGGGGATCGGCAGAGGGGCAGCGGAAGCTGGAGGTGGGGCGGTTCGGGGGGTCGCGGGTGGGCGATCCTGGGCGCGGGGGGCGCGGCGCGGCGTGGAGGGGACTCACGAGGGGGGCTCGGGCTCGGGCGTGCTCGCCGTGGGAAAGGGAGCTGCTGAGCCGGACCCGCCGTCGGGTGTCAGGCTCCCGGGCTCTATTCGGGTCCTTGGTTCCCCTTCCTTCCCGCCCTAAGGCTGTCCAAGTCCGCGGGTGGGGTGCTGCCCCGGGAGTCGGGATGTGCAAAGATGCCCCGGCCAGGATCGCAGCGCGGCGTCCAGCCTGACAGCCAGCCGCTCCCCGCGAGGTGTAACAACTTAGTTTTCTCCCTGACCGTGCAGGCTCCAGGTGGAAGAAAGCAGGGCGGACACCCACGGCACCTCCACCGCGCAGAGGACGCTCCGGAGCCCGGCGACCCCACTTCCGCGCTCTGCGAACGGGTACGGAGGGGCGGGACCTGCCGGAGTTGCCGCCCTGGGGCCTCACGACTGAGTGTGCAAGCGTGTGTGTGTGTGCGTGCGTGTGTGTGTGTGTGTGTGTGTGCGCGCGCGAAGAAACTCTTCCTGCTCCCTGAAGCTGGCGTTTTTCGAAACCAGGGGAGATATTCAAACAGCCACGCTTGAAAAGTGGGCGCGGAGTGTGGAGACCCCCAGAGGAGCCGCTCAGCCCGTCTTCATTGAGGGCTTTGGTTGGTTGATTTTTCTTTTCTGTGCTTTAAAGTGCTCCAGGGTTAAGATCCAGGTTTGGAGGAACGGAATTCTTCCGTGTTCTAAGAATGGCTTTGTCCTTGGGGAATGAGGACTTATATTTTTTATGACTTTTTATCCCTATGCAACAATTATTTGGCTTTTATATTTTTTGCTGGTTATAGAGATAATACAACTTAGGGTAGAAAGTTAAGACAATATGGGAAGTATATAAAATGAAATAATATTCACTCAAAGTCCTGCCACTCAGATACCACATTCAGCTTGCTTTTGTTCTATTTTTGTCTAGTAATCTTTCCTATGTATGTACATTTAAAAATACAGTTCAGCTTTTACTTTGTGGTTTGCGCTCCACCTTTCCGCCTAAACAATCAGTCTTGTACATGCTGTTAAATTTTTCCCAAAACATTGCTTTTACCTATTAGATAATTCATCATATAAAGACCCCCTCCCTAATCTGTTTAACTGTTCTCATTTTTAGACACGTGTGTTGTTTCCTGTTTTTGTTTTGTTGTCAAAAATCCCATTAAGTCCCTGTTTGTATATAAATCTTTATCTTCACTTCATATTAATTCCACAGGATGCATTCATAAAAGTTGGATTATTAAGTCAGAGTATGTGCACGCAGGATTTTAAATCACATTTTCAATTGCTTCCTAGAAGGCTTGAATCAATTTACGCTTTTGCCAACAGAACTGCATAACTGCTCTGTGCCATAGCATTGCTATTATTATTGCTATCTTGTATTCTGTCTCTCGGTCTCTCTCTCTTTTAAAATCTCCTGTGTGTCCCTTTTCCTTTATTCGTCTTTATGTATATTCTTGGCACTTGGATCCACCTTAATCTTCTGATTGTGTGATCTGAAAGCCCCTCCCACGTGCATCTGGCCTGGCTCCAAGAAAGGTCTGAAAATATATAGAAGAATCCAAGAGGGAGGGACAATGTGACCTGCCACGGTCCCCTCGTTGGAATTTCATAGTATGTTAGAAGCACTGAGAAATAAATCCAGCAGCGAAAGCTTGTGAGAAAAACATTGGCCTATAGTTTTATTTTATGCCGGTCTGTACATGCAGGTGATCCAGCTTTCTCGGTCACCTGGGTGCATTCCATCTCTTCCCAAGTTGACTCTGTGACATCCTGCGGTTGTCCCTTCGGGAAAGTCTGAAAGCAGAAACTCATTAAATGATCTTGTCTTAGGTCTTTTTAAAAATGATTCTTTGATGAATTTTTCAGTTTCTTTTGGCATACCTGTTTTCCACTTGGCATACTTCTTGAACTAATATAGGTGATTCATATTTTTATTGAATGTGGTTTGTTCTATAAAGATTTTTTTCATTTCATACCATACTGCTGTGTTTGTAGAAACCTCTTTGTCATACAAGCCCTTTATCATTTATGATTTTGATTATTTATGTAGCAGAGGTACGGATTTTAAGTCTCGATACTACTTGGTTGTGTGGAGAAATTGCAGTTTCTTTTTTCTTTTTCCTTTTTCTTTCTGCAGTTTCTTAATTTTTCCGCAGCTGGTCTCATCTTTCTCTTAATGCTGGTAAGGGTAGCTCACTCTTAATGAACTCTTCTTATGGGCCAGACACTGTGCTTACAAAATGCTAAGAGAAACTGTTATCCTTATTTTATACACAAGAAAACTGCAGCATTGAGAGAGTAATTTCATTAGCCAAAGTCATAGGGTTAAGAAATTGTGCAGCCAGGCCACATGGATCCAGAATCCCACCCTTTTTTTTGTGCTCACACACAATTTTTACTTTAAAAACTATATTTAACCATTCAGATTGAGAAAAATACCACAGTGTTCTCATATACCCCCATCACTCACAGAGTTTCCCTATTAACATCCTACCTTATATGGTCCATTTGTCACAAGTGATGAACCAATATTGATGCATTATCATTAATTAAAGTCCATCATTTATGCAGATTTCCTTTTTTATAAAACCTAATGCCCCTTTTTCCCCAGGGAAAAATAAAACTATGTCATTTTTTTTTTGCTTAAATTCTTTTATTGGTGCATTGTAAGTATACAATACGTTTACATTTATCATTGGGTGCTTGTACCTGTACATGATGTATCTTGG
>NW_004624796.1:10465743-10518107 GCF_000247695.1 Heterocephalus glaber
TGATGGGCTTTCCTTTGTAGGTGATTTGTTTCTTTTCTCTCACTGCTTGTAGGATTTTGTTCTTCTGTTGGGTAGAATCCCACACTTTTAACATACCTGCTGTGCAGCTTTTCACAGGTGCTGGGTAATGTGTGTGTGTGTGCATGTGAGCATGAGTGTGTGCTCTTTGGTGTGACAAAGTGAGCAACTTTTTCTGCTCTTTGGGAGCATTTCTCAGATTCCTCTCTCCATCTCTCCTCATTTTAAGATGACATCTGGATATCTGAGGGAAAGGGCCTTAGATGATATAGTGCTATAGGTAAGAGCTGGAGTTCAAGATCGTAGGTTACTTTGACTGCTGTCATCTCCAGAGTGAATTTCCATCTGGTGGCCAGATACCCTGTCAGCAGCCAGTTGTGACGTCTGTGCCTTGTGGTTCTTTTTTTTTTTTTCCTTAGACATTTTCCCTGCTGTTGTTCCTGGCCATCTCGAGTGCCCACAGATGATTCCTCTCAGGGCACTGGGGAAGATTTTTGTTTGCTTGGGCCTCATCTAAATATAAAAGAATCAGGAAACTCAATATCAGGGCCTCTTCTACTTGCCACACCAAGTAAATGAGACCCTACTCTTAGGGCAGTTTCAAGAGAGGGGGCTGCCCTCACTTCGTAAAGTGATCTGTTTCTAGAATCCTAATTGGAAGAAGAGGATGCAAAGCCCCCTGTTGCCCTTGTTACTGCACTTGATGTTACCTTGTTATTGTTCCTCCTAGTCTCTCACCAAGCTGAAATTCTCTGCTTTTAGCTCTCTTCCATTCTTACGCAATGCTGGAAATGTGCGGGCTTCCCTCTGTGTCACATTTTCTATGCTGTGACTCAAACCCCCGGGCCTGACTCAGGTGTAAGCTTTAATGGTAAATTGTGGGGACCAAAGGAGAAGGACTAGGACAACTCCAGGAGCTGTTTCCTATAGGTAAGTTGTTTAATGTCCTAAAAGAGGTTAATAAGAGGAATCTGGAAAATCTCTGAGCTGCAGTGAATTCTATATTGCTTATCTAATATTACCTTACCCTTTCTCTTTGAGTTCTTCCAATAAAAGGGCTCAACTCTCCATTGTCTCCCAATGGATGTTTCAGATTGCTTAGAGGAATGTCACATACTCAAGCCAATGCCTGGCACAGTGGCCTGCATCAGCTACGTGGGAGGTAGAGGCAGGAGGATCACAGTATGAGGTTAGCCTGGTCAACCAAAGAGAAAAGTGTAGTTTTCAAAATAGGACTCTGTTATGCTGGGTTCTTTCTCATTTAGATAACCTTTGTCAAAGTCAGTCATTGGCTTTGTTCACAATGAGCTTTTGGATTTCTCAATTCGGATGCATTTCTGTCTCCTATTTCCTTTATGTTACTTTTTACACTTGATCTCAGCCAAAAGGCCGAGAAGCGATCCTTTATGTTACTTTTTAATTTAAAAATAACATTCTTTTTTCCCAGCATGATATCTGAAAGTGCATACTCGATATATTTATTTATTATTTTTTCTTTTTTTTATTAGTATGTTTACAATACAAAATAAATGTATTCAATGTGCAGAAAGGGTATACATATGAATGGAACCTTGATCCTTTTTTACTTCCCCTCCCTCACCTGTACCTCCAATCTTCCCCATCCTCAGGTTCCCTCTCCATCACCACATTTTCTGCATCTGTTGAGATGAACATGTGATTTTTATCCTTACTTCTGTTTATGTGGGGTGTTCCATTTATGGATTTGCAGATGTTGAACTATCCTTGCATTTCTGAGATGAAACCAGCTTGGTTGCATTGTGTGATCTTTTAATGGTTTGTTGCATTCTATTTGCATCTATGTTCACTAAGGAGATTGACCTGTAGTTTTCTTTTTCGTTAAGTCCTTGTATAGTTTTGGCATCAGAGTCATGCTAGCCTCTAGGAGTGACTTTGGAAATTCTACCTCACTTTCAATGTCGTTGAAGAGTTTAAGGTGTATTGGAGTGCTTGATTTATTTATGTAATTTCTCCCTTTTCCTTTTGTGTTATTTATTTTTTCATTGTTGAGACAAAATAGCTGACACCCAAAGTTAAAGGAGGAAAGGGTTATTGTAGCTCACAGTTTGTAGAGGTGTCAGTTCATAATTCACTGACTCCAAGTCAGTGGCATGACAGAGGGGCATGACAGAAAAGAAACAGTTCATGGCCGGCAGAAGGCAGTGAGCAGTGAAGTAACAAAGCAGCAATTGACCTGCAGCAAGTGGACAACAGCAGCCTTCTTTCTGTCCCTCATATTCTATCCAGGGTACGTGCTCTTATGTCAGGTAGCACTCACACCCAGGGTGGGCTTTCTCCTTATCTACACCCAGAACCATGCCAAACCAATCAGTGGACTAATTTAATAGTCACATACCCTTAATCGCAGCGTCACACACTTAATCTCAGCATCACACACTCTAGAGGCAGCCACCTCTGGGAAGCCCCACCTGTGACCACATGAGACTTTGACGGGACATCTAGACTCAAGCCACAACAACTTTATAACAAAATATTTAAGGGGCTGGGGATTTAACTCAGTGGTTCTGCTGCCTGCCTTGCATGTGCAAGGTCCTGAGTTCGATCCCCAGTATGAAAAAAAAACAACAAAAAAAACCAGAACAAAATATTTAATACTATGAATTTTCCTTAAAGTGTAGCTTTGGAACTTATCCATCCTCTTCCTCTTTTCCCTTCCTTCCTTCCTTTGTAAGATCAAACCCAGGACCTTCTACTTGTAGGGGAAGTGCTTTACCCTTGAGCTACATATTTTAAATTGTTAATCTAAAATTCCATCTAATACTTTTTGGTTTTATCTCAATAGTTTTTTGGGGGATTACTTTCAAATTTCTAAATGGTGGAAATTGTTTTCCTAAGCATGAATTTAATATTGTTCTTAATATTAGTTTCATTTTTGATTAAGAGAAATCCAACAAAACCCTGCCATAATGTCATAATATTTAATTATTAGAAATGAGGAGCTGGATTTTATAAGCCTTCTGAAGTTGTTAGTGGTTTAGTACCTTTTAGGGGCAGTGATGTATTTTGGTATAAATATCAGTGACAATGATTCAGAAACCTGTGACTGGCTGGGACTTTTTTGACACCAGCAGCAGCAGCAGTAATTCTTTTTTTTTACCCCGGTACCAGAGATCAAACTCAGGACCTTGTGCTTGCGAGGCAGGTGCAGCGCCACTGAACTAAATCCCTGTCAAGCAGCAATAATTCTTTGAATGTCCTGCTTAGTTGGTGCCTGTTTTGACTCATCCGGGATGACTGGACAAGGAGTTTTCCAGCGGTGTGGAGGCTCCACCTTGACTTTGCTGTTTTCCTCTACAGTTTTGCCTGCATTTCCTTCAGGGCCTTTCACCCCTTCCCTATGACCCTTTGTTCTTGCAGAGTTACTTTGACTTGTCCAGATTTAAGACTAGGACAGGGCAAAGGGTAGACATCAGTTGTGTTATGTTCTAGTTCACATTACCATAGGGACTGCCATTGTGGGGGTTTTATTGTATGTTTTTAAAGGAATACAGAGAAAAGGAAAATTGCTTCTGATTTTAACACCCAAAAGATGGCTACTGTCTATGCTTTGTTACCTTTTTAATATCATTTATCTGCCTATGTGTAGTAATTTTGCTCTGTGTATTTGATATGGGTTTTAAAAACCTCTGAATCTTTCTTCATGTCATTAGTGTTCTGCATCACAATTTTTAGACCATAGCAGCCGAAAGTATGGATAAATTCTAACTTATTCTTTCCTTTTGTATACTGGGGTTTTTTATTATCTTTGATTTTGACTTATACTGTAATATGAGTAACTTTAGACCCTTGTACACACTCCTGATTATTTGGATAAATTCCTAGAAGGGGTCGCTGTATCACAGAACACATTAAATTTTAGTGTTGCCATTACGTGTCCAACAATTTATCCCAGTGGCTGTCCAAGTGTATATCCTTGTAGCAGCAAATGAGTGACTTCCAGCCCAAACTCTTTCCAGTACTGTGTATTAGAATTTCTTTTCACTTTTTCTAGTTTCATCCTCAAGGTGAAAAATTGATATTTTACCATTGTGCCTAACTTTTAAGATGTTTATTTTCTCCTTCTCTTTTCTTTTCTAATTTGGCTGTTTGTATCTTTACCTATATTTCCATTAAGATATTCTGTTTTCTTATTGATTTATAAGAGATTTATGTATATGTCAAAAGCATTTAAATTATTTTATAGTTAACATTTAATTGTAGTCTGTAGTTTTCAGTCTTCCTGTTGTCACATTCCTTATACTTGACTTCTATTTTTGAATGTATATATGTTTACTACCTTGGAATAAGTGTAGATCCCTAGTTTTGAAATATTTATTTGTGTATTTTAAAATTAATATATGTAGAATTTATTTTGGCATGTGGCAAAAGAGGTGGGATATTTATTAAGTTAGTACTATTTTATTAGTTACTTTCTCTTTTGAGAATTACTTTTCTTTTTCTGGTTCTGGGAATTGAACTTGGGACCTTGTGCTTGCGAGACAGGCGGTGGAACCACTGAGTTAAATCCCTGGCCTGAGAATTACTTTTTAATTTGAACCAAGTTATTGCTTAAAAGTGGAAATATATTCTCTTTTCAGTTCTTAAAATTTGGTATTTTAAATGATCCTCTTTCCATTTCTTCAGCTCTTTGGTTTGTTTTTTTGGTTTTGTTTTTTTTTTTTGGTACCAGGTATCAAACTCAGGACGTTGTGCTTGCGAGGCAGGTGCAGTGCCACTGAGCTAAATCCCAGGCCCATAGCTCTTTGCTTTTATTTGCTCTTGGTCAGTTGGTATAAGTCTTCCAGAATTTTTAGCCTTGGAATGTAGATGACAGTCTTTCTGAAACTGGATATTTTTTGTACATGAATACTGAATTATTGCATCATAACTTCACTTTTTTAATTCCTCTTAAAACTTTTGTAGCCATTCCCTATTTCTGGCATTTGGAGCTCTGAAAGATAAATAAAAGAAATCTTACTTCTAAAGTAATGTGTTCGATTATTTGTTTTACTGGCTCTTTACAGTAATTTTTTCTTTACATTTAAAAATCTTACAGAGTCACAGTGATGTCTATGTAGTGGTCCCATTTGACTAATTTTGTCTGTAAGCCTTTTTAATCATCTAATAACCTGGCTTCGTTAGTTTTAAATCTGAAAAAAATAGATTTTATGTTTATCTATCTATTTATCTATCAGTCTATCTGTGCTTAGTACTAGAAATTGAACCCAGGTCCTCACCCTGAACTACTGTACATCCCCAGCCCTTTTTGTTTTGAGACAGATTCTCACCAATTTGCTAAACTGCTGTGCTAGAACCTGTGACTCTTCTGCCTCAGCTTTCCAGAGTGCTGGCTTACAGTTGTGCAGCATCACACGCAGTTTACATTGAATTATTTTCTGTGGTCCAGGTATTAGGCTTGTATTTTTAAAAGTTATTCTTCCTTTTCTTTTTCTTCTTCTTTTTTTTTTGCGGTACTAGGGATCGAACTCAGGACCTTGCATTTGCCAGGCAGGCGTGGCACCACTGAGCTACATCCTCGCGCTAATTCTTCCTTTTCTATCTTCCATAGCTCTCTGTCATTTCCCTTTCTGCTGTCACCCTTTGCCCAGGACAAATATTATTTCTCTTTCAGATTTCTGTTTTCTTTATCCTTTTCCTATGCCTGCTGGGATAGCATCTCAAGTGTGTCCTCTTTGTTACGGAATTATTTTTCCATAGTGTCAGTTCTCTGATTGTGGCCTATCTAAAACAGTACAATGATTACATTTTCATTCTTTAGGGTTTTTTCTCTCAGGTTACACCTTAGGTCAGTTTACATCTCAGGAAGCATCTATTTAAGCCACACATTTCTTGCAGTTTTACTTGTGTGTATTAAGAGCATAAAGCACAGGCTTTCGAAAGAATTTTTGTTTCTTATAGTAAATATTTTTCCAAAGTATGATGTTTCTCTGCATTCTAAGAGCAATTGTCTTTTCCTGCAGGATAGAATCTTTTCGTAGCTGTTGTTATTTGCTTGCTCATTTTTAATTTAGTTATCCCCACGTGAGGAGGCCTTTCTTTGGCATTGAGCCTTTTCGACCACTGGACTTGGGTCACCTTGCTGTCTGCCTCTGTGGCTGAGTCTCCTTCTAAGACCTGAGGCATAGAGCTGTTGGACAAATTTTTGATTTTTCAAAATTTGATAATTAAAATAATTCTCACACAGCAGAGTATTTGCTAATTTGAGATTTTAAGGGCGAGATCCTCATGCTCTTAGCTCTCAGTCACATTCCTACCAGAATGCACATGTGTTCCTGATGATCCCAGTACTTGTGTTGCCCACAGGAATGGGGTTTGACACATGTCACTTAAAATATCAAGAGAATGGAACTTGCTGGGCTCCCTGGCTACCTCCCAGCCCCTTCATGTGCCAGAGGGATGACCGATTCCCTTCCCTCTCTTCTTCCGTCCTTTTAGCGTTAGTATAATATATTACAATATCAAGGCCTAATCTCAAGAGGATGCAGAAAGTGCAATGCGTGAGAATTTGGAAGGACAGCAATCCATCCGCCCTTCCTGCTGCAGGAAGTGGGGCCTTTGCTGTGTGGGAGAATCTACCTGGTTTTCTGGTCTGGGCAGGTCCTCTGTCCTCAGGGAAATAAAGACAGACCATGGGAGGAGAATCTCAGTCTCTCTAGTGTTTTTTTTCCTCCCTGGATCTTTTCTACTTCTGAGGTAAAATTTTACATCTGTTGCTGGTGATTCCTCCACATGTACCCATATTCATTCTTCTGAATGGTATTTCTTCTCTGAACTAGACAAATTTCAGAAGCAGCTCATATGTTGCCACCTAAAATGTGTGCCTGTCATCTTGTGTAGACTTGTGTACGTTGGTAAGATTGTAAATAGTCTGGAAAAGGGAAAGTCAGGCGCTGGCTGTCTGCCCTCTCCTGTCGTATCTGAAAGTTGTAAAGATGTTTTTATTTGACTTTTTTTGTTGTTGTATGTGTTCACACTGGGATCATAACTGCAGGCTTCAGGAAACACAAGATGAGCATGAATTAGACTTTGGAAAGGGACCGTGGGAGTCAACATTGCTCCAGAGCAGCTCACTCTACCCCTCTTCCCTGTTTCTCTCCACCCGCCCCACAGAGAGGTGACGCCTGTCAGATTCAATTTCTCAGAGCAGTAAAAGCTTTCTCACTTTTGAGCCTCTGCGTCTTGGCTTTTAGAAGTAATGATACTAATGTGCTCTGATTTTTAAAATTCAGAGCACTTTAAAGCTGCTTTGAGTCTGGCTTCTGAAATAGTTTGACATGAGGCTTAAAATTCTGCATTCTGCCTCTTTTCCTACTCCAAATTCCATCTTAATTGCAACTCTTCACTTTTAAAGCTTAGAGAGATTTCTCCTCCTTTGCCCTCCAGGTCACTTGCTTTGCCCTTTGCTTTCCTTGGACATGGGGTTCATAGTGGCCTCTCTGGCTGCCACTTCCGCCTTCATTTCTGGTTTTGGTGTTGCCCCGGTGGCTGTCCCATCTGCCTGTGGGCTGTGGACATCCCTGGGCTTCCATGAGTGCACTGGCATAAGGACGGGGAGCCAGGGCGGGACTGGAAGGACGTGAAGAAATGTCCTCGAATTGTCTATTTTGTAAGGTGGATGGATGAAGGCAGTGATAGCTCTTAAAGACATGATGGCTGAATGGCCCACCTGTGCTAGTAGAGGTTGCTGGAGAGGGGATTTCCTTTCTATCAGACTCACAGAACTCCATTGTATTTGTCCTTGGAACCCATGGGGAATGGGCTGCCAGAACCCCAGTGAGTACCAAGCTCCACTGGGGCTTAAGTCCCTTGTATAAAATGGTGTAGTGTTTCCATGTAACCTATGCCCACCCCCTGTGTACTTTACATCATGTATTCCTTGTAATACATAATATATGTAAATGCAGTATTGTTATACTGCAGTGTTTGGAGAATAATAACAAGAAAAATCTGTACAGGTACAGCACCGGTACACTTCTCTCTCCCAGTATTTTCCACCTGTGGTTGGCTGAATCCACAGATATGGAGCCTGCAGATGTGAGGGCCACTAGCCTTACTGGATTGTTTCTCTGACCAGAGACTGGGATATTGCTTTTCACGACATGCAAGGTGACGTTCTTCACACAGTACTGTTCACACCCATGTCAGAGAGAAGGTTGTTACATCTCAGCTTCAGTCCAAGGAGCCTTGGTGTTGTCTGGCTGTATGCATTAGTTTCCTGTGCCCCCGTTGGACACTTTCTTGAAGCAAAGGTATTAAGATGTGTTTGAAAGTAGAAACCCCAGCTGCCTGTGGCAGGGCTGAAGGAGATCTTCTAGGAAGTGTTAGAGAGGAGCTCGAACAGGTCAGGAGGTTTGGTGCTAGCAGCAGAACTAGCAATGCCACAGGCTTGGGCACAGAGGAGGGGATGTGGAGAAGAAAGAAAAGAAGAGAAATGTATCTCCTCTTCTGCAGGTGCAGCAGTGCTGTTTAGAGTCATCAGGTTTTAGCTGCTCTGTGGCTGCAGGATATGAGAGTTCTACAGCCGCTTATTTGGTGGAAGAATGAGAAGTTCCCCGAGAGCCACTGAGGCATTGGGGATAAACTTAAGAGAGGTGCTTTTTCTTGATGCCTTGTTTTGTGGCTTCTCTTGTCATTAAGAAGATGGTTATTTCTGTAGTATAATTATCCGTACACAGAAAGTTCGCTTATCCAGTGCAGGGGCAGGTATGTCCATCTTTTCTACACTTCTGGTTTGTGTTTTTTTGCTTTAAAATTTTTTTTTCACCAAATACTAAGAATGATTTGTACATGTTGTAAATAATCAGTCAGTAATTCTTGAGAACATTCGTATTCATGACTATAATTATTTCTAAACATAATTTTCTAGGGCACGACCTGTTCTTTTTCACTGATTGTAAAATAATTTCGGTTATCTTATCTTGTTGGTTATTAAAAGTACCCAGAAATTCTTGAACATGCAGTTTTTAAAGCACAGCATTCCAAGAAGTCGAGGTTGTAGAGAGATCATTATTTTTGAAATGATTCAGATCTCACACTGATTGTTGGAAAAGCAAGTTGTGTCTTTCCGTGCTGTCGTTTGTGGATCCATATTCTGTTTGTTTTTCTGAGACTATGTTCCATTATCTCCTTACTTAATGGAATTTAGTATGTGATTCCCAATCTTGGTGGTTGAAATGTATCTTTTTTGATATATATATTTATTGGTACATTTTAGGTATATTATACATTTACATTTACCATTGGGTGCTTGTACCTGTACATGATGTATCTGGGTTCTTATTTTTTCCCCATTACCTGTGCGACCTTCACCCCCTCCACCCTTCCCTATTTACATAGACTTCATTTCCATTTTTTTCTTTTCTCATAATTTTTCCTTTCTCTTCTTCCCTTTCCCCTTCCCCTCCTGCCACCCCTCCACCTTTGGACCTTTTCCTATTTCAAATTATCAATTATTCGTTTTAATCATTTTCATCCTTATTTACACTTTCAGTTTCTCACACTAGAGAAACTATTTGGTATTTACACATGTGTGTCCTATTTATGAAATGTATCTTTTAATACTATACATTTTACAGTATTCTTGGTACTTTGTATTTCAGAAGGATGTCCATATCCTACCTGCTTATGTTTGTCAACATAGCTTTACTATTTGCAGGTGAAGTTTATGGACATGTTTTTTGTGTTTTTGATTTGAGAATTCTCCCAACACTCCCATTAATTGTGAAGTTACAAAAGTCTTTATTGCTGTCTCTAGCTAGGGGATATTATTCATGAAATAGACTATAGAACTGTAAGGTCTTTGCCTTTTCTATCTATCATAATAGTTCTAGGTTTATAATTTTGCAGTGCTATTAGACATATAGTGAGATTCACATGGTAAAATAATAGTGATAAAAATCCTGGGTTGCTAGTTTCATGCTTGTGAGCTTATAAAATAAAATTTTATAATTAGAAGAGGATGGATTAAGCCTGGAAGTTTGAAAACTCATATCTATAATTATTTCATAAAGGGAGAACGTATGTACATTAACAAAGAAATTGAGTCAGTAGGTATGGGGTTTCAGGATATGTGTATTTATGAGAAATCTTTTTTTTACATAAAAACTTGGAGATTAGTGATTATCTATGTCTTCCGCCACAATGTTAACATCCTTGCTTCTGTGGAGTTTTTGAACACTCTTTGAAAAGCCATAGGTCAATGGACACTTTTTGTAGAAACATAGCTTTAGATAGATAATGATAAAAAAGTGCATCTCCAAACTAGAAAATTTAGTGTTACTCAGGTTTATGATGGGTTGCTGCTGGGAAAATTCTTTTAAACAAGAATAGCATATTACAACCTAGGAAGTTGGCACATAAACATTTTTTATTTTACAGTGTGTTACTACCGATGGCTGGTTTCTTAGAAAAAACTATGACAATGTGAAAAATCTTGATATTTTCCAATATATTGAACATAATGTAAGGTTTTCTCCATTTTTCTTGGGGGTGTTTAATGAGAGTAAGAGATGTATCATATTTAAAAGATTGTTTTTTATAATCTTTGCTATGAAAACAATGAAATCTGAATAGAGGTGCTGTTGGGAGGTAGTTGAAAACATGGAGATTTCAGATTTTTTTTAATAAATAAAATTTTATCGAGTGTGACAGTGTTTCAAATGAAATTAATTATAATTAATTAACACACTTAGAGATGAGATTCCCAGATGGTGGAGTGAGGATAATCTTCTCAGCAAATAATACTGGTGCAGTTGGATCTCCACGTGCAAAAAAATAAGTGTCCGAGTCTGGTTTCTGTGATTACAGCTTGAATACCACAGATGTGGTCATTTACAAAGAACAGAGGTTTATTTGGCTCCTGGTTCTGGAGGTTGGGCAATCTCAGGAAATGTCTGCTGTATTATCCTGTGGTAGAAAAGTGGAAGGTCAGTTGAGTACACGTGAGAGAAAAAAGACACATGATGGACTTGCTTTTATAACAACCCTTTCTCATGATAACTAGCCTAGTTCCTTACTAATAACATTAACCTGTTCATAAGGGCTCTGCCAAATGTCTCCCAACATTGTTGCATCAAGAGTCAAATTTCCAGCAAATGAATTTGGGGGGCACATGAAAACCATATAAATAAATTTAACCCTTACTTTGCACCATATACAGAAAAATGTTCTGAACACATCCTGTATTTAAGAGTTCACACCATAAAACTTCTAGGAGAAGATATTTATAACCTTGGATAAGCTAGCATTCTTAGATACAACACCAAAAACAAATAGTAAGAGAAAAAATTGATACATTTTATTTTACCAAAATTAAACACTTTTGTGTTTCCACATACACTAATAAGAATATAAAATATAAGCATTAGACTGGAAGAAAATACTTGTAAATCGTATGTTTGATTAAAGAGTTGTATCCAGAATATGTATTCTTAAACAGGAAGACAACTTAGTTAAAAATGGGCGTCAGGTTTGAAAAGGCATTTCACTAAAGAAGATCTAAGTATCTATCTGTATGCCTACCTACCTGCCTGCCTATCTATCTATTTATGATCCATCCATTAATCCATATCTATCTTTCTGTATCTTGGAGAAAGCCCTTCCCAAGGTTCAATTCTAATGTTGAAACTCATGAAAGGAGAGGACAGTGGTCTAGGAGAAAGAAGATATTCTGGGGTGTGAGGGGGGAGATCTGTCTTCTTTCTGAATCCACAGGTAGTCCAAAGACCTTGAGTCAATGTTTTATATATGAGAAATTGTTGCAGAAATGCCTAAAAATCAGTATCATTTTTACCTGCAGGATTCGTGATATAATTTCCATTTCTTCTTATTCACAAGAGCCACATTAGCCTTCTTAAAGCTGTGAGCATTGGCATCTGACTCCTATAGGAAGCCACCATTCAAATGGGTGCAATAGAATGGAGCCAGAGCCAGCATTCCTACTTAAGAATGCCAATAGATGAAATCAACTGAAAATCTTTCTTTCCTTGTCCACAGCTGTAGGGAGGTTTGAGTCTGTAATGTACAATTAAAGATCTCACCACTTGTGTGCCTGTACTTTGCAGGAAAGCTGCCAAGATATTTTAGTACCTTTTGAGTCTGAATGAGCCATTTCTCACTGGGGGATGAGCCCCAGCTTTCCCCATAGCGATATCTCTGCTTCATATATGGTTACACCTGCCTCCCAACCCTTGCGCTGACACTGGGAGTTGGGGGAGGAGCGAGCCTTTTTAAAATTGTGCAGGAGATGACAGATACAGAAGTTACATGACGCTTGGAGGTTGCTAGCATTAACTATCAGTGGAAATCCAAATGCAACTACTTTAGAAAAGTTTTGCAGTTCCTTAAAAAGTTGAACATGCACTTGTATGCCACAGGAGTTCCACTCTTGGGTGTCTACCCAAGATAAAAACATACGCCCATATGAATGACTTGTTTATGAATACTCATAGCAACATTATTCAGGCCCAAAATGGAAATAATCCAAATGCTGGTGAATGGATAAGCAAAATGTGGTATATCCATTCATGAAGTACTAGCCAGCAATCAAAAAGAATGGAAGACAGGCACGTGCTACACCATGTGCTAACAGATAAACCTTGGAAACATGCCAAGAGAAAGAACCCAGACAAAATATTGTGTGAGACAAATGTAATTGCTTGAGACTGAAGGGTAGAACCTGGCTTGACTCCAGAACAGTACAAGGGACTTATGTGGGATGAAAGAAATGTTTTACAACTGGGTTGGGGTGATGGTTGCACAAATATGAAGTTACTAAATATCATTAATTGTGCACTTAAACTTACTACACGCAGGACATTTTGTGATAACACAACTTGTTTGTATCCAGGATTTGAGACATGTGGGCATATAAGCCTCGTGTGAGTGTGTATGTTTTAAATGTAGGTAGCTGACACATAGGAAGTAAAGTTGTGTGTTGCTTCGATATGCAGATTTATGTATTTTTTTTCTGTTACTTGGAATCGAACTCAGGACCTTGTACTTGCTAGGCAGGCCCAGTGCTGCTGAGCTACCTCCCTGGCCCAATTTATGTATTTTTGAAGACATCCAGATTTTTAAAAAAAGTCTCCTTAAGTAATTTACATAGCTATCAATGGTATCTCGAGGTGAGACACGAAAGGTGCAGAGTTCTGCCTGAGCATTCCCATTTCCTGTATTTCCCCCATTTTTCTAGGCAATGCATACCAAGTTTGAATTGCTGTTTATTTAACAGAGAAACGAGCCACTGAGTGTGAGTTCCTGTGGCACACAAGGTATCGTATCAAGCTCAACAGGATGCAGCAGTTCTGGCCGTTGCTGAGCTGGGGCTGTGTGCCGTGTTTAGCAGCTTTATACAGATGACCTCATTTAGTTCTGGCAGCGACATTATTATTAGGAATCTCAACATTCCCATTTCACAGAAGAAAAAACCCCAAGGTCCAGATGGGCTGGTAACTTGTTCCAGGCTGCATAGCTGAATCAGGTACTGACTTTAGAGACTGAGTTTCCTTTTGTTCTGAGTCTCCAGGTAGAGAAACAATGGTAAGTTGCAGTGTGTCTCATGGGAAGTGCAGGGGATTTTTCCAGACATTTAGGGGCCCTTGGAGGGGAAAGGTGGTGAATGATCACTAACGACTTAGGCTTTGGGGAGTACAGCGCCTTGGGACAATGTGAGGATGATGGAACTCAGGCGTATATCATCCTGAAGGCAGCGGGCTCACCCAGCAGTCTTTGCATCCTGTCGCACAGTGAAGTCAGACACAATGAATCAGATGTGGTGCAGCAGCAAGGACTGCAGAATCATCCACACGAGGGGAGGGCATCATGTTGGCAGGCGGCATCCATCCCTGAGCCAGCCAGGCCAGTTTGGAAAGAGCCCCCTGCAGACCGTGGGAGTCCTGGCTGCACCTGGGAGGTCCGAGCCCCCTAATTTGCATGGGGTGTGGGGGCGCAACAGAGAGCTTGAACCCAGCCTTAAAGGTTGTGTCTTCTTGTGTCCACTTCAAGACAGTGGTCTTCTGTTATGAGTGAAATGTTAAACCGTGCCAGTTAAGGTGAGCTGAGACCTCTTTATTTGCTTACTCACTTTATCTGTTTCGTGTGTGTGTGTTTTCCCCACAGTTACAGGCCCAGCCTCACCCTTATTCTAACCCAGTGCAGATTTTGTTTGTGGGATTATTCTCTATTCAAGAAGGTCCAGGGGACAAGCACATTCACCCCATTCACTGTGGTGACTTTCACGAAACCCCCCGAGAAAAGAATGATTCCGTATCCAAATGATTCTATCCAGACTCAGTAAAGAAAGGTGCATTTTCTTTTCTTTGGAAAACACTCTTCCCAGCCCAGCACTGCGTCTCCCACGCAGTCAAAGGTTATTAATGACTTCATTCATCCGTTCAGCGAATACTTGTGCTGCAGGAGACCCAGGCTCTTATCTTGCAGGCCGGGCACCATGAGGGTGGATATGCAGGTGGTACCTAATTTGATTTGGAGAAAAACATCCTTCTTTTTTTAGGGAAGCAGTCAGCGAGTTCAGCTCGGCAGCGTTTGTGGCAAAGCACTTCAGTCACCTGGTCTCCAGAGATTTTGTTAGGTTCTCTCTTTGCCAGGTAGAGTGGCGGGATACAGGGTGGACATGGTCCTCAAGAAGGGGCTTCCGCTCCTGCCCTTGAGGAGTCCCTCATCCAGAGAGCAAGAGGCAGCACCATGCTGACCACTCAGTGCAAGTGCTGTGCCCAAAACATGGCCAGGCATGGGAGGGAGGGTCCAGGGGAGGAAAGCTGGGGACGCCGCACAGGTAAGAGTGCTTGTGTTGCACCTCAAAATTGCAAGTAGAAGTTCCACAAGCAAACAAAGTAGAAAGTAGACACTCTCAACGTGTGAAAAGCCTTAAGGAACAGAGGGCAAGATGCCTTTGTGAAGTAGAACATCTTTCAGGGTGGTGGGACCCTAGGATGCCAGTTGGGGAGAGATGGGTTTGCAACTGAAAAATGTAGAAAGAATTAGAAAACAAAGGAGTGCTCCCGGATGAATAATTCAGGCATTCAAGGTTATGGGAACCCATGGGAGGATTTGCAGGGGGAGAGATATGAGGGGGTCTGGCCTTTGATGTACTGGGCTTGTGGAAAGCAGGCTGCTCCCAGTTCGGATGGCCATGCCAGTTACTGCAGTGTGGGCTGAGCCTCAGGCCGCTGAGGGCCTGTTACCCACAGGTAGTGCCTGCTGGCTGCATCCTTAGAAGCTCACTAATCACATTTAGTAGTGTTCTACCCTTGTCACTCCATCACCTCCTAAAGGCCTCACCTCCTATATTGCATTGATGACTAGGTCTGAACATATGCATCTCAGGGCCTACGTTCATAGGTGCACTTGGTAACATCATCTTAACTATGTGACCTTGGGACATGACCTTCATGCTGTCTTCATCTCCCAAAGCTGTAGGCAGGGATAAATGAGTAGTGGTGTACACACAGCCTGGCAGAAAGGAATGTTTTCATCAGGGAGAGCTCCCTTTTGTGCCTTGGTAGAACAGTCCAAGCCAAAGCTACCTCATTACATTCTGTCTCTATCTATGGTGTCCAGATTATGAATGGTGTATACTCTAGTAAGAACTGCACTTTATATTTAGAAACACTTGAATCCTGAGTTCACTTAAATTACAAAGTTTGAGATATAAGGTACGGTGCCCAGTTTTTATGTCAATTTTTACCTTTGGCTGGGTAGTCTATTAAATAGTTTAAAAAGCCAATGAGTACCATTAAATAATCTTTTTTTTCTAGTGGCTGCCAAGAAAAGATTTAGGCCTTTGATTTTCTATCCCACATCAAAAGACAGACAGACAGACACACACACACACACACACACACACACATACACACAAATACACACACATACTTCTTCCCACTCTGCTAGCACTGCTATGCCAACTTCCAATTAATTCTGTATTCAGGTGCTCTTCTATGGGTTTGCAAATGTTATTCACTGCTGGACCATGTACTAGTCTATGATTACCTCTCCTTTTGGTTGTCTTTGTTTTTCTCCTGCTTAAGTTTTGTTTGCTTGGCTTTGTGAATAGCTGTCATAAATTTTACCTCAAATTCCCCAGAAGAGCTGTTAAATCCCACTTAGCACACAGTCCAACAATCAAATAGCAAGAGTCCAACCGTCGGTTCAGTTCCTTTCCTAGAAAACAGGACTGGCTATTCTCTCTGCTGTTTCCCTGTGAGGCTGGACTTTTTTTTTTTGGTACCGGGGATCGAACTTGGGTCTTTGCGCTTGCACAGCAGGTGGCAAAACCACTGAGCTAAATCCCTGGCCCGAGGCTGGCTTTTTATATCAGGATCATTCTGGAATTTCTTTAGTCTCTCCTTTTAGTTGCTAATGGTTCCAAATCTCCATATTTTTTAATATGCTGACTCATTTTGGTAGATACATCATTTCAATAGCTTCTTTCAAAAGGACATATGGAAAATAAACTCTTTAAACTTTGTATATCTGCAAACTTCTTTATCCCATCTTCACATTTCCTGAAAGATATGTTTGGAATTCTCGATTGGAGGTGACGTCCAGTCAGAGTGTTGAAGCCATCCCTCAACTGTCTGTCAGTGTCTCGGCTGTAATTGATAAGTCTGGTGCCATGCTGATTGCTCTTTGGTTCGTGGATTCATTCATTTACACATCCGATAAATATCTAGGGAACTGTCTCTTCACCTTCTATGTGGCAGGCTCCTTTTTAGGTTAGAGGCACCCGGAAGAAACTGTAGCAAAGTTTCTGACTTCACAGAGCTTACTTTCTGAGGCCGGATTGGCATCTCCCATTTGCTGTCTATTTGCTATGGATTTTTTTCACATAATCATCCCGCCCTCCTTTTGTCTTTGATGTATCAAGAGTTCGGTCTCTTTAGTTCATTTCTCTAGAGACTCTGCCTCCTGTGTGCATGAAGGATGACTGGGGAGGGCTTAGGTTGCTCTTGTGTTATCTCGCTCCCTGTCATACAAGACCCCCAGCCCAGCTGTCTGAGATTCCCAGGCTTCCAACTCCTGCCCCTTTCTGATGGTGTGTGATTCTAATCAGCACCCTGATTGGTGGGACATTAAGGTTGAACTTTTTAAATTTGTTAAGCCAGTTACTATTCATCTATGTACTTTCTAGCTTCCAAAAATTGTTTAAAGCTCTCATTTGCTACCTTCTCTTTTTCTCATTACTCTGTGAATCCATATCTTTGTTTACTTCTTTTTTAAAAAAATTGTTTCAGTGGGAATTTAGGAGGAAACAGAGATAAACATTTATTTATTTCTACTCAGAAATTGCGACATACTTTTTCAGAATTCCAATGTAAATGAATACTTTTCATTTAAAAAGGCAGTGTGGGTCCATTCAAAGTTTTAGAATGTAGTATGCTATCTCACATATTAATTAACAAATTGCCTGGTAGGTAGATACCTAAAATTGTCTCAAAGTAGTATCCCTCCCATCATTATTGTAGTTTTGCCAATGGGAGCAAGGATGTGTTTTCAATCTAAGACTCAGTTTCTCCACCCTGAAGGGGCCTCTCAAAATACAGAGAAACAAGTATTGTACTAAAACTTAGGCTCAAGATGTTCTCTTTCATAGCTTTATAGTTTTTTATATTAATTTAAAAATAGATTGTTAGTTCAGGATTCTATGAGAAAATACTATACTGAGTGGCTTATCGACAGCAAGAATTTATATCTCACCATTCGGCAAGCAAAAGTCCCAGATCATGGTGCCAGGTGCTTGCATTCTGTTGAGGGACATCATCAGGTTGCAAGAGACCAGTGTCTTCTGGTGGTCTCGCTGGGAAGAAAGAGAGTCTGTAGTAGAAGGACACTAATACTAATCCCGTTCATGAAGGCTCCACCCCCAAGACCTAATCATCCCCCAGCTCCTAATATTTAGCAGGTTAGGATTCTGTATATGGATTTTGGAGGAACATACAGTCCTGACATTTATATTAATGTCGCAACTAAGACTAAAATTACAGTTTCGACAATATAAGTCTCGTGTTGTTACAGACAATGTCCAAAATGGTCCTAGCTTCTCTGGTTGACATTGTCTTATTTTACTCATCCATGCCATTCGAAACAGAGGATAGTGACTGCAGAGGATAAACTGGGGACTTTGTAATGAAAATAGAAGTAAATGAGGTGGGAGGGTTGCAAGTTTGAGGTCAGCCTGGGCAACACAGTAAGACTCCACCTCAAAAATACGTATACAAATAAAAACCAAACACACACACACAGAGCAGACCATTCTTTTCTTCTAGGGTCTCTTCCCTGTGAGGTCAGCAGGGAGTCCTGGGGGAGCTAGTGGAGTGTGCAGATTCCTGAGACTCAGTGGGTAGAGCTCAGTAGGCACTAGGTGCACCAGATTAGCCTGTGATCTTTCTCGGGTGACCCTTGGAGACCTCTGGATCTGGCGGTCCCAACTCAGTTCTAGTCGGTGTGTAGCTTTCACGGATTCAGCCAAGGCTCTGGATATCTCAGAGCTATCTGACCGGGAGTCCTCCATTTAGCCAGCTTTGGAGAAGAAAACAACTTCCTGGCATTTTTGCCCCTCTTTAACATGGCATTGTAAACCACTTTAAAGTGAACTCAAAATTGTATCTTAATGTTTTGGAAATTTAGGAAATTTATAAAGTAACTAGTTATAAAAAGGAAAGTGAAAATTACTTACTGTCTCACCGTGGAAAGATAATCCATTCCTTTTATGATATGGCCGTACTTTCCATCAGAATATGTGTATGTGTGTGTACTTAATATAGGTAAGATTATACGTACCTTTGTATATATGTGTACGTGCATATACACCCAATTTTGTATCTTCCCTTTTTCACTCAGTGTTTCTATGCATCTAATAATTCTTCACAAATATGTGTTTTAAATGAGTATTCTTTTGTGAATGAGACTTCCATAATTTCCATCCTCTCTTTTATTTCTATTTTTCACTATTATGATGCCATCTACCCTTTGCATTTCATTTCTAGATCTTTATAAGTTTAATTTCTGTTACCCTCTTACTCCTACCACCCTATACTTAGGGCCCAAAATAGTATTGGAACATGGTAGATACTCAGTAAGCATTTGTTCAATGAATGAATGAATGAATAAATGAATGAACACTATAATGAGCATATTTGTGCCTATACTGTTTTCTCTTTACAGACTCTTTAGGATAGATTTTAGAAGAATCATCCCTGTCAGCAGCCTTGATACATGGGCTAGACAGCTTTCCATCATTATAACAAATTCCTGAGGTAAACAACTTATAAAGAGGAAAGGTTTATCTTGGCTCACAATTCTGGAGGCTCCAGTCCATGGTCCATTGGGTTTGTTGCTTTGAGCCTGTGGTGAGGCAGTGCATCATGGTGGAGACACATGCAGGGCAGAACCACTGTGGCTAGGGAGAAAAATAAAGAGGGAGGAAGGGTTGAGGGTGCACTGTCCCCTACAGGATCGTGCGCTGGTTGACCCGACGACCACCCGTGAGCTCCACCTCCTAAAGATTCTACCACTTCCCAACAGTGCCAAGTTGGGGACCAGGGCTTTAAGTCTTTTGGTCTTTGGGGAAAAGACCAGATCTACACTAGAGTAATATGGAGGGACATGTTGTATTCTGGAAAGATCACATCAACTGAGACTCCCACCACTGTACAAGTTCCTGTTGCATCAAACCTTTTTCTACATTAGGCCTCCTTATGTTTTGTATTTTGTATATTGTGTTTTTTAGTTTGCTGAATGAAAATAGAATTTGTTTTGATTTTAATTTTTTTATTAATAATTGAATATTAAAACTGTACCTTGGAGCTTCACCCTTACAAATTAATTAATGATGCCCTGTTATTTTTTCTGTCAGAGTTCAACAGTTATTAAAGCAAGATTTTGTATGCTCATTTGCGCGCGCGCGCGTGTGTGTGTGTGTGTGTGAATGAAACAGCTTGCTGTTAATTATGTACATTTAAAAGAATTGTGAGGCTGGAGATTTAGCTTAGTGGTTCTGCTGCCTGCGCTGCAGGCACAAGGACCTGAGTTTGATCCCCGTTACCAAAAAAAAAAAAAAAAAGGAAAGAATTGTGTAGAGATGAGCTCTTGTCCTGGTGAGGAAAGGTACTATTTTATTCAGATATGCAATGCCCATTAGTTTCCTGAGTCACTTAAAGAAGCCAGAAAAACTGGGATGTGACCTGCTTCATTCAGAGACACACCTCTTTCATCACTCATCTGTTTTCTTGGGTCATTAAGTTGGCTCTAAATATGACACCAACCTGGCATTAGTTCTTTGAAAAGCTGAAAAGTACATCTTTATCACTGTCTCTGAGCTCATAATATGCAACTGTATTTACTGGCTATATTTTTTCCTGCTAGCGTGTTTTGGGCGTGAAGGTCACACATTGGCAATGATAATGCATCTTAAATGCATGCAGCGTCTTGTAACTTCTGTTCATATACCTGACATCATCACAAATTGGCATAGCAGAAAAGGCCCACATCCACCCATCTGCTTAGATTGTTGTAACTGCTTCAAAACTTGGGCTCTTCCAGTGTCTGTTCTCAAAACAACATGCTCAGGGGTTCCTTTAAATATAAACTCCTTCCTGTCATTCTCCCCCGTGACTCTGGTTCACTCCAAACAAAAGCCAAAGTCCTCTCAGTGACCCATGGGTTATTAATTCTGGCCCCCACTGCCTCTCTGATTTCACCCCTTTCAGCTCTACTCCTGGCGTGCCGGCTTCCAGAGACATGGAACGTTTAGCTATTTCTAGAATATTCTCTATTTTTCTCTGATGGTGCTGTCTGACTGGGCCACTGCTCCCCAACCCTCACATCCCCAAATACTCACCTAGCCTGCTTCCTCCCTTCATGGAAGCCCTTCTTCACATTGTCAGCTCAGAAAGCTTTCTATTTCACCGTGTTTTCTGGGACAGCTCTACCTCTAACCCTACTCATGACTCATCCCATCCTTGCTTTATTTTACCCAGTCCAATTTTTCACCATACAACCGGAAATGTATTTTATGTTGGTTATTGTTTGCCTCCTCTCACTAGGCAGGAAGCTTCTATTTCCTTTATAACTGTGCCTGGAATTATATTGGACACATACAAGACACCGAACCCATGTTAGCTGACTTACTTTCCCTTTTACAAAGGAAGAAAATGAGGTATAGAGAAACTGAATGAGGTGCCTAACATCACGCAGGTGGCAGGTGTGCACCTTGGAACTTGAACTCAGGATGTCTTCCTGGGCTGTTTAAAGAACAACAGGGTTCTCAGCACGAGTTTTCTGAATTCCTTCTTTGTTTTTACATGGGTTCTTTATTGTTTTTCTTCTAGTTATTATTTTTTTTTACTGTAGCCTGGGCAGCCTGTATCTTACACTCATACCTCCCTCCTTTTTAAAATTTGTTATTTATGTGTTCACTAAAATGACTGCTTTTGAGTTAGTGTGTCAGGATTGTGGTCACACCATGAAGAGATGCGCTTAAAATACCTTTTTTGCACTGTGCAGAAATTCCTTTTATATAAAGGTAGCAAGTGTGGCTTAAAATACATGCCCTGGCTTTCTTTCCTCTGTCCTCCCTCTCAGGGTGGGATCTACGTGACCACATCACACAGTAAGGACCACAGAGGTCTCTGCTAATTCCTCTGTCATTCTGATCAAGTGACGTCATCTTAGCTGGAAGGGAGCCAGGAGCCACCCAGCCCTGTGATATCCAGACCACGGCTCTCAGAGGAGGGCTGCAAGGTGAGGGGAACTAGACAGCACTGTGGGTCCCCACTGCTTCACTCAGAGACACATCTCTTTTTGTATAGGTTCATCAGATTCCTGTGAAAGCTTATCAGCAAAACCTTTGAGAACCACTTGTTTAGTTGCCTTATAGCTGAGTCCCAGGAAAGGTGCTTAGTCCAGAACTTCCACCATTGCTCAGCCCGACATCCTTCGCCAACTCATAGTTTTATGACCTTTCTCAGAATTTTAATACTGGCCACCACATGCATAATTACCTTTGCAGTGCTTGTGGAAAATGAACATTCCTGGGCCCACTGCAGCCCTGTGACGTCAGAATGCCCCAGCCAGGCCCTGGCAATCTGCATTTTTAAACAAGCCATGTCCCACCTCAGCTGCCCTCACCAGCCCTGGAGCTTTCTCTTGATATACGTTCATCACTGCATTCAGGTACTTCTCCTGAGTGTCTCATCAAAGCCTCTGGATCCTGTCTGTTTTTTATTGTCCACTGTTAGACCTTCTTCTCTTCCGCCCCCATTTCTCCTCTCCTTCAATAATTTCATGCCCTGGATTGGAGGGGGATATACATCTACTCTTTTTTTTTTTTTGTTACCAGGACTCAAACTCAGGACCTTGTGCTTGCAAGGCAGGCACAGTGGCACTGAGCTAAACCCCCGGCCCAGTATACATCTACTCTTACTGGTGTGATCCAGGCAACTTTATATTTTCTTGTCCAGGCAAGTTTCTGGGTCCTTTGGTGCACTTTTGTCCAGGAATCCTGAACATCCAGAAATCTACAAGAACAGACTGCAAGGTTGTCTGATTGGTGGCTTCCCAGCAGCAACAACCCTGTTGTGCTAGAGAAAGCATTGCAACAAAGGGCCACTTTCCCTTGCATGAACTTGGAGTTGCCTAGCAAGGGGTCATCAGAGGGTAGTATGCGATTGGAGAGCTCCCTGCCCTCACGGGCCACAGAGCACGGGCACCGATCAGGTGCCAGAAAGATGCCATCTGTGATTGGTTTTAGCCCGTAGCTGTCCAGGGCAGCACAGCAGCTCCCCTGAGTTGTCAGTGCTCCAGGTGCTTGTGTCTCTCTGCTCCACTGTGCTCTGTGGATGCCAGTGATGCCTGTGTCTGCCACGGGTGGCTGACCCTGGACAATATGCATTGATGGCAAAGGGCTTCCTCCTAAGGAGGCTTTGCCCTGTAGTTGGAAAGACAGCCCAAAGATTGCTGGCTCAGTCATCTCAGCTGCAATTGTTACCTGCCCACCCTGGCTGCAAAGAAGTTTACGGAGAAATGTCACAGCTTTTGTAGCGTGCATATTAGAGGAAAGCAAAGGAAAGGGAATTGCCAATGACTTTGGAGCTGTCCACCCATGGTCCAGCACAAGGAGAACCCCTGGTCACACTGAGCAAGTGCCTTGTTAGTGCAGTCCTAATAATGCAGCCCTATTAGTAGGAACATCAATACTTTGAAGAGAAGGGGTATGACAGAACAAAGCCCCAAATCGTAAAATGCAAGGGAAAGATAAAAGTACACAGGAGTATGTATGGCTATTGGTACTGAGATTAATGTTGGTAATGGTATATTATATCCCAAAGAGAAAAACTGTATGCATGTATAATAATTGATAGATTATAAGGGTGACAGATGTACTGCAAACTCTGCAATATGGATGTAAAGCGATATATCTGCAGGCATCAGATGTAAGGCAACAGCAGCAAGCCTCTGTGCTCAGTGTGTGTGCTACTGGTTTATCCTTGAATTCTCCACCACAACAGGAAGTGTGAGGTCTGCAGCTCAGGCCACAAAACCACACAGCATGTTTATGTTCAACTGCAGTTGACTGCTCAAGTTATCATGGCGTACGTTCTGCCCTTACCTTCTGATGTCTGGACTGTCTTTCTGCTGAGATAACTGGTGTAGCCAGTGGAGGGGTATTCATCCTCTAGTTACTGGCTTTATTCTCCTCGGATGCCACAAGTGATTTAGATGCATCCTGCTCTCTGGCCTCTGAGCCCTGATATTGTACTTGTTTCCTTTGCTTGGCCTGTTCCTCCACCTGGCTGGAGACCTAGCTGTGCTGCCCCTTACCCTGGGAAGTCTTCCAGCTGCCTTTCCTCCATCTCTCTAGCTTTCTCCCTCTGTGGTTCTCTGCAGAACTCATTATCACTCTACCGGAAGTTGACTCTCCATTTGCCCTTCTCTTAGGCAGACCAAGAGCTGTCCAACAGCAGGGCCTGCCCAGCGTTTTTGTACCTCCAGCGCTTACTCAGTGTCATATCACAAATGAAAAGGCATATTTGTTAAATCAGTGAATGAATGACTGTATTAGGATTTATAATTCGTCTAAGTGTACAGAGAAATAACAGTCATCTTGGCAGCTAAGAAGGAGGGAGATCGTGGGTTGGGAAGGGCAGGACCAGAGCCCGGGGCCATGGGACAGGCCCAGTTGAGCACCTGATGTACAGTACTTCATCATCACAGCCACCCAGGGGATGCGTGCTATAGTATTTAAGGAAATCAATGTTGGGAAAATCTAGTCACCCAGCTAGCAAGGGAGAAAAGCTGGTGGGGATAATACTAAAACTCAATAGAGCTTAACATGAAGTCAGAACAGTGTCTCGAAGCACTCTGACAGTAAACAAATCCATCCTGTGCTTTTCTTCACAAAAATAGAAGGACTCTTATGTATTTCTTCTTGCATCCTTGAATTCCAGGCGAAGAGATAAAGTGCTAGTCAGGGCTTTTTACATGAGCGAGTGGATCTCCATGAACCAAGATACCAGCCTTTTCCTAACAGGTGCTGGCTCCTGCCCCTTCAGAGGAAGGGGTGGAAGTGCAGGGCATCTGCTTCACCACACGTAGGTGCCTCCCTGTGGCCCTGGCACTGGTTCTCAGTGTCGTCTCTCCTGCAAACCCCGTGTTCTTCTGTCTGTAGGGGAGAATGTCCACATTTAGCAGGATCTTGGCTGATTTCACATTTGTCTCCCATCATGTGTTGCTCAGTGGCAAGGATGTGCTCTGAGCAATGTGTCGTTAGGCAATTTTGTCATTGTGTGGCCATCCCAGACTGTGCATACCCAAACCTAGGTAGTATAGGTCAGTGGTGGCGAACCTGTGGCACTCGTGCCGCAGCCAGCTGCTTGTTATCATTGAACAGTCTAAAAGGTTTGCCATCACTGGTGTAGGTCAATTACTGCACATGGTTTCTTGATGCAGTTGAGTGAAGTGGTTAAGCATGAAATATGTACCCAGCTCCTGCCAGTGTAACGTCGTATACTGTTTTACAGTAAATTTATTTTTCGTAAGTGGGACTTTACCATAAAGCAATGATAAAAAGTATAGTATAGTAAATGCATAATCTAGTAAGGCAGCCACTTATCATTATCAGGTGTTGTGTACTGCTCGTAATTATGTGTGCTGTGTTTTCAGATGACTAACAGTGCAGTAGGTTTGTTTGTACCAGCGTCACCACCAACACGCGAGTGACGCATCCACATTGCCATGGCTACAACGACACTAGGCAATGGGGATTTTTCCAGTGCATCACAGTCTTAGAGGAACCCCGTCACATATGCGGATTGTCATGGGCTGAAGCATCGTTATGCGACTCGTGACTGCACTTGCTTTGACCCAAGCCAGACTTGACTTTGATCTGTATTAAGGACATCTCATTACTTCCTCTAAGTGCATGACAGCAGACACAAAGCTGCCGAGTTTTCTTCTATGGCTCCCCTGGGCTTTACTGGTCTGTCCCATGACTGTGGCCCACCCTTGTCACTGAGCTCTGTATTTGAAGACTTTTGGTTGCCAAGCTCTGGCTTAGGGCCAGATGTGGTCCCTCCACTGGTGCCGTCAGTATCCTTAGAAGATGAGAAATGAGGATTCCCAGGCCTCACTGCATGACTTCCCGGGAGCCTGTGGAGTTGAGACCACACTGTTCAGAGGGGTCTGATGCATGCTACAGTGCCAGGCGCACCTCGGTCCTGAATGCTGCAGGGCCAGGCAGAGCGGCACTGCTGCTGTGAGTCCATGGTGTGGCAGGCACCTGCTTCCCTTTCCCTACCACCTCCGTTCCATGCAGACTTTGTCTGTATTAAAAGATAGAGTCTTTCTGTGTATGAATTAGTGGATTTTCTGGGAAAGATCGGGAACACACAAGATCTTGGCACAATGGAGTGCCACTTTTTCACATCAGGGCGGCTGCACTCTGCCCGTACCCCATCTGCCCTTGCTGCTGTCGTGTTGTGGGCCAGCTCCCCTCTGCCAGCCTTGATTTCCCTTCGCTTGAGGCTTTCCTGGGTGGCTGAGCCACTTTGCCTGAGATGTGGGAGAATGAATGCTTCTGGGCAGCCCTGGATCCCTGACTGACAGGAGTTGGCTTTTAAAAACCACAGCTCGCTCAGCACTTGGGCAGGTCTCTGAGGCGTTGACCACCTCCCAGAGCTCTCCCGAGGGCTCTAGCTCCAGCTCTTCGGTTAGCCGCAGCAGGAGCCCGCTGGGCAGTGCACATTTCAGTCCGTTCTTTTCCTTCTGTCCGTTTTAATGGCTTCCTGTTCATCCTCTTGATGCAGGCAGGAGGGATCATCACCCTGGGATGATGGGGAGGCCCAGATAAACCCCCCACCGTGCACATGAGATTGCTGGCAATCTATTAGTCCTGTGTACTCACCGCAATGGGGAGGAGGACACTTGGAGCCACACGGGATCACGTGGAGCTTTTGCTTAGGAGCAGAGTGAACCCTGGGGATGAGAGAGGCAGACTCTGCAGTGTCCAAGGGGGTGCATGTCCCCAGCTCCCTCGGGAGGATGCGAATAATTCCACAGGCCGGCAGGGAGCTGAAGCTCACTGCTCCGGGATCTGTGCTCAGGCCCTGTGAGAGGGAGAGGCCCTGGATAGGGATCTTATCTGTGGGTGCTGAGTACAGAGAGGACTCGCAGTGGTTTTCCTGTGTATCAAGGCACGAGTAATATTGGGCCTGAGGGTCAGGCCTTACAGGACAGTGCCTCCCCTTCCCACAGGGTCCTCATCTGTCCAGGCATCATCCCCCCAACACTGTGCTCCCATTTCTGCTCTTGTCTCAAGGTCTGCTTTTGTGAGACTCCACTTTAAGATGGCAGTACATGTCCACGCAAGCACGTCCTACTCCTAGAGGTACATACATATGTACATGTGTGTGTGAATATTTATGTCCATACATTGATTTTTGCAACTTCGGGAGGTTATTTTATTATTTTAAAAACGTTCCTTGGTTACCACTCCAATTTTGAATCCTACCTAACTGGTGGCCATGGGAGGTAAACTGGAGCTGAGTGCTGCTTGTAGGATCACTGGCAATATTGTGTTATTTCTTTCTAAAAGGAAAAAGAACAATTAATGGTTGGTGGATATAAGCTGAAAGTAAAAAGAAAATGAAGTATGAAGAAATAGAGTGAGACAAAATCTAACATTAGACTGGTCAGCGTGTCCTGCATAATGACAATCCAGTTTTCTCCACCTGTTTTTGGCAAAATCCTTAGGTGCATACATTAATAGATGACAGGCTTGACCACACACATGCGCGCGCGTGCACACACACACACACACACACACACACACACGCACCATTTTGGGTACAGTTGGGGTTGAACAGTGCCATCTGTTACAGTGACCGTAATGCAAAGTAGAGCTTGACAGTGATGCTATAGAAGACATCTTCCCCTTGCTAAGGGTGAACAGGTGTGTGTGGGGGGGTGAGGGGGAGAACTTTACTGCACATCAAGAGAGGGAAAGCATAAGCGTAACCAGAGCTGGGCAAAAGAATTCAATGAAAATGTGTTATATTTTTGACGTCGGGTAATTTTAATAACCGGTGCACGGTAAGTCTCGATGAACACTGGTTCCTGCATCACTTTCCTTCTCTGCAGAGGCCCAGTGGGATGTATATTGTGTTGCTCTGAAGACGATTTGGAGAGAGATGGAAGAGTCCCCTGAAGATCATTGCTTTTGTGTTTTGGGCCCCATCACGGATGCCCATCTGCACTGGGACAAGTGATGTGTTTCAGTGTGCAGAGTACAAAGGGGTGGGAGGAACTGCCCCTATTCTGTAAGTGTCACCTTGTTCTGAGGATACTGTCTGCTATTGTATTCTCATCAGGGTGGCAGTGGGAGAGAAAGTAAGAGTGTCTAGACGCAATGCAAGCAACAACCAAAAAGAAACTAGGAAATGAAGACTGCTGTTATGTCAAAAGGTTATTCATTCATTTACAAAGTATATTGAGAGCATCTGTGATTTATCTCACACTGTACTAGGCAAGCAGGTAACCAGACAGACTGTGGTCTCTGGCCTCACAGAGCTGCTAATCTCATTGGGGAAAGGAAACATTAATAATCAAATCCCAGCATTGTCAAGTTATGAGTAGGAAAAGCAAATAGGAGCCTACGAAAACCTACAACATAGGGGTTGTACTGAGGGGACTGGAGATTTCCCTGAGGACAATATTGGGATTGGGAAAACAGGAATGAGCAGTTGTAGAGATAGTGAATTTCACTAGCTTCCATTTATTTGTTTTGTATGGTTGGAATTTGTGTGATGGCTGCTTTTTTGGTGCACGTTCAACATTTCTGTCTGATCACTTGCTAATTTGGCTGCATAATGTATCAGGCACATATTTGTTGTTACTCCACACTCCCTGTCTCCTTGGCTCTAGTGCTACCCAATGAATGGCACTGCTATTTTATTAAAAAGCACTCCCATGCACATTTATTTTCTGTTGCAGGGAAAGGAACTTTCATCATTTTCCAGTTGGTTATAGTCAAAGTGAAATTACCTCTGTCCATCATCCTGTCTAGCCCATATTTTTAAGCAATTTCTATATTTTCCACCATCCCCTCTCTATGTCTTAGCACCTCTTAATATTATTCAGGATTTCCTGTTTAATTTTAGAAAAACTTCCTCAAAACTCGATCACCTTGGCATCGGTATTGAATCAATGAAACCCAGGCATTTCAATTTTTAAGTACCATTGACTGTGAGACACAGACGTAGCATCATCATTAAAATAGAAGATAAATTGTTGCCCTTAAGAGTCAGTAAAATAGTTTTTTTACAGTCCATTTCACTAAGTGTGTGGAATGTGTATTACCTGATTAATCAATGCGTCATGAACTGTGGCAACATCAATGTATTCTTACCGTTCAGTACAGAGATGGTCCAGCCCTTGAAGGCTGTTTGCTGTGGAGTAGTGCATTATCAGGTGCATAATTAAAGCAGCTGTTGGCTACCATGGGCTAGAATGGGAGGACAGAAAAGAATATACAAACTTCTTTCTGATTCACAGTAATTGGATCTGACTAGCTAAATATTGTGCTATAAACCATTCTTAATTACTTATGGGGAGGCACTTTAGGCAAAATGCTAACCCAGAGCATAAATTCATTAATTAGGAAAATAAAAATGCTACCTCATAAAAGTTTTAGAATACTTGACTACTTTTAAATGTAAGTTCCCTTGACAATATTTGTGTTTTATTTTTAAATATCAGGTTTTTCCTCTTGCAACATGATTTAATGTTGTTTCTATTGGCTTCAAGGCTGTTGTTCTCTTGATTAAAAGTGAAATAAATGACTTAATATCATTGTTAGATGCTGCACTTTGGGTAGGTAGATTTAAGATCGAAACTATCTGTGTGCATGGAATTATAAATTCTAGATGATTAAAATAAAGAAACCACAATTTATCCTATAATATATCTGAAAAGGACTATGTAAAGCAAATATTAGCAGAGCCTTTATATTTCTCTACTTGCTTCCTTTGTACTTTGAGAGCTGTGTATTGATGGAAGATGTTTGTCTCTAAAGGGCAATGAAATTAAGTCTAAGATTTGTTCTATCTTTCTAGGGATCCTTTAAATTTCTAAGATTTTATTCAATCCAGGCTAGCAAATTAGACAATTTATATACTTTTTTTTTTTTTTTTTGCATAGCCATTAGAAGCCCAGATCAGTTACACTGCACACGATAACATTGATATTGTGAACTAGGTTCCTCAGGAAGCAGGCTCTGAGACGGGGACTGGTGTCCAGGGAGCCACCTTGAAAGTGCTCTCAGGAGTTTCCTGTGAGAGAAGCAGGATTAGACAGCAGGAAGAGATGGATTGGGAAGCAGCTGGAGCCAGAGACTTGACCAATTCCACGAGGGGCTCTGAAGCTGGAATGGCCCATCTGAGTTGTGCCGAGTCAAAGTGAAGGCCTGACGTTGCTCAGTCACTGCAGGTGGCCATTCCCCAGAGCGTGTGACCTTGGAAGAGACAGCTCTTCCACGGAGGATAACTCCTGGGATGTAACCACTGTCAGATAAACTTCTGGCAGCTGGGTGGATGCCCCAGTCTGGGAGGGGTCTGGGTGGCATATGGCAGCATCCCTACTGCCGTGGCTCCCAGATTGGCTCCAGGAGGTGTTGGTCAGTACCTGTCCTGGATGAGGCTCATGCATGATCACAAGCAACACAGATATCCTCGTGACTCTCACCAAGGTAGAGTTGTGCACTATGTCTTTTCTGAGGCATCTTAGAGTCTTCACTATTTGAAGTTATAATTTTAAAGAGATTAACTGTCATGGTTATCATCTTAATACATCATTCTTGTCTGATTGGAAAAACCTGTGTATTTAAGGCTTGTCAGGTTAAAAAAAAAACCTTCTAAAATGAAATTCTGATGTTATAAATGCAAATGAAAGTATAGGGAAGCATCATTTAAATTAGCATAACTGCTTGATTTCAGATGCAGAAAGGGTAGGAGGGCAGAAAAAATAAGAACGTATAATGTAACATGGTGGTGCACACCTGTAATCCCAGCTATTTGAGAGGCTGAGGCAGGAGGATCACAAGTTCAAGCCCAACCTGGGCAACTTTGTGAGAACTTGTCTCAAAATAAAATGTTAAAAATGATGGGGGATGTAGCTCAGTGGTAGAGCACCTGCCTAGTATGTGTGTGACTTTCTGGATTCAATCCCTAGCACCACAAGAAAACAAGTGTATAAGAAAGATCTATGCAAAAGAGTGGCCTGAAGTTGTAAGAAAGCTAAAAATACAATGAAACTCTGATGTTATCTAGGTTTGAAGCAAAAACAAGAAAGGGGTGTGCTCACTGCTTGGGAGATAACTGGATATTGCTCGCTGCAGGTTGGGAAACCAGAACTGTTCCATTCCCCTTCTGTTTTTGACTTCCTTTTTGAGGAGAGTGCTCTTCAAACAGGAGATGTAGGGTGCAGAAGAGAGGGAATGAAAACCCAAGGCAGGCAAGAGCTAGTCAGAGATTTCTCCCCTTTAAACAATTTCAGAGTTTCGGATGGAGACAAATTCTCTACCGGGTACTGACTGTCCTTTTCACGTAACATTGCATATCCGTTTCTCATGAGCTTCAAGGGGCCACAGGGTGAGGGGAGGCAGGAGAAGGCAAAGAGGTGACGTTATTTTGATGTTTAGAGGGAGGACAAAGGTCTGTTTTGGAAACCGGAAATTGGTGAGCTTGACTTCAATGAATGTGAACAACTAGAAGGGAAAGTGGTGACGACAGCAGGCCACATATCCAACTACCTTCATTTCTTCTTTGGAGGGAAGCAGGTGCAGGAGTAATGTAAGCAACACCCTCGAACTGAAGCCTTGGGTTTGAGTCCTGATGCGCTGCATTTACTGAATGACTGTGGTTGGGTCCTGTAACTTTTCAGAAGTTCCGTTTCTTAATATGGATATGACCTTGTTAAAATCATGGGCTCTAGGAAGCACAACTCAGCATCCAGACCAAAACAGAAAAGGAATTATATTACTTTCCTTTTAGTTAGTACACATAAAAAACAATCCAGTTGAGAACGCTCAGCTGTGCTATCCCTAATCCCTTTTATTCCCTTTACCCTTTCTCTCCCACACTCTCCAGGAACTCAGATTTGACAAGTGCTGAGAGAAAATACTCTTGCTTATCCCTGGACCATACTGAGCCGACCCCCACCTGCTCACCAGCGCCTGTGTTCTTTATTATTTTTGACCGATGACTCATTTCTCCAAGTCTTCCCTCCTAAGCCTCTCAGGTTCTGTCTTTCTCTATTAATTCTCTGCCAACTGTCTAACTCTGATGTACAAAGAGCCAGCAACCAGGGTGGCTGAGACAGCTCTCCTTCCTTGGGAGATAAATGGAATGGGAGCCAACAGGAATTGGGGGAGGCAATTATGGGCTTCTTTCGGCCGCCTGGAGGACTGGGTGAGTCTCAGATCAGTTTCATTCTTTCCGGCTAGGTGTGTGCTGGGTGCTGGAGGAACAGAACGGAGCAGGTCAGACAAAGCCCTGTCCCTTGGCTCGTTGTGATTAGTATGAAAGAAGCAGAGAGAAAATGCAGAGGGTGGGTGTGTCAGGAGATCAGCCTTAGATAGGGCAAAGGAAAAGTTACTTTGAGGGGCTGGCATTTGAGTTAAGATCGGAAGGAGGAAAAGGAATGTTTGAGGCAGAGGAAACAGCAAGTGTATAACCTGTGAGCTTGACATGTTTGAAAAGCAGAAGGATGGACGGAAAAGCAGAAAATAGAAGTGATCCGGCAGGTCAGGCTGAGAGGACGCAAGCTTTGGCCAGGCTTTCGAGTTCTACTCCAGCAATAGGGAAGCCGTTCAAGAGTTTTGAGCAAGGGAAGGATAAACTATGATTGAAATGTTTGAAAGATTACTATGATTGCTGCATTGAGAATGGACAGCAGTAGGGCAAGGATGGAAGCAGAAAGAGTAGTTAGGACACAGTGGCTCCCACTCCAGCAAGACCAGATGTGCCTTGGGCCAGAGCGACAGAAGTAGAGATAGAGAAGTAGATGGACTTGTGGCAGGATAGCTGAAAGCTTGGACGTAGGAGAGAAGAGAAGGAATCAAGAATAATAAATTTTGGAGGCGGGGAAAACTAGAAGACGGAGGGAGAAGTCAAGTGTTATATTTGGATTTTCTACAGTTGACATGGCTATCAGACATCCAAGTGGAAAGGTCAGAGAGGCATTTGGGCTGGATAAACAAGTCTGGAGCTCTAAGGAGAGGTCAGAGTTGCACAGATAAATTTGGTTGTCATCAAAAGATCATTCAAAGCAAGAGGATGGATGAGTTCACTTAGCACGAGAAATAGCTGGAGAAGAGAACAGAATCCAGGAGTCAGGCCTTGGGCTTTCCAACATTTAGTGTTTTGGAAAGAGGAGTGGAGGGTGGCAAAGGAGAGGGAGAAGGAGCAACTAGTGTAGTAGAAGGAGTATGATGGCATGGACTGAGTAAGAGGAGGGCTTCCAGGTTGAAGAGTTGTTAGATAGGTCAACTCTTCTTACAAGGTCGAGAAAGATGAGAAAGGAAGTGTGTCCTTCAATTTGGAACAAGGGAGCTCTTGATGAATTTGAAGCAAGCAGGATTCCAGTGTTCTGATAAGTTGCATAAATTGGTGAGCAGGGGAAGGCAGCAATTTAAAATAATTCTTTAGAGAACCGTGTTTCAAAGGGAGCAAGGAAGAGGTTGGGACAAGGGGGAGGATTATGGAGTGAAAGGAGGAGCGTTTTTGTATGCTTATGAGACTGAGGCAGGGGAGAGGAGAGTGGTTATACGGAGAAGCAAAAGATGACCTGGTCTTTGTGGTTAAGAAGGTAAGAGGAAGGGCCAGGGATTTGACTCAGTGGTTCCGCCGCCTACCTTGTAAGCGCAAGGATCCGAGTTCAATCCCTGGTACCAAAAAAAAAAAAGGTAAGAGGAGCCAGCATCCAGAGCACATAGGGGACTACTGATTCTTGACGGAAGCAGGGACATTTCTTCTGTTGTACATTGGAAGATGAAGGGTATGGGCACAGTTATAGTCTGCATTGGGTCTTCCCCAAATTCCTGTTGAAGCCCTCATCCCTGATGTGTGTATATTTGGAGATAGAGTCTTTGGGAAGTTAGTTAAATTCCAAGGAGGGAAGCAAAGTGCTGGGAAGCAAAGTCCTTACAAGAGGAGACACCAGAGCCCTCTCCCGGGTGCATGTGCAAAGAAAAGGCCATGTGAGAATACAAGGAGCAGGTAGCCACCCGCAAGCCAGGAGGAAAGCCCTCGTCAGTAACCAGCCTGGTGACACACTGATCGTGGACTTGAACCTTTAGAACCATGAGAGAAAATGAAGTTCAGTGGTGTGAGCCACCCATCCTGCGATATTTGTTATGGCAGCCCGAGCTGACTGCCATCAAAGGTGGGAGGGTTTTGGATGTACTGGAAGGATTAGGGAAGTGTTGTCCTCTGAAAGCTCATGTTTTCTCCCTAAAGTGAGGCCGGGTCATCAGCTGCAAGTGACTGTGGAAAGGTGGGCATGGGATGTTCAAGGAGAGAGGAGAGGAACAAACAATTTTGAATGAGAAGTGTGGGATCGATGCAGGAAACCTGGTAGGGTTGCCAGGTATCATTAACTGCCGATTTGAGGTTCAGAGAATGTATAGTAAGATAACTTAGTGGAGTTAGACAGTTTTTCTCCAGGAGTATTTGGGTGCTCAGGGTAGACCCAGGTGGCAGAGAGCTGGGTACATCCAGGGTTTCAAATTTACCAATCAAAGGCAACAAAGAGAAGCAAGAGAGTTAAGAATTTTTAAGGGCATAAGTTGAAGAAGGAGGGAAATGAAGATGGGAGGTATGTGAAATACCAGAGGGGAATAAGCTGGAGAAATAGGGTATGCTAATGTTAACAGTAATAATTATATTCATTATATGAAACTGGTGATAAAAGCACTCCCTTCATAGGATTATTCCAAGGATCAAGTGAAAATATTTGGTAAACAGGATGAGTTATGAGCCTGGTAAACTCAATCGTTTAGCAGATACATCTTACTTTCCTTAAGGCATTCTATGATAGCTGTCACATTCATGAATAAAATTATAATATGTACACAATGATACATTAGGTAGATTATGAGTGGTTGAATAAGTGTATCAAAAATTGTTGATTCAGTTGGGGATTTAGCTCAGTGGTTCCAGCGCCTGCCTTGCAAGCGTGAGGTCCCGAGTTCGATCTCTGGTACCAAAAAAAAATTGTTGATTCTATTTATATTATGGCCTTGGCAAAATAGTAGGTACTTCAATATCAGAGAGGCCTAGAGTGAGATATTTCAATTTGGGGCACTATTTAAGGAAGGTATCTGATGTTTGCCAGATGCCAGCCATGGTTAGGTGGAAAGGTATTAATTTTATGAAGGTATCATTTTAATTTCAGGACTTTTAAAGATGTACAAGAAATCTGAAGAAATATATGGACAATTTATACTTTTTATATCCAGAATTGCTCAGGCAGAATGAGATTGTGATAAGATTTGTAAATTCTGGGCCAGGGATTTAGCTCAGTGGCTCTGCCGCCTGCCTCACAAGCAGAAGGACCCGAGTTCGATCTTCAGTACCAAAAAAGAAAATTATAAGAAGATTTGTAAATTCTAAATTACATTCAACTGTATCTAATGAAGACATTTAAGAAGTTGAGAAAATGTATATTATTACTGGGAAAGAAATAGAGAGTTAAGAGTGGAAAGATAATAAGTAGTTGAAATAGATGGAAACATTTGATGCCTAAGGAAAAAAATCCAGAGCTGTATTAAAAAATAATCATTGTGAACATTTCATTCCTTGAATTAAAAAACTCAAGTCTTTGAGAGAGTTGAAAAGAGATGTCTTAGGTAACAAAGGGCTAGTACTTGTGCACATGGTTCTCAAATTCTCCTTCATGCTCTTGTATTAATATGCACTTATATCGATCACTGGCTCATTTCTGTAAAGTTCTTTATGTGGCCCACTCATCAGGGAAGTACAGGGGGAGAGAGAATGAGGACACCATGATGTAGCCACTTGGTAGGACCTGTGACAGGTTCCCCTTCACTCAGAAAAGCATTTGCTCACCATTGGAGGACAGCACATCCGTCCTTGCTCAAGCCAGTCCACGCACAGGGCCTTTGGGCATTGTACCATCTCTCTTGCTCCTGTGCATTTTGATGCCAAAATGATCTGGTTTGAGGAGCTCCTCTCTCTCCAAAACTTGGGACCTAGCATCCCTACTTAGAGGCCTCTGATTGGACTCACCATTTCACTGAGTCCCAGTCAAAGAGGGTTGGGGCTGGATTGAGTTGTTGGTCAGTGGATGGGGTGGAATGAGGCTCTGACACCAGACTTGGAGCGGGAGTCGGAGCAGGTGTTTTCCAGGGCAAAAAGATCCAGAATGCTGGTGAAGTGACTGTGGTTAAAGAGATAGCGGACCCTGGCCAGCAGAGAGAAAGTGAGAAGGGCAGGCATAATTAGCAGGGCCGGGGTGGAAGTGAGACAAGGTGGGAATGGGGAGGTTGGGAAGACTGAAGTAGCCATGGATCAGCTTTTAGGTTCTGCTTGCCTCACAGCTGGGGCTGGAAAACATTTCTTAAAAGCATTTTTGAAATGCAAATATGTTCATTGTGAGGTGCGATACATTAAAAGCTCATTAGATCTCATTTACCATGCATGATCCTATTTACACAGACTATTTTTTCAGATGGTTAAGAAATGGAACCAGGAATTAGTCAAAGAACAAGAACAGATGCCCTCCAGGTGGGAGGTGCTTTAGAAGAAAAGCTGAGAGGTCTTGGAAAAGAGGCTTTGGAGGAGAAGAGAGACAGCTCCTGGGCTCAAGTTAAAACAGGAGACAGCAAAGCAGAGGAAAGACTCAAACCAGAAAAATCTATAACAAGACAAAGCAGCTCCGATTTAACTAGATTCAGATTATTCCAAATTGGAAGCGAAATAACAGCAGGACATTTTATCAGATGGGAGGCTGTGAATAAGCAGATGAGAGATTAAAACACTTTAATGTAATCAAGAGTTCAATTTTGTTGAGTAGGTTTATTGCTCCTGAGTTGCCTGAAATGACACTTGATTGACTGCCCTTCTCAGAACCTAACACCGCATTCGAGTGATTTTATTCCATCTTTTCAAAGATTATTACTCTGTGCTATTTCCTTGTTGAATTTCGTCTGTAATTATATTGCTTCATTTTGTGATTGATAGGTTTCTTGGGGTGCTCTCCTAACCTTTCCTAATTACAGTTTACCTAAGCACAGTAAATTTGGTTAGGCAGTTCTCTTATCCTTGCATTAAATTTTAATGAGGACATTTGAACAATACAGTAAATCTTTTAAATACAGTAAAATCTCAATTAAACAGAAAGGGCAGGTAACTAAACTGCATAATTAGTTGGGGTTCATCAGTGGATCCTTTCGCTTCTAATTCCTTTCTGTTGATTTTTTTTTCTAAAATATTTTCTTTTTCTTTTTTTTTTCCATTAAGTTTATTGGTACATTTTAGGTATACAATACAGTTACTTTCCTCATTGGGATCTTGTACCTTTGCACGATGTATCTTGGTTCTTATTTTTTCCCCATTTCCCTGCCCTCTCTTCATCCCCTCCACCCTTCCCTATTTACGAAGACTTAGTTTCCGTGTTTTTCCTTTTCTCATATTTTTTCTTTTTCCTTCTTTCCTTTTCCCTTCCCCCCACTTCCCCTATTCCTTTAGACATTTTCTTCTTATTTCACAGTATCAGTATCATTTTGATTCTTATTTACACTTTTAGTTTTTCACACCAGAGAAACTATTTGGTATTTACACGTGTGTGTCCTATGTATTTCACTTAAGAATATGGCTTTAATGTGCATCCACTTAGCTATAAATGTCTCTAGTTTCTCTAGAATGTTTTATTTTTCCATCTGACCACAATTTTCCCCAGGATGAGTTACAGTCTTGCAGATCTCAGGTTCAGCTTGTCCTTTGTTCATTCGTTCATTTGCACAAATTTGTTAGAGGGTTACTAATAGATGAGCATGTCAGATAGACATGAAGACAATGAAATAGTGATCTCAGGGCAAACCCAGCAAGGTTTTTTTGCTTTTTCAGCAAATTATAGCTTTTAGTTTTTTTCTTCATTGTCTTTTAAAACAGGTCATAGTGGGGTGGGGGAGGCTTGATTGATAGGAAGATTCTGGTGTGCTGGCTGTAAAAGGAGTGAAGTTTCCCTCTTGCATCCCAGAAGTTTGGAAATCGTCATTTTTCTTTGACAGGATCTTTTGCCTCATTTCACATTTACAAAATTGCTACAGTTAGATGAGTTGTTCTGCTTTTTATTCTTAGTTATTTATTTTTTGATGACACACTCTTTTGTCATTTTATTGGTGTCCCCAAACATACAGACATGATTTCTGAAAGATTTTTTTTTTTGCATTGATCTTTGTTCTGATAGCACTTATCTGAACTCCATAAATAAACCGCAGTCTTTAGAAGACGTACAGTTGTTAGCATGGATGGGGTCCCAGGCAAGTTCCTAGGCTCTCATGTGCACCAAACAAAGAACTGGATGTAGCAAATGGCATTAAGGAAAAAGCAGCCGAGTTTAATCAGGTGATAGTACTCTTGGAGTGAGCAGACTTATACCAGCAAAGGAAAAGTGGCACGAGCACTGAGTATGCTGGGATTAGGGGTTTGAAACATTGCACCAGGTCTAGGGCACCTCCTTTTGGGTCTTCCAGAGCATGACTGACAATGTGATTGATGTGCTGTTGAGTCAGGTCAGCTGCGTCTACTGCGCATGGCCTTTCCCATAGTTCACTCTGTTGTAATTGGAGTTCGAGATGCAGGCCATAGGCATGAGCCTTCAGTGAGCTCCAGATGAAGAAAGCTTACAGAAGGTCATGCAGGAGAACCCGGCAGGTATCCTGGTTTGGGATTTTGGAATTTTCTTGGGCAGGCTCAGGGATCTTTGTTTTTCTTATCTGCCTGCAGGTAGTATGCTTTAGCACAGCGGTGGGGGAATTGACCCTGTGGTGTTGCTCAGGTTTGGGTGAGTGGAGGGGAGCGTGTCCCTGTATCCTTCGGGTGTTCTGTCTATATTTACAGTCACCCACCAGTTTTGAATGTTGAGCTAGCAAATTGGGATTTTGTTCACTGATCAAATGTACTCAGCAACTAGTTTTTATAGAGCTCAGGTTTTCGTGGTTTCTGATCTCTGTGGGGCCTCTTTACAAACTAGATGGCCTCTTCAGCTGTCTCAGCTTTGTACTTGTTTACATTGGTTCACTTTTTCCTTACCCCGATAGCCAGAAATGGATGACCCCCCTATTAAACTTTGTTCATTTTGTTTTGATTTTTAAAGAAGATTCCGTAAAACTCTTTATAGAGCTGGGCGTGGTGCCACACCTGTAAATCTAGCACTCTGGAAGGCTGAGGCAGAAGGACCCCCATTCCCAGCTCAGCCTGGGCAACTTAGCAACTTGACTTAGTGAGCCTCTATCTCAAAATTTTAAAAAAGTAAAATAAAGCATTGGGGATGTAGCTTAATGCAGCAGCAGTTCAAGCCCCAGTACTGACCAAAGAAAAAAAAATTTTTTTTTAATAGGAAGTCTCTAGTTTTCTAACCCAATGCTTTTCTGAAAATGGATAAAATATGAATATGTTAAAAAGCTGAGCTATAGCCTTGCAGGTTATAAGAGAGCTTTCACTCTTGGATGACTGAACTTATTATAGTTCAAACACTTAAGAATTTGTAAATTCTGGAGTCTTATAGTGACAGTATGGGTCTCTCAAAGGTAACGTAGGGTCAACATGGAGAATAAAAGAGGACTTCTCATTAAAGTTCTTATCTCAAAATTTTTCAGAGAGTTTTTATTTAATTTGCAGATAAATTATTTGTTTGGGAAGAACTTGCGGATTATGACTACATAGCTAAATAGGGACACTTAGGTGTGGATGAAACTGACATTCAAAGACATTTCCGGAATATGTGTTCCTTGGAAGTTTGCTCAGCGGTGACCAGCATCCTTCAGCTGTCATCAGGTTTGATTGCACAGTGCTGCATTTGCTGGGCTGGATCCGGAGTTGAGCTGGACCAGAGGCATTTGCCTTGCCTGAGGCTACTCGGGTTCTTTGAGATTGAGAGCCTGAGCCATACACCTGAGTCAGGAAAGCAAGTCTGTGAAGTGTTCCCAGATGTAAATCTCATATTACCAGCATTTCCTTATTTTGCTGTTCATCTGGTGAAAAAAACCTCTGCTTATGGTCATGTAATTTAGCTCATTTTACTCATGCAGTTTTTAAACAGTTTCATTGCTTATTCCACAAATGCTTGACTTGAGGCTATAAGAAATTCTCACATTTCTAGTTTGCCAAGTCTTTTTAGGGACTATTATGGAAAAAGCTATCAGGGCAGAAGAGCTCAATCCATGAGAGTTTTAAGACTCTGTTGTGATCTTTCGTCTAGCAGGTTCGTGTCACTTGGGGTCTTGTTAGAAATGTTGCAGATTAGACTCCATTCTGGATCTACTAACTGGGTGGACTCTGCATCTGAATAAATTCTCCTGGTAGTTCTTTGGTGCTTCAGGAGTGCCAAGACAGTAATAACCACTGCTGCATCGACTCCTCTCCTGAATACTGCTTATTGAGTGAATTCTCCACTGCAGTCACTGCGCTGAACATTTTCATGCATTATCTCCTACAGATTGAGCAGCAGATCCATTCAAGAGATTACATGATCCCCATTTCGCACATGAGGATGCTGGAAGTGCTCAGGGAGGTTAAATAACCTTCTTAAGGTTAATTGTCTAGTGGGTAGCAGCCTTGAGATTTGAATGATTGTCTTTTTGCCACTAAAATTTATCTTCTTGATCACAGCTTGCTGTTGATTCAATTCAGTAATGTTTTTTCAGCACTGTCATTCAGGGTGTTAAGAAATAATTTTTATAAAAAGGTAAAACCACATCTTTCATACAGATATGAAAATGAACACTTCAGAGGATTTTCATGTAACTCATCAGTGAGGAAACTGGTAAGGTATTAGAACCAGTTCAAAGGGGAGTCTACTAAGCAGGTACATTTGTAGATCAGGACTGTTGAGATGGATGTGTAAATAGAGGCAAAACTAATTTTTTTCTTCTCGGTGTGTATGTAGATGTGAGGATGAATTGTTTCTCTCCTGGACATGATTCATCTGCAAACCTATAAACAAGAATTATTTTGCAATGCTATTGTTACCTACAATTTACAGAATGGAAACATTGTTCTGTTAAGGAAAACAATATTCATGACACTGTTAAATGGTAAGGCAGACTTTATTCAGAACTATCATGATAGGTATTACTGCAATGGGGTTTGCAGTAAACAGAATGATCTCGACTCTAAATACAAGGACAAGTGGGAATTTATAACCAAGGGGTGGAGTTGGGCGGAAACTTCAGGGGTATGAAGTGATTCTGACTAAACTAACTGGATAGGATTCTAACTGAAGTGGACCAGGGTGACCAGGCACGACAATGAGGAATTTGAACAGATACTGAGGCTAATTAGATAGCATGGTTAGAGGATTCTGGCTAAACTGACCTAGCAGGGTTATTGCTAACATTTGGCTCCAGAGGACATGCCCAATAATGGGGACTAGACACAAAGAATAGGGGAACCTGAATAGAGTTTGGTCAAGGACAGAATCTTTGTCAGCATGAATAGATTCAAAATGAGATAGCCTGGAAGAGGTGGTAATGTTTTAGATAATGAAATAGTTCTCTATTGGAGGTTATAGTTTTCTCTGTAGGATGAAATAGAATAGCACACTGGTTAAGAACACAACCATAATATATGGGTTCAAAATGCCACTTCTTACTAGCAGAGTGACTTTGGGGATGTCTTTTAATTTGAACATTGGCTTATTTTCTTCATCTGTAAAATGGACTTAGCACCTAACCTGTATGTTCATGTGAGAAGTAAACGAGATGACACATGTGTTATTTAAAACAGAACCTGGTACCTGATGGCTATCTTGTGTACGTCACTATTGTGAACTTCAGTCTTAACCAGGAGGGCTCATAAGATCTTTTGCATCAGGGAATGTGGATGCAAATATAATCAGTATGTTACCAGGCTTCTAGGGTCCTATGGACTCCTCCTGGAGATTCTTTTTGTTCTGAACAAAGAATTGGTCAAGCTCAAAAAGTAGTGAGGTTTTACAATTATCAAAGGTAGGAAAAGAAATATGCTCTGCAGCGTGAATGTGGGCCACTGAAAGAGCTTACAGCGGCTACAAGCTTAATGGCAGTTGTCTTTTGTATCCCCCACTCCTCAGGATGTTGTCAGTTCTAGGCTGTTCTATTAAAAACCTGCTGGATCTTGCACCAGAAGAACTGAAGGTAGCATTTTTGGGTTGGTCCCAGGTATAGAGCTTGGGTGTCTCTGTCCTGAATCTCTGTGATTGACAGATCATGCCCACTTGCCTAGCCAGCTGGCCATACCCTAATCTCCTGCCTGAAAAGTACCCTCAAGAAAGACTTAGAAACATCCAACTGTAAATGAAGTCTACTCTGACTCTGTGCTTTTAAGATTGCCTCAAGAACCCAAGGATCTCACATTTCTGGATCAGTAAAATGAGATATTGGTGCTCCAAGGCTTGTCATTTGTTTCCAGTCTACTTCTATTTTATTTTCTCTCTACTTTGCTAAAGATCTCATTTCCTTGTTTAAGATCCTACTGCCATGTTTTGCTCTAAAAGGCTCCATAGGGCTCATTGGAGGGGGGGGTATCTCTTCTAAAATCATTCTAGCACTTGTTTTCCAGGTAGGTTTTATTTTGGGGGAAACAGGGTATTACCCATCTGGATTTGAAATTGTCATAAATCTTCACAACAGGCTCACTCTTTTGATAACCCCCCCTTCAACCTACTCAATTCAGTCAGCCCCAGAGGACTCACACCTAAGCCAGGTACTTCTGTTCCTCTCTGGGACAAGCTGTGGGGTGGATGGAGACCACAGTGCAGAAGAATCGAGAACCTGTTAGATTGGTTACTGTGGATCCTCCTTTAACATTGTGGTGATGGTCAGTGATACCGTAACCCATGTGGCTTAAATGTGCTGCTTCCGTTTGCTTTGTCTAGATCACACACCCTTGAGCTGGTGATTCTGATCCTATGGGAGCTGTTTGACAACTCTGAGTAGTATTTAACTGATAGCAATGCAAAATAATTCTCATCTGCAAATATGCAAATTATGCCCTATCTGGTAGAGGCCCAATGACTTTCCTACCCCTTCCCAACCAGTTTTGTCTCCATTTACACATAAGTACATGCCACTATTCCTGACTTATAAATATGGGGATATCTTGGATTCTTCTTTGAGCTAGTTCCTTTATTTTGAGCAAATTACGGTCTTTAATACATATATGTATTTTATACCTATGTGAGAGTTATGATTTTAAGTTTTAAAAACTGTCTACCATAGTGGGGGGTAAGGATGCATGTGGTAACTGATTTCATAGTAAGTGCTAGCTAATTAATCATCATGGGTAACTGAAAACCAAGTAAGCAGAGATTATCTGCAGAATATTTTACAATTTAAGTTGTTAGGCACATGCATGGATAAAAGATTAAGTTCTATGTAGTCATTTTGAAAGCAGTTCCCATATTTTGGGTTAAGTGACATCCTCCAAACACAGATCTATGGTTTCTTGGAATTAATAGGCTTATGCGAAACAGCTGGCTTTCCCTGTGCACTCTCAATGGTTGGTGGTGCTTACTGGTCTCTCCTCACCCGGCAGGCTGTTTTCTCCAAGAGAGCAGTAACATGGTCTCGTTCACTACTTTGTCCCAGTAGCTACCCTGCTCTCTGGCACCTGGCTTGGCTCTGCAGGTGTCTCGTCAGATGGCTAAACCAAGGCGGGCCAGGACGGACCCCTCGTCTGTGTAGGCACCACGACGTGATTTTGCCAGCTTCTGGGTACAGTGGAGATGGCAAAGGCAGAGTTTTGCCAACCAAAGTCCTGAGAGGACGATTCCTAAACTCGAGTCTTGGTTTGTTAATTAAACAGAGTAGTCAGACTACACAGTGGGCTGGGATGCTTGCCTTGCTCCCTTCAGAAACCGCATGGGGGCTGTGGCTGCTTTCTCATGAGAAGATTGCTTGATGAGAACAGTGAGCACTCTGGCCTGTATACCAGAGGCTGGTCAGGGGCTTCTGCTGGTGGTCTGGATGTATTAAAAATGTGTATGGAAAACAGTCTCATTCTTAGGCCTTTCTGGGCTCAGAAAATATTCCCTGCCTGTTAATGCATTAATTCTTCAGAGAAAGTGAATGGCTTAGGCTTTAAGCTTTACATTTAAGATTCACAATCCAGTTTTGTCCCCATTCTGGTCTCCATAAATAGAATGCGGATGTACTTGAGCTGCCTGGTCCCTTCTATCCAGATCGTCTTGGGGATGTTTGGCTTGGCCGGGGGACTGATTGTGTGATTACATGATTGCAGGTCGTACTCAAAGGTGACATTAATTCTCTCTTTTAGAGGTCTTTGAGGATGCTCACTATGCACCGATGACATATTTTGTAGGGATCAACTAACTTGCTTCCTTTGAGAGATACTTTTTTACTCTTTGGCATCTTAATTTTTATTATTTTGTGAGAGACAACATAATTGCCAAGAGCCTTGCTTTTCTGTGAAATCTTGCCAGCTGGTCTTGTAAAGTGATCACTTTCAACTCAGGAATGACAAATAAAGATGGAATTTTTAAAAGCACAGCATCCACACGGATAAACAATGCTAGCTAGCAGAGATGCTTGTTTTTGTGTATCTTTTCCTCCCGATCTTATTAAAGATTTTTCCCCTTGACATACTGTGGCAATGAAAATGTGCCCGAAGGCTTCATTGCCAGCGCCACACAAATAAATACTATAATTAAATAATAAAGGCGATCTGAATCCATAATGTAAGACTTACAAGGAACAGAAAAAGAGAAAGTTGTACCATCTCATGCTCAGCAGACTGTCAGCACACTCACAGTCAGAGGCCAGACAGTGGATGCCTTCCTATGTCATAGGAAGGAATGGGGAGTGTGGCCCGGGCCGTTAGGGAGCCACAGAGGCTTTGCAGCAGAATGGTGACATCATCGACTGTGCAGATGAGGCCGGCCACCGTGGGGCAGTGGGGATGGAGACGAAGGCTGAGATTGGAACATGAGGTTAGGCAATGGATGGAGGAGAATAGCAGAGTGAATTTTTTTATGAGAGGGGAGAGAATTGAGCATGAGAAGACTACAGTGGTGGGGAGACAGTCAATATTTGGTTAAAAGAAACATGAAGGAAGGGGCCCGATCTCAGAGGAGACAGGGAGGGACGGATGGCAGGTGGATTATCCTCCTGAGACAGGGAGGAGACGCTTCTTCCTCCGTGATGGGAGGTCAGGATGAGTGACAGCTACAGATTGATTTGCACCCAGCAGCACTGTTTCTGGGAAACAGGAAGCATGATTAAATGAGCAGCTAGGAGGGCAGAGAATGGCAAAGACAGCAAGAGAACTGGGAATGGCTAGAGTAGTCACTGAGGGAGCTGGGACTGGTAGCAGAATTGTCAAGGAATACAAAAGGCGTAGCAAATTAGGCCCCATGGATGTTCAAGGCAGCAGCCCTCCCGAGGGTCTGTGTGATTTTTCTCGTCTCCCGGACCAGGTCAGCTCTAGGAATATCTCACGCCGGGAGCTACGTTGCTTCATTAGTGCATATTTGCAAGGTAGATGTGAGAGAATGTCAGGGGAGCAGGGGACTCGGTCCTGGCAGGATGTGACAAATGCCACCAATAGCGAGACATGCAAGCTTCCATGGCGACACGGGGGCCAAGGTTGTGATTTTACCATGGAGCAACTACAGAAGCTTCGGCAGAGCACGTAGGGCCCTCTCAGCTGGTGCCTAGGAGGCTTCTGGTGCTAACTTAGTCACCAAGTTGTAGCAGATCTCTAGGCAGAGAGCCACTGTCCCTTTTATGGTGTGTCCTTATAGGGGACTCTCACTGTAGGGTTTGACAGTTTGGGTATGAGTAGATTCTTTTCGATTCTGCAGCTAATTTTGGTAAGAAGCATTCAAGAAGTGCTTTCACCGAAAATTGAGATGAAATTAAAATTTTGAAGAAGTCTTAGGTTCATTAGAGGCAGAAGCCTTACTTTGAGCCTGTGGAATGCGACCTCGGGTCTTTGGTTATTGCGAGTGTGTCTAGCAGAACAACACTGGAATCCTGTTCTGCTTATCTCTCTACACCCAACTCCTCAACCCACCAACCTGAGTGAGCCTGTGTGGGCTTCTCTTCAGTCATATCTTGGTTTCTCTCTGAAATTGAGCTCTGCAGCTGTCCACCATGACATGCTTCACCTCTGTGAGTCTTTCTAGTTCTTCCTGACATCCTGCCCTTTTGGATAAGCCATCCTCACCTGAGCCCTGTTACCCTTCCCGGGGCTACCGATCTGCCTGCCCCTTCTTGTTGTGATGTCTTGTTTGTGATTCTGATTCTTTGGAGTTCCTACTTTCATCTCAGCCAGTTTCTCCCTGTCCTGTGACTTGTCTGAGAGGTGTCCCCAAACCAGAGGTTAAAGTGGACTCACCCTTACGTCTCCTTTGCAGTGCGGGCCAACCTCTCAGAGAGGGTCTGTACCCAGGTCCTGCCTCCTGTCAACTCAGAACTGAGAAAGCTGCTTTTTTTCCTATTTCTGGCTCAAGTTGGAATAATTTTAGATGAGAAAAAGGAAGAAAGGAAGAAAATTCTAAAGGTTTTGAATGAAAGGGGACAGGAGAGGCACAGAAAGCAGAGCAGACTAAAAGCTTCCCTGTCATTTTCATTTTTGAGTGACTTCCTATAGGTGTGAGAGATTTCCAATCCCAGGGGTAATGACAGTGACTAGCTTGGGAAAAGAATACAGGGATGAGGTGGGGGAGTAAGAACACAACATTTATCGACTGATTTCTGTGTGTCAGATGTTTTATACACATCCTTTAATCTCTTTAACTACTTTAGTGAGAGGGAATTGAGAACAGGAACCCTTAGGCTGAAGGTTAAGGCCAGCGTAGAGCCCAGATTCAAGGCTGACATCCCTCTACCCCAAATCTGAAATTCTGAGCACCCCATTTTCTTTCCTGTCTTCATTCTGTCACCTCCTCTGTTACCCCGGGTACAGTATTCATTTGCTTTCCGTTCACCCTCTGTGATTTTTAGTTCGGCAAACCTATTCTGAGTTTTTATTAAGAAAGAGAGACACTCTCCAATTTAAGGGAAGGCATATGAGAAACAATTCTGTGGTGCCTGGTTGTCACAGTTTCGAAATCCAATATTGCAAAGCTATCATAATTCAAAGCATTGCTAGCTTGGTAATTCACTTCATTAACAATGCTGCCTGAATAAAACGCACGGCAAATTAGAAATACACAAATCCTTGGGAACTATGATCATACGTTCAGAGACCACACAAGGTGAGCATAGAAACAGAAGGAGAGAGAGGAGAAGGAAGTGGCAGGGAGAGAAATCATATCAGGATTAAGAGGGATTTTCTGAGCCCAGAGGTAACTCTGAACCCAGAATTTTTAGACAGCATTTCTGAGAAATATTGGAGAAGTAATTATGAATGTCTTGTTTATATCTTTCCTTTTATGCCTCCCCTTCCTCCTGTATCCAGTGCTTCATAAAGTACTGTCTGTCTTGTATCTGAAATAGATCTCCAGTATTCCCACTTTTCTTGCCAATGGGCACAGATGAGCTGCATCTCCAAGTGGGCATTTTATGAGAAAGAAAACAAACCCTTTGTTTTGTAAAGAAAATGAGAGTTTGATGTTTCTTCTTGTCACATTACCTGTACTCACATCGCCTCTCTGGAAACTCTAGAAGGTGGTTCATTGCTCTTTTCCCTTTTTCAATCAGGTGAGGGTGTGTGTAACTGATTTAGGCCAGTGGCACATCTTGCATCTGTGCTAAAACATCCACTCCCAGGGTCAGGTTTTCTGGTACTTTGTGCTCTTGCCCCAGCAATTATGGAAGCCAGTTGCTGGAACGAAGATAGGACCAGACTGGAGCAGTTTGGGTCCTGTATTAGTCAGGGTTCTTAGAGAAATGGAACCAGTGGGTCATAGATAGAAAGATTTAGAGCACTGCCGGATCAGGGAGTTGAGAACCAAACTGCCAAACTACAGGGTTTGGGTTACCTGTGGACTGGCAATTGACATGCAAAGGCGATGATCAAGGAGAACTTGCCCGACAGAAGAATATGAAGAAAACCCAAGAAATTAGCAAGGGAAAAAGAAAAGACAATAGCTTGACTACTTCTTAAGGAAAGCAGAGGGACTCTGAGATCATACAACAAAAGCAGAAGGCAGCTAATGAGAAGAAGTCTGTGCAAACAGGAGAAAAATAATGACCAGCTCTGGGATACGTGGGTGCTACTGCCAACTGGTACATCATAGGCTCCAAGATCAGGATTCCTTAGAATGAACAAGCATTACATGCTTTATAACTCATCCTCACAAAACCATTTACCGCAAACTTTGTTTTTTGGCCTCAGTGTGTGTGATGTTTTAGAACCATTCTTCAAAGAATAAAACATCATGCATGTAACATTGGTGAATATTATTTTTATCAGCAAGTAAACATTTCTATAATTAGATAGGTAGTGTGATCAGAGAGTAGGATCTGTTATGTAGAACCCAGACTCTAGTCTAGAATCTTTGTCATCAGTTTTGTTAAAATTTACTTTTATCACACAGGGCCAGTGCTGTAGCTCAGTGGTAGTTGGTTGCCTGGCATGCATAAGGCCATGGAATGAACTCCAGCACCACCAAAAAAAATATGTAATAAAATTTAAGATCCTTTTGTGTAATTTTGCTTTGTAGTCAACCGGCTTGCTTGAAGAATTTATAATAGAACGTACAAATCATCCAGAATACCAACTAAATGGATATGAATTAAATGAAACAACTCAGTAAAAGTTCTTTTGGGCTGGGGATTTAGCTCATTGGTTCTGCCTGCCTTGCAAGTGCAAGGTCCCCAGTACCAAAAAAAAAAAGTTCTCTTGATGATTTAAAATTTTTTAGAACGAGAATCATTTTAGTCTGTTCTGAGTCTCTTAAAAAATTGGTGACTTTGGAGCCAGGCATGGTGGCACACAGCTATAATCCCAGCATTAGGGAGGCTGAGGCAGGCGGATTGCCACAAGTTCAAAGCCAGCCTTGGCTACATAGTTAAAGGCCAGCCTGAATTGCAGACCAAGACCCTGTCTCGAAACAAACAAAAAACTGATGACTTTGGGCTGGTGGTTAGGTCAGTAGAAGAATGTTTGCCTGGCACACATGACACTCTTGAGTATGATCCTTAGCACGGGAAAAAAGAAAATTGTGATTTGATGGTGGCTATTAATTAATTACAGGTTAACACATTAACCTGGTGAAAGGCAGGCATGAGACACTATTCTGACGTGAACATGCATACTTACGTCAAAAAGAATCAAAATACCATTGATGTAATAAATAAGATAAAGTATTTTTCAAATACTTGGTTTGTCGCATAATCCAACTCACATTTTTACTGATCACCTGACATGAGCCACTAGCTGAATAAACAGATCTTCAAGTTCCCTTAAAAAGAAAATAGAAAGATTTATGATGGTGGGTCGGCTCATGGGATCGAGTATGGAGGCAGAGAGGTCCCATAATCGGCCATCTGCAAGCCAGACCCAGGAAAGCTGTTGGTATAGTCCAATCCAAGTCCAAAGGCCTGAGGCTGGAGTGGCACAATGGGTGGGGATCCCAGTCTCACTCTGGAAGCCCAGGAATGAGCCTGAGTTTGAAAATCAGGAGCATGGATGTCCAAGGGCAGGAAGAGAAGGGTGCATTCGTCCTGACCTCTTTTTGCTGTTGTTCTACCTGGCCCTCGATCAACTGTGTGGTGCCCCCCACCCCACCCACCCACTGGGAGTGTGGATCTTATTTACTCAGCCATCAGCTCCGATGCTAATTACCTCCAGAGACACTTTCACAGGCACACCAAGAAATCGTGTTTTGCAAGTACCTGGGCACCTCTTGGTCCAGTCCAATTGATAGAAAGTTAACTGTCACAGTCCCCGAGCTCTACAGGGTACAGCTGCCCTAGAAGGCCACCCATGCAAGCAGTGGGCATTTTATGACAGACTGAGAAGCCGGTGTAGTTTGGTATCACATCATAGAAAACCACTAATCTATCCCACAGAGTAAAACAACTTGCCATCGTCTCTCCTGAAATCCTGCACAAATGTCTTTCGACTTCCTTCCTAGCCCCGTTACCCCCCAGTTCTCTGCATAGTGGCCTTAGTGAAACAGTTAAAAAATACACCAAGGCCTGCCCCTCCCCTGTCCACAAACCTGTTGCTTCCCCTTGCGTTTAGGATAAATTCTAAAGTCTTTAATATGGCCCTCTAGGCCTGAGTGGTTTCGCCACAGCTGTTTATCCACTACCTCCATACCTTCCTGCAGTTCTTCAAACAGTCGGGGATGCCCCATCCTGAGCCCTTTTGACCTACTTCCTCCTCAGGCTGGAACATTCCCCTCCAACATCACCGACTTCCCGAAGTTCTTCTTGGCTCGTCCTTGGCATTTCTCCCTAAATGACATCCCTCATATCCCTATATTTGCATGTTTGGTTGTCTGGTAACTGTCTTGCTGTCTACCCACACGGCAGGCTCCACTAGGGAAAGGGACCCTGCCTGTTTTATCTGTCTCCCGGTCCTAAACATCTTGTGTCTCATACTCGATTCCCAACGGATTCTTTTAGGATGACTAAGTCAATGCCTTAACCATAAGATGGTTGTGCACATATTTTTAAAGTTTAAAGGAAGTGATAGTCAATAGTTTTTGAGTACTATGCCAGAAGCATGGTACCAGGTACTTTTAATATGTTTTGTGCAACATAAATGTGTCGTGATAAAAATATTTAGAGCTGGGAACTATTGTCTTCACTTTAGAGATGTCTAAATATGCAGTTAGACAAGATGTCTGTGTCAGGCACAGTGGTGCATACGTGTAATCTTAGCACTTGGGAGACTGAGGCAGGAGGATCTACGAGTTTAAACCCAGCCTGAGCTACATAGTGAGTTCAAGGGCAGCCTGAACTACACAGTGAGACCCTGCTTCAAAAAAATACGCCTGTGTCCACAAGGCCAGTTATGTCCACAAGGCCAGTTATGTCCACAAGGCCAGTTATGTCCACAGTGCTATAACCTATCTCTTTAACCTGCTTTTTGCTTTGGTTTTATTAAGGTTCCAATTTTCCAAGTTCATAAAGCAGCAGCACCAGGCCCTTGTATCACAGCTATTCTAACAAAAGCCAGCTTTACCTGTGTTCTTTATGGAAAGAACTATTAATCTCCTGAGTCTGCATGCTTCCTAACAGTTGTCTTTTAAAAATAGAGACTTTTTACATGCACAGTGGTTAAAACTATTCAGTAACCTGTTCATTTTAAATACCATCCTCAAAATATGAAAACGTGGAAATGTAATGTGTCCAACATAGATTTCTCTTTAGTTTGCCTTTGTAGTGTAAACTTTTTTTTTTTTTTAATTTAGAACTGTCAGAGGTGAAAATATTAATTTCCTTTTCCATGGAGAAATCCAGTACTGGAATGAAAATCAGACTTCATTTGGACACACCTTATCAATTAAATCTGTTGTTGCTTAACAATATCTTATAGGCTTTCATTTTAAATAATCTTTTTTTATCTCTTTCAAGAAACAGCACATATCTGAATGAGAAGTCACTCCAGCTGACAGAGAAATGTAAAAATCTACACTATGGTATTAAGACTTTATCCAACAAGACAAAAGGGTAAGTCCCACTCTTCACATTTAATTTAATTTGAAAATAAGTATTTTATATTCAGATTTCTCCATAGCATCTCTGCAGTCATTCGCGAAGCGAGGCTGTTTTCTGTCCCAGACTTGGCATAGGATTTTGAGGCACTCCTGCCAGCAAGGAGGATGGATGTTGGGGTCACACCCTGGCAAAAGGACTCACCTTATCTGTCCCTGGATCCATATTTACTAAAAACACGTGTAGGGCTGGGATTTATCTTAGCAGCACCTTGCCTGCCTTGCAAGCGAAAGGTCCTGAGTTCGATCCCCGGTACAAAAAACAGACAAATGAAAAACGTGGTGTAGTTTTACTGGTTATGCTTTTAAAGACCTTCATTCCTTTTGAGACTCCAATATTCATTCTGGACCCTCTCCTCGGAAAATACCTCCTTGTACAAAATTTTGGTTATCATTTCAGGTTAAGGATTCACCTCCAGTTCCAGTTCTGGCTCTCTCCTGACCCCCTCACTTCTGCTTAAATCCTGTATTTTAGGGAATCCCTTCCATCCTCTTCAAACTGGGTAGAAGGAACTCCAAAAGTTTCGTGCTTCACCTGCAGAAGGGGCCCTGGGGCCTGAGATTCCGAAGTGAGGACCACTGTTTAGATTGTCCCTGGAAGGGCAGAGCGTAACAGTTCTGGACGAAGGATGTGTGTGGGACAGGTTGTGTGTTCACCCCCATAATCTCCCCGAAAGGAGATAATTTGAGTTTCATTTTGCCCTGTGCTTGGCTGACAGAGTTAGAAGATTATTCAGGTGGGAGGTACACAGCTGCATTCCTCCTGCCAGGCCCATGAGGGGAAGACCCAGAGATGGTCTTCTGTATTCTTCTCCATATTTTTCCTTTTTCCTTCTATATTTTCTAACTCTTCCTAATAATAAATATTTCCTCCATCT
>NW_004624796.1:10518207-10596395 GCF_000247695.1 Heterocephalus glaber
TCTCTCTCTCTCTCTCTCTCTCTCACACACACACACACACACACACACACACACACACACACACACACACACCCCTCTTCCTCTTTTCCTCTTAAAAATAGCACTGGTGGGAGGAAGGCATTAAAGCAGCTGCCTGGAATCCATTCACTGCCTCCCCTGGGGCTGTGGCAGGTTGACCTGGAGGAAGAGAAACCAAGGTATGAATGGAGCTTGTGGGAAGACATCTTGGACAGAGCCAGGGGCTGTCCATGGCAGTCTGCTCTTTGGCTGAGGTACTACCAATAGTAAAATGGGACCCGCAGGGAGGTGGGTCCCCCCCCCCCCGAGAACGGCACACAGGGATAAAAGGAAAATGCTACATGGCTTAGATGTTCCTGCTCTGTGACAAATCCCACAAGCCTCCCTTTGAGACTCACCTGCTAGTCTGGACTAGTGATGTGAGTTAATCCAGTGTGACCATCTCATCCATGATGTTGGTCCGTTTATCAAAAGCTACCCTATTAAGATTTTTGTTTTGTTCTCCTTAAATTCCAAGAGATGAGCCTTCAGCTTGCTAGAGGAACTGTCGTGCTGAGCCCATGCTGTGCTTTCTGTCCTCCCCCTATATCCAAGGAAGGGACTGCATCATTTGAATGAAGGTCGTGGCTTGGATTAGGTTTCTTTCTCCCTCGCCATTGTTCTTTTTCTATCCCTGTTCTTTCTCCCTTCCTCCCATTGGGGCCGGGGATTTAGCTCAGTGGTTCCACCGCCTGCCTCGCAAGCTAAGGACCAGAGTTCCATCCCCGGTACCAAAAACAACAACAACAACAACAAAAAAAAAACCCAAAAAACCTCCCATTGGACGCTTCAGCTGATGGATAAGTTAGGCTGCCCACACCTTGGGCCCACAGCCCCTTTGCTAAGGTGCTAAATGATACAATTTGAGCCACCCACGGTTCCTTCCTGGACCCGAGCTTACTACAGCTGGGCTGGAACACTGGTGCAAGCGCTTCCCCCCTCACACAATGAACGCACCGGAAAAGTAGCTCATGCAGTATAGATGGCACATCACATGTGTTTTGGTCATGTTGGATCTGTTTGCTTTGTTGTTTTCAGGGTGTGATGTTGTTACAAGGCTCTGCTAGACCTTTCCTGAGGGACCTTATTCTAAGCCCGCACTGACTTTCACAGATTGGGGGTACAGCATGAAGACACAGGAAAAGTGGACCTGGGAGAAGTTGATCTCTGCTGCAGCATAGCTTGGGGAGAGCAGCTTGCTCCTTGGCCACTGTGCGTGATGGGCACATTGATGTCCTGATAACGTATGGCCCTTGCCTGCCATATCTGTTCAGCTCTCTCACTGACATTTACAACTTTTGCTCCCCAAAGTGACAACAGTTTGCAACAAAAGGCTGATCGATATCTGCACGTGGTGCCCAAGCACTGACTCAGTATAGGGGGGACATTCTGTCATCACAGAAGGTGTCTTTTTGAAGCCAGAGAGTTTGGCAAGTCTTTGGTGTGTACCCACGACCCTGGTTTACTGCAGTATGCTAATGAGGATGACTGGTGCACACTCTCAAGTTTGCTCTGTCCGTTTTCTTTTTCTTTTCCTGTTTTGTATTTGCCGGGAAGACCTTTTCATTGTGATTCTCTAGGGGGCTGCCTTTCCATTATGCACACAATTTTCAGCTAGCTCGTATAATTAGCCTGTACTGGTATTCTGTACAGCAAAGGTCTGGAGAGAGCAGGCACGAATTGCCCATTGTTAGGAGAGTGCTATTTTGCACACAGGAGACTAATTTCTTCGGTTGTATTGTCTATTGTCAGGAATCGTGGGTTCTACAGCTAGTGCTATTATTGACTTACAGGGGACAATTGGGAAAGCCATTCAGTGCACGGTGATAAAAAAAAAGTAATTTTATTTTCTTGGAAATAATTATTTAGCCGTATTTTCGTCACAGTCTGTTAAAGACTTAGAATTTTCTCTTTCTTCAGCCAATTTGTCCCTTTCAGGTTGCTAAAATAGAATTTAGGAAGACAAAGTTATAGAGGGAAGAAAATAGCACTCTTTCTCCACTAGTCATAACTATATTTTTGAATAAAAGAAAATTAAGCAGTCGCCATTAGGACAACCAGTGAGATAAGGTATTATGTGTCATAATTCTTTATTCTCTATTTAAGAACCTGAGCTCCAAGAAGGTGGGGCAGAGTCTTGGTCACAGTTCCATCCAGGTGCCTGTCGGTCCTGAGGATGAATTAATTGCTTAGGAAATACCTGTTGAATAAATAAATGAATAAATGAATGTGTGGATGGATGGATGGATGGATGAATTTCTTGGGGCTTCAGAACATTTTCTATGCCATCTCTTATTCCTAGATGTTAAAAAATTATCTGTAATATCATCAACTATACCACTTAAGATCCAAATTATAGCCCTTCTTGAGCATTCTCTGGCTTTGGGTGCTTCTCTTCCGTTCTTCCAATAATCCAGGGTCCCCTAAAATGTAGTTACATTAATTTGTATTTGGTCAGAGAAGATGAACTACTCTAACAAAATCTCTCAAAACTCAGTGTCTTAACACAAAACTTTATCCTCTCTGCTACAGTGTTTGATATTTCATCTGGATCAGGCAGCTGTGTCTGGTAGCGCTTCCTAGGGTGCTGACTCAGCAGTTCTGTCTCCTTCCTTCTTATCTTCAACAGGTGATGCCCCAGCTGGCTTGCTGCTAAAAGGGAAAATAAGTGAAAGCCTATCTTCCACACAGCCAGGAGAGGAGTCGAATTACCAGTCCTTCCCCTCAGATTCCCTTGGCTGGGTCTGGTGACTGGTGTTGGCCCGCAGAGTGGGAGCAGAGGTGATGTAGGGTTGGTGTAGGGGACTAGGGCCTGGCTAAGTAGCTGCTCTGCTCGCAGCAACTGCTTTATGCTATGGAAAGGGAGCACCCAGCCCGTAGTGGGCAGCTAGACATCTCTGCCATGTGTATAAGAGCTCTCCTGTTCCGATAGTCCTCTGACTACAGGCCCCTAAGGTGTCTCTTAATGTGGGAAGAAACATTCTTTTTAAACAGTAGCAAATGTAACACCTTCAAGCCCTTGAACAGTTTAAATAGTGTCCCCTTTGAAAGGATTTCTCTGGAACAGAGTATCAACTACTATAATTTGCTGCAAAATCATTAAGGCAGGGAAAGCTCACTTGTTTCTATATAGCTTTTGGGGGTAACATACAAATATGCAGAATTAAGATTGAGATCATCTGCTTTGCATCACTGCGGTGTGGCTTGAGCCATACTCTACCTGAGGAGTAAACATACTCGATGAGCTATTTGAGGCAGTCGTATTTGACAATTATGGAGAACACTAGAATTTTCTGGAAAATAGCTTTTTCACAAGGTAGCATAAAGATGCTAGCTGAATGTGCCCTTTTGCAGGTAACACCCAAAGAAAGTTAAAGTCTGGCCCTAAATGTTCTACATTCTCTCTTATCCCAGAGAGAACAACATAACCTGAATTGCTGCATGAAAGGAGGAGGCGTAAATTATGGCAGATCAAACTTCAAAAAGCCAGAGTGTGAGCAAATCACTTGACAGCCTGCTAACAAGGCAGGCATTCCTAAATTTCAGGATATCTGCCAGAAAGAAAGATTTTTGGTCGTATGTAAGATCTTTTGGCCTAGAATAATGGAGGACTTGTTTCTGTTCAGCTGTAAATCCGTGGCTCCTCAATTGCTTCCTAAAGTGATACATACCATAGTGTCTGTCTGCTCACCTCTGCCCTTTCAATTTGCCTTTTCTTTTTAAGAGTACTAAAATACAGCCCTCTTCCCTTTCCTGGTGGAGAGGAGTAGGCTGAAAAATAAGAAGTTAACACCAAACAGCGTATCTACCAAGATCGTCCATTCTTAGTGTCTTAAATTTCTCTTAGTAGCTTGTTTATTGACATGAAATTTTAAGTCGGGAGCCCTATGAGCGAGCACTGCTGCATCCCTGCTGCATGTATACCCAGAGTTATGCCAAATATGTTAAAAGGTCATTTAGCAACCCCCAGGATGTAGTTCAAAATAAACAATCACAGTCCAAGAGCCTGAAGGCATAGTTTCTTAAATTCACACACACACACACAGTTTTGTATATACTATGAACAAGTATGACTTTTATTTTTTTAAAGAAATCTAATTCAGTTTATCTTTTATTCTTATTATTTTAAATTAATTTTATTGGAGCATTTTAGATATACACGATGACCACATTCATCATAGGGAATTTGTGCCTGTACATGATGTATCTTGATGTTTCTTTTTTCCCCATTCCCTTCACCTCCCTTCAACCCCTCTTTCCCTCCTTATTTACACAAGCTTTGTTTCTGTCTTTTTCTTCTATTCTCTTTTTGTTCTTTTCCTTTCCCTCTTCACCCTCCCTTATTCTTCTTCCCATTTGAATATTTTCTGCCTATACTTTCCAGTACCTATTACACATTTTGGTCCTTATTTGCACTTTCAGTTTCTCACACCAGAAAAACAATATGATATCTAAACATGTGTCTGATTTATTTCATTTAAGAGTGTGGTCTCAAGGTGCATCCATTTAGCTAGAAATGTCTTAAGCTGATCCTTCTTTATGGCAGAGTAGTACTCCATTGTATTAAAAAACCCCATATTTTCTTTATCCATTTATCAGTTGATGGGCATTTGGTCTGTTTCTAAGATTTAGCTATTACGAACTGTGCTGCTATAAACCCGAGTGTGCATATATAGCTGTGGTATGATGCTTTTAATTCCTTCAAGAAGATACCCAGCAGGGGAATAGCTGGTTCAAATGGAACCTCTAGTTTTAATTTTTTGAAGAATCTCTACACTGATTTCCATAGTGGTTGCACCAGTCTACACTCCCACCAACAGTGGAGAAGGTTCCTTTTTCCCCACAACCCCACTAGTATTTGTTATTGGTTGATTTCTTGATAACAGCCATTCTTTCTGGAGTGAGGTGGAATCTCAGCATTGTTTTCATTTGCATCTCTAGAATGACCCGTGATGTTGAACATTTTTCATATATTCATGTGCCATTTCTACTTCTTCAACTGAGAAATGTGTATTCATCTGAGATGTCCATTTTTAGATTGGGTCTTTAAATTTGGAAGGGTTAATTTTTTGAGTTCTTTATATATCTTAGATATTAGTCTTTTGTCTGAGGAACAGCTGGCAAAAATTCTTTCCCACTCTGTGGGTTGTCTCTTCATTCTGTTGGTGGTTTCTTTTGCTGTGAAAGAGCTTTTTAATATAAGATCCCAGTTGTTGATTATTTTTGATGTTTCCTGTGTGATCGGGGTTTTGTTCATGAAGTCTTTACCTATACCAGTGTCTTCAAGAATTCTACTTATTCTGTTTGCCATCAGATTTAGTGTTGTTCTTGTTTTAATAGTTAGATCTTTGATCTGTTTCGATTTTTGCTTGGTGCATGATGAAAGATATGGGTCTAGTTTTCATCTTTGGCATGTGGAAAGCCAGTTTTTCCAACATCATTTATTAAAGAGGCTATCTTTCTTCCAGTGAAGATGTTTGGCTCCTCTGTCAAAGATGAGATGGCTGAGTATGTCTTTAGTCATTTCTGCATCTTCTAATCTGTTCCATTGATCCTCGGGTCTGTTTTTTGGCCATTACCATGCTGTTTTTATCACAGTAGCTTTGTAGTACAGTTTCAACTGAAGGATTGTGATGTCCCCTGCCTTGCCTTTGTTGCCCAGAATTACTTTTGCTACTCTAGGTCTCTACTAGTTCCAAATAAATTTTAGGATTGTTTTGTCTAATTCTGTGAGATATGCTATTGGTATTTCAATCAGGATTGCTTTAAATCTAATAACAATTTTGGAAGTATGGCCGTTTCCACTATATGGTTCTGCCTACCCAAGAACAAGGGATATCTTTCCATTTTCTGAAATCCTCTTTGATCACCTTTTTCAGAGTACTGTCATTTTCAATGTAAAAGTCCTTTCAATGTAAAAGTCCTTCATTAGATTGATTCCTAGGTATTTCATTTTCTTTGGATACTATTGTGAATGATGTTATTTCCCTCTTCCAGGAATGAATTTGGGAATATTGCTTCCCTTTAAATTTCACTAAAGAGTTTGAGAAATAGTGGCGTTAAGTCTTCTCTGAATTTCTTGTAGAATTCAGCAGTGAATCCATCAGGATGTGGGCTTTTCTTTGTTGGTAGATTTTTAATTACATCTTCAACTTCACTGACTGATATTGGATTATGTAGAATTTTTTTATCTTGTTGATTCAGATTTGGTAATTCATATGTATCAAGGAATCTGTCTATTTCTTGTGTTGAAGATGTACTCCGGTTTTCCCCCCATTTTCCTTGTGCTCTTAGAAACTGGCTGCCTTGATTATATTAATTGGTTGCTTCTTACCCTCTGGCTTCTGGTTAGGGTCAGCCTGTGGAAGTAATTGGCAGAAGAGTGGAAGGTGGAAGGAGTTTGGAGTATTTGTCCTCTGGACCTTGGTAGGCTCCAGTTCGGGATGACCGCCTCCTCCACCACATGCCACACCTTCTGGTGCTCTTCTTCACCTGCGACCATACCTCTTTTTGGGTAACTGTAGATGTGGGGTTAAGCATCTCTCCTGCATTACCTTGTTGCTAGCCTGAGTGCTTCAACAATCTGTGGAGCCTTCTGCACACCTCATCCCAATGCTTTGTGAAGAGATGTTCCATCTCCTCTTGGTTGGCTAAGGGTATTCACTGCTCGCAGCATTTCCTAGTCTGTGTCTTATGTAATTAATACCAGTATGCCCAAATTTAATTATCTAGGACACACAAAGTATTTTTTGTTAAAAAATCAATGTCTGACTTTTTCTAATAATGCAGTTGGCACTTTAGAGATTACGCTGTGGCTGTGAAGAAGTACATTGGCATCTTTAGGAGTTAATCTCTGTAGCTACTTTGTAGTATTTATTTAACTTGTTTGAGGGACATTAAAAGTTATGGAGAGAATTAAAAAGTTTGAGATCCCTTTGTCCCATGCCGATTGACAGTACTGACGAATCCTGATTAGGAGTTAGCACCATGCTGAGTTGAAAACCAATGAAAAGTGAAGTTTCCCATGAGTGGGTGAAATGCTGGCACTACAGCATGGCTCCAATCAGCTTAAGGACCATATTCTTCTCTTTGTCTAGCTTTCACAGTCATCAGCTGTGGCTTTACAAAGTATTGCCCACTGGAAGTGATTGGTCATGACTGAAAATCTTGTAACACTGTAATCTTTTGCAGAATTTATTTTCTTGTGGAGCTGGAGCTCTTCATAGGACTTGGTACCAGCTACAAAAGACTTTTTGATCTGAACAGAGCATCCTGCAGAAACCTACTGATATAATAGATGTAATGTTCCTGGGTTATAATATCAGAAAGAAGAAGTGGGCTTTGCACCATGAGGAAATGTTGTAGGGAACTAAATCAATGTCTCAGGTGGTTGAGTGGGACTAATAAATGACTATGCCCAAGTTAACTTTGAGACCCTTAATAACTACCCAATCAATATTTAATGTTTCAATTAACCACGAGTTAGAGCACTTAAAAAGCCCTCTTAATGTCTAAATTGAGACCAAACTAGTCTCAGCATGTAGGCCTTTATCTTCAGAGACATTTCTAAAAAACAAATGATTTTAATATAATGTTTACTTTCTGTCATTTAGTATACTACTTATAATGTGTCTCACCTTGAATAGTCAATAATGATTTAAATAGGCATTGTTTATTATTTCAAAAGTAATTTGCCCTTTTTTTAGTGTGATGTATTGTATGTCTTAAGACCAGAAAATGCTTGTGATGGGATTAATGCTCAGTTTCACTGTGAAAACAGATGAGATGCACTATCATATATCGGAAAGAGAGCCGGAATGTGGATCAAAAGATGTTAAGTTTGGTTCTTATCTCATCTATATACAATGCAATATTGAGAACGCGGTTTACCTTTCCAGAAACTTTAGTTTGTCTTCCACAAACATGGAAGTAATAATCATAAATAGAGCTGTCTTCCAAGATTTTAGGGTGAAGTCTGTACTTCATAAAGTCAAATGCACCCTAAATGGAAATGTGCAGAAAGTTGGGTGTGATTTAGAGCATTTTACTTAACAGGCAGCTTTTGAAGAGATACATTTATTTCACCATTTGGTTCATACTTGTAGCAAACGTATGGTCTTTCCTTCTCATATGATTTTTCTCCTGCCACCTTGGTCCTGCCCTATAATTGTGATGTTCTGTGGCAGTCTTAATTTTCAAAAACTGCTGCTTGGTGATTTGTTTTTCATTAGAAAAGGATAAGCATTTGGGAAATAAAAACTCCCTTTGATATTCCATATTCGTCAAGGTTTCCCTTTATAATATTAGAGGATAATGCTTCATTTCTAGATTAGACATACTACAGACTCTTCAACACAGCAATTTCAGGCAGTACATAGTTTGAGTACCCTCTTCTCATTGAAAAATGGCCAGAAGTATTTTCTTCTTGATAATAGGTGGGTGGAGCCAGGGATTTAGCTCAGTGGTTCCACCGCCGGCCTCGCAAGCACAAGGTCCTGAATTTGACCCCCAGTACCAAAAAAAAAAAAAGATAATAGGTGGTTGTGCTATAGTGAGCTCACTTGATTTTAAATATCAGTGATTATTAAGCCCAAAGCCATTTTTGGCAGCTACTTGAGCAGTAAAATTAGAAACATTATGATTGACATCTTTCACTATTAAGTTAAATTGGAGCCAGGTACAATTTATCAGAGAATGTATGTCATTAAGGCAAAATGTTTTAAAGGCCGTATATATTTTACAACACACATCTCTTCTAATTGGCAAGAGATGACAGTTTTTCTGTACCAGACTAGACTGGATATTCAGGCAAGAGCAATTTTGGTACTGGAGATCGACCTCCAGACCTTGTGCTTGTGAGGCACGCAGAGGCACCACCGAGCTAAATCCCCGGCCCAAGAGCCATTTTGAAATGGCATAAACTCTGTAAGTAAGCCAGAGTAAAAGTATACCGAACTCAAGAGCTTTTGCACAGAATGACGGTGGAAATAAAGTCACCTTTCATTTTCTGAGGTAATAGTTGCTGCCTATACTCTGTATGATAGTTTTGTTTAACCCGAGGTTCGGACCACTCTGGATCAGTCCTGCTTGACGCCAGGATCAGGTCCTTCCTGAGCTCCCGGCCAGGCCCCAGTAGGGCTCAAACTGTGGGAATATTGAATGGTGGTGAATTAGGGCAACACTGAATAATTCACGCAGAGTATAGGAGCAGCAGGGAGCTCAGTCATGTTTAACACCTAGCTTGGGCCAAGAGGAGCAGCAGATACCCTTGGCTTCTCGCATTTGCCAGTTCCTATGATGTAAATACTCCCACATGGCCACTTGCAAGCACCAATGGTTTGACAGCCTACTCACAGCATTCCTGAAAGTTTCACAGTCTGCTTGTACGAGGCGGCTGTATACAGTAGTGAGAGAAAGCAGGACGGAAGGAAAGAGAGACTGGCTCCACCCACCCCACCCCAACACAGAGGGTTGAGAAAGATGACTCTCTAGTCCAAGAGTTAGCCAGGAATCCAATCAATCAATCAATAAAAAGGTAAGGATGTGTTGCATTCCCCGTTTTTAAGTTGCAGATGTTAGATTTCTATCACATAGCAACAGCATCCCCCATTGCCTGTGTGAACAGCTCGGCAAATTCTTCATTGGTCACCATCCCCGGGAGCTCAGAGGAAGATGAGTACAGTTAACATATGTGTTTCTCGTGGAAAGAGGGTAAAAGTCGAGCAGGAGACTATGCATGCCGCCTTTAATGCTAAGGGAGAGCAGCCAGATTGACAGCGGTGACTGACTCGCTGTGGAGTGTAATGTGAGAATTCTCCAGCAGTACATTGAAAGAGGGCTACGTGTTCTTGTAGTAAGGTGATGTGAGGGTAGTGCTGCGGTGGAAGTCACGCCTGGAAAAAGTTATTAAGTAAAAGCCACAATCCACCGCATAAGGAAATATTCGGTTCTTTTTGGTGCCAAGGATCGAACTCGGGTTCTCGCGCATGCGCAGCAGGCAGCGAAACCACTGAGCTAAATCCCCGGCCCCGCATAAGGAAATACTGCTTTGAACTTATTCAGAGTTGTTTATTGGCCTGATTGGATTTCGCTTTTGTACTGAAACATTTCCTAGGTTAACAAGAATAAACCACATGTCTTAGGGATTGTACCTGGCTAGAAATGGTCAGATATCAAAATCCTGAGGGAAGGGAGTAGAGTAGGAAACCAACGCATGAACTCATAATGAAATTAAACGTGAGAGAGGTTGTTGTGGAAAGATTGGTCAGGGCACTCTGAGACTCATGGGAGTTGGCATCTTGGTCACCTAGGGGATTTTGAAAAGCATATCAATTAAACTATACTCTAGGTTCGTAGTAACTAGAATTTCATATTTGGTATTTTAGATCCATAACAATGGCTCTAAAGTAGTACTTATTATCTTAGTTACATATCACGAGAAATAAAATTTACAGTACAATATTGAACATTTTTCAGGGTTTTTTGAGCAGTAAATAATGTTAAGTGAACCCCAATTTAAGGGAATAGTTTGAAGGGTCTTGGCATATTTACACTATCACCACAGTCAAGATTATGAACATATCCATCACCCACAAAAATTATCTGATATTCTTTTGTAATCCATTCCTCTCTCTCACTGCCTTCTCACCTCTGCCTGCCAGCCCCATCCCCAGGCAACCCTTCCTAGGCTTTGCTACTGTGGACTAGTTTGCATTTTCTGGATGCAGTCTGCATTGTGTATTCTTTTTGTGTCTGACTTCTTTCGTTCAACATAATTATCTTGAGATTAATCCATGTTTTTGCAGGTATTCATAGTTCATGTCTTTTTAAGGCTGAAAAAAAGCAACAATATTCCATTGTCATGTAAATATCACAATTTGCTTATCTGTTCATCTCTGGATAGACATTTGGATTGTTTTCAATTTTCCACTTTTACAAATAAAGTTGTTTTCAACATTGGTGTTCAAGTCTTTGTATGGGCATATGTTTTCATTTCTCTTGGGCAAATACCCTAGAAGTGGAACAGCTGGGCTGCAAGGTAGGTTGATAAAGGAATTGCCAAATGCTTTCCAAAGTAGTTATATATTTTATTTTTCACCAGACGTGTACGAATGTTTTAGTTGCCCTACTTCTTGCCAATATTTTAATATGTCATCTTTTCAATTATGGCCACTCTAGTGGATGTATAATGCAATATCATTGATTTTCACTTACTTTTCCCTGGCAACTAATACATGTTTTCATGTGTTTACTTGCCACCTATATTTGGTGACATGTCTGTTCAAATCATTAGCCCAATTTTTAGTTATTTGTCTCATCATTGAATTGTAAGATTTTATATTCTGAGTGAAAATTCTTTATCATATATATATTACATATATACATAAAAACATATGTAGTACAAATGTTTTTTCTTAGTCTGTGACATGCTTTTTCTTTTTCTTTATATTGTTTTTCTAAAAAATAATTCAATTTTGATGTTTAGTTGGTAGATGTCTACTTTTATAGTTTGTACATTGTGTGCATGATATCTGTATCACAATGTCACTAAGATTTTTTGTTTTCTAGGTTTCCAGTTATAGCTCTTATGTTTAGATTAATGACTCGTTTTGAGGTAATGTTTATATGTGGAGTAAGAATTGAGAATTTCTTGTTACTCTCTTTAGGTAACTATTTAGTTGTTCCAAAAATGTTTATTGAAAAGATTATTCTTTTTCCGCTGACCACATTGAACAGCTTTATTTCTGAATTTCCTGTTCTTTCAGTATTGATTTTTCTCTGCTCTGATTATTGTTGTGCTATAGTAAGTCCTGAAATCAAGTAGTATACCTCTTCCAACTTCATTTTAAATTTTCTTATTTTGTTGACTGTTACAAATCTTTGAAACTTCTGTATGATTATTGGAATCAGCTTCTTAGTTTCAACAGAAAATACTTAATTTCAACAGAATTTGATTAAAATTGTGTCAACTCTGTAGATAAATTTGGAGGAAATTGACAATCTTGGGTCTTCTCGCCAATGGACATGAGAGGTGGCTTCATTTATTTAATTCTTTAGTTTCTCTGGGCAACATTTTGTACTCTTCAGTCTATAGACCTTACATATCTTTGGTCAGCTTTGTTACTATTTCATATTTTTCATGTTATAAATGGAAATGTTAATTTTGGTTCCAATTATTTCTTGCTAGTGTTTAGAAATCTAATTGATTTAGTACATTAAGTTTGTTATCCTAAATTATTAGTTCTATAGCTTTGTTGTAGATTCCTAGAATGATCATTTCATCTCTGAATAATAATTTTACTTCTTTCTTTTAAATCTAGAAGGCTTTCCTTTTCCTGCCTGATTGCACTGATTAGAGCTCCATACAGTGTTGAACAGAGATTATGAGAGTGGATATTCTTCTACTATGTTCCTGATCTCAAGGAGAAAGCATTCTGTCTTTTACCATGAAGTATGATCTTAGCTGTAGATTTTTTTGTAGCTGCCTTTCAGTAAGCACAGTACACTGAATGTGTTAACAGTTTGTGTCATGGTTGAATGTTGGATTAGGTCAAATGTTTTCTCTCACATATTGAGATTCTCATTGGGTGTCTCTCTGATATTATATTACTATGGTAAGTTGCATTGATTGATATTCTAACAAATCAATCTTACATCCCTGATATACATACCCATTTAGTCTTGGAACTTTATCATTTTAACATGTCATTGGATTCAGTTTCATAATATTTTGCTGGGGATTTTTACATCTATGTTTATAAGGGATATTTATCTATAGTTTTTCTTTGAATATTTTCCTCTAGTTTTGCTGAGTAACACTGTTCTCATAGAATGAATTGGGCAGTGCCCCCACTCTTTCAATTTTTTATAAGAGTTTATGTAGTCTTGGTATTAAACGTTTGATAAAATTCTCCAGTGAAGCCATTTGGGCCTGGTGTTTTCTTTGTGACAAGGATTTTAATTATAATTTTATAATAATTATAAGACTATCCATGTATCTATTTCTTCTCTAGTGAGTATTGGTAGTTTGTGTCTTTCAACAAGTATATCCATTGCATTTAAGTCAGTCAAGTTTTGGGTGTAATTTATTATACTGTTGTTACACCCGAAGAATTGCTGACACTGCATCTTCTCTCATTCCCATTATTGATCATTTGTTCACTCTCACTGTTTCTTCATCAGTGAAGCAGGAGGTTTATCAATTTTATTGATATTTTCCAGCAACCAGCTTTTGACTTCGTGGATTCTTTTCTTATTATTTCATTGATTTTAGATACTGCCCTACTTTTTCATGGCAATAGTCCTTGCTCGGGAATATTATTTTTTTCATGGTACTATTTCTTGCTCAGAATCTACTATGAATATAGCCACTTCAAATTTTTCTTAATCAGATCTACTGTGGTGCATCTTTCCCCATCTTTTTGCTTTAACGTACCTGGTTATTTATATGAAATGGACTTCTTGTAGACAACATATAATTAGTTCCTCTTGTAAAAGTCTAACCCTACATCCTCTGCCTTTTAATTGGTAGTCTAGAGCATTTACATTTAATGTGACTATTCACATGGTTGGATTTGAATCTACCACCTTGCTATTTATTCTCTATTTGCTTGTTTATGCTTCTTTTCCTTCTTTTTCTGTTTTCTTTTTAATTATTTTTATGATTCCATTTTTATGGCTTTGCTAGTTTTTACTGTTTGCTTTAGATGGAGTACACATCTTTTTCTTACTATAGTCTTTCAAATTATTTATTCCTCATTCTTCCTTCCCATCCCCAGCCAATGCCTTTGTTCCATAGTTGTTAAATCATGTGATTTTTGCCTATAACTCTCCAACATTATATTATTGTATTCATTTTGAACTGTTATCTTTTTAAAGAGACTTAGAAAATAAGAAAACATTTCTCATATGTTTTTACATATTATATTTCTAGAGCTCTTCATTGCGTTCTGTCAGTTCAGATACCAATGTGGTTTCATTTCTCTTCTGCCTTAAATAATCCCTTTAACATTGCTTATATTGTACATGAATTATTTTGGCTTTTGTATGTCTTACAAAGTCCTTATTTTACCTTCACTTATGAAACATTTTCTAAGTGTAGAATTCTAGAGAGATAGTATCCCTCAAATTCCATTCTGTATTTGAATATTTCTTTTCCACTGTCTTCTAGCCAGCATTGTTTCTGACAAGAATTCTGAGGCCATTTCTATTTCTGTGTTTTGGTATATAATATGATTTTTCTTTAATTGCTCTTAAGGTTTTCTCTCTCACTTGTTTAAAGAATCTTATTTTTATGTGTCTTGTTTTTGTTCGTGTTTCTCGGGTTTGGGGGTTGGGGAGCTTTTTAGATCCTTGGATTTATAGCTTTCATTAAATTTGGAAAAATGTTACCATCATTTCTATAATTTTGTCTCCTCTATCATACTAGAAATACAATCACACGTATATTCAACCATTTGAGTTTGTCTCACAGCTGACTGTTCTTTGTTCATTTTTCACATGGTTTTAGATTTTCAGTAGTTTAAATATTTAGACTAAATAGCTAAATCTTCAAATTCACTAATCTTAGCTCTACATTCTGAAAAATTTTACTTATTTTTCATCTAATCAGTACCATTGAAAAAAAATCAAACTCTGGCACATTTAGCTTTATAGTAGGGTGTTTTGCATTTCACTTTTCATATCATGTTTTATTTTGGTAACATAAAATTCGACTGCACTTCTCACTGACTTTATTAAATAGTAGTATTTGGCCTTCATCCCTTTCCGTTTTCTCTTTAGTTGAGCTTTGTGAAAAAACAATTCTTTGGTTACCTTGTTTCATAGGCCCTTGTATACATAGTACTATGATTGTTGTCAGTACCACAAGATTTAAATCCAAACGTTGATGGTAGACACAACTTCTCCAGACAGGAGAGAGTCACGGTGTTATATCTCTCTTAAAGAGCCAGAATAGAAAGCTTTGGGTAAGTTGATAAATGTGTCTTCTTTTGAGGTTCAACAGTGACTTGCAAAAGAGTTTCTGGGTGACCACCATATGAAGAGACAGGCAGTGTACACTTAGCTAGGAAATGCCACATCTAGACAAAGCCTGGTCGGGCCAGGGATTTAGCTCAGTGGTTCCAGCGCCTGCCTCGAAAGCACAAGGTCCTAAGTTCAATCCCTCCCCGGTGCCAAAAATTAAAAAAAAAATTAAAAACAACAACAACAAAGGTATTTGGGCCGGGGATTTAGCTCAGTGATTTCGCTGCCTGCTGCGCAAGCACAAGGAAGCGAGTTCGATCCCTGGTACCAAAAATAAAATAAAATAAAATAAAATGAAATAGACAAAGCCTAGCGGTCTCAAGTTGCTTAGTCTACTAAGGCAAGTCCTAGGACCCATGGGAGTGAGCTAAATATGTTAGAGTTGGCAGCCTGTGTATCATAAAACTATTTTTAATTCCTCTCAGTGGTAGCTGTTTGCGTTCCCTCTCCTTTAGTATTTAATACGGTCTTGAGATTTTTAGCTTTTCTCAGCTGGATCGGTGGAAACTAAAGGAAAATATTTTTGATTCATGTTGGTAGCATCACCCCAGGGAAAGAAATCCATGAAGAAGGCTAATTTCAGGGAAAAGGAGTTGCTTGGTTGACTACAATTCATACCGAGGAGAAATTGTTTCAGAGGGTAACTTTGGAGAATCTTCATTGTATTTATGTGTGCTTGGAAATGAATTTCCAAGACTAGTCTTCTACTCTCCCTTTCCTTCCCCACCCCCAGGAACGTGTATTCTCTCCCATTCTTATACACCTTTGGTCTATAATGGTTGGCAACTAATGACTAAGAGGTAAACTGAAAGAAAATTTAAGGATTTTTTCTCAATCAAAGAGTCATTTTTATTTCAAATGAGCACTCCTAAAGACTAAACAGTATTCTCTGTTTTAGGAATTAATATTTAATGGTGGAGTTCTGATAGAAGGAGATCTATTGGGGACTTAGAATCCTACCCCACGCTGCTTGAATGGTACCCACTGTGCCTACAGGTTTTTATATCTATATACATCTCTCTTAGCTTAGCCCAATCTGGTTTTTGTTGGTTTTTTTTTGTACCGGGGATCGAACTCTGGACCTTGCGCTTATGAGGCAAGTGGCGGCACCACTGAGCTAAATCCCCAGCCCCCAATCTGTTTTTTTAAAAAATGTACTGTTCAGGGCTGGGATTTAGCTCAATGGTTCTGCCACCTGCCTCACAAGCGCAAGGTCCAGAGTTTGATCTCCGGTACCTAAAAAAATCAAACCAAAACAAAAAAATGTACTGTTCAAAGTTAAAACTTCAGATAGCTATTTGGGGAAAATTTTGTCTGTACCTCCCAAGGTAATTATCAATTTAAAGTCTGAAAAAATGATGAACTGTGTATTTATGATAAGCATCTATAAAATATTATTGTTTGTCAATGAATTAAAGCTTAGATGAAATGACTATAAGATATATAGTTGAGTTGGTATTCCATGATGGTTTATAAAGCTTGGTTTATGAGATGGACAATTTATGAATTTCTAAACCAACACAATAATTATTTGCAAGTTGCATGTTCTTAAATGTTTTGAAAAGAGTATGATATTTAACTTTTTCTACTTTACTATGTTTCAGAAAAGATGTAGAGGGATAAAATGAGTAGATTTTAGAACGGTTCTCTAAGAAACAGTACATGAGACCTTTATTTTCTAATTACATTGCCATTTGACTCCTTTGGGGGCTTTCTCAAAGAGAAACCATGCAATATTTAAGCTCAGGTGTCTAATTTATTTCACTTAACATTACGGTCTCAAGGTGTATCAGTTTTCCTACCATGACTTAGTTATCTTTATGGCAGAGTAGTACCCCATTGTGTGTAAATATCACATTTTCTTTATCCATTTATCTGTTGATGGACATACAGGCTGTTTCCAATATTAATCTTTTAGGAATTGTGCTGCTGTACACGAGTATGTATGGATCGCTGTAACATGATATCTTTAACTCTTTTGGGAAGATACCTAGAAGGGAAATAACTGGGTCGAATAAAATTTGTAGCTTTAGTTTTTTGAGGAATCTCCATACTTATTTTCATAGTGGCTGTACTGGTTTACACTCCCACCAGCAATGGAGAAGGGCTTCTTTTTCCCCACAGCCTCATCAGCATTTGTTATTATTTGATTTCTTGCTGGTGGCCATTCTCTCTGGGGTAAGATGGAGTCTCAGTGTTGCTTTAATTTGCATTTCTCTCACAGCCAGCAATATTGAACACTTCTTCATGTATTTCCATTTTTATCTTTTAGATATTCGGAGAATGAGTACCTTCAAATGATCACGAATATACAAAGCTGTCCATGGAAACGACAAGCAGAAGAATTTGAGAACTTCAGGTAAAAGGATTTTTCAAAAACAATATGAATGGAAAAAAATGTTTTGCTCATTTGCTTTTTAGGAAAAAGGCAACATGTTGTTAAAATAAAACTAGAACTAGGGGCCTCCTGGCCATCAGGGTGATTAATTTTAAGACCTTTTTGTGAGACATGGGATTCCATCCCAGTTCCGTACACAGAAATCAGAAGTTTTGCTACTGGGATTAATTACAAAAATTGAAACTTTGAAAGAAAGTCTTTAAAATGCTTTTTATTACATTTTAGAAGATGTCACTTATTTGTACCATTTCTATTTGGAATCTGTTTGTTTATTTTATAATTAAAAGGCGTGGCATTAGAGAATGTTTGGAGTACATAAAAGGGAGAAAATCATCCATAACCCTATCACTTGAGAACAAAACCTGTTTGTGCTTTTTTGCATATACTCTTCCATTTTTTCATTGGCTTCTTCATGCAAGCAATCTTCTGGAGTGTGTGTTGTTCCACTCTAGGTAATAACCTACCGACAAACCATCAACCCGGCAAAATTAGGCTTACAGTTGATCACTAAAGAAATACCTGTCACAGGCACAGAGGCTCATGTCATTCATCCCAGCTACTCTGGAAGCTGAGGCAGGAGGATTTCAAGTTTGAGACCAGCCTGGGCAATTTCGTGAGAAGTTGTGTCAAAATAAACAATAAAATAAAAAGGCTGGAGATGTAACTCAGTGGAAGGGCACTTGCTTAGCATGTGCAAGGTTCTGGGTTCAATCTCTAGCATTGTCAGGCAAAACAAGACCAAGCAAACAATCAAAGAACAATTCTGTTCAAGTAGTATGCTGGATGGATACTTATTTGGTGCCCCTTCCTCAATACTTCCGAATATGAGAGCTAGGCCAGTTACCTCTGTGCTTGACTGATGTAGACCTTTGTGGGTTCTACTTTGTGGGCTCTACTTGGTTTTATTTTGTTGCCACATTCTGATTCTCTCCTGTGCACCCCAGTCAGGGTTTGAGCTGTGTTAAATTGTTTTATCATATTGCAATCAAGGGGCGTGCCTCTGTCTTCACTTGTTCATATTTTCAAAGTTGACTTTAAGCAGTAAGTCTTAAAAAATCTTCCTAATGAGACTCTGCTTCCTTCTAAAGTACTCTAGGAAGTACCTGCTGCTTGGTTTTCCTTTCTGTGGGAAGCCAGATCTTCTTTTGTCCCTGTTCTGGCGGTTTATGCTGGTGTGGTTAGAGAAACTGCTTCTGATTCTGCTATCAGTATCAGAGGGGTCTGGTCAGCCCTCTTCGGGTGAAAAAGTAACTTTCTGTTTGGGTCAAAACTAAAAGATTTCTTCCCTACATTGGGCAGACACATGGATATCAAGCCTTCCTGCATCCTGGCTGTCATTTCAGAGTGAGAGGCCAGAAAAGGGATTCAAGTTTAACTATTTCATATTTTCTGCCACACAATCCTATTCAAGACTATTCAGAGATCCTATTCAGAGATCTTAGTGGCAGGGGGACCTGAAAGAAAGTTGCACATTCATAATCTGAACTACCACAGGGCCAAGAGTGGCAGCAGAGTCCGATTTTGAGAGACCGTTCACTGAGTAGGCAAAAAAAGAAGAGGTTACTGAGCTATTGGGCAATTGAAGATCCATCCAGACAATTATCTGTAAAGACGAGTGAGTAGTGAGAGTAGAAATCAAAGTAGGGGTAGAGGAGCTTTTAATTCCACCTGTTAAATTGATTCAGGACAAACCTCCTGAGGGTAAAGCAAACAAAACGAAGTACCCTAAAACCCATTTGAAGGCTTTGGGAAGCTACTGGCACAGGGAGGATTTTCAGGACTGGGATCCAAAGGAAGAGGAAAGCCAAGAGAAGCCAGCCCAGCATTTGGGGCTGCACTTTCTCAGGAGGAACTTGCACAGTGTCCTTGTGAAGTGGCTCAGTGGCAGAGAGGCTGAGCAGGGCTTCCGGCAATCCCGAGAAAAGGACAGTTCTCAAATCCTCAGCTGGATTTAAGAGAGCTGCCCTTAGTCTAATGGAAGCAAAAGTAATCCTCTCTGGAAGGAAGTAACATTATTCAGAGCTTTAAGTGATTTCTGCAACTTTTCTTAAATAATGTCTGATTCAAAAAAATATTTTCTCTTTAAAGAGTTTTCTTTCTCTGTCTCCCTTCCTCCCTCCATCTGTTCCCCCCTTTTCTCTTCCTTCCTTCCTTGCTTCCTTCCTTGCTTCCTTCCATCCTTCCTTCCTTTTTTAAAAAACAAAAATCAGCAGTCTTTTAAAATCCAAACCTGCATGAGCATCTGAGCTGGAGACTGATGGGTAGGAGTCACATGATGGATGATACATTTCCCCTCAGTACTGTCTCAGTATAAAAGTGCATCAGTAACCATGACAGTTGCCCGATGGCCTGTCCATCTCTAGGGCCAACTGAAGTAAATATCTGTGGCTATGCCACTTATGGTTTGTCGTCATTCAAGAGAATAATCATGGTGACATTTATTTATTTACTTGAATATGTATTATCACATTTATTTTATAGATACACTATATTTGTAAGCTAAATTACATAAACTCTCAAAAGAAGTCTGGCAATTAAATCCTAATAAATCATCCACTTTTCTAAATTTTTTACTAATACAGCTGGCCAAATCTGAGAGTCTCTGCCTATTTATAAAACTAGTATTATAGAAACATCCTCTGTTATTATAGATGTCAAGTAGCTAAATAGCTTTCCATTTTATTTATTTATAGCATTTTATATCAAATTGAAGGAAAGTAAAACGTGATCCTTAAAAAGCAATAATTTTAGCAGCTATTGCAAAAGGTACGTTGAACTCTGAAGAATGGGAGCAAAATGAATATATTCTAAATCCATTTGTAACCCAGTTGTTGAAACTTTCTACAGCTGACACCTGGGGCCTATTTGAAAACTGTGGGACTCCTGCAGTCAAATGGTCTAAATATAAGAGAGCTTCAAAGTTATTTTTCTTAAATAAACATGCTACTTGCTAACAAAATGAGTGATATAATGCTGTGTATAAAAGAGGGGCTCAAAAAATAGTTATTAAATAAATGGATGCCTGAAAGTAAACAAGAAAAATGCAGGGTTTCTTTACTGATCTCAAAGAATTTAACCATTGTCAGTTTGGAAAGACAAAAAACAAAAATATGAATATTGATGATTTAATGCCAAAATGACTTGGATAAATTCTGTGATATATCAGTACAAGATCACTGTGGGGTAAAATCTGCTGAAACATTTTGTGGAAAGGGGCAAGACTTGAGCTGTAGCTCTGGGGATGGACAGAGCACAGGGAGAGACCAATCTGAGAATAATGAGGTCAGGAATAAAGGGCAGTTAGTTTCAAGGCCAGCAGGGTGGGAGCCATGAACTTGTACTACAGCGTACTAGGGATAAAAGGAGGTAAGTGTAGAAAGATGGAGACGGTCTGATGATGCAGAGTGCTTTAATTATCAAAGCCCATAGGGATTCTGCAGATACCAGGAACCCAGTAGAGCTATTCCCAGCAAGGGAGTTATATGATGAATTTATCATTCTAGGGAAAGTATTCAGCCAGCATAATGTGGTGTGAATTGGAGCGTTGGGAGGGAGGGAGTTCGTAGTCCAAAGGAGTCAGGGTAGTTAGAGGCTGGTTGTAGAAATGACCATAGAAATTGAGAACCTAAGCCCTCAGTGGTTAGCTATGAAAATATCAAGGGAGTGACCCTTGGTCATGAGCTCTTTGGGAGATGGTCTGTCCTATCTTTGCATCTCCAGTGCCCATCGTATAGATGATGCCCAAGCAATGGTCACATATCTGAAGACTTGGTAGGACTTGGTTGCTTATTAACTTCCAGTTCTGTACTTAAAGGAGAAAAAAAAGAACAGAGTCATATAAGAAATCTTGGGTCTGGTTAACTGGAAGAATCATGCGGCTACAGATAAATAGCAAGATTTCAAAGGGAAAATGCCTTTGGGAAGACAGCCCATTCTGTGTTTGAGCTGACTCTGAGACACCTGAATATACAAGATCTTTCTTTGGTCTGGGAACAAAATACATTTTTAGAGAAAATGGACTCTCCCTAGAAAGAAAAACAACTGTGTTTAAAGGTGTCTTAGGTAAGAAGTAGGCCTCTAAAATCTGTGTTCTCAGCAATTCTTTCTTTTGTGCCATGCAAGACTCTGACTTGTTTTTATAGATTGATAAGCTTCTTTCTATTCTATGTGGAATTGTGAGTCTTACAGCTTTGGAGCCTGGTGTTTATGCCTCTACATCCCTGAGCCTTTACCTGGAAACATGAGAGGTTTAACTGGAAAGTTTTAAAACCCAAAGTCCATGTGAGAGGGTTATTAAGTCCCTTGAGATCATGTATGGAATTTTGTAGATATTTCTGGGGAGAGGATCTATAACACTTACTAGTTTCTCAAGGAGTCTAGGACAGCCCAGATGAACTCAAGTATTTCCCAGGACTCTTCTGCATTTGAAGCTCTGTCTGCTCTGAGGTTGGATTTTTTATTTAACCATTCCTGTAGCCATTGTTATGACCAGCCAAGGTGTGGACCTGGCTCCCATTTACACGCTCTCTCTCCTTCACACATTCTAAGTTTCAGCTGAGAATTGGTATTTTGTTTGGTTTAGTTTTATGAGGTTCTAATTGACCCTAGGGAAAGGATTTAAGTAAGAGTTAAAGATACTTGCCCTTTTTTTCTTTGTTCCTAATTTCACTTACGAATAACTGTACAAACTCAACACCATTGAGGTTTTGCCTTCTGTGCTTTTAAATGCACTTACTGATTTTCCTGTTAGAAATACCAACCCCATCACCATCCAATACACAGGATAATTTGTGGAATGTCTATCTGGATTTCAATCTAAGAAGCGATTTCTCTTCCCAGGCCCTCCTGCTCACTTTTAGAAAGTGACGGCTAATCATTTGCTTAAGTGTGACACCCAGGCACTTGAGAATAAATCAAGATGCTTAACTTGAAATTAAACTTCATACGAAGTGCCTCCTACTCTTCCTTCCCCTCTTGCACTACTTCACCCTTGAAAATGCCTTTGTGGACCTCTGGAAACGTCTGGTAAACAGATTTTATCCCAGCAGAAGATCTTTGCGCTTCAGTAGTTAATCTTAAATTCCCTAGGTAACTTGCATGTTAATTACTGCATTAGCTTTCTTTGAATGCTTTTCTAACTTAAAAGAATTGTATTTATTTGTGTAACCAATTATGGAAATAATAGGTACACAGCAATGCTGCTTAATTTTCAGGTTACTTTCACATTTTTTCCCCAGAAATATATACACTTATTTTGTTTTTAGTTTCTTTGGATCCCCTCATATCACTTAATTTCTTTAAACTACCTGGTGTTTCAAAGATGTGAGTTGAAATCCAAGAGATTTAATATTGTCAATCACATCTTTACTGAAAATATTTCCATTAAATGTAAATGCACGTAGTTAACACTCATGCAAATGAGATACCTTTAGAATGACTTGTGAAACAAGTATTTTGTGCCTGATTACTTTGTTAAAGATAACTATTAAATAGTAGCAATTTTATTAAACTCAAATTATCCCCTCAGGTTTGATTAACATTTTTTGAGAGTTCTTTATGTGTGTGTGTGTGTGTGTGTGTTTGTGTGTGTTTCTTCTGTTGAATATGTAAAAAACATCCCAGTGTTGTATTATTAGATTCATTGATATTTCTAAAATAACAGCCATATGTTGCTTTCATTTTTGAGTTCCTTGGAAAAAATACATTGTTGAAACAAACTTACACGCCATATCACATTTTTAAAAAACTGTATGCCATTTGCGTTGTTAAAATTGCATCATTTAATAACCTAATTTTGTGGGAGGGTAGAAATCATGCAAATAAGGTGATAGGTAAATTAATTAATATTTTCCAAGAAGTCAGAGAACTAGAAAACCCAATGCTAAAGTTCTAGCAAAAAAGTTTTCAGTTATCATCCAAAACATTCCTCCAAAACAGTGATGCTGTTTATTTTGTGAGCACTTCATGAGCATACACTTTTTCATTTAGATAAAACTTATTGAACAATATTTATGTTCCAGGCATTTTATTCTGTAGCACAGATTTCTTGTATAGAAGAAAAAAAAATCACCTGTACTGAAGATTTCTTTTGATTATACAAGACCGTCTTCATTTTTCTGAGCCACTGGTTTCCTTTCCATTCCCTTCAAATGTTTGCTGTTTGTGATCCATACAATGCCTATGAAGACAATTGAGAGCAATACATTTGTTTTTTTAATTTAAGAAGATGTGTGTACTTTAGGATTAGTGTTTTGGGTCAGTTGTCAGAGTGAAAAATCCTCTTTTCCTCATTTCCTTTGCACCAAGAGACCATTTTTCACTGTCAATATCCCGTCATATCTTCATCTGTTTGTCATGCCATGCCATGTGCCTGTGCATTCAGAAAAGCACCAAAAACCACACCCTGTCATTACTTCTGCTGTATTTAATAAGAGAAACTAGCTCTTGTACATTAGGAACTGGTTCCTCTCCTTACATTTCAGAATATAAACTTCATCAGAAAAATGCATTGAACTCATATGGAATTCACTGGTCTTCCAAATCCTATTTCAAAATTTATCTCCCAAGTCGTACTCCATGTTAGCTATCTTCCATTATGTGCCCTTGTCAGAGAAGCATCCGCCAAGGCCGCCTTGCCTTTCCATTCCTCTTCTCCCTATCACACCACCTGCAGTGTCTTCCTCAACACACCACGTTGTTTAAGCACTGTACGGCAGCCCAGCAGATAGAGCAACGGCAGCGATTCACCATTGCTCCTTCACTTCTGAGTACATTTCATTTGCTCTCTCCTTTGCATTGATAATCAGATTCTTTTATACTTTTCTTTTACGTTGGTTTAGTTCTTATGTTCTACTTAAATATATGAGCTCCTCTTTCATAATTGTAAAAAAAAAAGTGCATACATTATCCATGAAGGGAGAAACTGAAATTATCATAGTTGCTGATTGAAATTAAATCTTTATTCATGTTTTCTTCTTAGAAGCTTGTGTGGATTTTATGATGAATTTTGGCTCACTGAGCCCTTTTGGACTTTTGTATACCAGCTGTGAAGAAAACTTCAAGTGGGTTGAGGAATAGCTGAGATTCACCCTTAGCCAAACTGCAAAGTATGTGAAGGGCCCACGCGTATATTTTATATTTCATATATATTTCCAAATGTATTGACTATCCACTTGGTATCAGCTTGCTGGGATTTCCTCCCTCCAGCTTTTCCAAACTCTTCTGTAAATTGTCCCATCCACTCCTTTTCTTCTCTCTTGCTTCTAAGTGCAGTACAGGGACACCGTGCTATGTCGAGTTTCCATGTTCTCAAATATTTTCTTCCTAACTCTTTCACAAAATTCCAGTTACTCTGTGGTAGGCCTCCACTGACCTGTGATACACTAATTCATGTTTGATTGAGTGATTAATAGGCTGGCTCTCAAAAGGAGACAGAATGACTTATTGAGGGACTAGTCCATGCTAGCCCCAAATGCTTGGCAGATTGTACATTTTTATAAAGTATATAATTCAGTGGGTTTTTTTAAAGCATATTCACAGAGTTCTGCAACAATCATCACTGAATAATTCCAAACTATTTTTTATTTCTCAGAAAAGTGATCTATTCCCAATAGCAGTAACTTCCACATGCCTTCTCCCCAGCCTTTGGTAGCTAGTAACCTACTCTCTGTCTGTAAATTTGTCTATTCTAGAAATTACATATACATGGAATTATACAGTATGAGGCCCTTATGTACTAATTTATTTCACTTATCGCAGTGTTTACAAAATTCTCTGTTGTGACATGCGTCAGTACTTCATTCCCTCATACTGTCAGAAAGTTGCCTCTTGTATAAATATGTCATGTTTGTGTCCACTTTAGAAGGATCTAGTTTTCTAAAAGTGTTGATTCTTCTATTTCTTCTGAGCAGGTTGCTCGACATTGACCAATTCTTCCTTTCTATCACCTTCTTTCTTGTCCACTTCAGACCTTAGGCGCTCCTATTACTGCAGGTCTCCCTGCAAGGCATTCTCTCTATTCCTGATCCTCTTTCGAGTTCTTTGGGCCTTCACTGAGGTCTTTGGCAGGATAGGGAAATCTAACCAATAGTTTAGTCCGAGATTTAACAGTACGCATGTTAAATCAGTGCTTATATTATCCAGTATTACCCAATGGAGGTATTTTTGTTATTAGGCAAACATAAATATGAAATCTCTGTGGGGAGGTTGAAGAAAATTATAGTGGTTAGAAAGTTGGAACAGAGGAAGCCTTGAGGGAGGAAAGCAAGATGTGAGCTTATCTGCAGTCTCTGAACAACTTGCATTCAAGGAGGCCAGGAGACAAAGCTCCGGGAATTTGAGACTCAGCCTTAGCTTCCCTAGTGCTTGCCTATGACTCTGGGGAAATCTCTAGTCCTCTGTTTCTTCTTCCGTGAAGTCAGACCTTGTCTTGAGCATCTCTGAGGTCCCTCTTCCTCCTTTGCATAAATGAGGTAATGATGGCAAAGCGAGTTGTGATCCTTTTTTCTGATGCATATTAAGAACAATGGAGAAGTTGCCAAGCTGTCTATATGTACAACAAGGTAAATTAGTCAACCAGTGTCTCCTTAATGAATATATAATACAGACACAGAAAAAGCATACATAATTGTCATTGGTGGACTTTATGTTCATCCCTTCTCTTTGTGTTAATGAGATAAAGAACTTTCAGAGACCTTTCTCCTATCTGGTGACATATATACAGAGATAGATAAATACCAAAGACAAAGTGTAAGTTGGGTGCGGTGGTGCCTACCTGTAATCCCAGACTCTGAAGAGTTGAGGTAGGAGATTTGCAAATTCATTTACAGACAACTTAGCAAATTACCAAAACCCTGTCTCAAAAAAAAATTTTTTTTTTAAATGGCTGGAGCTATAACTCAGGGTGAAGGCCCTGAGCTCATTCCCCAGTACACCCTATCCCCTCAACACCAAAACAAAACATGATATAAATCCATGGATTACTACTGATGCTCCAAGGGGAGGCAGATTCTTGAGACACAGGATTGTAAATAAAGTCTCATAGAAGAAGGAAGGCTGAGCTTTGAAGAACACAAGGAATCCAGGCAAGAAGAATGGAAGAGCGAGGATGGAGATAAGTCTGTGTATGCACATTTATGAATTAACCCAAAGGAAGAATGGACAGACAGTTCTCAGGCAGCTGATGTCATGGCTTGGGAATTTGAATTTCACCTTATAAGTGTGGTACAATAACTGAAAATTAAATACATCTTTCATGGGTAGAGTACTGGAAAAAAGCCTGCGCTTTGATCCTGGAAGACATTTGACCATTTTATCTACTCTTCACTCTATGAGCACATAGCAAAAATGATTAATCCAGTGGTCTTGTACGGAAGGATTTGGTAAGAGTCCTCTCCTGCACTGAGTGTGAAGTGGTGAAGATTTGGATGGAGGAGCCCAGCAGAACAATCTAAAAGAGAGATGCTGGCTACGGCAGGGGCAGGAGGCAATCAGCAGTTCCAAGGGAAAAGGAAAAGTGTCAAGATGGTGGCATGCGGCTTGTGTGATTGCTGTAGCCTAATGGCAATCAGACTGCCATGAATTCTCTGTCCTCTGCTCTGTCGCTAACAAAATTTATTAAAGGACAGTCACTGATACCTGACTATCTCAGCCTCCAGGTACAGGTCATCCCACCTTCCATCCTAATTTTGTGAGAGAGCTGGGAACTTAAGGATAAAACTCCACTGGATAATTAGTGCCATGGACTGACCTGGAGGTCAACTGAAGGATGACTTCAATCCCCCTGTCAGCCTGATGATGATGAGTCAAGAACTGATAACAGCTGCTTAATTTTCCCAGAGTTCCAGGTGGCTTGTGCTATCTTATAGATACCTCTGTTTTCCCCTAGGCATACAGAGTTCCTCAAAAGATGTGGTAACTTGAAGCCCTTAATTCTTCTGACCTTTTTGGGCAGAAATGGGATGTTTTCCTGCCTTTGGAATCCCTGTAAATCCCTGGAGCTCTTAGATCATTGTGTTCTTTAGAATGCAAACTTTGGATTGAAATGTGCTTTCATTTTGAGCTCTTCCTTTCTAAGGCCACCTTGTGTCAGCGTGCCATTTCGATTTTAGTTTTTATTTTACTTCTTACATACTCAAGAGTCCATTCTTCTCCACTACCAAACCAAACCCTGGAAGGAGTCATTTAAACTCACCTCCCTCTCCTATCACTTGGCACTTAGCTTGTGATCTTCTCATAGTGTACCATGCTGCATCCTTCTCCTCCATCCTCTGCACAGTAGCCAGAGAGATGTTTTAAAAATTCAAATTGGACTACAGGCTTTGCTTATGACATGCTTCCACCACTTCTACTTCTGATAAAACCTTTGGTGTTTTGGCATTGCACTGGAGACTACAGTCCTACAGGATCCTGTGTTGCCTGGGAACTATTTACTTCTCCTGCCTCACCTCATGCCACCTCCCCAGCTATGTTTGCACTCCTGTGTTGGTCAAATCTATTACTTCATCAAATCTGTTGTGTTTGCTTCAGCCATGGGGCCTTGACAGTGCTGTGCCTTCAGACTCCGCTGCTTCCCTGGAGAATTAATCTACTTCCCAAGTCAGTCGTCTCTTCTGGGGGAAGCTTCCCCTGAGCACCCTGATTCAGTCATGGCTGCTGAACTACCCTAAAATTTGCCTTCATGACACAGGTCACAAGTATACACTTTCACTGTGTGTATGTGATTATTTCATTTGTAGACTTAGTTGATGTGTGATCCACATATTTTATGGAGTGAAAAATAATGATTGGAAAATATCTTTACCAAGAGAAACCATGAACCTCTCCACATGATTATGAAAATACTTCAAGGCTCAATATGTTAGTTTCTGGGGTCAGGAGCCAGTCCTCACCTTTAAGTTTACTCTATGTGTCTTGTTACTGACTTCTGAAAATTACCCATAGTCTTTAATTTTTCTTCTAACTTTGAGGAATATGTTCTTAGACCCTCAGAGAATTTCCGGAACCATACATGGTACCAAACCCTGTATACACTATGTTTTCTGCTCTACATACATACTTATGATAAACTTCGGTTTTAAAATTGGGATTCATGAGAGAGTAACGATAGTAATTAACAATCAATAGAATAATTATCAATGCATGCTATAATAAAAGTGAGAGAACCAATACTCTGGTACTTAGGGGCCATTGTCATGTAAGGGTTACTTGAACACAAGCACTGCAATTCCATGACAGTTGATCTCACAACACAGATGGCTGCTAAGTAACCAGCAGGTGGGTAGTGTGTGCTACGTGGATACACTGGACAAAGGGATGTTTCACACTCCAGACAGAACAATGTGAAATTTCATCATGCTGCCAGGAGGTCATACAACTTAAAATTTATAAATTATTTATTTCTAGATTTTTTTATTTAATATTTTCAGACTGTGGTTGACTACAGCTAACTGAAACCTCAGAAAGCAAGACCATGGATTAAGGGGAATGACTGTGTATTAAATGTGGTCTCCTCTGTGATTGAATGAACTCTCACTAGAACATCCTAAAGGTACCACTTTGCCTTTGTTGGCCATTGGTGGGATTGTCATGATTATTATTAGGCTCAGCCACTTTTACCCAATCTCATTATTGGTAGAATGGAGTTGATACCCGCATCTCAAGATTTATGAATATTCACCACATAAAATGCTTAATAAAAATGTGTTATATTTTTACTATCACTGCATAATAGTTATTATTTCCAGTTTAATATCACTTTGCTAGCTCATAATTAATTTTTTTCCAAAAGGAGTTTAAACTGTCAGTATTGATAAAATATAGGAAGTCTGTAATACAGCAGTAAAGCTGTAATAGTTTCAGTTCCAATCTCTACATGGGTAGAAGTATAAACACACATGTACCCCAGTTTTGCTTCTGTGATCATTTCATATGGATTATACCATGCACTTGGTAAGGATCAACACTTAGTATTTAATTTGTTCTGTTTGAACTTTTTTTGATCTTTTCATGATGGAAAATAGGTAACATGGAACAGTAAGTGTTAAGCTTCAACTTTCTGATTTACAGTCCTCCAGTGCATTATTTTCATAGGAAAGGACTTATTGCTATGTGGGCAGTCTGTAGCTTGTCCCTCCTTTTCAAGATGGCAGACCAAAACCCATCCTCTGAGATCTAATCAGAAATGACTCTGCACTGCTTGAAAGTTAATCAGCCTGATTTTAGGTTGAGTCAAGAATCAGGGGCATCCTGCCATTTCTCTATTTATTTAGCCCATAATTGGGACTAAATAAAGCATAGCGAGTCCAGGGAGGGAATGGATAATTCATTTTTGATATTGTGCTAAAGCAAAGCCTGAGGGCAGAGATTAAAAGTTTGGAAGAAAGCCAGAGGCAGGGAGCAGGAACATAGGTGTGTAGGTCCTAGGGTACAAGCAAAAATAGAAGCTGAGTTTGGGGCTGAACCCAAAAATGAAGATGATGAATTCTGTGAGTGGTGGGAGCTGTCCTGGAAGAATGCCAGAGCTGAGAGCTGGCTGCCTAGGTAAACTTAGGTCTTGCTTATGTATGTAGACCAGGCTCATTAAATGACCATGAGCATGTTCTACCTATCTGGTCCTTCACCTGACTCCCATCTAGAGTATGAACAAAGCCCTTTGACCATGCAATGAGTAGTTGGTTTAGTAACTTGAACTTTATGAACTAGTGAAACCTTTTAGAGAGGAAAGTGACATCAACACAAAATATGCTGGGAACATTTCCTTTAAGAAATGGCTCACAGAGTAGTATGATGGTATAATTACCCATAAGACTATTCAGCATTAGAATTACAAAAGTCTTTCATAGGATTAGAGTGCTAATTCAGCATTTCTCAGTCTTTATTTCCCCTCCCCTAAAAAAATTCTCACTAAATAGAAGTATAAACTCTGTCGATAAAAGTTTGGTATAAATGACTTCTTTACGTTGTCTTCACAGGTTGAACAATAATGGCAGTGACCTGGATTTTGTGTGTGTGTCAGAAATCTTAACATTCATCTTAGCGCTTGATTTTGTATTTTTAGAACTTGTTTTTTTTTACACTTACATAATTCTCAACTGAGTTTAATTTAACAGTTTTGAGAAGGCAAGGGACAGTCATACAACTGGAGCACTATGGATTCTACAGAGATCAGTGCCACAGTAGCTTTGTGCTTATTCCAAAGGCATCTGAAGCCAGTCATATAGTTGAATCTCTGTCCTGTCATATTTTGAAAGACTTCTCAACCTACTCTTACAACCTAACTTCCAGTTCCACTGCTGCAATGTGATCCCATTTTTTCTCTCCATGCCGTACAGTGAATTAAAGCTATACCAGGTCTCCACCTTCACTATCAACAAACCATTGCCCTCTCTCTTCTTCTTCTTCTTCTTCTTCTTCTTTTTTTGTACTGGGGATTGAACTCGGGACCTTGTGCTTTTGAGGCAGGCAGCAGCACCACTGAGCTACATCCCCGGCCAGTGCCCTCCCTCTTCTGTTTAGGCTATTTCTTGGAGTCACCACCCCCTCCAAAGGGCCCCAGTCAGAAACCTGAGCTTGACCCTCACCATCCTCATCTTCCCCTTAATTTCTAGTCAGTCATCAAACATTAGTACTTCTGACATCAGCTAGCATGGGTGGGTCCTTGCCTCAGTGTTAATGGCAAGGCAAATTGCAGGCAAAAGCTGTAATTTGAGATTAAAAGAAAATGGGTATGGGATTTTAGCTTGAGGAGAAGGAAAACTGAAGGAGACATATCTTTAATAAAGAAGATCTGGCTGACTCTTTAGCAAAAGAAAGTAAGAGAAAAATAGCACCAGCTAGTGTGGTTTATAGCCACATTAGATGGGAATCAAACACAGACTGGTTTTAGAGTGAGAATAATGTGACCACTTCTTATAAGACAGAAACGCAGCTGGCTGCCCATCAGCAGGTCCAGGAAAAAGAGAAGTTGGCTACTCCACAGACCAAGAGCCAGCAATTCTACCAACAGAGCAGCACCTATGGAAAAGTACTCTTCACTTTTATGGGGTCTCAAAGGAAGGCCTTTAGTTAGCCATGAGTTTCTCCCAAAGGAAAAAAGGGCCTCTGTACCGGTGTGAGTTTGCACACTGCTCAAAATACTCTTAGAAACATGTCATGTTCTCTGCTGTGGGTGGAGATTTTACCATGGAAATGAATGGAGGTATAGTGATGTTTAGGGTCAACTTTCACTCAGATGCGTTTCCATCTGTGCCTGCACTGGTCTCATCCAGGTGCCCCACGTGCCTCACCTGCTCATCCCAAGGACTACAGCAGCCGCTGGTTCGCTTCATCAACAGCCTGATTTACTTTCTCCCTCTTACAGCCCAAGATTGCAACTGCCTGCTAGTCTTCTCTTGGGGTCGCTTCAAAGTCTTGCCGATGACCCCCTTTCTCAGGTTCACCCCTAAATATGTCTCACATCTGTTTACTTTTCTCAGTCCTCTGACCACGACCCTGCTCTACTCCTTGGCTTGGTTCATTCAGACTCAGCAGTCCATTGCCCAGGCGGAAAGTTTTGGCCTCAGCTTTTGTTTCTAGAACCCTGGTTCCCAACCTTCAACCATTAAGCTGTATCTGATGGGGTTTTCTCTGGCCTCTGTATGGGAGGGATTGGGACACAGTTTTCCTCTTTCATTATGCATATAGATGTGAAAATTCAGTATACTTAAAAAATATCAGTCATAAAAGGAGCCAAACACCTTCACTAGAAGAAAGCCTCTGTAATAAATGGTGCTGGAAAAACTGGCTTTCCACTTACGGAAGGTTAAAACTAGACCCATATCTCTCACCATGCTCTAAATTAAAATTGAATTGGATCGAAGGTCTAAATATTAAAGAAGAAACACTAAATCTTTTGAAAGATATAATAGGTAGAACTCTTGAAGACATAGATGTAGGCAAAGACTTGATGAACAAATCTCGATCGCACAGGAAATATCACAAAGAATCAAGAACTGGGATCTCATCTTATACCAAAAAGCTTTTACACAGCAAAAGAAACCACCAACAGAGTGATGTGGAGTGGGAAAAATTTTTACCAGCTGTTCTTCAGACGGAAGACTAATATCTAGAAGATATAAAGAATTCAAAAAAATCACACACCCCCAAAATTTAAAGATTCAATCCAAAAATGGGCAGCTGAAATCAATAGACACTTCTCAGATGAAGAAGTAGAAATGGCAAATGACTATTAAAAAGTGTTCAACATCTTTGGTCACTCAAGAAATGCAAATTAAAACATTGCTAAGATTCCATCTTTGGGAAGAAAGGCTGTTATCAAGAAATCAATCAATAACAAATACTGGCAGCGATGTGGGGAAAAAAGAAATCCTTCTCCACTGTTGGTGGGAGGGTGGACTGTTGCAACCACTGTGGAAAACAGTGTGGAGCCTCCTCAAAAAACTAAAACGAGAGGTTCCGTTTGAGCAGGCTATTTCCCTTCTTGGTATGTTCTTGAAAGAATTAAAAAGTGTCATACCACAGTGATATATATGCACATCCATGTTTATAGCAGCACAGTTTGTAATAGCTAAATCTTGGAAACAGCCCAAATGCCCATCAACAGATGAATGGACAAAGAAAATGTGGGGTTTTTTAATACAATGGAATACTACTGTGCCATAAAGAAGTAGAAGCTTGAAACATGTTTAGGTAAATGGATGAACCTTAGGACCATACTCTTAAGTAAAATAAATCAGACACACGTGTTTAAGTACCACATTGTTTCTCTGGTGTGAGAAACTGAAAGTGGAAATAAGGACCAAAATGTATAATAGATGCTGTGAAATGGGAAGAAAATATTCACATGGGAAGGGGAACAGGCAGGGAGGAGGGGGAAGGGAAGGACGGGACAAGGAAAAAAAAGAATAGAAGAGGAAAAAAATGGAAACAAAGCTTTTGTAAATAAGGAGGGGAAGAGGGGTCGAAAGAAGGGGAGGCGAATGGGAAATAAGAAAAAGAAAAAAAAAGAAGAAACAAGATATATTGTGTACTGGCACAAATTCCCTGTGATGAATGTTACCATTAGGTATATCTGAAATGTACCAATACAATTTTTAAAAATCCAGTTCCAATTTCCAAAATATCTTAAGATGTAGATCTACTTTTCCAAGAAGGTCACGGTCACCCCACATGACATGTGACAGTGGCTGGATGGACTGTGTGTGGATCTTTGCTCTTTGTCTCTGTTGTGGCCTATTTGTGCCTGTGTGGGCAGCATTTAGAGGGTGTATAGGACAGCAGTGAGAGCATCCAGACGCTGACGGGACCGCTGAGCTCAAGTGCCAGTTGCGTTGCTCGCTGGCTGCGTGGCCTCATGTAAGTCACTTCAGCTCTCTGACTTAGGTTGTGCATCTGCAAACTGACAATAACAACAGTGGCAATAGTTTTTCCCTTATAGGGCTGCTATGGGGATTACGTAATACGGACAGTGCTTGGGAAAGGGCCCACATGTCTGTTCACTACTGTTGTTAATGTGTCCCTGTACGTGGGCCTCAAGCTTAGCATATTTCTCCTTCTTATGTTTTTATCTAGACTCTAGCTTGTGCTGCTCTTTCTGGCCTTCTTTCTGTGTAAGCCTGTGCTTCTGTGTAGTAACATGAATGCTTGCATTTCTCCCTGTATGTTTCACATGTCTCTGTACCCCTCATGTCTGTGCACAACAGCCTTCTACCTTCTGTCATCTTCTCTTCTCTTTTTCTCAAGGATTGCTTGCTGTTTCCCTTTTATGTGTGCATCTCTTTTATTTCTCTTTGTGTCTCATGCTACAGCAAGGTTTCTTTTTTCCTCCTCGGTTTCTCCACAGTTTTAGTTGTCTCTTTGTCTTTAACTTTTTTGTCTCTCTTCTACTACTAACAATATTACAAAAACTGAAAATTTGAAAAAAAATTCTGGATCCATTAAATAGTTTTCTATTCCCTTTTCAAACATATATAAGCGTATGAATACAATATTTCCTGCGACGATTTTCTTTTCCCGCGTTCAGTGACCCTTGTGGAGCAAAGGCTCTCCTCTCTGGCTGACCTCTCTCCTGTAGTTAAACACTATCAGTTACCTTTCTTGCTTTGCTCTGAGCTTCTCCAGTGTCCTACTTCTCTTCTCAGTTATGCTGTCCCGGATGAAAGGGGAGGACAAGGTCAGAGCCTCATTTATTCCTTGTTTTGTCCCTGTGCCCAGCAGTGTACCTGACACAAGATGCTCTTGGTGAGTGTTTGGGGACTGAATGAATTCTACTGAGGGTGTTGAGCTTTGGAGGAAGCCAAGAAAAGCCCCTCACCACCCAGCTGTGTTTGACCTCCAAGCAGCCGTTATTTATCCTTCATCTTTGTTCTTTCCACCTACTAAATCTATCACAAATCTGCCCTTCTCCTTTGCACCCTAAAACCACTTGCTTAGCGCCAACTAACCTTTTCTTAGGAGGCGGTCTTGCTGTATGTAGCCTGACAGTCACTTCCCAGCCAGCTTCCTTCTCTGTGCTCTCTGGCTTCTCTCCCTCCCCTGTTATCCAAGGAAGGATTCCTATGCACAGGTTGACTCAGTCAGCAAGCAAATATGTACCTAAGGCCTCCAGCATGCTGGGTTTTGTGCTGATGCCACCTTTATTAAGGTTTTGTCCAACCCCAAGCGCCCCTCCCACGTTTTCCTATCATAACTGCTCCTGCCTCCATCCATGTTATATTGAAATGAAATCAAAAGACCAGGTACGCCTTGCGTCTCTTTTTCTAAATGCAAGGAAGCAACCAGAGGGCAGGGCCCACCCAAATTGCATTCATGTTTTTATTTGTAATTTATGAGTTACAATTCTCACGACCTTGGGCCATGAACATCACCGGCTGGCTACCTAATAAACTCGAGCTGTATTGCCCTGAGTATTGATTCTGGTCTTAATCAGCTCAAGCTTCTATAGCATGATGCCCTAGACAGGCTGATTTAAGCAACATTTAGTCCTGACCATTCTAGAGGCTGCAAGTCCAAGATCAGGGTGTCAGTGCTGCACTCCTAAGTTTGGATGAGGTCTATTTTGTGGATGGCAGCCAGCCAGCTTCTCACTGTCATCTCGCATTCTTCAGGACTCTACCTCAGAACCCCATCTAGTCCTGACAGCCTCCCAAACATCCTGTCTCCTTAATCCATCACACTGGGGGTTGGAATTTCAGCCTATGAATTTTGGAGGGGCATGAGCGTTCAGTCTATCACAGTCCTAGCTCCGTATCTTGAAGCTACACAAGTTAACTCTGACTCTTCCTTATAGTCCTTGAAGATTTGAAGACAGCTATTCAGTCCCCTGAACGTGCTCGTCCACAGTCTGGATGTTATTAGTCCTCCATCCATCATGGATTTCAATCTGCTGCTTCCAGGCAGGCCTCGGTTTGCCAACATGGCTTTGAACAAAAAGCTTCCACGACAGACCCGGGCTCTGAGTATTATCTGAGAATTTCTCTCTTTCTCTCCTCCTCACCATTATTCTTTAAATTATGCAATTCCGGGTCACATTTGAGTTTTGGTAAGCCAGCACACTGCTGAGTTATAACAAGACAATTAAAAACTCGCAAATCTTCAGCATTCCTGAAATGGCTCCTGAAAGAGATTGCTTGGTCTCTACCTCCAATACTAAATTGTTGCTTGTCTCCAGTCTCCCTCATGCCCCAGCTCATGTAGCTGTATGTGTATGGCCTATTCGTACACAGACTGTGCAGTCCCTGGGGCATGGTGACTATGCCTGAAAGCTGAGCAAGGGGATTTCTGCACGATGTGCCATGAATAGTCGTACCAAGGCCCTTTGAGCCCATACACTCCTTATTGTACTGTTTAAGAAGTCCTTTCAACTATGAACTTGAAGGTTCTAGAAAAATGTATTCAGTATTAGTATGTGGTGTTTCAAACCAAAACATTTTACACATGTTCATTCCTCCCAGATCCTTTGTGAGGAGCATTGTACACCATGGTCCTATGTAAGGCACTCACTAGAGTGGGATTTAGATTATGGGTTTTAGGTTCTCGTTTTTTGTCATGACTGCCACTTAACTACCTTAAAATTTGTCCTGGTAATTTTTCCTGCTAGATCATAAACACGATAAAGGCAAAGATAATGACTATTTTATTCACCAGAGTGTAGATGGCATCTCTCATGGCACTCAGTATTTAATTGGTGCTAAATGCATGAATGAATGATTGAATGAATGAAAATGGGATTTGTTATCTCCTTAACTGTGTGAGCCTGAGTTGTCCTGGTCTGTAAAAAGAGTGTTAATTGCACCTGTACTGTAGAGTTGTTGTAGAGCGTAAATGTGATAATCTGTAGAAAATACTTAGCACGTAGTAAGAGTGCACTAAATGTTAGTCACTGGCATTGCTGATCCTTCAGTAAACGGTATCATGCAGGATGGGGCCAGAGGAGAGGCACAAAGAGAGAGACATCAGGCCGATGGTTTAGCGCTGTGGTTCCAGCACCTGCCTCGCAAGTGGAAGGTCCCAAGTTTGATCTCCAGTACAAAAAAAGAGAGAGACATCAAGTAAACTTCTGTTCATCATGAATTTAAACGAAAAGATAGTGGCATCAACAGGAGAGAAGGAGTTGGTCTACACTGGCCTGAGTGTGATGTGGCTCTAGTGAAGCCGAAAAACACCCAACTGTTTTATTTGAAATGGTTAGAAGTCCTTTGCATTTCTGCCGGTGCTCATATTTGCAAACCCTCGTTAAAACCCGGAGAATGAATGAAGCCGGGGGAAGCAGCTCTTTGGTAACACTTAGAAGGTGCCTGCAGCCTTTCCCTCACCCCAAGTGGCCCACATCTCATTAGGGAATCTTAGAGAGCTTAATAAACAGAAGTGATGGCTGGGAGCCAGAGGCTCAGGCCTGTAGTCGTTAGTATTCAGAGGGTCCTGTGTTGTCCTGCCCACTGTAAGCCTTAAGGAATCATTAGCATTTTGAGGAAATCCAGGAAGCATTCCATTTAGAACCAGAGGAGAATTTTGACCAGGGACTCTAAAGCAGTAATAAAACAATAAAATAAAGTAAAATAAAATGTGTTTATAGTGAAAAAGAAAAGAGAATTTCCATAATCTTAATAAATATCCTCTTCTCAAAAGTATACTCATTGAGCCACCAGTGATCCAAAGATGGGTTTGCATATTTCCAGATTCCATTTTTGTAGATGAAGGCTACATGTAGTAAACTGGATTCTTCAAGGACCAAACTAGTCCTTAAAAGCTAAGCAATTAAAGAAAAAAAAAAAGAAACTTTATTTCAATGTAATGCAAGTAGATAGTAATAAAGAAAATATTTTTTAAAAAGTCTACTTCCATGGAAAAAAGCAAAGTTTCATAACACATTAATCACAGGATAACATTAGTTATTAAGCAGCTTTGAAAGGACATGAACTCTTGTGAATTTTGGGCCTCCCTACGTTGGGTAGAGAACACGTATTCCCTTTTAAACCAGGATTGTATGGAGGAAGTGGCTGCAGGTGGGATGCCGCAAGACTTTAGCGAATATTCACCACATCATCTTTTAACTATGGTCCCATAGAGGAGCCTGTACATCCTCCATGTAAAAACAAGGACTCCAGTGTCTTAGCTATATGTAGAGAGAGTTGGGAGTATTTAATGTACCCAAATTGTACAGTAGCTTTCAAGTTGTCTGGGCAGGTGTGCAGCAAGTTTGCCATCCTGACTGTGTGAGTCATGGCACCATTTTGGAAAGCAAAAGTTAAGCCAAAGGAAGAGGCTTACCTGACACCCTTTCTTCAGATTTCAACCCACTCTAGCTCGGACTAGAGACTTGAATGTCATGAAACGCAGGTTTCAGTTGTTTACAACCTGATTTCTGTATCAAGTCACTTAGTGCCTCTCAAACCCTGTGTTCTTGTCTCTAAAATGGAAATCATTGTACTGTCTACCTCCCCGCCTGTGATGGAATCAAATAGGATAATAATGCCCACATAGATGCCCTAGAAAGTGCAGAGTGCTCTACCAGGGTGACACTGTGGCTTTCTACTTAATGTCAATGAATGCTATTTCTTTTCTTTTCTTTTTCCAAATCGATGGTTTTATTTTCATCTTTAACATTAGCAGGAGTCCAAAACAGACTGACGTCCATGGATACAGTTTAAATGTAACAAAGAACTGAACTATGCACATTGAGGAAAGGAAAGGGATTTTTTTCAACACAGCCTTTTCCTGGTTTGCAGTTTCTGATTAGTAGAAACTACATTTTCCCCGATACAGTTTAGGATGAATACAATTTTATCACCAACTGTGTGTGGTAAGATGAAACAAAGAATTTGGAACAGATGTCACCCTACTTACTGGTCAGTGGCTGCATGGTTGCTGGCCCTCTAGCCCGGGCACCATCAGAACAGAAGAGCATCTCACTGATGGCCAGAGGGGACCTGGTGGCCATCATGGCTGTGATAACCATGACAACCAAGCGGAGGGCAGGCCTGCTGCACCACCGTGATGGGGGCTGACGTTCCCACCCTCTCCCACTTCATGGAGAAAATTACCATTCATTCACACAAACTGGTAGTAAGCCAAACAGTTAAGAAAGAGTCAGAATGAAGAATGAGCCACTTTCTGTTCACCCAGAGGAGGGACGCTCCTGCAGCCCCAAGTAAAGCGAACTCTGTGCTGAGTCCCTGCTCCTTCGGAGGGTACCTGAAGGTCAGTTATTGCTAGCAAAGCCGGAGCGGCCCTTCTCCACCTCGAAGATGTTTCACGCCCATGGCGACTGGCTTGGCTTGAAGCCCTAGAAGACGGAGGTGCGGCGGTGAGGCAGGCAGCCTCTGCATGACCACCCCTAACTGGGCGCCCCCTGGTGCCCTTGCAGCCAGTTCGGGTCACTCTGCTGCCCGAGAGGTCCCGAGGTGCCACACACCCGTGGGCTGGGCAGAGTCTGTTAGCTGGGCTCTGTGGGGAGGGACAGTCACCAGGCTTGCCAACCAAAACCTACAGAGCAGGCGAAGAGCAGCTGTGGAAACAAGTGTCACCCGACGCGGGGGGAAGACAAGCCAAGTCAGTGCTGGCTCAGGTGGGCCAACATCTCTGAAGCAGAGACAGTGACCTGGGCAGAGACATGGAAACGAGCGGCTATAAGGCCACAACTGTTGCCACCACCTCCTGTATCTACTGAGGCAGACACCGGGCAGTGGGAACGGAGGACCAGTGGGCATATGGCCAGCACAGGACAGCTCTCCTCAGAGAAAGGAGGACACCCAGATGCACGTCTGCCCCCACCCTGCGTGTCCTGTGCCAGGTGGAGAACTTTGGAGCGAGGGAAGGTTCCTGAGAATGGCTGGCGTGCAGACAGGCAGATGGGCACCGCTCTGCAGGCGGCTTGAGGACTCGGAGGAGGACGCCAGCGGTGCCACCTCCTGACTGCTGAGACATGGGTGAGAAACAGGGATTGTCCTGCAGAGGTCCTCATGGTTTGCAGAGAACAACGAACATCAGTGGTAAGGTACAGGCAGAATCGCAGGTTGCCTCGGGCTCCCTCCGAGGGAAGCAAAGGCCAGGGCCTGCCCCTGCACTGGGATCCTTGGGGGGAGGGGGCCGGGTCTAGCCGGGGCTCTGGGAGAGCGGGGCATGCCTTCTGACAGGGAAACTTGGCCCAGAGCAGACGCCACAAAGGCCGGAGCCCAGTCCTCAAGCTCCACTGAGCCTGACCCTCCTTGCTCCTACTTTGGGACCGGCCTAGCCCAGAGGAGCAGAGGTGAGGAGCCAGGCCTGGAGCTCCCCTGGGTGCAGCTCCATAGAGTCAAACTCGATATAGCAAAAGGATCTAAGAGGGTGGGGAAGGAAAGAGCAGTTTACCTATCAGATGTTGAATTTGAAGCAGTCTTGTTGCTTGGGAAACTGGAGGCAGATCAAATGCAGAAAGCCCAGGCAGGCTGTCTGTCTGTCCATCCGTCCGGCTCTCCCGGGAGGCTCAGAGCTCTTCTCGTATAAATGGGGTGGCACCGTTTGTGGCTGATCTGCTTCCTGCAAGTGGAGCAGGTGTTAGCATTCTTCAGGCAGTCACGGAGGCACTGGCTACAGAAGACGTGGCCACACTCTGTGGAGACTATGAGACATCATTCTGCACAAGCTCTGGATGTCCATCCATGCAGATGGAACAGCTGACGGTGCCAGAGGGCCTCAGTCCCAGGCACTTCTGGGAGCATGGGTGGTGACATACACATCCCTGTCCCTGGACAGCTCCTCATCATCGCTGCTCACCACACAGCTGTCCGTGTGGTCCTGGAGCAGCCTCCTCCAGGTCCTCCTTAGCCGCCTTCTCTCCTGAAGATGGTCCAGTGAGGCCTGCAGCACCACAGGCCCCACCCACGCCGGTTCTCTCCAAAGCCAGAGAAAAAGGATATGGAATCACTCGCCTTCAATAATCAACAAAGTCATTGTGAGTCAGGGCGATGACCATGGGCTCTAATGATTCACATGTGAGGTCCCTGATTTCATCTCCAGCCATTTCCACAAGTTCTATGGGCTCTGCTTCCAAGGCAGGCTCAGGGGTGGAGCCTGCTTCCCGAGTTCTCTTCTGGCCTTGTCTAGAACTTACTGCTCCACCATGATGCTTTCTCTGAGGGTGTTGTACTCTGTGCTCTCTGGCTCCAACAGAAAAGGAAGCGATCTACACTGAGCTTTACAGCAAAGTTGAACATTCTCAGCCTCTCATGCCCACTAGTTACTCATCTTCCCGCTTACAGAGAATTTGGAGCCAGGCAGATTTCCAGTATCTTGAAGTCCTGGTCACTGTCGCCACCCTGCAAGAGCTAGGAAGCACTTGGAGCTGCCAAGGAGACCTGCTCAAGCAGTCGATGAGTGCGATTTCTTAATGTCTCACAGGAAGGGAAGAATTGCCACAGTCATTATTGTGAACCTGACTTTGCAGTGACCAAAGATCAGAACTGGCTCTGTTCGGGGGTGACAGAAATGGAATAACAGAGATTTGAACAATCCATTTACAGCATTTTGGTCATCATAAGCAGCTCAGTTGCATGTTACCACTGGCTACTTATTAATGTGTGACAGACATGAGCTAGGAAGTGACAGAGAACATGCATTTATCATCCTGCCATGGAATACAAAAGCCTCGTTTGTCTGTGACTAACGGCAGGCTTCAGGAATGACATGGTGGATTATTATGCTGATACTTAACCAAAGAGATTATCATGTGTGGTTAGGTGTTTAATGTTGACTTTTGATAGTGATTTCTTAAAATGTGTAAGGCAGATGGCTTAACCAACTCTGCCACATTCATTCTGGTAATAAAAAGGAATAAACTGTGGATACACAGCAACGTAGATCAATCACAAAACATTTATACCTGATGGGGAAAAACTTATCCAAAAGCATACACACTGTATGATTCTGTTTATATTCTACAACAAGCAAAACAAACCTTTGGTGAAAAATAACTACAAATAACCCAGCCTTGGGGGCTAAGGAGGGGCTGGTGGCAAAAATGGAGGTGGAGTTTAGTGAGACCTGCAGCTACACTGAATTGCAGCAACTACAACAATAATGGATTGATAGATACACAACAGGGTATATCTAGTAAAAATTAATTGTCAAAGCTAGTGGTGGTTGTCTGTTGCTCATTGTCCATTTTTTTCAAATATCCTGTATGTTAGAAAATTTTATAATGATATGTTTTAAAAATATGATTTCAGAAACAATCTGTTAATAAAAAAAACACAAAAGAAAATCTGGTTAGTGGTTTTTGTGGTGCAGTATTCTTTTTAGCACTGAATATCCTTAGACATTTTAAACATTGCCTTTTCTCAAAATACTGGATAAAAGAGACATTTAAAATGATAAACACATAAAAACTAATGAGTTTGCACTACATGAATTGTAATCAAATTAAATGTGCAATTAAAAACTACTTAACAACGTATTTTTGACTGTACAATTTCATTTTCTTTTGTCAATCTCCATGAACTATCTTTTAGAAATGTCAAGTTCTAAAATACAAAAAGAAGTAATAAGCTGATAATAGAATTCCGTTAAGAAGAATATAGCATTTTTATGAACTCTGCCAACTGATAGGAAGCATTGTTGAAAACCTTGAGTTTCGGGTACAAATGACATCACCTTGGCTTTTTGTAGTCAGTTGAGACTATGAGAAGTATTGGGATTCTGGAAGACTGAATTTAAAGTGAATATGCCAAATGAGAGCATTGTATTTTTCAAAAGTACAAACTTCAAAAGGAACATGTACAGAACCAATCTAACTGGTCATTTTTCACTGAATATTCACTGTCTCATTCACTGAGGTTGGATTCAGCTTCCATACATACATTTTAAAATAATATGGAGAAATAAGTCATGATTTAAAGAGGAACAAGATGATTAAAATAATGAAAAACTGGTCCTATTAGGAAAATCTGAGAGAAGAAATTCTGCAAACTCTTCTAAGATAGAAAGTTTAATCCAGTGCTTGATTACTATTTTCAATTACGTGATGTGTTTCTACGAAGAGATTCTATGAAAACACTAACAAAGGGGACTTAAGCAGAAATATAGTTTAGTTTACAAATGGAAGAATCTCCTGGCTTTGAGGTCAATTAGAACCTGGAATAATTATCAAGGGATATTTTGGAATCTGCATCCCTGGAGAATTACAAAACCAGAATATAAATTCTGAATAGTTCGACATTGACTTGCCACAGGCTGAGAACTAACTCAGATGACTTTTGAAAGCACCCTCCTGAATCCCCATTCTAATAATAATGTTTCATCCTACAATAATAATTTTGAAATACAACTTGCGACTCATTTACATTGTTCTTGCCTATGTATAACTTTAAATTCACTTAAAAGTAATGGTATTGGGCCGGGGATTTAGCTCAGTGTTTTTGCCGCCTGCTGCACAAGCACAAGGACCAGAGTTCGATCCCCGGTACCAAAAAAAAAGTAATGGTATTAATGATTCTTTTCATTGCACTTATCTCTTAATAAATGATTAGATATTGTTTTGGTGACTGTAATGCTGCTCTTTTTTTTTGGTACTGGGGATCAAACTTGGAACCTTGCACTTGGGAGGCAGGCAGCAGCACCACTGAGCTCAATCCCCAGGCCTTGTAATGCTGTTCTTAACTTTGTTTCTGTATTTTTTAATTATTATGAAATAATTATACAGTAGTCCCCCCGTATTCCCAGGGAATAATATATTCCAGAACCTCCTTGAATGCCTGAAACTTCAAGAATACTGAACATTATATATCCTGTTTTTCCCCCATAATTACATGGCTAGTTTAATTTATAAGTTAGTCACAGTAAAAAATTAACAGATAACTGGTCATAAAATAGAACGGTTATAACAAAAGTGATGTCACTACAGCAAAAGCTATTTTACTATAGACTTAGTAAACTAATAGGGCCTCTTTCTCTGGAAAACATCCAAAGAAATAGTGATGGCCTCATATCCAGCTGATTCGGTGCGACTAAAACTGGACAAAGTGAAACTGCATAAGGAGCTATTACAGTGTGTTCTCTCACTTTTCTCTTTAATGTTGTATCAATATCGTCATGAGGCTGTTTTAGTATTTACAACTCTGATAGTCATGAGCATTTTTTCTCTGTGAGACAGCCCCTATCTGAATCTGTTTAACATGCTCTGCCATTTCCCCTGCCACACCTCCACCCTACCATCCAAGGCTAGTTAGAATTGAGATTAAACTATCTATCATCCCGGAAAATGATGTATCTTCCTCTTGAAAGTCAATATGGAAGAATCCTATTTTTCTAATGTAGTATTTTTTAATTAGTACATGTTTGCTGTACATAATGATTACAAGGATCATGGGGAGTTGGTATATGTACAGAATGCACCTTTTTTTTCATCTCCCACCCTTCCCAGAATCCTCTTTTGCCTTCTCCATTGTGGTCTCTATTTTTCGGTTCTTATTCTTATTCCTTGGCTCACTTTTATTCTTACCTATTGCAGAGCAAAACTTGCTTCCTGTTGTGACGCTGTTCAAAACTTCGTGGTTTCACAAAATAACACTCCAGTTGGAACTAACATGAGTTATGAGGTGGAAAGTAAAAAAGAAATCCCAATTAGAGAGAGCATTTTTCATATGTTTCCAGTGGTGAGTAAAGTTTTATTGTGAGTAACCTTTCTCTCACTTTAAGTTGTAATTTAGGGGAATGAATGATTTAAAAATTACCATATTCTGTTACGTTGTATAAAATATGTACTGTGGACCATTTTTTAAAAGGCAATTTTTATTTGTTTCCTTTTTTTTGTACTTTGGGGATCAAATCCAGGGTCTCATGCATACTAAGTAAATTTTCTACTGAGCTACACCCCCATCCCCTAAAAAGGCAATTTTAATGAGGTGAGGCTCTGTAGGGGAGGACATTTATATCTTAAATGATGGGCTGTTCTGGTTTTTGAGTCTTCCAGACTCTTCTTTGGAGGATATAACTTTATCTTGGGAAGTAACTATGTAAGAATCTGTGGCCGATAAATATGACATCCATAATACAGGGATTATCTTCTGTGCTTCTGATGTATCCCATGCTCCTAGAACATTCCCCAGTACATATATCTAATAATTGGATGTTGGCTAAATTAAAAAGTCATGGCATGATACACTACTGCTTCACGTGGCGAGGAGAAACGTGTTGGCTAATCCAAATTTGGAAATTTTTTTTGTCCTGAAGAACATCCTGTTACATATAAACATATGCTTTTAGGCATCTTAACTTAACATCATCTGTTTAAAGGCAACCAGGCTCCTGGAGAGGTGGCTCTGTGATAGAGCACTTGCCTAGCATGAATGAGGCCCTGGTTTTCATCCCTAGTTAAAAAAAAAAGAGGCAACTAGGCCAAGTCAATATGGCCAAAAATGGGGTCATTGTATCCATGCAGTTTGCCAACTGTAGAAAGTTAGATTCGTATGATTAATTCTTTGGTTGGGCTTTTGATTTCTTTGAACTTATTGCTGCTCACGTAAATTGTTTCAGTGCTTTATTCGTACTGCAGTTCAAAGGAAGAATAATTTACTGAGAATAAATGAGAAATAAAATAGAGGAAAAAATACTTCAAATTATCTAGAAGAAAAAGGAGACAAAAATAACAAAGTAGTCAATAGTCGAGAATAGTTAAAAGACAAAATTTAGTCTTTTGAAGTGATCAACAAAATGAATGCAGTACATTATAGGTAATTGTACATCAATAAAGTTTATTTAAGAGAACAACCCTCATAAGTTGTTTTCATGATGCATTGAACTACCAATAATTGCAAAGATAATAACAAAAGAATATTTCCATTCCCTGTCAGAAAAGCCCTGGAGCATTCTACACTGGGCCACTTTTCACATGTGGTTGTTTGCTGATGTGTGTGTATCCATCTAGCTTTTGGTGACCAGCAGCACACATGAGCCACATCTATCCAGTCTCTTGCTTGGCAGAGAGGAACAACTTAACATAGCATCGATAATTCTGTGTGCAGTTAACATCTGCATCGGTTGTCTAAGCTTATACTGATTTTTTTTTAACGGGGAAAAGAAATTCTGCAACCAACACAGTAACAGTTGCAACGCTAGGTCACTTTTTTGTGTGGCCCCAAGCCTTCCGTAGACGGGGGCTCATGGTGGAGTTGACATCTTTCTCACCTTACTTCCTGCCTGTCCTCTCCGCTCTCCTGCACACAGGGCTTCCTGGACCAGCCAGGCATACAGCAGATCACGGAAAATACTTTTGATTAAACAATGTGAAGTAACTTCCCTGAAAACTTTGCAAGGTTATTTGAAGAGCACAGCAACAGAGTTGATTTTCAGCCAGAGCAAGCAATAAACAGGCAATTGAGCTGTGCAATTTTACATTTTTCTTAGGAGGTTTATTTTAGGGAACATTGGGGTTTGTAATTTATTTCAACTCCTACTGAACATGAGATCCCAAAACATATGGATGTTTCCCCCCAGTTGACCAAGAAACCAGAGAAAACATTCATTACTTTGAGTGCTTAATTTGAGATATTCTTCCCTCAATAATCTTTTCTGTTGTACTGTAAAGAGCATATTTGCATTTTTGCATTCTGCCCTATCTATAAAATTCAGAATTGATTGTAGTGCCATTGAGTAAACACTACCTGAAGACATCCTGGGCTAAAAGTTCCTGGACATGAAATAGCCTGAAGTATTTGGAAACCATTCATTTAAAAACCAGGCACTAAGCTGGGCATTGTGGTTATTAAAGAAAATATGGAGCAGCATCAAATTAACATTTTAACGCAGTAAGAAACTGCACTGTGTGGTGGTTAAGATCTGGGTCCTCTGGAGCAAACACCTGGGTTCAAAGCCCAGCTCTGCCTCTCTCTAGCTATTGCTTACACTTGTGCCTCCGTATTCTCGTCCTTAAAATACTCAGAGGGTGTTTGCGTGCATTAAATGTGCTAGTAAATTACGCGCTTGAAACAGCGCCTCTCCCACAGTAAGCATCACGTGCCCGTTACAAAGCCTATTGGGAGAAGACAAGTCTATTGGGAAAAGTTCTGACCCGGAGTTCTCTGCTTGGGCGTCTCCCAAATGCAGCATTGGGAGCAGGTGGCAGGCAGCGGCTCCAGGGTCTGCTGGGGTTCTGGGCTGCCTCAGAATACCAGCCCTGCACGTTGCCAGTGGTACCGGTGAACCAGCTCTGGGGAGGGGTGTACCTTGATTGTGCTTTAAATGCCAACACCATGGCCAGTTTCAAAGTGCCGGTGGTATAACTGCCAGTTGGTGGAATTCCTGAATGTCGCCCAGCTGGCGCCATCTAGCAGCCTATAGGAGCAGCTCCAGCGCGCTGCTGGCATGGCGCTGGGGAGACCATCGGACCAGCAGTGCTTATCCAGAATTCACAGTGTACTCTGCTATATACGGAGGAAGAGAGGTGGGGAAGCGGAAAGCAAGAAGCACCTTTCTGTTCTTGAGGATTTACATTCTCTTGTTGAAGACAGAATAGGTGAATCGGGCCCTCACCACGGTGGTGTATGAGCGGGCACCTTCCTGTGGGCTCAGAGATGTATTATTATTTCAGGGGATATGATAGGAAGAAGTCAAGAGCACTGTCGAGTCGGAAAGCTGTATTTCAGACTGCAGAGGAATTGGGGAAAATGAGAACCCTTTGGGGTACATGAGGTGGGTCCTAGAAGCAAATGGAAAATGTTCAGGCCTCAGAAGTTAATTTGAAATATGTCATCTGGAGCTGGTCGGCCTCCCTGAAGCATACCGGCTGGTCACTGCACAGACGTCCAGCATAAATCTAATGCCCTTGTGGACCCCAAAGGCCCGACTGCTTAAAACACACGGGAAACTTCTGCTAAATTACCTATTAATTTTGTAGCTTAGAGTAAAAGATTTAATGCTACTTTCTAATTTCATTATTCTCTCCCTTTCTTTGCTAAAAAAAAAAAAAATCTCTGTTAAAAAGGTGCTATGTTGAATTTGGCCATTCTCCTTTCTATGATATAAGATATATTATATTTTGTATACAAATGTATTTATAAGCTTACTTTTTATTGTATATTATAAAATATCGGTTCTCTCCAAGAGAAGTGAAACAGATTTACATGATGTCTTTTTATTATGTCATAAGTTGATCAGCATCCTGTTACTTTTTTTCTTTTTAAATGCTGCTGCTTTTCCCTGTTCTTGTTCTTTTTCTTCTCCTTAGCATGTGTGAAAAGTTATTATAATTGAGCTGATGATGTCTGTGGTTATTAAACCAGTGATATTTCATGGCAATTTCACTTTGTTCTGCCAGTCTCAGCCTTTTGTGGAATACCCTTATAATCAGTGTGCCGTGGTTGGAAACGGAGGAATTCTGAATAAGTCTCTCTGCGGAGCTGAAATAGATAAATCTGACTTTGTTTTTAGGTAAGAGTTGTTCTTTGAAACCTAAGATCAATTGGATATTTCAAAGACAGAATGGCAAGATACCGCGTGTGTGTGTGTGTGTCGATTTTGACTCTTGAGTTGTGTTGCTAATGTCTACAAATTACCCATGTTAGGCTTCCCTGGAGGATTACACGGCTCACAAGTTTCTCAGAGTGTTCATACCAGGCAGATAAAAATGTGCTTTGGTCATCTACCTTTAGGAAATGGGGGTGAAATCGAGATGAAAGAGGGCTTGGCACTGCAGAACTCATCGGAGGCTTCGGTGCTTGGATAGGTACCATGACTCCCTTGGGAGGACTCCAGCCAGGAGCATTTCCCAGACTCACCCGGCCTTGAAGTCATGCCTCTCTTACAGAGGACGTCACAAAAGTTTCATTCTCCAGTGTTACTAGGGGAAATGCATTTTACAGCAGTGCAACATCATTGTTCAGTCTTCGGAGTTGAAATTTTAAAATTTTTTGTGCAGCTTATAAATTATGGTCTTCTAAAACATTTTTATCTCAATACCAGCTAGTTTATAAAAATACAAATAAAATGGTTTTAATATGTGGCTGGTACTAATAAGCCATTCCACAGAGCATCTCCACTTTCAGAATATGATCAAAAGGTGATTCTTTCATCATCTGAGGATGAATTTCAGTTGAAATACATCTTTTTAAAATGTAGAAATCTATTTCATTCTGTTTTAGGAGCATTGATTTCATACATCGGAGATCCTTTGGGCCCCATTTATTTCATGCTATCCTTTTTACAATTTTTTAAATGAGATTTTCCATAAATACTGTACTGTAGCTCCTCCTTCACTGTAATCTCATTTCAAAATTTTATGCTGAAGATAATGACAGATCAACAATAGGCCTTACAGTGCAAAAATTATTGAATGTATTATTCATGATTAAGATGGCCAATATGTGAATGGCTTAGCCATTCTGTTTAAATTCTCAGTGTGCAAAAGAACCATAATGAAGACAAATAATTCTGCATGCAATAGACTTCTTGTAGACTTAAAATTCCCAAAACATCTGTGGTGAGTATTCCACCTAAACATTCATTTTACTTTATAGCTAGTATAAGAAATATAAGTTTTGGCTTCAACCCTAAAAAGTCCCAACAGCTATTTGATTTATAACTTTAAAATGCCTGTAAATGCCTGTATTTCTGGATTCTGCTTCTGCTGATGCCACGTATTTTTATGAATATAGAGTTCCCTTAAAACTTGGACAAACTTAATGGCAAAATGAGGAATAGATGTTGTTGGAGTCATTAGAATGTACTTAATTTTTAAGCCCATACTTGTTTTGCCTATCATATTGATTATAAAACAATTTGGAAGCTACTTAATTGTTTTTTATTTAAAAGATTAGGAGTTGTGGATTAAGTATGTAACTATACTTAAAAGATAGTATGTAAGTATACTTAAAAATGGTAACTATATGATGGTATATAATGTGTACAATTAATGAAATACACATTACATTAATATGTTCAATGTGATGAGGTACACAAAAAACATTAGCAGAAACGTTGGCAGTAAAACAAATCTTGTGACTGTAAATCCATATGTGTGTGTGTGTGTGTGTGTGTGTGTGTGTATCTATATGGCCATTGTGTACATTATATGTAGCATATATATATATCCCGATCCTGTATTTCCCCTGGAAGTCTTCTGTGATCTTATATTGGAAATCATTTTTGATTCTTCAAAAGAATACGAGGCTATTTCTCATAGGAAGCCCACTAATAAGGTCATTTCCTTGGCCTTGAATCTATAATTAATCTTTATTTTCTGATGTGTCTTTTATATCACAGAGGGAAGTGTTTTGTTTCATGTATTCATTATGTCTCACAGGACATGGAATAGAATATTTCAACCTCAGTCATATCACAGAGGATGTCATCTTTAAACAGCCTTCCTACGAAAGCACTTGATGTCCCTTTTTAGGGTTAGCTTTCAAGAAATGGGCTACTTGAAATTTAAAATGTTTAGGGAGTCATAACCTTCTTTCTCCCTTTTTTGTGATCTTAGATGTCTTAATTTGTTTTCCAGTGTAAAAACAAATCAGTGCTCAAAGGAAGATGAGAACACCGCTATGAAGACATCACTATAAGAACATTAGGGTTTTATTTATTAATACCAGAGTTGGGTGGCGAAACCATCATATAAGAATTAAGAGATTTTATTTTTGTGTAGTCTTTGCCTCTGGCAAATGCTATAACCTTAGTTGCTGTGCTTCAATTTTTTAAAATCTGGAAATTAGTGATCACACCACTGTGGGAATATAATTAATACAAATGACAATTTTAATAAAAGGATTGGAAACTGACAGGCATGGTGTACTTGGCATTTCTGGTTTTCATACTTTTAAAAAGTCATTGAAACTAACTACTAAATTTATGTATTTTAAACAATGTGGAAATGTCAAAAAAGAGCTCAGTACTTATGAAATAGCCTTAAAGGGAAATTGGATAAATTCTGAGCATCCCTGAACAACAACGATATTCTCTAATGTAAGGACAGTAGTCAGATGTGTATGTGTGTATGTATTGCTATGTGTGTGCATACTAAATTTTTATAAGTTGTATTTTGAAAATAGTTTCCCTTCCATATTTCAGGTGTAACCTCCCTCCAACCACAGGAAACATTAGCAAAGATGTTGGCAGTAAAACAAATCTTGTGACTGTAAATCCCAGTATCATAACACTAAAGTAAGTGTTTCCTGGTTACACAACTATTCAAGAACATTTTTTAATTGTTTAACATGTTTCTAGGTCTAAGTGTTAATCTTGTTTCTGAGGGTGACTTGCAACACAGCTAGAACAGCTTTTGAAGAAAAAAAATAAAAGAATACCTTTGAAAATGTTGATTCTATCAAGGTTGTGGTTCATCAGAGGTTTGACTTGGTTGTGCTACTGTCATAACCTAGATTAATCAAATGAGAGCTTATTTGTCTCTTCATCTTTTTAACAATACTGAAGTCAGTTTCTTCTATTTCCTTTCAGAGTTTTAACATTACTCTTTGAACTTCATAGCTCTTGCTACGTAAAACTTAGTCTATTTAGAAATTTTGGACAGTTTGGTAAAATACAATTTTCATTTTGGATAGTATCTTACTTCAAAATAATTTCTGTGTTTCATTTCTGCAGTGTAACTACTTCACACTGTTGACTGGTTCATGAAAATCACAAGCATAGCTTTACTCCATTGTTCTCATCAGAAACGACTGATGACTGTTATTAATAGACTGTGCCCTTGCAAAGACTTTTAAAAGTCTTGAGCAGAAACAAAAGATTGTACCTGACAGAAGAAAGCTGACTTTTAAAATATGATACAATTATGTTAACAGGCAGACTAAGGTATCATTTAAATCATACATATAGTGAAAGTACAATGCATGGAGGAAATTTTTTAATGTAATAGATATTTCTGTCTACATCTGCATAGGTTGTTCAGAGGAAACTTCTACTTTATAACTCAATATGTGCAATACATGCACAAACCACAGGTATACAGCTCAGTGAATTTTTTTAAATGTAGATGTATATATGCTATGCTTGGGAAAAAAGCATCCAAAGGAACTTAAGAAAATACCACAGGGTTGGAATGTAAAATAATACAAGAAATGTCGGTCCAGTAGGGTAGAACCCAGCAAGAAAGTAGAAATTGAAAGCCTAGGTATTTCATGAGAGATGAAGAGCTGGTCCTTGATATATATATATATGATGCTTGAATGATTTTTCTGAGTCTATGGCTTATCTCTTATACATAGAATATAAATAAACGATTCAGTTTTTTGATGGGCAGTAAATTCAGCCTCATGGTACCAAAGCTGTTCCATTGATTCTTATTACTGTGATTATCATGATTTTTAAAAAATTTGGCAGATATGGAAACTTAAAGGAGAAGAAAGCACTATTTCTGGAGGACATTGCGACCTACGGAGATGCCTTCCTCCTTCTGCCCGCGTTTTCCTTCCGAGCCAACACTGGCACCTCTTTTAAAGTGTTCTACACACTCAAAGAATCTAAAGCAAGGCAAAAAGTTCTCTTTTTCCATCCCAAGTACCTGAAACATCTTGCGCTCTTCTGGAAAACGAAAGGTGTGACCGCCTACCGCCTGTCCTCCGGCTTGATGATCACAAGCGTTGCCGTGGAGCTGTGTGAAAACGTGAAGCTCTATGGCTTTTGGCCCTTCTCCAAAACCGTTGAACGCACACCTGTCAGCCATCACTACTACGACAACAGGCTACCCAAGCGTGGTTTCCATCAGATGCCCAAAGAATATAGCCAGATCCTCCAACTTCATGTGAAAGGAATCCTCAAACTACAATTTAGCAAATGTGAAGTGTCATAAACAAAGTTTCTGACAGTGAGCCTAATTTTCATAGAGTGCAGTAGGTGAGCAGTGTTTCCAAATGCTAAAAGAGGTGGTTAATGGGTATTATAGGAAGAACCCCAAAGCTTGGTTTGACCAAAGCTCTCTTTCACTTTGTATCCTCTGCATGTCAATCACTTCAGTTTTCAGTTTCCTTTGTTTGTAAAAGGAGGATCATGCTACTGAGTTAGAGAAGTAAAAAGGAGTAATTTATGAAAACTCCTGGTGTAGCATTTGGTGTGAGGTAGAGAGTCAGTAACTATTTCTGTGTTAATATTAAAAACAGCCATTTCCACTCTCACCAGAAGATAGAGGGCATATTATCTTGGAGACCCTTTCTCAAGAGAAGAGCTGAATTGCCATATTTACTGCATTTTCTTCTCTCCCAGTCTTCGCTTTATTAATATCCTTCCCATTTTTCTTTTGTACAAGAAAATTGTGGAGTTAAACAAGAAATCTTTGATTATTCCGGAATGAAAGTCTTCTCTTCGTAGGGCAGTGTCCCTGCCTCTGATTAAATTCTCCTGTGATATTAGCCTCACTGCTGTGTTGGATAGATTTGGGCCATTTTTTTCCCACTGTTATCTACATTTGAAATCATTCTTTATTATTTTATATTTTCTTTCTGTCTCATTCTTATGCCTTTTTCTCTCCCACTGACAGAATATACTTCAAGGACATGAATAGTTACAGTGCCCAGGCTTTTTCACTTTTTGTCTTGTCTGTGGATCACTTGTTTGATTTAATTTTAAAAAATATTGAACAGCTACTTTGTGCCAGGCCCTGTACCAGGCTCGGTGAGAGGGCTAGAAAGACTCGCTCTCGCGAGAAGGAGCACACATGCATGTCATTCACAATATGGTACAGCAAGTGTTATAATGATAACAATTATGAAAGAAGTGCTGGAAAGATCACAGACAGGAATAACTCAGTCTCTTTCAGTGCACTCTATTTCAGAGTATCTGTTTCAGAAAAGAAGCCATTTTAGAAAAAATGAGGTATTTTTTCAAAATGAGGGTAATTCTAGGGAGAGGGAATGATAGGAGAAGAAGCTGTTCCCTTGATTCTGGTCCATCAGAATGAGAATATTTGAACATAGATCATGGTTTTTGCCCCAAAATTGTCACACGAGCATGGGAACGGTGCATGGGGATGGTGGCTTGGGCTGACATCTATAAAATAGGGACAATTCAGACATGACCAATTTAATAGGAGGGTTTAAGGGTGAGAACACCGAAAAAACGTAATTCCCCCCAAGAAAGATACGTGCTTATGTGAAAAATAAGACTTATAGTTTAGGCACCAGTATAAAATAAAACTCGAGTAGATATTAAATATTAGCATTTTATGCCACTCCCTTCCTTATGTTATGATGATACTCATATGTTATCCTTGCATCTGCTGAATAAGTTATTTGACTTACCTATATAATCATGTATGTACTTTTCTGCCCATCATTGAACCTTTATAAGAAGACTAGAAATCAGAGTGTAGCACGTCAGTATGTCAAAATAATTATAATTTTTAAATTAATGATCAGAGCCAGAGTATTGTTTTCCTAAACATCCGCTTTTAAGAACACTGTGCTATAAATTGTTCATTTTATAAAATACATCTCTACTTTGTACTTGACATATGTGTTGTGATTTTGAGTTCATATTTTCATAGCATATGAAACGTACTAGCTTTATAAATTGGTGATAGTTCCTCTATGAATATTTTTCAAAAGGAAAATGCTTTTTGTTATATAAAGTCTAATTTATTTATTATCTTTCTTTTTGTGGTGAATGGATGGCTTTTTTATTGCTTCTAATGGATTTAATTAGTTTTAAGTAATATGCTGGCAGCATTCATAATGTTTCAATCATGTTACTAGAAATGGATTCTTTTTTTTTTTTTTTTTTTGGTACCAGGGATCAAACTCAGGTCCTTGCGCTTGCACAGCAGGTGGTGAAACCACTGAGCTAAATCCCTGGCCCTAGCAATGGATTCTTAAAAATAGATGAGAACACCCTAGTATTTTAGTTAGTAAAATGATTTTTTCAAAATGTTTATAGCAAGTGAAGTAAATGATTTCTCTTTAATACTGGAAATATATGATTAAAGACTAAAAGTAATCGAATATACTGAAATAAATTGTCAAATGTACAAGGCAGAGATTCTACATGTTATTTTAATAAAATTGCATATGATTAAGACGTTTAAAGTTTACTTATGTTATTCCCATATAAGCTATTTTAACTTAGAAAGTTTTCTCTAGAATACCAAAATGGAATCTCCAGAAATACTCAAAGTAATATGAGGTCAAGAGGCATAATGATACCCAAGTTCAAATAAAACTTCAATAGAAAAAAATATTTGTGAGGTTTTTTGTGGAGAAAATTACATGCACATATCTGGATTTTATTTCTTATTTAACATCATGTTATCATCTTAAAAGCGTGTTTAAAATTTTACCACTTGATTTACACTAGCCAAAAACTCATTGGTCAAAAACAAACAAATAAAAAAATACCTAGAGATTTCTTAAGCATGTCACAGTCAGACTTAGTGGCAATTAATCTACAAGTCGATAAGGGGGAGTTTATAGCCTTTTTGTTTTGATCTTGGTAAAAGCTTGGAGTAATTCACCATTGCAGAACAAAAAGCCCTGTGATTTGTGTTTTACAATTTACATGCCATATTGGCTAAATTCGTGTTCCATCATATTTTGAGTAATGTGCATTCTTCATGTCTCTTCCAAATGGTTCAAGGTCGAGAGTATCTGATGTTATTTGAGGCCCTCCCATGCTCTCTCTAGTAGAGTCTAGTGTGTTGTAGAGACCTGGAGGGAGTGGGGGCCACATGTACCTCATCCACATCATAATATTTCCTTCTGGGGATAGCAGGACTTTCCACCTGTTCCATTGCATGTGCCAATAATCTCCTTTTGTTCCAAAACATAACATGACTTAGAACTTTCCAAAATATGATAGACCATGAATTTTAACATTTTGGCTTATCAGCTATGTAAATTCCAAAGGTTAAGTCATACTTCCTTTTGCTCTGTAATGGCAAATTATTGCAAGTTTTCCAACAAGATCAAAGCACAAAGAAAAACTATGGAGATTACCCACCATAAGTCTAACTAACTCTCTCAAGAATGTATAAGTTCAGCATTGTTTAAATGTTGTTAAATGGATTAAATTTGATCTTTTGCTCTTAAAAGTCATGTATATCAAATGGGAACTGAAAAGGGCTGTCTGGGTACTGGTGCTAGACAATATTAGACCTTCAGTTAGGGTTCTAGCTCATAACACTATACAGTAGCAGTTTCTAAGGGAGCTACAGGCTCACTTGCTTCTATTTTCTACTTGGCGTTCAGCATCATTGCACAATGTGACTGAATAACGCGTTTCCAAAATAGTTTTCAGCCAAATCCACAGCCAAACAAGAAAGAATCATTTAAATATGTAGGTCATTTAAGAGCATAGTTCACAGTGCTGGTAGTCCCTGAAAAATATTCCACGAACTATTGCATAAAGTTAATTTTTGTACAATTTAATATTCCTGAAAAGCCTCTGGTTTTTTTCATCTGAACAAAACACAAAGACCAATAGATCATGACTTTCATAAAAGATTTCCCTCTGCATGTAAATTCCAACCCAGTAAATATATGGGCTCTCACCCAGATATTCAAGGACTTTTTTTGGAGAACTTTTTATGTATAGCATACTGACCTAAGCCATAAATCAGACCTATTATTACCTAGAATTTTCCTTGCTTACAGAAAATTTATCAGTTAGATATATCTTGTCAAGTACCTAAATCATTCCATGAATTTCAAGAAGGTTTGGGGAAAATTGGAAAATTTTGCGGACAACAAAATTTTGTTGTTCCTGGACAACCCAAACAGCTATTGTAGATGTATACCTTTGATATAATGACATCCAAAACATTTTATTTATGTAACATTACATGGAAACAGATTATTATGCTACTAAACATTGAAGTCACTGTAGGAATTCAGTTGATATATTTGATGCCCTTGGCCCTTGTGACAAGGTATGTTGACAGTTTCCTCTTCACGTGTGTCGTCAGAAGGCTGACACCATAGTGAACAGTATTACCATTCTCCTCCTGAGGATAAACAGACAGGATTCTTTCTCTTGACCTTTATTATTCTGGAACATCACTTCCAGAAGTAGTCTTCTTTTTATAAAGAAAGTGAGTGAGATATGTTAAAGCTGCACAAGGTACATAATGGAAATGGGACAAATTCTTTAGAAGATGGTATGGGAACATTGGTCTATATGGAAAAAAATAAGCAGATACATTTTGTACCATGTAAAAAGTTGGACTCCGTAGAAATTAAAGATCAATGTAAAAGTAAAAGTATAAAGCTCGTAGAAGAAAATGTAGAAGAATTATGTCTGAAATTTAGATGAGAAATTACTATTTTTATTTTTAGTTACATTTTTGGTACAATTTAGATATACTTGTTTCTGTGGTGTGAGAAACTGAAAGTATTAAAAAGGACCAAAATGTATAATAGATAATCTGAAATAGGAAGAAAAAGTTCAAATGGGAAGGGGGACTAAGAGAGGAGGGGGAAAGAAAGAAAGAGAAAATGGCAAAAAACAAGAAAAGAAAGATAAAATAGAAACAAAGCTTTTGTGACTAAGAAGCTGTACTTCTTAAACATGACCTAAAAATAATTTCTTAGAGAATCAGGCTAAGAAATATATGACTATATTAAAATGAAAAATTTCTAGTAAGTAAATGACACTTGAAAATTTATAGGCTGGTGACAGATTGCTATAGCTTTTAGAATGCATAAAATTAAAGACATTAATATAAAACCATTCCATGAGACTGAAAATCAACATGTCAGAGACAAGAAAACAAAGGGAAAAGCAGTGTAGCTAATAAGAATAGGAAGTGATGCTTAAACATATTAGTAATCTGAGAAGTGCTGATTAAAGTTATATTCTATACCCATTGTATTGGCAAAACATTAGTAATGTGGCTAATTTAGTGTGCTGGTGTAAGTATAAACTGACTCATGCTTTTTGGCCAAAAATATCTGAAAGTTTTGAGTAAAATTAATCAAATATCTACCCTGTGGGCCAGCAGTCTCACTTTAGCATGTATGTGTCAGACCACCTTTGCAGGTCCACAAAGAGATAGTTACTAAGATATTCAGTTTATTGTTGCTGGTAGTAGCGGACAACTGGACACACAGGTGTCCATCTCTTAAGCGAAGTGTGGTGACTACACAGTGTGGAAACCAGTATAGCCATTAGAAGCAACTTATAGGTACCCCAAGAGCAGGAAAGATAGATCTTTAAAATTTAGCATAAAAAAATAAGAGCTATAGCACTGTATCATCTAATTATCTTAAAGCAAGTACATGAACACACACATATGTTGGAGGGTATATATCAAACACAAGCTATATACCCATTAAGGGGACGGTAAGAGAATTTATTTAGGGCTAATTTATATGTTATCATGTTTAACATTGTTAACCATTGCTATCATGGTTAAAACAGCAAGCCATTGAGCCATTGGATATATTTTTATCCTCACATAAAATATCTTTAGTTACATATAAATAAACATAGAGTCTGAGTACCCACTCAAAACTGTGGGTAACTGTTGTAAGGTTGTTTTATAAGAGTAGAGCTAGCACTCAAAGTAACTCTAAAGTCTCTTTTTCTAGTATGCAGTTATAAAGTGGAAAGGAAAGTCAATATTATTAGATATAACTGACATATAATCAACATATTTAAAGTGTACAATTTGCCAGTTAATACATTGTAGATCTCCATTACCCTTAAATGTTTCCTTGTGCTACTTTGTAACTGATTGTTCCTTCTTACTTCTCTTTGTCCATTCCACCCTAGTACCCAGGAAATCCCTAATCTTCCTTTCTATAGACTAATTTACTTTTTTTTTTTTTTTACAGTATAGACTGTTTACATTTTTAAAAATTTTTATGTAATTGAAATCATACTGTGCATTCATTTTGTCTTAGTAATATTAACCTGATAATATATGTTAATAATACGTTATGTTGTTTGTGTATTAATAGTTCCTTTATTAGCTAAGTAGAATTTTGTTACACAATGTACCACAATTTGTTTATCCATTCACCTATTTATGTACATTTTAGTTGTCTTTGGTTATTTGCTGTTAGAAATAAAGTTCTCATAAACGTTCATGTACAAGTCTTTGTGTGAATGCGTAATTTCCTTGGAGCAGTTATCGAGGATTGGATTGGCTAGGGCACATGGTCAGTGCAGTCTATTTTTTAAAAAACTACTGAAGTATTTGCTAAAGTGGTTGTGACATTTCGTATTATCAGAAGTGTACCCAGTAGCAGTTACCAAAATGAAATTAGTAAATTTCAAATTTCCTTGACAAAATTTGGTCTAGTCTGTCTTTTTTTCTTGTCTTTTTAATTTTAGACTTTTAAATTTAATTTTAATTCTGTTGAGTGTATAGTTGTAGCTCATTGTGTTTTTAATTTACATTTCCCTTATGAATATCTTTCCATGTGTTTATTTAACTTCCATAAATCTTCTATTAGTTTTTACTGTGTTCTGTTGTATTCATTTTAATTTTGCAGTATATTGTATGCTTCTGAGTTCTTTTGGAGAAGAGCATTTAGTGCGATAAATTAATTTGTCCTCTGGGTTTTCAGGGTGTTTGTGTGTGTGATATCCAGTCAAATGTTGTTGCATTACTCTTCTATTCTTTATCTTTAAGAATCTCAAAGAGATTTCAAATCCTTGTCTCAGCTATTACCATGTGTTCTTGGGAAGCTAATGCCGTCAGTCTCATCTGATATAGAAATGCAAGTTATCGAAAAATCAAAGCTATTAAAGATTTGCCTAAGTTAATCATTAACAGAGTTAATAGTGAGCATCCAATGTGCAGGCAGCTGTCACCCCAAATCTGGTATTATTAAAAGCTTGTCCTGTACCAAACACAGTCTGCAAGACTTTACATGTATTTTAATGGATGATTATGAAATTTCAAGGTAGCTAACCTCCTGTTTCACAGAAGGCCTAGATGACTTTCAGCTGAAAATATCAGAATGCCCCACCAAACATGGGTCAAACTCTTTAGGATTCTTGAACCAGACCCAAAGTCCAGAGACAGAGCAGCTAAGCAGTTGCTTGTGGGTCCCAGGCCTTGAGTCTGTTCCTCTGTACACCTCCAGAGAAGATATCCAGGTCACTCCTGGACTACATCTCAGAAACAGCAAGGAGAGCTTTCCTCAAAGCCCAGCAAACCTTTCTTTGTTTCTTTCTGCCTCAGATTGGCCATGTACCCGTTCCTGAAATAATCAGTAACAAATAACAAGTTATTGATGTAACTTTCACATTTAGTCCTAGCCTAGGTTCACAGGGTCTCCAAGGAGATAAGTGTGCACCTGAACAAGACCAAGATTCTGTTGAGCAGGAGGAAGGGAGGAATAGATGTCAACTGGGCACCTGGCCAGATTTGCTAGAAGTCATTTTTCCCACCACTCATCTGCTAAACTTGCGTTTAAACCCAAGTGTTTCTGACTCTTAGTTCCATGTTCATACCATCCTGCTCATCAGTGAAAACAAAATGACAAAAATATGCTATAAGTAATATTTAAAATTTTTCCACTAAATTAGCTCCTGCACATGCAATGTATTTATTCCAGAAGCTATTCTTATATATAAATGCTACCTTTAAAAAGTTCCTTCTGAGGATTCATTCTTTCTCTATATTAAATCAAAATGTAATGTGTCGGATCTGATATTCTTATTTGCCTTTCTTACAAGGCAATGCCTTGATTAATTTTTCATCAAATGTGTGAAATGTAATGTTTGCTCATGTGTGAAGTCTCAGAAATTACTATTAAGACTTTACCTTGTAGTTGACATTCTGGGCTTACTGATCTTTGGGTAAATGTTGTGGCATTTTAACAACTTTGTTAAAAGAGCTCAAAGTGGATGGGTTCCCAGCATGGTAGCCTTTTACCTTAATATTCGCCCACATTGCTAAGAATTGTGAAATTCCCTTTATGCTAGAAGTATCATAATAGTTCTAGTCACAGGTAAGTGTGTGGTCCCCTAATAATAAACGTCTTTGAAGAGAATGCACCCTTTTGTTTTGGGGGGTTTTAAAAAAAATTTTTAAATAACTTTATTATCAAACACACACATATACAAAAAATTAAAACCAAAGAAGAACAATGCAAGGGGAAAAAACTACAATAATATTCAAATACAGTAGAACTCAACCAAAACAAAACTGAGAAGAGCCAGGGATTTAGCTCAGTGGTTTCACTGCGTGCTGTGCAAGCACAAGGACCCGAGTTCAATCCCCAGTACCAAAAAAAAAAAAACTGAAAAGCATTTAAACATTTTCCCATATAACTTAAAAAAGCATCTCAAGTACCAACAAGACACCAGAGGATGTGATTGGTTTCAGAAAGATCCACAACACCAACATTGAACAAATAATGATCTGGAAAAAAATTCCAGTTAGCAGACTCCACATAAGCCAAGCTTCAACCCTTTTGTTTTTTACCTCTAAGTGAACACATTATGGAAAGTTTATTCTGAACAAAATCCCTCGTTCTGGTTTGCCCAGGTGGTCCTAGTTCATCCCTGTTCATTCTCAGAGGTGTCTAATTTGAACGGTAATGTAGGTTGTCACTTGGGTAATTTGAAATTGGAATTTCATAAACAGGATTCAGTAGGCATATGCAGTATAACGTAGGCAAAAGTTTAAAGCTTAAGTTTTAAAATCTGTCAACCAGGGGCTGGGAATTTAGCACAGTGGTTTTGCCGCCTGCTGCACAAGCACAAGGACCTGAGTTCGATCCCCAGTACCAAAAAAACCCCCAAAAAATCTGTCAACCAGAAATGTAACATTCTCCTCTGAATTTCTTAAGGACAGCACCACATGGTCACATGGCAATGTAAAGTTCATCAAAAGAATTGGCTGGGTTTGGAGTGCTTTTCATCTCTGAGTAGATTTTGTGTTCTGAATATGCAGCTCTGTAGAAAAGGTGAATCTTCAGAAGGCTGCGGGTCAGCCCTGGCACTCCTCTGATTCACTCTAAAACCAAGTTCCTCAGAGGGCTGAGAAAATATTTAATCTCTTTTCTTCTCCTTCATCCTTCAAAATATGGATTCAGGTACCCGCTCCACAGAGTATCTTCATCAATTAATGTCATCAGTGCCTTAAAGGTAAAAGCAGCCTATCATTCAACTATTTTAACATATTTAACTGTTGTCAGCTTGTCAAAATATTTCTTGGTAGAATTAAAGTTAGCATATTAAAGTTGCTAGAGAAATTATAACACTTGGAAGGATTAAATAGCACTGGTCTTAATTATAACGTGAGTGTCAGCCTACACAAGAGGAAGTACCAATACCTATTTTCCCTGTTGAGAAAATATTTCCCCCACCTCCATGTCACGGTGATAGCAATGAACAGCGTCATGGTCTACACAGAATGAGACAATTATTAACATTTTTGCTATACCTAGGAAGACTTAAACATTATTTTGCTTCTTGTTTTTGTCTCATGTTTTTTGAGAAGCTACTCCAGACTTAGTTTCTAAATCAGTGTTAGTATTTGGTAAATGTACAGTCCATTCAGTTTCAGTGAATAAATATATTTGTGTGTATACATTTATTTTATTATTAAACACTATTTCCATAACAGCTTGCTTTATAATGTGTCCATTTATGAAAATTGAATATCATTGAATGCCAATGGCCATTTAATAAAGATGATACTACCATCATGGGTATCATGTAAGTAATCAGCTACTTGTAATTGAATATAAGTAGAATATAACTTTTAAGACTTGTCTTAAACTATTAATAACTTTAATTATTTTGTTGGCTTCTTTGAGGTTGTAACCAGTATTTGACTCCATTTTATAGTTTAGGAAATTCAGATTTCAAAAGAGCAAGTAACTTGAACTAGAGAAGACTAGAGGAATTACATTTGTGTAACATTTTGGAAATTATTTACAGAAAATTTGCAAGAGTAATATGATAATTTCCCTCTATACTCCTTCCAAACAAGTCCCCGATTGATTTGAGGGGAAATGGATGAAATCACGATTCTGTACCCTAAATCAGCAAGTATTTTCTAAGAAACCAACCTCGCTCTAACCAGTAATGCAATTCAGGAAACAAACTTCCTCCTTAAATCACCACATTGACCATCTCCTCAATCTAGATGAGCAATAATGACACTGTTTATGCATATAACCCTCCATCAGTCAATCACTGGTTTCTGGAGATAATTTTTCTAGTGTTTTTGCTGTACTTTGGGATATTTGTAGTCAACCAGAAAGTGCTATTTTGAGTGGTTAGGAAATGCAATCTGAAAACACTTCACAGTATTCTTATTATAACTCCTCCCCCCCACCCCCACCCCCACTTTAAAACAGCCTATATGGCCTCTGGTTACAAATTATGAAATTGATTGAGGTGGGAATCAGATTTCCTTGTTCTCATTATCATCCAGTAAATTTTCTACAGTGAATCAAACACCACCAAATCCTTGGGTCTTCCATAGAGAATGTTGTTAGTTCCTCTCTGTCACAGGTTTTCTAAGGTTATTACTAAAGGACAGAAAGTTTTATGGCTCCTCTGTCTTCATTTCATTTCTAGCAGAAAGGTAAGCCCTGGTTCACACGCATCCTCAGGCGGAGGACTCTGCAGCCTCCCTGCCGTGTATGTTCACAAGATACATCCCTTTCTCTCCCATGCCATATGTTGGAACCAGGGAATTCTGGCCTTTATAATTTCATTAGATTTTCTGGTCCATTTTGTGACTGCTCAGCTCTGGTTGGGACCATTACAGGATGAGACCAAATCACATAAAGCCCCTCCATTGTTCCATCATGGGTGACAAGTTTAATTCAAGTTCCTCAAGAGATACCTAGGAAATGTACGTGTATAATATTGAACCCTTGGAGATCTGTTTTGTCAATCTCTGAGACACATGAGATTTCAGAGCAACTTGGTGTAATGATCAACAGTACCGAGTGGCACTTCTGAAACCAACCATAACATGTTTGCTTCCTCACATGCTTCATGTAAGGCAGACTCTCAAGGAGATAATGAACTCTTTCCCATTTTTACTTTTCATAAAGCTACAGTCTCAAAGCTTAAAAATGTTATATTTTTATTTTGGGGTGGTGCTAGGGATCAAACCCAGGGCCTCAAGCATGCTAGGCAAGTGCTCTGTCACTAAACTATATCCCTAGTCCCGAAGCTACCATGTTCTTGAAGTTTCTAATATGTATCAGATCCACTAAATTGATGAGCCTCACTTCCTTCCCTGGTAACTGTGCCTGTGTGACAAGTCTCGGAGAAACCTAATCAAACAGGTTTGCTCTTCTCACTGCTGAAATCCTTTGTCCCCCAAATCTCAAACTAGTGGAAATTATTCTGTCCCAGAAAAAATATAAGGAACATTTTAGAAGCAGATGGCACTTGGAAGAATTTGAATCACAGCTAGTTATTGCTCTAAATTGCCTTTAAAAAATATTCTGGTAGTAGTTGATCCTACACTATAGATGAATATTTTTTCTCCAATATTAAATTAGTCCAAATGACTCCAGTTAGTCCAGACTGGAGAAAATGAACAAAAAGAATTATAATATGAAAACACAACTTAGTGGACAACTTAGTAACTTAGCAAGACCCTGTTTTAGAAAGGGCTAAGGATGTAGCCCTGGATTCAATCCCCAGTACCACACACAAAAGAAGGTGGGGTTTTTTTAAATTAGTTTGTCTTAATGAGCTCAGAAGGGATGCCCCAAACTATACCTGGCTGTTGGCAGATAGATGAAGTTTTTACCATCCACTTGAAGTCAGATGCCCAGGAATAAGTGCAGGCTTGATAAATTTGATATCAATATTTTAATAGTTAATACCAGCATAGGTGTTACTGCTATTTAAAAAATGAATTTAATCCTGCCTCCTATTGCTACTTTAAAAATGGCTTTAATCCTGCTTCCTCAATGAAGAGAATCTCTGGAATGTCTTACTTTAAAATTTCTTTGCCTTTTTTACAACCTTATTTCCTCATTTGTAATGTGAAAACAACAATAATCAGGGCCACAAAATACAACTGTACAACTCTAGGAAGTACCACTTACACACTCACACATACATGTACACATGCACATGAGCACATACATATGTGTGGCATCCCTGGAGTTGTGCAGCTCTCCTTAATAGTGCCTACCCATAGGGCTGTGGAGAAGTTTAAACGGTCCATGTAAACCGCAAAGTATAGCAGTAAGCACAGAAGATCTCAACGCATGCCGCCATGGCCATGGTTATTACCTCACATGCTCTTTTATCCCCTTTAAACTGTAGAATGGAAATGTGTCAATGAGAAAAATCCTAAAATCTGTTGATATGCAAATGGACCTTTGAGTGAAATAAACTCAATGTCACATATTTAAAGAGACTTTTTTGCTCTGAAATCTATGTTGTTCTTAAGAGCATTGTATACATTGTAGAGTATTCCTTTTTTCTTTTGAGGTGTATAAATAGTTGTCTTCTACTTTTCATTTCTGGTGGAGGAAGTTTTAGTCATTACCCTGGATTTCTCCTACCTTATTTTTGATCCAGTGTAACACAGGTTCCTACAGGTTTTAGAAGTCTATACTTGAGTAATTTTTCAAAATAAATTAGTAGTAACTGACTTCAAAGATATCTTAGAATGGTGGGATTATTTAAAATGTTAATATTTGAAATGGGTAAAATTTATAAATTTGTGCTTGTTCTGAAAGGATAAATCACGTATTGTTAAAGTATTTTAGTAACTCTACATTGTGCTTAAGTACTAGAAGAACTGTAAAGATACATCTGTTTCATTATTGATAATTTCCTTAGCACTCTGTACCTATTATTGATATTTTAGTGTTTACATTTCATAATGATAAAGATATGTTGGGTATATTTTTGTGCTTTCACTGATGTAAACTTTAAAACTATTTGTCTAATGAATTATTCCAGGCATTTAATTTCATAGGCTATGGCTGGCTGGGCTTGTTCTTATTGTCATGATATTTGCATCTCAGAAGACTTGACATGTACCACAATCACTTATCAGGAAATGATCAGAAAAACTTAGAAAATTATATTAAAAAGTCAAATGGATTACAAATATTAAATATGTGATTTTTGAGCAAGGTTGGCAAATATGTCCAACAGACCTCAGGATGTGGAATGATCAAGCAATGTGTATTTATGTCTAACTCTTGAAAGTCAATAACAGGTATTTCTGATTGGTAGCTCACTACAAAACGGCAATCCTAGGACTCTGTTTCCATCTTATGATTCCCCTGTCTCCAATATGTGATTTCTAAATTTTCTCACTCCTGCCCATCCAAAAGAAAGACAACATACAGAGAGAATGCAGGTTTGAGTGGAGCTTTTTTAAATAAAAAAATTATATTATTTTTTTGACTTTTATTAGTACATGTTTGCAGTACATAATGATTACATTCACTGTAGGGAATTGGTACATGTACATAACACACTTCAATTCTTTTTTTCCCCCTTCACTCTACCCCTTTTTATTTTTCTAGCATCAGATTCATCTTTATTTATTTTATAAGACCTTATAGAGTTAATTATCATATATACATATTGAAAATCAGACTAATAATACAATGTATCTAAAAGTATACCTTGACTTAGTACAATTGTCTTACATGATCTGAGTGGTTTTATGGGCCAGAGCTGCATGATGTCCAACATTTCTCTGCATGTTACACTGGCAGAGCTACACAGCCATACCTAATAGCATAGAGGATGCAAATGTTGTCTCCGTGCCTTGGTAGGAAAGACAGATTTGAGGCAGCAGCTAGAAGTCTCTAGAACTCAGCTGTCTTTTTGCTGTTTTTTTCTCTACACATAGAACATTCTTTCTCCCCAAAGAATAAGACCAAAACACTTTCTTGAGATTGCTCCTAGCTAAATAGCATGATTTTAAAGTATTAATGCTGCTGCTAACTACTTAGTTTCAGATGAAACTTTTACAATTCATAAATGTAATTCCCAATTTCTTTAGTAATTGCATAAATAGAAAAAGAACAGAATAAAACCTAATGTAACCTTCATTAAATGATATTTAACTTCTCTCCTTATAGTTGTAATCTGAATTCAATAAGAGATGAAAATACATTATATTCACCTATAAAACATGCACATGCACATATTCACATGCACATATATACATCTATACACCTAAATAAGGGCCTTGTGGCCAGGTAGTAGTGTCTCTGAGAAAGATGGGCTACTGAAACTTTTTATCTGTGTTTCTAAGAAATTATCTTAGCATAAATTATAATAATATTCTCTGCAAATGTACTATTTCTGTTAACGAGTTTACTTTAAAACCTTTCTCTAACATTTGTTTTATTGTAAGTGTATTCCCAATTTATTTGTAGAAAAAGTGACACAAGTACCATTTATCCAGCATACTCACTGGCATTTTATATGGATCACTCTCACACTTCCCCTCATATCTCAGTACTATCATTCTTGTGATGGGCATGGGTGTTTTATTTCCTAGTAACAGAATATTCACTTTAAAATACCCTTGCACATAAGAGAAAGAAACGTATTAAAAGTTACTATTTCACTCAAGAGTTTTTTGGCCTCATTGTGAGTTAAGCCAAGAAAGGGAAAACCATCAGATACCAAGAGAACTTCAGTGCTCTTCCCTCCTTTAGGAACTATATTGGCTTTTTTTCCTGTATCTGCCAGCTACTTTCTTTTCGGTTTGTATCTGACTTTTTCTGTTTTTTCTTGCACGTGCCATCCCATCATTCTCTGGCTCTAGCAAAAGCAGAGACTTAGTGACTGACATGTCATATAAATTACTTAGTTTAGGTCAAGTGTCCACCCCAGGTGGTGCTCATAGGACAAAATATGGCTGGCAAATTAGCCACCATAGTCATGATATGGGATAACGTAAGTGTTCATCCCTAGATAAATGGATAAGGACAGCACACACATAAATGCATCCACACACAGTAGAATACAATGCAGCCTTTAAAGGAAACCCTGCCATTTGTGACCTGAATGAACCCAGAGGACATTATGCTAAGTGAAACAGAAATAAGCACAGAAAACTAACACTGTACCATCTCATTTATATGTGGAATGCAAGAGGGTAACAGTCTTAGAAGTGGAGAGTAGAATGGTAGTTTCCAGGGCTAGGGGTTGGGGGAGGAGTAGGAAAACGGGGACATGGTGATCAGAGAAGACAAGAAAAATAAGATCTGGAGACCTAATGTACAGCATAGAGATTGTATGTAATAATTATATATAGTATACTTGACATTAGTGAAGAAAATATGTCTCTTGCTCTCACCACATACGTGTAAGTGACACAAAATGGTTACTATGAAAGTGATGTTCATTAGCTCGATTATAGTATTCATTTCACAATACATACACATCGCAGAACATGACGTTGTATGGCTTCAATATATGGAAATTTGTCAGTCAAGAAATTGTATTTGTCTCAATAAAATTTAAGAAAAAACAAGCCTGCCAACACCCCAGCCTGAGGAGAGGCACACGAGGAAAGGGCTGTGCTCACAGAAGGGGCCCTGCCTAGGCTAAGCAGATGCCATAAAGCAATGTACCACAACCGCCATTTTTAAAATGAGGAAACTGAGACCCTGAGAAGGTATTGATCTAGACAGAGCCACCAATAAGAGGAGAAGGCAGTGGGATTTCAACTTGCTGATCAGCTTACTGTAGAGTCTTAGTCAGCACTTCTTCAAATCGCTGCTTTCACTCTCTGGAATCAGATGTGTATAAATCCTAAAATTATAGCCACAGTCTTCAACTAGTTTAGAGAGTTTTAATACAGTTTCAATTACCTGGTCTCCTTTTCGATTTTCCCAGCATTTATACATACTGAAGAAACACGAGAAGTTTAAAAGGACTTCTATTAATTTATTTTCCTACTAAATCCAGTGACTATTACAGAAATTAAATACAAGAAAATTGCAGCCACTGATGAGCAGAAATGTGAAACCCATTGAGTAGATAATGCAGTTCTTTGAGAGAGGATGCTTTTTATTACTCACTGCTGGCCGTTGATGGTGGACACCCGCAACTCTCCTCAATAGCCAGAATGAAGGAACCTACTTTGAAGCAGCTGGTTGCCAAATTGTGATATTTCTGGGACTACAAGGAGAAGTGAAGGTGAATAGATGGTGAAATGTCTGCTGTCATCAGGAAACAAAGATTTTATGATTCTGGGAAAAGAAAATGTGATAAAAGCAATACCAGGTGAAGGATTCTCTTCAGAAATGGGTAAGCTTTTAATCTTACCAGGAGAGAAGAAATTCCATTCTTTGGTGCTTGAACCTATCTAAATGGAAACAGCCTGTCACATAAAATCAGCACACATTCATATAGTCAATGGCTTTCTGATGTGGATTTACTATCCTGTAGGGCCCTCTAGGGACTGAACTGCAATCTCCAGAACTCATTTCAATCAGACCCTAGAACCAGGGTTGAAACCATAATGCTCAGGCCATGAAGACTTCAGCTCAATCTTGCTGTCAAGAGATTTTGCTCAACATATTATTTTACTTTCTCCACTTGGTGAAAAACTAATATTTGAAGGACTAAGGAAGACACTACCATCATATTTTCTTAAAGGATTATTATTTCTCAGCTGAAAGTAGCTGTCATGGGAGGGACATCTCAAAATCACCACTGTCTCTTAATAACTTGCACTGGGGTGAAATCAGATTTGCTCTTCTACTGAAATGAAGGATTAGCAGAATTGCAGGTGCTAAAATGGCAATTTGATGTAAGCTTCTATTTTCTGCAGTTTCAAAGAGGCAAGAGTCATCGGCCAGTGGAATGCATAATGGCAGCAGCCATGTGGAGAGATATTTGCTCTCACAGATGAGGATGAGACTTCCTCTACACAGAATGCTACGCACAAGCAGTGACCTCTGAAGAATCAAACAAATTACAGATTGCAATCATAGGACTCACAAAGGATTAAGCCAGTCCCTCCAGATGGCTGAGTAGTGGTTATCTTGTGACTTCAGAGGTTCCTGAGGATGCTTTGGGCTTCCTCATAGGTCAATGTTTTTCTTCTGTTTCCTAGGAAAATGAAATTCTTACCTCCTGGGTACAGGGTCAGATTTTCACCCTCAAAAATATATAATTGAGGAGATTCTCTAACCCACTTGCTCAGTTTTCAGCTTGTAAAGCCCTCAGTATTCATAAATTTTAGGTTATGTGATCATTATTGCAGACAGTTTTAAAAATTCCTGCCTTTACCTCTTTTGTCAACTGTCTTTTCTTCTATAAATGATTTAGAGGGAACTCAAAAATATTTATTGATTCATAATTTCATAAATGTGGTACAAGTGACTGGGGAAAATGATAGTGCTTTTTTAAAAATAAAAATAATAAAAAATTTGTTCTCCCCTTCTTTTTCAGGCTAAGCATTAATCCTATAATGTTGCCAGTGTTGTGAAATACATACTTCAAAGGAAATATCTCTTTCTTCCTATACACAGGTGTATATTGAATGCAGGTTAGCCATTTTCTGACTTTAGCTGATTCCTTCTAGAAAAGCAGTAAAAGGAGTGTTCCAAGTAACCATATGACCAGCATGAGCAATAGTGATGCCACACTGTAAAAAGAACTATGATCTCTTACCCTTCGATTTTTTTTCATGAGTCCTTCAGGATTGTCACTCTTCATCAATAATTCCCAAAAGTAACTTCCATATTTTTATTTTAAAAGAAAAAACTTAACTATATACCCTAACAATACTGACCCCATATTACAGAAAAGAATGGTTGAGAAAAACCATCATTTGAACGTCTCCAAATTATTTCATTGACTAAGTAATTTTTTTAACTAGAACCATCTCTCAGATGCCATATGTAGTCTGTATCACCTATGTATGTAACTTGAACCTTTACCTGGTACATAGCACAGTTTTACTACATATGCCACTGAAGTTACATGTACATAGTGTCAGACAGAAGACTGTGCTCAGCAGACAGAGCAAGCATACACTTCTACTGATGGCTGGTCTGGCCAACCTCAGGCCAGTGCCAAGGAAGGCAAAGTATTTAGGAAGCAGATGGATGCTCTAACTCCTGGGTAGACCGGAAGTCTATAGGGACAGTAAACTATTGCATTCAAACAGTGTAAAGGACAAATCAGTAACAGAGAAAATGCTTGACTTCACACCACAAGGCGGTATACACTGGAGAAATGATTGTTAATATAGAAATCAATTTCTGATTATTTGTTTTGGGTTACAAGTCTCTAAGTTCCTCTACGTATATCACAGCTTGGTACATTTCTAAGAACAAGACAGAGATGGCTCCTAGACTCAAGAACCTGCCAAACTAGTTAGTAATGTAAGATATGTAATAAGTCGTCTAAAAAAGCCCGGAAGTAAGACATAGCATGTGAGAAAGGGTGACAGCTGTGGGGTGATGAACAAATAGATCTTCCTGCCCATCTTCCCCCTAGAGGGAACTGACTGTGGGGAGTGTGCATAGCTAGGGAGCTCAAGACCCATTGCAGAGTCCTCACCCTGGCCATGCCCTCCCTGGGCTGCTCCAGGGTGTGGCCACTCCCGCCCAGTGGAGGACCCTAACAGGAGCCTTTGCTCTAGGGCTCCCTGTGTGCCTGCAGAGAAATTTTCCAGAGCTTCCCTGAAGTCTGAGGTTCTGATACCAGTCAAGAAGAGAAGTCTACAGTCTCTGCTAACCCACTCTCACTTCTACCCCTTCACCTTTCATAGCTAAGTCCCCTACTACATCTCTTGCATGTCTAATTCTCTTTCAAGGTCTCTTTCTTGGACAGCCTGCCCTGACATGTAAAGCTAAAGAACCTTGAAGATTCAGAAGAGGAATAGGATCATCCATTTGGAGGGATTAGAAAAGATGACACAGATAAAGGAACATGTGAATCGGGCCTCTCTGTGATCTGGTTATGAGTAAAATATAGCCTTTGACACATTTAAAACTGATTGTGGAGTGGTTTATGATAATAGATGCTAATCCCATTCTTTGAGACTGCCATAGTGATGTTTCATTTATTTCAACACCAATTACAGCAAAATTCATCACTGGGATTTCATAAAGTCTCTTTCCCACCAGATAGTCCAGAGGATTATTTACATCACTCTTTTCTCTCCTCCTGTCTTTATTCTGGAGATGAGGATATTACAAAGCAGTGAAGCTACATCAATCACCAATGGCAGCCCAGTGACAAAGCAAAGAAAAAAATTATCCCACTAATGATCTCAGCCTTGAAATGCTCAACTGCCTGGCTGGGATTTATGTTTTGGGGAAGACAAATCATTAGTGTCTACAACCTAACTTCTACATTAATTTTCCTTAAACATTTACTTGCTCAGAACTTTAGTGGTTTTCTCTCCCCTGTAAGGAAAAGAGATGTTCAATCATCCCACACCAGTGATCCCCAACCTTTTAAGCATTAGCCACTGGTCTCATGGCAGACAATGGTTTGATGGATTGGGGATGAGTCAAGCACATTGTATTTATTCTATGCAACTTTATTTCTGTTATTATTACATTGTGTACTTTATTTCTAGTATTATTACGTTAGTTCTCATAAGTGAGCATGCAGCCTAGATTCCTTGCATGTGCAGTTCACAGTAGGGCTTCCCCTCCGATGAGAATTTAGTCCCCTGGCTGATCTGGGGGTGAAGCTCAGTAGAAATGTGAGTTTGCTTTGCCTGCTTGCTCACTTCCTGCTCTACACCCCAGTTCCTAACAGGCAAAGAACTTACCAGGCCCAGGTACCAGGCCCAGGTCTTGGGGACCCCTGTCCTCCTGTTAATTTTGAAGACCTGCCTTTCAGACATCTCTTTATCTTCACACACATATAAAGCAATACATAAATATCATAATATCATTTAATCTGGAGCTTCTCTCTCTCCTCTCCTTCCCTCACCCCCTCTCTTTTTCCTTCCCAAACATAGCATTGCACTCATCTTTGTCCACTGCTGGCTAGGTACTGAGTGTAACAGGCTGTGTAGCTGTGCATCCTTCTGGACCTTTCTTCAGGCTCAGTGAAGATGTGTGTGTAAGAAAGACCGAACTCTGCACAATTGAGTGCTCAACCCCGCACATTCCCAAGAGAGGCTGGTCTTTCTCTGACTCTGGAGAGATGAGCTCTGAGCCATTGGAATATTCTGTTCCATCAGAGCATTTTTGCATGACTGGGTCCTTGGAACACGTGGCAGTGGCTGGGTCAGATAGTTATGTGTGACTTAGGGGAATGCCTCTTTTCGCCCTGAGTAGCTGAGCTCAGTCGTGTGGTCACCAAGCACCTACTTTATTGACTCCCAATAAAAGCTCAGTACTTTGCCTGTGTGTCACCCATCATCGTTGGAGTCCCGTAAGTCCTTTAGAGAACTGTCACATCTGAGTGTGGTCCTGGGGATCTCACACTGCTCTCAAGAGTATGAACTCCCACTGGGTACGCTTGTCCCTGGCTCCCAGAGGTTCCAGAATGCAGCAATGTTCCTTTCACTGCCTTCCCTATATAGTTCATGATTTCCTTTTGACTTTCCCTTCTATGCAAGATATATTTACATGGAGACTTCTTATTTTCTAAGCATTTTAAAGCTTTTCTCATTTTATTGGATTTCTAAATTAATTAAGTTTTCTTAGTACATATTAATGAATACATTCATCATGAGAAGTTGGTACATACACATAACACATCTTAATCCTTCTTACTTGCCCTTTCTGCCCCCTCCCTCCCCTTTCCCTCTATCTCCTAATACCCTTCCCATCTGCAAAAGATCTGTCTCCTTATTTCCTATGATTGGTCTTTTACTTTGCTCTTTAAGTTACTCATACTTTGGGTTTCTCATATAACAGAAAACTTGCAATATTTAACCTCTTGGGCCTGATTTATCTCACTTAGCATTGTGGTCTCAAGGTGCATGACTCAAATGTATCCTTTTTAGGGTAGAGTAGTACTCTATTATGTGTAAATACCACATTTCCTTTATCCATTTATCTGTTGATGAGCATACAGGTTGCTTCCAAGATGTGGCTATTATGAGTTATGTGCTATAAACATAGGTATGCATGCATCACTTTAACTCATTGGAGAAGATACCCAGAAGGGGAATAGCTGGTTTGAATGAAATATCTGTTTTTAGCTTTTTAGTAATTTTATTGGATTATGATCAGAGAATATGATTTCTTAAAATCTGACTTTTGAAAAAAAATGTTACATTTTTTTTCTTTGTAGATATGTATCTTCATAACCAAATGCTATTTTCTCACTATTGTATGAAAACAAGATATAATTCCAACATATTTCAGATACTGTAGTTCTCCACTGCCCACTTCCATACACTAGAAAGAAAAATTCAGAATACTTTTAATTTTGCAGAATTCTTCCCATGCCCTCAAGTCCTCAGTTTTGCTGAATTTACAGCTTCTGGTGCAAGGCTATTACTGAGATTTCACTCACAGTGTGTGGAAGGAAGGCGCTTCATGCTGAGTGTGGCTGAGATATGGCAGGGTCAGCTTGACTCACTTGGATAGCTGTTGGGAAGAGAACTAGTAAAAACTCTCTGAAAGACAGGAGAACAAGCACCTTGTAGTGGATTCATTATCACAGGGCCAGAAAGTTCACCTTCTGAGTTGTAGGTTATTTATTACACAGCTGATGAGTTAATTTACCACTGAAGTGAAGAAAATCAATTTCCTATAACACTTTAAAGTGTTATGGTTAAACCATTATATTTACAAGACTGGTTGTCAAATACTTATATTTCTCAGGAAGTCTTTCTTTTTCTCATGCTTATAAAATTTAAGGACACCATCTCTGAGTTAATCTCAAAGATCATTGATGCTTCTAGCTAATTTTCAGCATTGTTTTGTTTGTTTAAAGTGCTTGCATCAGTTAGCTTTCCCATTGCTAAGACACAATATCAATAACCATAACTTAAAGAAGGAGTTTAATTTAGCTTATGGTTTCAGGGGACTCAGTCCATGATCAGCTGTCTCCAACACTTAAATATCATGCATGGTGGAAGGGCATGGTGGAACAAAGGTGCTTAGTTCATGGTAGCCAGGAAGCAGAGCAGGGGACAGTGCTAGAAAGGAAAGGGGGACCCCAAGGTCTTGCCTCTGTGATCCACCTGAATATACCCAGAAGTGTGCACCACCAACTCTGAACATCTCCCAAGCCAATCAAGGTGACACAATCAAGCTTAATCACCACAGTGCTCTAATTGCAAATATTTCATCCTTCTCTTTCTTACCTCGATAAGAAAGGCAACATTAACACAGCTCTTGAAGACTTTTGTCATCAAGATTAGTTTCTTTTCAAGACTTCTCGTCAAATAAAATTCTAATTTAGGTTTCTGTAACTAAGTCAAAAAATTAAATCTTTAATTTTTAACCTTGATATTCTATCATATTTATTTAGATCTAATAACAAATAAATGTCAAGGTTCATTACTGACCACTGCCTCTATTTTCCCTTTCTTCATCTTTCTCTAGCTTCTGATGCACATTCAGGATATTTTGGCTTAAACTGCTTTTCTTCAATATTTTCCTTGAATGAGGTACATGAATTCGATATTTTTTGAATCCTTACATATTTATGAATATTCCGGTTTTCCTGAAGTGAGAATGATAGATGGACATGTGTTGCTTGGATTTTAGTTTATCGATGTCCATAATCTTCCATGTTCATTCTATAGATAAACTTAATGCCAGTCTGATATGTGTGTGTATTAAATTTGCCATCTAGAATGTTGTGAAAATTTATTTTTAATTTTAGAATTCACTAACTATGCATAGTGCTGCATGATATGTGTTGTAAGACATGCATAGTATTGTAACTCAGTCACTTTCCACAACTTTAAAGAGAAGAGATTTATTTTTGCTCACAGTTTCTAGAAGACCCAGCTCATAGTTGGCTGGCTCCAAGGCAGGAAGGGCATGGTGGAAGATCCTGGCCAGAGGAAAGCTGCTCACACATTGGCAGCAAGGAACCAGAGAGAAAGGATGACCTGGGGAGGGAGATCCACCCTTCCAGGTCATGCCCCAGTGACCCACCTCTTCGAACCAGGCCCCACTTCCTAACAGCACTTTTAGCTATGGATTGACCAGTGGATTGACCCACTGATGAAGGTAGCTTCCTTGTGATCTAATTATTCTCTACACACATGAAAATTTGGGGGGATATTTTAGGTATAAACCATGACAGGATGCTTCTATAACTCTCAATTATTGAATCTTAGACTCAGTCAATACTGTCAGTAGACTAATAGCCAAGTAAAGATGTTCTACTTCAAGAATCTTAAATGTTATGTTATATCCTAAGGGGAAACAAGGTTTTGGGGGAATTAAGGTTGTTAATCAGACCTTAAAATACGCGGATTATCCTGGATTAACTGGATGAAGTCAATAATCACATCGGCCTTTACAAGTGAATGAGGAAAGCAGAAAAGTCAGAGTCCTGCAGAGATTTGAGGATGCTACTCTGCTGGTTTTGAAGATGGAGGGAGGTACCAAAACTCAAGGACTATAGGCAGCTTCTGGAAGCTGGAAAAAGGAAGGAAATAAATTTTCCTCTAAAGTTGCTTCAAGTAACTCAGCCCGCTGATACTGCCATTTTTAGTCCAGCGAGACACATTTTGGACATCTGACCTGCAGAACTATAAGATAATAAAGTCATATTATTTTAAGTCCTGAGTTTGCAATGATTTGTAACAGCAGCAATAGGAAATTGATATAGTTGATCTGGCATCATGATGAAAAAACTGCTTAAGCTACTTCCTGTTAGCTTGGTCTGAGGCTGTGTGCATATCCCCCAGGTCTACTAATGGCCAGCAGGTGCCAGGCTATGGAGAAACAGCTGGCAGTTGGAGTCCAGAAAGGGGACAATAAGAAAGCATTCAAGGTGCCTTCTTACTAACATCTTTGTTACTTACTTTTCCAACCTTTTGTCCTGCCAATTCTTACCACAATATTACTATTCACTATTACCCTGGGATTATTTCTCTCTAGGCTACTTATTACTCTTTTACATTATTTGTTTGAATTTTGGTGTTCAGTTACATTATAAATGTAGATGTCACAAGCAAAGACAAAAGGAGTGGGAGAGCTAGATTTGAAAAACAAAGTCATTGTCCTCTATTGCTTTTGTGGTCTAGGCACTAAAACTATAGAACTACGAGTCAGAGATTTTGATATTCCTTGAACTGTGTAGGCTCGGAGGGCTTCCACCTGAGGTAAACAAACAAATTAGTGGGACTAACCAACATGAACTAGAATGCATCCAAGATTAGGCTAGAGAAAAGAACTAACTGGATGGGGAGAAAGCTATGCCTGAGACTTCCAATGGGGAATTAAAAGGCAACAAATCAAATTAAGTAGTCTGGTACAACATTTAGAATTTGGAATTTGCTTGTTAATTAGAAGCCTTGCTCTATTTAGCAATAATTACTGCTGACTGAAAAATGTACATATATACATTAGAAATCTTTTTAATAAACAAAAGGCACTCTCAACCACATAAAAAACTTGCATTACCATGGATGGAAAGAGGTAAAAAGCATAGAAATATGCTTTAGGATATTACATTGAAGGAAAATACCAGTTTAAGAAATGATGTAAAATAACATCAAACGTTCGAGTAAGAATAAGCTTGGGGGGGCGGAGAAAAGGGTGCCCTGCATAAGAAAAACTCACCAGAGTAAGGCTAACACCAGCTAGAGAAATCCTGAGTTTGAGGCAGAGGATTAGGGTGTGGATCAGTGGTACAGCAAGGGGACGTGACCTGTCCATCATGGAGATACAGGACATGCACAGAAAAACAATTCCAAGCCCTGTACCTGGACCAAACAGAAAATGCTGTCTTCAATTTTTATGAGAGAAATCAAGCACATACATTTTAGGTATACAGTATAATGACATTCATCATTGGAAATTTGCACCTTTACATAATCTCTCTTGGTTCTTATTTTTTCCCCATTCCCCTACCCACCCTTCAACCCCTCCATCCCTCCCTACCTAGAAAGACTTTGTTTCCATTTTTTTCATTTTCTCATATTAATTCCATTCCCTTCTTTCCTTTCCCCTACTCCTCCCACTTTCCCTCCCCCTTTGCCCCTTTTCTTCTGATTTCACATTATCTATTATACCTTTTAGCCCTTATTTACACTTTCAGTTTCTCACACTAGAGAAACTATTTGGTAATTACACATGTGTGTCCTCTTTATTTCACTTAAGAATATTTCCTCAATATGCATCCATTTAGCTATAACTGTCTCTAGTTTCTCATTCTTTATGGCTGAGTAGTACTCCATTTTACTTTTTAGCCCCCCCCC
>NW_004624796.1:10600580-10663644 GCF_000247695.1 Heterocephalus glaber
TTCTGTGAACAGATTTTACATTGTCTGCACTCTCTTTTGTTTCTTCATTGACTCCGATCAGTCTTATGTTATTCTTCTCTGCATCATCTAGCAGCTGCTGGATTGATTTCGCATGGTCCCTTAGTATTTTAAAGCAATTTTTCTCTTCCTGGTCACTAATTGAAATCTTATCTTCTATATCTGAAATTCTGTCCTCACTTTAGCTCATTCGGCTGTGTAGACTTTCAATGGCATTTTTGATCTCCTGGAAATCTGTTTGCATGTGTTTTATGGATTCCATTTGTTTCCTATGTTGGGATTCCATCATGCTCCTCAGCGTCTCTAATTTTTTATCTGTGTCCTCTCTAGATTTATTAATCATGTCTTGCACTATGGGCACACTTTCTGCTGATATCTGAGAAATTATTTCTGATTTCATTTTTTCCAGATCATCTTTTGTTGCCAGTTCAGGGAGTTCACTTTGTTGAGTATCAGTGTGTTCCATCTCGTTTCCCTTTGGGGTTGCTTTAGGTGATCTGGAAGTCTGGTTTTGAGACTTGATTACCTGTCTTCTCATTTCAACAGGGGTGGGGGCAATGTGTGCTGCTGGCGCCTGCGTGGCTCACCTCCTCTGCGCTGGTGTCAGCTCTACGCCTCCCAGACACCTGTATTTTTTAAACCTCCAGTTTGCTTTAATTCCAATGAGGTAATTCAGTTTGGCTTAAAGTTCCTAGAAGTTTCAGTCCATAATTGGCTGACTCCAAGGCAGGGGTGATAAACAGGCATGGCAGAGCAGAAACAACATGGCACGCACAAGGTAGCAAAGGTAACAAGGGCTTTTCCTACTTTTAATTGGCCCAAACTCACCCTACAGAGCATATTTCTTTTCTTATCATTAATATGTTTAATAAATGTAGACCCTTGCTACCTTTTCTGCTTGTCTTGATCAATTCTTTGTTCAGGACATCAAGAACCTAGAAAGCATCTCTAGAAGGAGCTCCCTAAAACCTAGTCACAAAGGGACAAGAGGTGGTTACAGCAGGCCAGCAAACTATATCCCATGGGCTCAATGGGCCTAATCATTGGTGCAAGTAAAGTATTACTAGAACACAGCCACATTCAGTAGTTAGTATCATTAAAAGATAAAATTACAACCGATCTAGTTTTACAAATCTTAATTGGCTTTATTAAACCTACCAGCAGCCCGGACCAAAACTGGTTCAGAATGCCTTCCTACCACTGGGGGAGGTTATATTTATAGCCAGAGAACCAGAAGTGACTACAGAAAAAGGAAGTAAGGTACAGAGACTGCCTAATTAGTTGTGGCTCCTGTCTGTGTTACTTGAACATGATTTGAATAGTTGGTCACTTGTGATTGGCTGAGACTTAGCAACTTATCAATATGTGTGTGTTTGTGTGTGTGTGTGTGCGCGTGTGCATGTAAAATGTGAGTGATGGAGCAACCCAGGAACCTTTCTCCTTTTGCAACATATTCTGAACCAAGATTTTCCCAGCCTCGGTGTGCTTCTCCATCAGATGCAGGGGAACATTCTGAGATTGCCTGTTTCAATCACTTTTTCTCTGATAGGCAATAAGAAGTTAAATATTAGGTTTTACTTTAGATTAGTTGAAAAAGTCTAATGTGACTTTAGGAGCTCCTATATCCTGAAAACTTCTACCTACTTTGTTGGAAGTTTGGGGTGGTGAGACTGGTAGGGAGATGAGAACAGGCCTAAGAGACATGAGAGGAGAGATTGAAAGAAAATACAATGTCCGATTACTTTGAACAGCATTGCTTCCTGTCAGTCTCTACTTGACATATCAAATCCTTCCTAGTTTTGGCAGAGCAAGGAAGTGAAATGAACAAAAGCATAATAGATACCTGGAAAGTAACACGTGAAGAAATTTTCCCAAGACAAAAGTGGAAAGGTGTTGAAGGCAGAGATTGGATATAGGGAGAGAAATTTTGAAGATAATAATTTTATAAATTTCTGACCTATTTACTGTGAACAGGATAAACAGAAGACTTAAGTCAAAAGAGGTCACATATTCACAAAGCAGGCTATCTTATGTGACTTAGATACTTAAGTTTGTCTTACTTATTTTTCTCCTATTTTGTTTTATTTCAAATTACATATGTAAATCCCAAGAGCCTTAAAGTCTAGGATTTTACTCTATCTCAAATTCTATCCCTTTGTCTTAGTGCTTGACAACATCTTTCATATGCCACTCAATGAGTTAATTAATTGCAGTTGATCATACGTACTTCACAAATGGTCACTGAACCAGGGACTATAAGTGTTTGTCCAGATGTTTGATATACATCAGAGATTTCCTTCCTGGGGAGAAAGGATGCTAATATTTCATTTGTGAGAGCTAGAATAGTTTCTGGTGTCTACCTCCATAAAGTGTATCATTCCAAATTTTCTCGTAAACTCATAGTCTCAGGAAAGAAAAAGAATTCACTGTGTGTGCGCATGTGTGTGTGCGTGCATGTGTGTATGTGTGTGTGTGCATGTGTGTATGGTTTACAATGTTTTAAGTGATTTGGTGTTTACTGCCTAATCTCCCAGAGGACAGGTCTTTGTCTTGTTTACGACATGCATCCTTAGCACTAAAAATATTACCTGGCCCATGCTAGGAACTAAATGTTTGTTAAATTCTACTCTTCTGGATTTTTTTTCTTGTTGCTATAGCTTTAACTTTTTTGAGTGAAATATTTTGATTTTTCTGTCCTGCGACCACAGGAAACTATTTGCCAGATATTAATATGCAAATCAAGGTTTAGATGATAATAAAACAATAGAGAAGTAGACTTTATATGTATATTTGATTTCTCAGTAATGCTTTCATTTACTTCCCTTACTTTATTGCATCTCATTTTATTTTTATTCATTTTGCTATAGCAATTCAAGATATCATTTCCAGTATTTATTTTCAGTGTTTGGGTAGATAATGTTTATTTAGGGGAAAATAAGGAAATAATAACTACACCATATTATTTAATTTATATAGCAAGGATCCAATGTAAAGAACTCATTTATATAAGTTTGGGTTGAATCTAAAAAATAATTTCTCATGGATTCCAATAAATCTTTCTTCGGCCCCATTTTCCACTCTTTATGAAGAAATAAATATATAAAAGTGCCATTTATAATGAGGTTGGTATTTTAGGAGTGCTGCAATCTCATCTGTTTGGTGAAAGAAAAATAGTCAACCTTTCACATTTTTAAAGTTCTTTCAAAGGATTTGAATAAGGACAGGAATGAAAATGAGCTTCATGACTTTGATCTACTACAAGAAATAGGTATTTTAGGATTCTGTAGGAGGAGCGATGGGCACTATGGCTATGCAGAAAGAAACAGCCTTCTTTCACAGTCGTATGTAGTATTAATTTACCCCCAAATTTCAAATATCCATCAACTTGAGAATGTTATATTAACTCTTTGAGATAGCTGGAAGAAACAACAAAAGATGGATGATTTTTCATATTCTTACATTAATAAGTGGGTCAGGTCTAAGAAAAGAAAATAACCAAAACTGATATTCCTGTAACCTTAGAGATCATAGGAAAATTTTTAAAGAACAAATAAAATTTCTCATTTCCTTTCATAAAAAAGCTGTAAAATGATTACATTTTGAAATAAAAGAAGTCTGCATTGTTATTTTGTTTCTCTGTTGGATTAGCTCAGCCCTTTTTGGATTTTCAAAAATTAAAGTGGAACTGAACCCTATTGAGATGCTGAAATTTTTATAGCTGAAAAACAAAGAGTCATAAAGTTTATCAAACATTAAAAACAAGAACCAAGAGAGATTATGTAAAGGTGAAAATTTCCAATGATGAATGTCATTACATTGTATACCTAAAATGCACCAATAAAATTAATTTTAAAAATCTTTGAAGCTATTTCATATAAACTTCAAATTTACAAAAAACATTGAATCAAAATGGAGTTCAAGTTTAGTAAGCAATTAGAAGGTTTTGAGGAAAAGCAGGAAACAGTTCTTTTGACTGACTAGTTTCTTTCTGAATAATGCTACTATTTGGACATAATCATCTGGTAATGTGGCCTGTTATACAGCTGCTTTTAGGATTTCTCAAAATAATGAATGCTTATAGAGTTCTTGATGTGTTAACTGTAGATTAGATCAGGGTAACATCGTTTCATTTCTGAGGTTAAAATAAAACATTTATTCTTGAAGAAAGAAGAATTCTTCATATTCACTCTTTTTACTGATACCATACATATACTCTGTCTCATCAGAGGAGAACATGTTTGTTCTTTTTTTATATTAGTTGTGTGGTTTGGGTTTTTGTTGTTGTTTTGCTTTGCTTTATGCTTTTCAGTGCTCTACCACTGAGCTGCATCCCCACCACTTATTAGTAATGTTTGGATATAAAATTCCTTTTGATTATGCAGTTAATAATGTGGCCACCTGTTCTGACCGGAAATGCTGCTGGTCAGTTTTGTTGTGTATTTGATTGGACATAATTGTTCCCCCTGCACATTGTCTCAGCTCAATGGTTCCTGTCTTATTTTTTGGTACGCTTTATAAACCATGGCCGCATGAAACTTGATGGGGCATAAAAATTTGCTTTGCTGGCAAATCTCACCATCCTTGATTATTGAAACTGCTATTATTAATTTCCTTTGCTTTTTTTCTGTTCCAGGGATTATTAGTCAGTCGATAATGATGAGACATTGATAAATGGGTAGAACTTTGTAATTTTCATAGTGATCTTACACACACCATTACCCATGCAACCCAACCGGATGCCCTTTTCCAATTTCAAAAGAAAAACCACAGCTTGGAGAGGTTCAGTGGCTTCCATGGAAACCCCTGGGCCGATGAATGGCAGAGCCAGACAGACCAATGGTAGATTTCTGGCCTTGAGGCTTTTGCCGTCATCTCATTCCACACGATGGCTGTTTAGATGTCCACTATGAAGTGCCAGCAACGATAACCTATGGCAACCATCTTAGATATTGGAGTGGAGCTGCAACTACTCAGAATCATGGCCTCTAAAGGAGCACTGGTGTATCATACAAGAGGCTTCAATTTCATTTTTCGATGTACACCAAGAACTCAAACTCTTCATACTAGAGTCTCTCCAGAAGATCCTACATTCTAGAAACACTGTTCTAAGGAGAGCCAACAAGCCACCGTAGAGATTAATTTAGCACAGAAATGTAATGGAACAATTTGCTGTCTTTTAAACTCTCACATTAGCAACCCAGGGGCTAAGCTAATGAAGACCCTAGTGTCGTGTTGTACCCTGGATACTGGGGTCCTCTTCCTCACCTTGATTGTCAGATTTCCATTCTCCTGCTTGAGTCTGCTTTGCTCCCAATGCAGAGGTGGGACATTTCCTCTCTGGCAGTGTAGGAGGCTGCCTGCCCTTGACTCTCATGCTGTAGCCTTTTGTGCCTTATTATCTCATAAAAGGGACTCTCATCAGGTGGTGATTAACCGAGGATTTTCCAGCTCCTTGGGGCAAGCACCAACTTAAGAAAAGTTGGTGAGATTAACACAGTGGAAGATAACTCTACAGTCTACACAACTCTGCCATCTACTCAAGAGAAGTCAACTCAGACTGCTTTCTTCTTCCAAAACTACTCTGTTTACTTATCCACAAGTGTAGTTCCTACTAAACATGCATCCATGACAGATGACTCTCCTTGCTGATTTTAATTCATAAAAGCACATTTCAGAGACTTAATGCCTTGACATTAAATTCTATGAAAAATCAGCTCTGAGCTTGGCTGCAAGCCATAGGGCAAAACAAAGGGAAAATGAAGGAGTCAGTTGGGGAGAGTTTCTTGAACAATCCATATCATACACCATCATGCAAAAACCAAAATAAATTTCTTTGAGGCCTGAAATCTCTGAAGTTTATCCCTAGATGATTGGATGTTTATATTCTCTAGAGTGACTTTTAATTTAAAGCAGAAAGAGTAGAAAAGAAAATGAACGAAAAATACCGAGGCTGCAAGATAAAAACCATATGTATATCACATATACAGATATATAGGGTATACAAGTTATTAGTAGTAGTAGTATTTTCCTTTCTGAAATTAATAAGCAGGATTTCTTTTTCCAGGGTGTTCATTCTCTTTTTACACAGTGCATTTCTGTGAGCCACGGTATAAGATAGAGCAAGTCCATGAAATCCAGAGATGGATATTTTTTAGCCTTCAGATCGCAGTCATAGAATTTACTCTCCTACTAAGGAAAAGAAGCGGGGAGTGAACCAATATCTATTAAGCCCTCACTTGAGCTGGCCCTGTACTTAGTGCTTTTTGATGCGTTTGTATTTTTAAGTAGAGAAGGAGGCTTCAAGCAGGAGAGCGAAGAAAGATGACTTAGAATAACCAGAGGGCCAAATGCCTGCTTGAGGTTACAGCTTGCCTCTCTCACAAGGTAAAAGATCAAACTTGAAACTAGAGAGCAATCTTTCATATTCTTCTCCTCTCTAAAATACAATTTCTATTTAGACAACTAACGATCCTTAAAATGTCTCATCAAGGAAGTTGCAGAACATCTTTTAAATGTTGAGTTGTTTTTCCTTTCTTTTTTCCAGGTAATAAACACTTGACATTTAGGAAATGCAATTCTAAATTTACAAAGCACACGGCGGTTTTCAACTATGCTCAGAGTTATGCAAGGTGCCAGTCACATACATAAATTTATCAAACAGGCTTTCATCCTGTGCCAGTACCTTTTTAGAAAGAGAGATTATTGCCTGACTCCCAGAGAATGAAGTTATATTCAAATTTTAAAATTTTAAAAGAAGGATAACTGTTTTTTAATTCCTTCGCCTGCCTTTCTTAGTACCTCGTGTACCTTACACAATAATGAACAAGGATATTGGCAGTAGCTGCAGAGAGAAGAAAATGCAAAAGAGACTGCTAATCTCCAGCTTGGCTGGCCAGGGTCTTAGTGGCAAGTCACAGAACCCAGTGCTGACTGTCTGGGATATACAGAGAGTTTGCTGGAATGCTATGGGAGTTGGAAGGCCAGGCTTGCAAAACCATCAAGAAGCACAAAGAAGCCAGACAGCAGGGGCCATTTAAGACGTTCCGCTGTGATGTAGTCCACAAGTCATGGGGTTATGCACATGAACTTCCAGCTATCTCTCTTCTTTCCTAACCTTCACCAAAGATGTGAAGTGGAAGGAGAATTGGTTTCCCTGGCTGTTTTACAGTAGAGAGAGGAAACCTCTAGTTGCTTATGCTTCTGTAGAGAGACTTCCATGCTATGAGAGGTTTCCTCAAGGGGAGACTAGGGTACCAGTGGGAGGTTGGTCTGGGTGCTAGACAGTTCCTCAGATGGCATTTATTCCCAGCTTTCAAGGACAAACTTATCTCAAGTAGAGAATATAACATGTTCTTCCATCAAATTTTCTCTCTCTTCCTCTGGCCATGACCACATCCAGCTAAAAGGAAAAGAAGTCTCTTGGCTATGATCTTTGCAAGTCTTTTTCAAAACTTTGCAATTTTAGAGTTGAGAACACGATGCCTGCCTTCTTACCAGCTCACTGAAATAGGCTTTTTGTCCACAGAGTTCCACTCTAAGTTCTGCAGGGATAAGGAGACTTCAGTTTGTTATTTGCTAACTCCATGGTTTTAAAAACATTGCTTAGTCTCTCTGAACTTCTGTTTCTTTACCTGTTTTTTTTAAAGTGCAAATATATTCATCCTACCTACCTTATGCCACTGTTGTACAAAATAACTGTGAAAGTACGTGAAGAAAACATTCAGATACTTTAAAAACTACAAGTGTGCAAAAATACCTTAAGGTACAATTTAACTATAATACTTAAAACCTGACTCACAGTTATCCTGCAACCAACTGCTAGGGCTCCTGTCTCCATTTTGTATGTTGCTACATGAAGGTATTATTGGTTTACTGAAGAAAAAAAAAAGCCAGTTATCTAGGAAGAGTCAGAAGAATGAAGCACTCCAGGACCCAAGTTTTCTGAGTCAGAATACATGGTATTAATATTAATGTCCCACTGATACTAACAACTACTAATTCTGCAGGCTGATGATGTATCAGGAGCTGACTGTTCTAATCCTCATACTACCCATGCAGGCTTAATTTCCCTGGTGTGCAGCTGGATCCAGAAGCCTGGAGATATTATATAACTTTGCTCCTGTCCATGCAGCTAGTGGTGGAACTGAGCTTTAATCGGTATCTCGTTCCTTTCGGTGCTGTGTCCTCTGACCACACCATTCCCCAAAGTGACAGTGCTATATTTAAAAAGAAGATAACAGACATCTGTGCTATGTTATCTAAAAACCATGACAATATCACCATTCACTGAGCAGGGTGCGTGCTGACGTCTTATTGGTATTATCTCCTTTAACTTTCACAATATATTTGGAGAAACTCGAGGCCTAGAAAAATTAAGGAACTTGCCTACCATTTTGCAGATAGCAAGGTGCAAAACCAAGATGTAAAGTGGCCTGAGACCCTAAATCCCACAATTTTCATTGCTCACCATTGCTGGATTCTGCAGAAAGCCTAAAGTTGAGACAGAACAAATTCACTGTTGAGCTTAGTGTTCTAAACTCTTGTAGGAAAGTTCTGATTCAGAACCCAAACATCTCCTCTCTGTCATGGTAATCCATAACTTGGAAAGGAATGAGAACTAAGATTTCAGGTTTTCTGAATCTGGTAGACTCGTGTTTCTAGTAGCTTTCTTCTGCACTCTTCAACCATGCATTGGAAGGACTGAAGTTTTCAGGGACACAGCCTCATTGTAAGAATTCTCTCACAAGCTTAGCACCATGGCACAAGCTTGTAATGCTCCTCACTGGGAGGCTGAAACAGGAAGGTCTCAAGTTTGAAGCCAGCTTGAGCAGCATAATGAGACCCAGTCCCACACAAGAAGTATAAACATTATGCATTGCAAACACGTAAAAAAAGGGGGGGAGGGGAATGAAGAGATGGGAGAGGGGGAGGGAAGGAAGGGAAAGAGGATTAAAAAAGGAACTAAGTTGTGTTATGTTGGGTGGTACACGTACCAACTCCCCCAAGGAATGTAAACATTCTGTACTGCGAACACGTAAAAAAACTAAAAATAGCAAATATTTTTAAACGACAAAATAATACAAAATAAAAAGGGTTAAGGATGTAGCTCAGGGGTGGAGTGCGCCTGGATTCAACCCCTAGTATCACAAAATAAACTAAATTGCAATTAAAAATCCCTCCCAAGGGACAACTGATAGGGGCCATCTCGCTGCTCCTGACCACTAGAGGGAGCTGGACCCATAGATTCCGGATATTCAAGTTTAAAGGGCTGAGAATCTCAGGCCCCGCCCCTGACAGGCCGAATCAGAACCTTTAGGTACAGTACCTGGTGATTTGTGCACCAAAGAAGTTTGAGAAGCGCTCTCCTAAATCACAGCTTGGAAGTCAAGAAGCAAATGGTCTCTGTATGTTTCTCTTCTTCACAGGGAATAACCGCATTACTATATTTAAACCCTTCTGATTTCAATCCTTCCAATTCCCTGGAACTAAATATGGCCCTTGGATAAGTCCTGTGACTTCTGGAACCACCAGTAGGTGTCAGTATTTCTTTGGACACCACAATGGCCTGTGGAATCCTTGGCCCCACCGCTCTGTTTAAGGCCAGCGGTGTCTGAAGAACAGGCAGTGGTTTCGTCTCCATTTTCACTTACTGGAGAACAGTCTTCTGAGGCAAGGATATTAGTAACCCCAAAGCAATCCATTTGTTTTTTCAAACAAAACTCAGAGAGCTGTATCCCCAGCCTAGAGCAATTCTGTCTCTTTTTCTCTTCCCTTCCTTTTCCCCTCCGTGTCTCTTTTCCTCCACTCTGTCTTGGTTTCTGTCTTTCTCTTCCCCTTAGCTCTCTTCCTTAGTCTTTCTCCTCACGCTTCATCCTTCATCACCACACTCAGATTTTTCTTTTAAGATTATTTTCTCCTGTGAAGATGTTTCTGTGCAGACGTTGGAAAAAACAGCTGACGGCACTAAAGCCAGCCTTTGTCAGCGCTCTGGCTGGTAAATCAAGCAGACCCCGCCCTGCAGGAATTTAGTAATCCCACCATGCTAAGAGCCAATCCAGAAAGAGGCACCTTTGAAGTCTGCAGGGCAGACAGGCCCCTGAGGATCTTTAGAGTTAGGTGGGTAAAGCTGGAGCTTTGTACCAGGACTTTGTTTATTTCTCTAATAATATTTTATATCCAAATATTCTCCAGGCCCTGCTTCAGAGCTTTTTTTAAATGTGAAAGAAGGTTGAATAGTTGAGCGGGTTAACCAAAGATTAGGATTTAAATTGACGTGCATTTGATTTTAGATGCTGGTATCTGATTTGTGTGGCTTTTTTTTTTTTTTTTTTTAATGTTTCTGCCGGCACTGGGTGTGCTAATAACAATTAGAATCTTGCCAGCTGAGTGCTTTTTCTTGTCTGCTTTCCAGAATGATTCTATTTTTTTTTTTAACCTTTGCTTTAGATTAACCACACAAAATCACTTGACAGGTGTCTGAAAAGACTCACTTCCCTGACAAGGGAGGTTATTAGTAGCTTCTCAGTGAGGAAAAGAAAAAAATCCTGAGAGGGATTAAATAAGAGAAACGCTTTCTGAGTCATTAGATGCTAGACAGCTTAAAATACCAGAAAAATACACTGTAGCGTTCAGTTGGCACTAGGTAATGATTTAATGGTTCTCCGGATTTCTAATACTCAGCGTGCAACTGTCGAGCCATTGAAAGGCCTGCATAGCACTCAGTTTTACTTTACTTTGCAAAGTTGTGGGTTGAGAAACTCAGAAGAGCCTTAACGTTATTCACAAAGCCTGTCTTAGCAAGTGTGTAGACTCATGGTGTCATGGTTTAGATCTAAAAAGTCCCCCAAAGCCTCCAGCACTCATAGGTGAGACATTCAGAAGGAAGGCGTTTTGATCTTGAAGGCTTGGAGCTGACTTGCCACTAAGTGGCAGGGCCTGGTTGAAAGAGGCGGGGATGGGCGTGGCCTAGAAGCCCCGCCCAGCTCCTCCCTTCGCCTGCTCTGCCTCCTGGGTACTGGGGTACCATTCTCTGAGCGGCTCTCCTCTGGCTGCCCCTCTGCCAGGCTGTCCTCGGAACCAGTGGACTACGGATTGAAACCTCCACACACTGGAAGCCAAAATAAACCTCTCTTCCTTCACTTTGCAGGTGTCAGTTATTTTGTGGCAATGACAAGAACAGTGACCAGGACACACGGTTAGGCGTCATTATGACCATGAAGTTTGTTTGGGGATTGGGTAGTTCAATGTTGCTCAGAGTCTGGTCTATGTACGAGCTAGGTTTTATGGTTTGCTTGTGGAGTTTGCTTGTTTTCTTTCTCATCAGTATTCTAGAGTGGTTGACCATACACATTTTGGAACTGGATTTAAATCCCAGCTTCATAATTCTCTGGCTTGCTGGTCTTGTCACTATCTCTTAATTCCTGTAAACTTCAGCTTTCTTCCCTGTGAAATGGGGATTATAATGCTCGAATGAGGTATCTTTAAATAACTAAGAACAATTTTTTAATCCCCATCCCACTGCAGGGACTGGTTTTAGATAAGCATGGGGAGGCTGATCTGCCTAAGATTTGATTTATTTATTCAATAATTACCTGGTAAGCACATACTGTGATTTGTGGAGGGGAGATCATGATAAGGAACCAATCAAGGAGCCTTGCGAATGCCAGCAGTTGACATTCTCCTGGGGAACAAAGAAAATCAAGTAAACAAACACATAAATATAGAGTAACAGATAATAACGAGTGGGTTACAGGAAAAAAGAAGTCATTTTGGAGAAGACGAAGATGGAATGAAAGAACAGGAAATAAAGAAGTCTAAGGAAATTACTTTGAGGAACTGACATGAAAAGAAAATGAAAATCCAAGCCTTCAGGTAGTTATAAGGTGGACGGACACATAACAGATTTTGTGGTCAAACAGAGAGCCAGGGCATAGTCTGAAAAATGAGAGCATGACAACGGGATAGAGACTGCTCTGTCCAGTAATCTCACTGTTTTCTTTCCTGAGGAACCTTTGGAAATTAAGGAAGTATTCTCCTTTAATAAAAATGATCGTTTGGCTTTGGTAGCCAAACAGCTGACAGTGGAGGCTCAGAGTTCCTTTAGAGAGAGCAAAGCTGCATGACTGCCAAGCTGTCAGAGCTCAGATGGCCCTTTGCATTCGCTGAGAACCAGTGTTACCCCCAGGCTATCTCCACCAGTGACGGAGTCTGCGGTGTGTACTAGGATGGGGCCATTTGCCCGATACGAGGTAAAAGAGATAAAAGTGAGCCACGTTTTCTTCGGCCTCCCCCACTGGTCTGGCTAAGATGCTTCCTAGAGCAGCACTGTAGACAGAGCTCTTCTGTTCCATTCTTCTTTTCGTCCTTCCCTTCACCAATGTCAAACTTGAACTGTGATCTAAAGCTTTTCTCTGCCTCCATCTTCCTGGCCTCCTTGATCTGTCAGAGACGTTTCATCTAATAAATTTTTTATACATCTAATCCCTTCTTGGCGTCTACTTCTTAGAAGACCAGAATGAACACAATGGACCCCAGAAGTGGTCAGAGAAAACATAGTAAGAAGAAGTCTGCCAGCCCACGTTGATGACAAGCGATGTAGACACAGAGCTGGGCTTGGTTCCAAGCCTGAAGATGGGGCCATGGGGGTGTCCCTTAACCCTCAGAAGCCAAGGAGTCACCTCTAATGCCTGGCAGGGCTGGGAGGGCAGCCAAAGGGACCTAACTCCCTGGAAGTTGTGGGTATGGGTCATAGCACATGGCTTCTTTAGGATCAAAATCGAGTCAGCCAACAAGGGTGGCTCTTAACTTCTACAGAAGAGGACAGTAATGGAGGAACAGCTTGCTTATGGCAATCACCCTGTTTAAAAAAAAAAACAAACCTTTGGTTGCTTGCTTAGTTCTTATAGTTGAGCCAGTATTCAGATCTAGAATCTATTGACTGAAGAAGTATCAGAGGCCCTATGGGAAAGAACCCTGCAATGCTGCAGCAATTCTATAATTCCTGTAATGAGCCCCAAGTCCTTCCACCAAAGAGTCCAGGACTGCAGCCATTTATTCCAATAATTCTACTAGGAAAGGCAAAGGCTTAGATCTTTTGAGGATTTTTTTGTTTTTGTTTTTGATACAGGATCTCAACTCACAAGTGTCCAGAGATTTGAAGCAGTACTCTAGTCCCTTTGCTGGAATGGAGGGTTATGGAGACCATGAAACAGAGCCCTGGATAAATAAATATATTCCCTGTAAAGTAAAAACCAGTGGTTACATCTACATCTCTTCACCCAAAGAACAGCACACTGCTCTTTGGGTTATGGAGCAACACAGTCCACACAGGAATGCTGCTCTGGTCCATCTACCAGCTCACATTGCAGAAGGCTGTCTACTGTGGACCCAAGGCAGGAAGGGCTCTGCAGCGGATCCGAGCTGTGGCGTGAGCAACCTTGATGCACTGTCCATAAAATCCCACTGACTCTATTGTGTTAGAGAGGGTCTGTGGTGAGAAAAGAAGCAGTGTGTAATTTATGGAAAGCTCAAGTGGGAAAATTATTACATAGACTCCTGGGTTCTGAAGGAAGTCTATGTCCTCTAAGAGAATCATGCCATTGAAGGGCTCCCATCACAGGGCTCTAGTAAAGAAGCCTGGTACATCTGAAATTGACCCTGACCAGGACCAGAGCTCAGGAGGGCAGTGCAAATAGTAGCCCAGGCCCCATCTCATTGCTCATGGTTACATTAGTACCCTGTCCCAGCCCACTCCTGTGATCATAAGGGGAGAAGGGCCACACTACAAGCCAAAGGAGGGACAGCTTGTGCTGGGATTACACAGAGTATAGCTCAGCTTGTGAGTATAAGCTGAGAATGCCTCCTAGTTCCATTCCTGTCACATTCGCAGGGCTGGACATCCCAGTGAACAGGTTGCAGGTGGCGCGCCTGGTGTAGAAGAAGTAGCCCAAGGTCAACTGTATAGACTCGAAAGCTGAGACCAATCACATGGCTGGCTAGGCAAGAGCATGGAGTGAAAAGGACTGGACTATAAGTCACAAAGAGGGCTGAGGTAGACCCATGTGCATGGGTATACAGGAGATACATAAAATGTGTATCACATGTTAATGCCCACCAGAAAGCATCCCACTACAGAAGAGACACTGAGCAACCAAGTAGAATGGCAACCATTTGACATTAGCAAGCCTCCTTTTGGAGTGGCTATGGTGGCAGACTAGAAGCTGCTCATGGGCCCAATAACGTAGGCACTCATTTTCCAAAGGAAATTGAGCTCCTGATGACTTTTTAGTAAATTCAAGAAAGCCTACCCACCCCTAGGCTATGTTATAGCTTTGATGCCCTCTGCACTTAGTATATATATATATATAAAACCAGAGACCACAAATGCTTTATGACCTCAGAGAAGCTAATTGGATCCTTTACTTCATCTTATCCAGCCAAAGGGCAGTAGTCCAGCCTCGGAAGGAATAGTTAAAGCACATTTTTAAAACAGCCAAAGAATCAATATTTGAAGTTCAACTTTATGGCATACTGGTAGGCTCAAATTTTATAAACCCAAGCTTTATTTGTAAAGGTCTATTAAAAAGAAAGTCCATTCAACAAATTGTGTGGATGCAGAGCTTTCTTAGGGTAGGTTATGTCATAGTTTTTTAAATCAATCTTTATATCACAAAGTCTCTTTTTCTTTGTGGTTGATTTTAGCAGAGACAAAAATCTCATCAGTGTGGTATTTTCAACAGAACTGTGTGGTCAGGCCAAGAAGAATTTCACTCCATGGTCGTGAAAACCAGGCCTAGGTCTGAGTTTATTGAGTTCTTGAGTAGAACAGACTGAAACCACACACATGCTGTTCTGCTTTTGCTTCGCTCCATCAGTTGGAAGCAAAAGAACTCAAACGGTAACTCATGAGCTTGAAAGGTGACAACTCAGAACAGGCAGAGTGATTTGCTAAAGCTCATGGCAATTGGAACAAAAATTGCCTGTTTCTGTCAAACCCCACAGGGAGAAACATTTTGAAATGAATTTTGCCTGCAGCAGATTGCATTGTTTCATAGGCAGTTCATCCTATCTACCACCTGGGGACAGATTCAACATATCCATTTTTTTTTCACACAGTAAACCAATTTATGATTTATGATCGATGAATCACAGAGGAGAGGAGAATAGATTTTATCTGGAGGTGGTGAGGACAGTGTTCAGTTCTCTAACTGCACTCATAATCCTGCATATATTCAATTACATAACTTGTGTTAGTTACTTTTTTCTCATTGCTGAGACAAAATGCCCAACCCTCAAAGTTAAAGGGGAAAGGGTTTATTTAGTTCTGAGTTTGTAGAGGTTTCAGTTTGTAATCAGCTGGCGCCAAAGCACATGGTGGAGGGGCATCGATGAGGAGAAATAGTTTATAGTTCCAACATGGTAGCAAAAGCAATAAGGGACCTTAACAGTGTCTTTCTTCCCCTTTTATCTTACCCAGGCTAACAGGATTAGGGCAGTGCCAACCCAATCAATCTTCTGGTTTAGTAATCACACACTTCTAATCCCGGCATCACACACTCTAGATTCAATGACCTATGTAAAAGCCCTATGACTACATGAGGCTTTGAGGGGACATCTAGACACAAACTATAACACTCTGCCCCTGGACTCCCAAAGATTCATGCACATCCCTTTGTACAAAAGGCACTTAGTCCATCTCTAAGAGTTGCAAAAGTCCTAACATTTTCAGCATTGCTGAAAATTCTATATCCAAAGTCTCCTCTGAGATTTAAGGCAAACTCTTAGCTGTGAGCCTCTGTACAAATGAAAAGAAAGTTAAACACTTCCAGCATACAGTGGCACAAGATAAACGTTACCAGTCCAAAAGGTACAAATAGAAGGATACAAAGGAAAAAGACCAAGGCAAGGCCAAAATCCAGTGGGGCAAACATTAAGTCCTGTAGTTTCATATGCAGCGTCCCTAGCAAGTTATGGCAAGCTGTGAACTCCAAGGGGCTTGGGTGGCTCTGTCTCTACAGCACTGCAGGTGGTTGTAGCACCCACAGCTTCTATGCTGGGTAGGTTTTGCTCCCTCCTTGCAGCTTTCCTCAGACAAGCCACACTCCTGGCGTCTCCAAACTTGTGGGACTTCTCCACTGAAGCTTCAGCTTCACACTCAGCTTCACACACTGCCCTCTCAGGGATGCACTGTTTGGCTTCCCAGGCCTTCTTCTGAAATCTGGGTGGAAGCCTTCCTGACCTCACAACTCTTCTATTCTGCATATACCTAAAACCAGTGCCATGTGGATGTTGCCAAGGTCTGCTGTCAGCTAGAGCAGTAGCCAGTCTTCCCTCTTTTGTCTGTAGGGGTCAAGTGCCTGGATCACTGAGCACTGTGAATCCAATTCAGAGGAACAAATTCTGTAGGCCACCGCCATTCTGGACCATGGTGCTTTGGGGTTCTCCTTTCAAAGCAAAGTCTTTCACTTTTGCAATTTTGAGGCTGCAAGTGGTGGAGCCCTGATGCTTCTTGTAATGCACTCAGGCCATCTTTCCCATACCTCTGTTCCTTCTCAGCAATTAAGATCTCCTCTGCTCTATCTTTGCAGTTCACAGCTTTACTAGAGCTTCCTTTCTAGCCAAACTCACAATGTTTTAAATCATCTGCTGGGCTCTTTGCTCTTCATTCTCAACATAAATTTGGCTGAACGCCCCCAACAGTAGCTATGGTACCACCTCAATAATAGACTGCCTCAAAATTTCTTCTGCTAGATTAATTCATTCACTGCCCTAACCTCAGTCTCAGGCAAAGTCTCTGGACATGAGCAAAATGCAGACAAACTTTCTGCCAATGCATAACACACATCCTCTGGAGTCCTGCAGCCGATGAAGTCTTTTTTCCCAGCAGAAACCTCCTGAGCCAGGTCTTTACCAGTTTTCTGGCCTCTGACTGGAATCTCCCATACAGTACAGACTAAGATGTTCCATCTGTACTTTCTCAGCTAGCATCTCCAAATCTATCCTAACCCTTCCCCTTCCCATAAGCCAGTTCTAAAGGCTCTTGAGCTGATGGCTAGGTATGTCAAAGCAGTGACCCCACTCTTGGTAGCAAACTCTGTATTAGTTAGTTTTCTCTCATTGCTGAGACAAAATAACTTGATACCCAAAGTTAAAGGAGAAAGAGTTTATTTAGCTCAGTTTCTTGAGGTTTTAGTCCACAATCAGTTGGCTCCAAGGCAGAGTGGCGCTTGGCAGAGAGATACCACAGAGAAGAAACCATTCATGGTACCCACACAGTAGCAAAAGCAACAAGGGAACCTTAACAGTGTCTTTCTGCCTCCATAATAGATTAGGGACATAACAAACCAATCAGTGTACTAATTTAGTAATCACATCCCCTTAATCCCAGCATCACACACTCTAGATTCAGCCAGCTCTGAAAAAGCCCTATGACCACATGAGGCTTTGGGAGGACATCTAGACACAAACTACAACAGAACTGTAGTTTATATTATTTATTTTTAATTGGAATTGAAATATGAACTGCAAAAGAATCACTGAAATGGAAAAGACCTTTAAGATGGTCAAACATAAGGCTGGCTTCTTAGAGTTAACTTTAGGTGAGATTAGGTATTTACATAAAATCAAGTTTGCTTATAGTGAAAATTACATATGATATTTGTGCATTGTTAAATTTTTGGAAAGTCTTAAAGGAATATTAAAAGCATTCAGTCTTCATCTCTTTTCCTCAAGAAAGTACACGTTCCTTTAAGTTTAGAACAAAAGTGGCCAGAAAAAGAACATCCATGTTATAGAAAGCCATTGGAAAAGCCCTTGAGTATACAATAGCGGTATTTCTAATTCAAGGGCTCTTCACAAAATGACTTTTTGTTTTGTTTTGTTTTTGGTACTGGGGATCAAACTTGGGTCCTTGCACTTTCGGGACAAGTGGTGGAACCACTGAGCTAACTCCCTGGCCCTGAATGACTTTTAATTAATGCTTTTTAGAACAATGACCCTTGAATCATAAATAAAATTGTCATATACCTGGGTTTATTTAATGGATATTATGTTCCCTTATTATTTATTATTGTACTTATCCATACTGTTACATTTTATGACATGTAAGGCTGTCTGACAAGACATGCTTTCCCACCAAGATATTCTACTTATCTTGACTCATCAAGGAATGTTTAATCTCCTATTGGCTCTTTGCTTTTCCTTTCCTGTAACTTGTCTGTAGATAGCTTTGCATTTTTCAAATAAGAATATGTCATTTGCAATCATAACCTGTTAATATTTCCTCTTTAGTATGCCTTTTATTTTTTCCTACAGTATAATTTTTGATAGAATAGAAATTGTGAGTGTTATTGGGTTTTTGTTGCTAGGTCAAAAAATTGACACACACAACTTAAAGAAAAAAGATACTTTTGGCTCAAGGTTTCAGAGGTTTCAGTTCATGGTTAGCTGGCTCTAAGGCAGAAACATGGTGGAAGGGTATGGCGGAAGAAAGCAGCCCAAAGCATGGAAGCTAGGAGGCAGAGAGAAAAGGAAAGAGTCAGAGGGAAGAGAAGGGGCTGGGGACAGGTTACACTCTTCAAAGGATATGTGAACATCTTCCAACTGGGGCCCACCTCCTAATTACACATTTAGCTATGAACTCATTAATGAATTAATTCACTGATGAGATTAAGTACCCCCATGATCTAATCACCTTCCAAGAGCTCCACAACTGAACACATGAGCCTTTTGGGGTATAGGGATGTTTATGTCCAAACTGTAACAGTGGGTATATTTGTTCCTTTTGATATTATGGGGACTAGTTATTTTATAATTTTAAATATTTACTATAGATTTTTATAGGTACTTCCTATCAAGTTAAGAAAGATCATTATATTTCTTTTTTGGGGGTGGGGACAGAATCTCACCTGGCCAGGATCTTCAGCCTGGCCCTGAACTTGCTTTGTAGCCCAGGCTGGCCTCAAACTTGTACCAATCCTCCTGCCTCAGCCCCTATTTCTATTTTCTAAAGATTTTTAAATAATTATTAGTTGCTGAATTTTATAGAATTTTTCTCTATCAAGCTGATCATATTGTTTTCTCCTTTAGCTTGTTAAAATGTTAAATCCCATTAATTGATTTTGAATATTGAAATGATCTTGCATTTCTAAACTATACCCCACATATACATTCTTTTAATATATTTATAATGCAAATAGACTTAAAATGTATCACTGATCTCTCCTGTTTCTGGGAGCATAATTAACTTGTGGTCCCCTCTGCCACCTCTCTAGATTCGCCACCACATTTTGGTCAGAACACCTTCCCCTGGGCTGCCTTTAACCAGTGATGGCACACGGTGAAGATGGCAGTGCTGGCCCATCTCTGTGGGCCAGGAGACAACTCATGTGTGGCCAATTTGAGGATCTCTTATTTGCTTGGCTGGAATTTCCTCCACACTGCAGCCTGAGGCTACTCCTACTCCTCCGTCCTTTTTTCCTCTCCTTTCTCTGACAGACTGACAGTTCACCTGAACCTCAGACTGACTGAAGTTTCCTCACATTCATCCTTCACAATACATCATTAGAACGTCTAGTCTCACCTTTTGCTTTTCAAAGAAATGAGTCAACACAAGTTGACTTCTGATATTTACTTCTGTAACCATGGATAAAGTTGGCCTGCACTGTTCATCTTCTATTGTTATTGTGTCCTTGCATAGTGTTAGAATTAAGGTTATGCTAGTGTTTGTGTCCCTTTCAAAATCATGTGTGAGGTACCACTTCTGATTAGACTCAAAGCCTGGAAATGTAGGGACACTTGAGAACACTTAGGGACAGGACTCCACTATCAGGGGCATGCACATAATGGGCCACAGTTATCTAAGAGTGACATAGCATATTTAACCATGCATGTGCGGCATGGCCAAGGTCGTACAGCTGGTGTTTGTTAGCATTCCTCAATATGTGATAAGTCACTATAACTTTTGTGAACTAAAGAGCACTATAGCTCTTTTACCTGTTATTGCTGAAGAAATAAAGACAAGCAGCTCTTGAGCTCTTGAGACTGCCTCTTGTTCTCCTGCTCTGATACTGCCCTTACTCTGATAAATGGCTCCATGTTTCGTTCTTTATTGGGGAATTAACTCTCTCACAGTACCAAAGACTACCTGGACTAAATGAACCTCTCCCCCAGTGCCCTCTGGGGATGCTCAGTCTTGACTCCATGTTAATCCCTAATGCAACACTATTGTGAGGTGTGGCTTTTAGGAAGTGATTGAGTCAAAAGCTGCACTCTTGGGAAAGGAATTAAGTGCCCTTATAAAAGGCCATGACACAGGAGTTTATTCCCTTGGATCTCTTCCATCCTTTCCATTATCTGAGGACACAATGTCCTCCTCAAACAATGCAATGGCCAGGAACCATGTGAGAAGCAGAAACCAGGCTCTTGCCAGACACCAACCTGCTGTGGCCTTGACCTTGGACTCATAGGATTTAGAACTGTAAGAAATAAATTTCTACTCTTTGTATATTACTCAGTTTCAGGCAGTATTTTGTTATAGCAGCATGAATGGACTAAGATCGGTATCTTCATCTAATGAGTTGAAAATGTTCCCTCAATTTTATGATCTGGAAGTGTTTATGATGAGTTGGAATTTGCAAATTACATGCTTGGTAGAGCTCAACTGCAGGGCCATCTGCTCTTGTTTGCTTTTATTTTGTTTTCTCATAAAGGACTTAACTTATTATCATGAACTCAATATTTAAAATATTCAGGTTTTTATATAATCCTACTAGCATCTTGATCTTGGACTTCATGACCTCCAGAACTGTAAGACAATAACTTGCTGTTGCTTCCACCATGATCTTTGTGGTATTTTGTTATGGCAATATAAGCAGAGGCATACAGACCTTTTATTACCTGAAGTCTGGCAGGTTGGAGAGAGACTTTCTGGGACAGAGAATGTGGTTTCCTTGCTTCCTTCAAGACCATGAGGATGTTTTTAGGTTCAGAGTTGTCTTAGTCTGGGCTTATCCTGGGTAGCTGAGGAACAACAGAAACCTGTTTCTCACAGTTTTGGAGGCTGGGAAGCCCATGACAGTGACACCTGCAGATACCATGTGTGGTGAGGGCCTGCTTCCTACTTCATAGATGGCACCTTCTTGCTGTGTCCTGCTTCTAGAAGAAGGAAGTAATCTTCTTAGGCCTCTTTGATTAAGGGAACTGATCCCATCGATGAGATCTTTGTTCTCCTGACCTGATCACCTACTTAACACCCTCCAACTCTGAATGCCATCGTGTTAGGAATTAGATTTCACTGCATGAATTTGGGGGAACACAAAATCATAGCGAAAGTGGAAACTGATGTCCCTCTTCCCTCTTTCCTCTCCTATCACTACCCACCTTTACTCCCTTAATCTCATAAATGTAGAAAAGAGATTTTGTTTTCTTAGCATCTTTGTTAAAGATCATGGAAAGCTAGATCTTTATTGTACATGTTAGGCTAACGTCAGACTTTTTTTTTTTCACCAGCAGCCTCTTCCATCTGTGACTACTGTGAAAAAACTTAGCAGGACTTTTATTCACATTATTTCCATGGATTTCTCAGTCCTCTTGGTAACTTTTTTTGGACTTGACTTTGTCATCTTTTCCTTCTCCCCACCCCTACTTTTTTTTTTATCTCCTTTAATCTTGGATTAATGTTATACATAGAAGAACCAAGCATTAATCTCTGCTTCACTCTGGGTGGTGAGAACGTGATTTCTTTTTATGAATTTTTCAAAGAGGATGATAATGGAAATGCTAACAATATAATTAAAGATAAAAATAAAAGAAGACTTAACGAGAGATTTGAATTTCTATGATATGAGCTCCTGGGAGGCTTTTCATTAAGGTCTAATTTCTGAAGTCACAGATAAGGGAGACCAGCTCATTTTTTCTGCTTCTGCAATGTGATTTTTTAAAGAGCTGTGAAGAATTTTGAAAGGTAGGGAATCCACTAGTCTCAATGTGTAGGAGCAGAATTCCTTGTTGTCCTGGTGTCTCCACACCATCACTCCCAATGGATACAACTGTGATTTGCTTTAATGTTTTTTTAATACTAATGATTCATATGTGTGAAGTAAAGCAACATGGGGCTGAAGGGTTCCTGTGATGACTTTCATCTAAGCCAAAGATAGTACAGAAATGGAAAAGGGCACAGAAGAAATCAGATTGGGAGGCTGAGGGGAACAGTGGTAAAGATAGCTAAAGGATAGTAATAAAAACCAAATAGAAACAATTCTTCAGGGACTAAAGATGTAGATGTTTACACTGGTAATGCTGATGACACCATTTAACATATTGGTCTTGGAATATGGGAAACAAAGGGGCAAAGAGACCCTAAGGAATCCCAGAATGAATAGCCTGTCCTGACAGATAACTTTAAGGTTAGGATGGCCAGATGTAATATGGTGTCAAATGGGCATACTTGCGAGTCAGAAGGAGCGCTATTAATTGTGCTGGGACAAGGATAAAATATGACCATCCCAGGCAAGTCACCTAGGGCTTACTTTAGTGGCCAATCTTTTCTTTAATCTTGTGGTGCCTGTAGTTACAAAATGATGGAAACGCCAGCTATCACTGCCTACAGGCAGGGCTTTAGGTAGACTATCTTACCATTCCCCTCAGCAAATCCAGAGAGTGGTAAGTGAAGCATAGAAAAACTACAACAAACATCTGCCACATGATTCCTGGAGGAGAGCGGATAGTAGTAATACAGGAAGTGGGGACTGAGAGCAGTCCAGGGAGGAACCCACAGAAGTTTAAGTTTAGAACACACTATCAATCATTTCAACTCTGTTGCATCTAGGCGAAACTTCCCTTCTGTTGATCCAAATTTTATCCATCCTCCAAAGGCTTGCATACATGACACGACCCACAGGAGGCTCTTCATGACTAGACTACTTAATTCTCATTTCTCCAGGCTTTGAAACCTTATCACACTTACAGTGAGCATTGCTTTGTCACGTGACTCACACAGAGGAATCTCAGCTCCCCAGAAAAGGGGTAAGGATCTTCATTTTGTGTCTAACGCCATTCTTCAAACACGAAAGTCGTTAAAAATATCTATTCTCTACTTACTGCACAGGCACTAGCCTGAATGACAGCAGGGCTGGCTGCGGGAGGTAGGCCAGAGGGACTGGTGCAAAAAACATGAAAAACAAATCTAAATAGATATTTCTTATCCACACACCAAAGCAGATGAGTTTTGTAAATTGGAACCCAGGGAACTTGTCTCATTCCTCTGTATCTTGCTAGCAACTTCTTTATCTCAGCCCTTGCTGGATACTTCAAATTTGCATAATGGAATTTGTCATACTCATAGGCTGCACGGACTAGTTTTCATTTTTTAATGTGAGGAAGTCTATTTGTTACTTTGTTAGAATTGAAATCTCACATAGGCATGGAACCAGCTGAACTCATTTTACAAGAACTGTCATCATTTTTGTACAAGTTATTCAATTATACACATGCCTACTTACAGTGGGGTTATGTTCCAGTAAATTCATAAATTAAAAGCACCATGAAATGAGAATGCATGTAATAAACCTACCCTACCAAACATCGTATCTTAGCAACACAGGATGCTGTGGAATGTTCATTGTTTCCCCTCCTCATGATTGAATGATTGAGATGCGGTGTTGTACCACATAGCAGTAGCCCAGGATAAGACCAAAACTCAAAGTACAGTTTCTACTGAACGTGTCTGACATTTGCATCACTGTGAAGTGAAAATCCAGAAGTTAAGCCATTGTAAGTCTAGGAACATCTGCATAATATCTACCTGTAAACTTTTGGGGGTGGTGAGACTCAAACCCAGGGCCTTGTGCATACTAAGCATGTGCTCTACCACTGAGCTACACCTTCAGTATAAATTTTAAAAATATAAACAATTAAGACACAGTGAATTCTACTTAAAATGACCCAATTAAAAACGGTACCTCAAGCAGAAAAGAGGTAAATTGACTTAAAACCTAAATATAATTTTAGTGGCAAATGAAGCAATAAGACCAAAGACAGAATTATTTGGGTATTATAAAATAAATAACAGCAGAAGAGTTTTTCCAAAGATTTATTGAAGCAGAAACTAGTTGGTCAGATACTTGCTGGAAAAAAAGCAGTTTTAATGGTATTCAAAAATACTTTGTAAAAAGTATTCTAGCACAAGACTTCTTTGTAAACTAGATTATGTTGTAAACTTTTTTCTAACTCATTTAGGAGTGTTGGTTGTTAAGAACTAAAGTTTATTTCTATTCCAAATCTATCTTGCGCTCCTGAAAAACTGCAGAAAGGCACTTGAAAAGCTGTTTCTTTAAGATATGGATTTCTTTTTTATTCTTGCTGGTAAAATACTGCTGCACCGAATAGGTGCACTTTTTATTCAAGATCATCGTGATGCTGAGAAGTTTCATTGATAACCTGTTAAAAAATAAATAAAACTCAAATCAAATATAATACTCCATGTAGAAGTTTAAATTATCCTATAAGTCATGGCAAGGAGAAATCTTACTAAACACATATAATTCATTGTGCAGATTCAAAGGTTATGCTGATTCTGCCCGACAAGGGTAACAACGCTGGAGGACAGATGCATGTGCAAGATACCCTCCACCTACAGGCATAATAAGTAGCCCAAGAAATGGTGTGATGCACAAAAAGAAAACTCTTAAAACTGTGTTTATGAAGGATGCAATGATAATCCTATGCTACAAAGGTTAAAAGCAATTGAGACATGTTAAAATGTATGGTAAGTACATTTTAAATTTATGTGCAAGGTAAGATCTCATAATTACAATAAACTGCTACCATTTCGTTCCTGGCATGCAGAGTTAGCAAGAATTGATTTATCCTATAGCACATCCTTGTACTATACAGGCAGGTTTAGGTGTATTTAGGTGACAGTAAGAGTGGGCCATATGTCCCGGATCAAAACATTCTGGATATTGGGTTAGTCTAGCAAGGTCCTCTATGAAGCTAGACTAGGAAATAAGCAAGTTTCACTCCCATTTCAAATTAAGTGCCTTTGCAAATCACTACTTTTGGAGTTCAGGGAGAACTGCTATCTTATCTTTATATCCAGGACCCAAATAATTAGTTGGCAGTATGCACTGCTAGAATAAGGACCTATTCTGTTTTGGGGTTTTTTTTTGTAGTCATAAAAGAAATGGGAACCTCTCAAGTTAGCCGGCTGTATCTGATGTACACAGGTTTACTGATTTAAAAGAGGATCAGTGCCTCTCTGAATTACTCCACTTTTATATTTCACTTTTATTTTTGTTAGAATTTTTGCCATTTTTTTATTTTAAAAATACCAACCTGCCCATCTCTAGTTTCAACTGTCTTAATCAGAAGAGTCCTTTTTGAGCGGGTGTCAACCAGAGGGAGGGACTCCAAGTTGGTTTCTGAAGAAAGAAGCATGTCCAAAGGGAGTACAAAGGAAATTTTTTAAAAGAACATTTTATTCAAACAATTATAGCTGTTTTTTGCAAATTATTTAAACTGCTACTCCCATATAAGTCTACAAAGTAATGTCTGTTTGAAAACCTAGCACTTAATACGGGTGACTTAGCTCCAGAATAGGATAGTACTTTGTTGTGTACTTTATTAAGAAGAAATGAAACAGAATTTACCCTGAACTGCAAGAGATTGCTTGGATTTGAAAATTGGGAATGTTTTATAGAATTTTCTCTTGCATGGCATTTTCCATGTATCATAAAAAAATGAGTGTTTTACCATAAATAGAATGGTAATAACCCAGTGACATTTTTCATAAAAGGAAATAAAATGCTTACCCCTTAGGTTCAGGGAAGAAAAGTTTGGAAGAGGCATAGCAATCCTATAAAAAAAATAAACAGTAACATTATTGGGAAATAACTTTAACAAGGAATAAATCCACACACTTCCTTTATTCAACAAATAAGAAATTCTACTCTTGTAATTCCTAAGTGATGGATTTGTTTCAGAAGCATTTAGTCAGTGTTGGTCTTAGTACATTTAAAATATTTTACTTCAAGCATTTTCTTCACAGAGGCATGAACTAGAGGCATGATGGAGGGAAAGAGCGTTGGTTTGTGGGTTCAAAAATCAGCTCTGGCATTAATTAGCTCTGACTATGGCAAGTTACTCTCTGTGAACCTAAAGTTCCTCATCTGTAAAAAGTGGAAAGGAACGACTCTGAAGAAAGGGTTTGTAGATTGAATGAGATAATGTACATAAAATGGGTGGGAGAGTAGCTAGCAAATGTCAGCTGTTAATTCTCACAAGAAAGTCTGGACTCTCCTACCTGCTCTCCTCCCCTTCCAGCAGCTTCCTGTAGGTGGCGATCTCAATGTCAAGAGCCATCTTAACATTGAGGAGGTCTTGGTATTCACGAAGGTGACGCGCCATCTCTTCCTTCATGTTCTGAATCTCATCCTGCAGGCGCCCAATAGTGTCTTGGTAGTTAGCAGCTTCAACGGCAAAGTTCTCCTCCATTTCACGCATCTGGCGTTCCAGGGACTCGTTCTGTAGGAGGTCAGAAGGGCTCTGGATGTCATTTCGCAGGAGCACCCAGCTATTATCAGCTCTTACCCTTAGTGGCAAATGGTGCCCACTCTAACTTCAGGTGGAAGCCACAAGCACCAAGTCCCTTCTATGGGAAGCAATGGCATATGTAAGCCGATTACCTTCTGATCAAAGCACTCCACTAAGTGCTTCTTAAGAGTCTTGATAACTCACTTTCTTTAGATAAAAATATAAATTTATATTTATATACTGAACAGAATGGGCCCAAGCTCATTGTTTTCCTACTTTTTCTGTGGTGTGGTACTCACAGTTCCTTTAAGCGCATCCACTTCACAGGTGAGGGACTGCACCTGTCTCCGGTACTCACTGGACTCCTGCTTTGCCTGGCGCAGGGCATCATTGTTCCGGTTCGCAGCCTCGGAGAGGTCAGCAAACTGTCAGGGAGAAATCAGAATGGAGATTCGAGTCTCAGGGAAAGAAATCATGATTCTGATTCAGTGTGGTCAGGGATTTGTCTGGATTTCTGTTTTGCAAGCCAGAGAAAGAGCACTGAAATGCTGGCACTGAGATTTTCAAACAGAATTCACTCTTCTCTGCTCATTTTAAAATGGTAGAAACCCAGGTGTGGTGGTGCGCACCTAGAATTCCAGCACTTTATAGAGGATCAAACAGGAGGTTGGCCCGAGTTCCAGGCCAGCTTGGGCTACAAGGTGAGTTCGAGGCTAGCCTAAACGACATAGCGAGAACTCTGTCTCCAAAACAGTAATAAAATAAAATGGTAGTAATTACAGGTGTGGTGTTGGGGATTTCTTTGAAGCAGGGTGGAAGACAGTGGAAATGGAGCCTGCTATTTTGAAAGAGACTCTATGAGTGGCGGTGGAGGCTGTAATAACAAAATGTGAACAAACCCCAAGCCAGCTTTTGAGTCGCACTAGAAGATGTTTAGAAATCCCAGAGAACAGGTGTGGTGTTTTTAGAATAAGATGCTTTTCTTCTGTTCTACCACACGGACTCGTTTCCCACCTTAGACTTGTACCATTCTTCTGCCTCCTGGAGGTTCTTGGCAGCCACGCTTTCGTACTGCTGACGTACGTCACGCAGGGCAGCCGTGAGGTCGGGCTTGGACACATCCATATCGATCTGGACGTGCTGTTCCTGAATCTGGGCTTGCAGCTCCTGGATCTCCTGAGAAGGACCAGGTAGAAGGTCAGCTGTGTGGAGCACAGGGGCAGCCGCTCCCTCATTCATTCACAGACAGTCACCCCGCTTACCTCATCATGTAGCTTCTTCAGAAAGGCAATCTCTTCTTGCAAGGATTCCACTTTACGTTCAAGGTCAATACGTGACAGAGACGCGTTGTCCACGTCCTATTGTGAAAAGAGAAAAGCCAGAGTGTGGGGATGTGTGAGTCTGTGGTTTCTCTCCTCTCTTCCTTTTCAATGAACTGTGTGAACCTAGTCTCCCTACTACAGCAAAGGTGTTGACAGATGTTGTGACTCTGGAGAAAGTATAGAAATCACTTAGTGCTACGCTTTACTGTGCTTTCTTTTCTTAATTATAAACTTGAATCTGGACCCATCGTATTGCTCTGAAGGTGGCTAATATACAACTTAAAAATAGATTAATGCACACCAACATAACTGAAGTCAATTCTTATTGAATCCATATTTTTCACCAGTGAGGTCTTATTATTTTTTTAATTATAAAACCAGTGCCTCGGCATTTTAAAGATCTGGTTTTGTACTTTCATGTAATAAGATGGTGTTAGAGATTGGCCAGATTTCACAACTTCAAGTATACAGGAGTACACGTAGAACAAAAAGCTGTGCTTTCAAAGTTTTAGCATGTGCTCAGACTCTTCTTCCTTTTTTTTCCTCTGTGCCAATACTTTGATACTTATCCTTGGGATCCACAGCAAGTGTTTAGTTATCTAGCATTCAGGGTAAAAGGCTAGATTTATATCAAGTAGCAAATCAATGGTCCAATTCAGGAAATATATGGGCAAGAATGCAGCTCAGGCAAATAAGGAAAAGAAATTTAACTCTGAGCTACATTTGCTATGCCTTCTCTGGTGAAGTTTTTCTCCTGAAACTCTCTTGACTCATCCTCAAGGGTGTGTCAATCTTATTCACCTGTCACCCTGTCAATCTGGTTACTTGGCTTGTTTCAGAATGACTGGTCAAAGCGTTTGCATAGAATGAAACCATATATAGAATTCTTGCTGATGTGATGCTCTTAGATTTTTACCATTTATAACGTGCTACATTTCAAACTAGAATGTGCAGTCTTCCAACTAAGATTTTCTTTCTCCTCAAGGGAATGTCATGAGGATATTTACACCCTTATCCTGTAAACAACTGTATTTGGAGTGACTTTTATAGCCTTGGCTATACTTCATCACATTCATGAAAAAAATAATAAATAATTAAAAGGTAATACTAATAATAAATGGAGTTGTAAACAACTTTTGCTTCTTGTTAAGCCCTAAAAAATATATATATATATATGATATTTTACAAACCACTTTAAAGAAAGTTCAATGAAGAGAATGAAGAATTTTATTTAATGTGTAAACAGAATCTTTTTATATTCATTTGCTTTATTAACTCACTGTTTTGCAAAAACAAGAACAATGATCATAAATGCTCAATGACTAAAATAACTCATATTGCTGTATTTCAGTTAATTTGGCAAATGTGTTTCAGCTTCAGAATGTTATCCTAGACTATTTCTCTGACAGTGTTTTACAGCCCAAATCAGCAAGCATTCCTGAGAATAAAACTATGCAGGGAATCTTCCTGCTTTGGGATTCCAACCGTAAGTTAACCATCCTTTAAGTCTATCTAACTTTGAAACAACAACAAAAACCCTTTTTATGAGATTTCATTCTTCCGCCTTGGGCTTATTTTCATTTACAGAGAAAGTGCTAAAGAATGTAAGAACGTGGTTTTAAAGGGCTTTTCAAAATGTGAGAAATGACTGTAGCTTTAAGAACTTTTCAATCACAATACTTCACAAGTCTGGGCCAGATAGCAGATAACGGATGTTAGCAAATACTTGTGTCCAATTAGAGTCCTGCTTACATCATTACATATTCAATAAGAAAGTAGCCTGTTGCAAAGCTGCTCTGGAAACACAAAGCCTGCTATTATTTCTGTCCAGAGCTACCACACTCGCCAGAATGTCTGTATCTACATTCCATAGTGAAGTCCATAGAAACCATTAATACCCTCCACCCGGGACAGATGGCTCCCTTTCACCCTTATTAGATCACAAAATAGTTGTGCATAGTGATATGTCCATCTAACTTCGATGCCACAATGGAACTTGCAGAACGAAAAAAGAAAGAAACTTGCTGGCTTAATTCCAGTTCAACTAAGTTTCTTATCCTCCGATACATTTTAAACTACAAGGCCTAATTGTGCTTTTGGTCTACTTGTAAAAATTACCCAACGTGGTGGAAGCAAACCACATTTTAAACGAAACCAATTCAAAACTAGAACGTCACTGTGTTGCAAAAATGAAACGGGCAAAAAATACATTTTGGGCTATGGTGCAAAACCTTGAAACAAAGTAAAAAGTTAAAAGCCTTTCTTTAGGGCCCTGAAGAACGGCTGAAATCATTCGAGGGGTTTTATTCTGAAAAGCTCCAATTGGTGGTCTTTCTGCCACTAGGGGGTGTGGAGAGGAACGTGAAGTTTTGCACTTCTTCGAGTCGGGTGAAGTCATTTAGAACTGCGGGTGGGTGGGGTGGCCTGGCGGCTGCGAGTGGGAAGAGAAATCTAGCCCACAAACCTGTCTGTACGACTGCAGGGTGCTCTCGGCTTCCTCTCTCTGCAGCATCTCTTCCTGCAATCTGAAAGAGTGGCGCGTTAACCAAAGGGGAACTGGGAGACCGCCAGGGGCGGGGCGGCCACACTCGACCACGTCGCAGTTGCAGTCGCTGCTCCCGGAGACCGGAGCTGCTGCGCCAGCCTCGCCAGCACCCGCGACTGCGGCTTTCGGGGCTGCTGCCCTCGGCAGGTTTTAGGGCGAACTGGGGCCCGCGCTGTAAGGTACCGACCCAGCCCGGCCCACCCCACCCCACCCCGCATCCCTTTGTCTCGCACAGCCTCGCCCCTCCCTGCTCCCGCCCGCTACCTGGCAGCCCGCCAGCAGGGACCAGGAAACTTTCTAAAAGTTTAGGGCACTCTGTAGTGTCCGAGAGCTTTCAGCCACAGTTAATGTGGTGATGGAAAAGCTCTGTAATTTGAAGCAGGGAGTTTGGGGCCCTGGTGCAGGCAGAGGGGAAACGCTAGCCGCAAGGTGTGGGTTCGGGGCGGAGCCGAGGTCCAGCTTCCTTGCTGTCCCCAGAGGCCACCGCCCAGGTCCCAAGCCCGAGGAAGGGAGGAAGGGCGTGGCAGCCCTTCGCGGGGGTTCCCCGTTCCCACCTCCCTTGCTCTCCCCCTCCCTCGCCCCCCCCGCCGCCCCCGCAAGCTGCAGGGGCGTCGCCGGCCTTACTTCTCCCGGAGGCGCAGGATGTCCTCGGCGAGGTTGTCGCGCTCCACCTCGACGCGTGCTTTGTCGTTGGTGATCTGGTCCACCTGCCGGCGCAGCTCCCGCATCTCCTCCTCGTAGAGGTCCCCCAGGCGCGACTTGCCCTGGCCCTTGAGTTGTTCCAGCTCGGCCAGCAGGATCTTGTTTTGCTGCTCCAGAAAGCGTACCTTGTCGATGTAGTTGGCGAAGCGGTCATTCAGCTCCTGCAGTTCCACCTTCTCGTTGGTGCGGGTGTTCTTGAACTCGGTGTTGATGGCGTCGGCCAGAGAGAAGTCCACCGAGTCCTGCAGCAGCCGCACCCCGGGCACGCTGCTCCGCAGGCGCACGGCCGAGGAGCGCGCGACATAGGCGCCGCCAGGGGACGAGGCATAGAGGCTGCGGCTGGCGCTGGGGCGCAGCGCGCTGCCCAGGCTGTAGGTGCGGGTGGAGGTGGTCACGTAGCTCCGGCTGGAGCTCGGCCGGCTGGCGATGCCCGGGCCGCCGAACATCCTGCGGTAGGAGGACGAGGACACGGACCTCGTGGACATAGCTGCGGAGAAAGTGGCGGTGGGCGACTGGCACCGGAGAGGGGGCGCGAGCGAGGGCGAGGTGCTCTGGCGGCGGGGACGCAGTCTGTCGCGCGTGGACCCCGAGCAGGAGCGGCAGAGGCCGGGACCCGCCGAGGGCGCGGCTTTATAACCCTTCTAGGAAAGCGGGTCCCCTCCCACTGCCGTCCTAGCCCGGAGCGCGCCAGCCAATGGGGCCCGGCAAAAAGCGGGGCGGTGGGCGGGTTGCTGAGCGAGGCCCCTTGAGCGGGCGCGGTCCCGTTACTTCTCAGGCTGGGCTGCAACTTTCAGGGGCTTTCCTGATGGGGACCCCAGTTCTGCGCACCCCTAGGGCTGAAAACAAGCGGGGTCCCACGCTCTGGAGCCAGGCCAAATGGATTCCGGGGTCCGGGGCGCGGCGCCAGAGGGGCGTGGACGGAGGAGCGCGGGTGGGCGGGACGCGGCCGAGGGCTGCGGGCCACAGGCAGTGGGTGGGGGTGCGTGGGTGGGGAGGCGCGAAGAGCAGGAAGAGGGGGAGGCGGGGGGGGGGCTCCAGGAGATCGGAAAGCGCAGAGAAAGAAACAAAGAGCGCTGGAGACCAGAGCGCGGGACAGGCGCAGGCGGCTCTTGGGGCGCGCGCCTTTCCATCGTCTGGTCTTGGGGCCCTGTGCTCAGGGCCTAACGGGACCAGTCCAGCACCACCCGGCCCGCGGCTGGGAGAGCGAGACGGCGGCCCGGGAAAGCCCAGGGGAGAGGGAGGGGTCGCTGAGTCACCGGCCGTGAATCACGGCTAGCAGAGGCTTCCAGCGGTTCTCGGGGAAACCGTTAGACGAATTCTCTGGGGCCGCGTGCGCGCCCATGGTTCCGAGTTTTGGTTCCAACTTAGGGCCGGGCCGCCGCTTTGATCGCGCCCCTAAATTCTTAAGAACTCGCCAAAGCCTGGCACTGTGCCAACGCCTGAAGTTTTCCTTAGCAGAAAAGAAACTTCTGCAGATGTTGGCCAGCCGCCAAGTGCAGGTCTGTTGGATGGCAAATGCACACAGGGAGGCTTTTCTTGCAAAAGTTCCTTCCCCCTTCACCCCGTCTCCTCCTGCGCTCCCCCTTCCCCCACGAAGCCACACCCGACCCTGAACGGGATCTGAAAGTTCTGGGTGAAAGAGGAAACTCAGTGTCCATAGTTTACAATCACATTCAACGATCACAGACTTCTTTTTCTTTTTCTTTCTTTTGCTAGTGGAAGTCATTAAAGGTATACTCTGAGCCAATTAAAGAATTAATTAGGTGTTGTCTGAGAAGCCCAATTTGATTAATGAGTTCGAATGAAAGGGAGTTATATAACTCAAACGTTGAAATGGTTGGGGGAAATCGCTTTATGTATTCATTTCAGGGCAATGCAGGATTCTGTCTGGCAGTGTCACACGCAAGCCCGGTTTTGCACAAGAATCCATGGGCTTGGTCTTGAGAAATTGGAGATAGAGGCGCCCACAGACTGGGGTGCAGAATACGCAGGGGGTCCAGATGTGGTCACCTTCACCTTTCTAGGGAAATCACTGACGGAGAGGGCTGTTGTTTCAATATTAGTAAGGAGCAGGACCAAGTATCTGCTGGCCTGGAAGGGGGACCTCTTTGTGATTAAGCAGCAGTTGCAAAACCTCAGGCTTTTTGAGTGCTCGGACTTACAGAGTGTCGAAGAGATTAACTGCATGGCCACTGTGAAACTGATTCTACAAAAATATATCTAAGTGAAAAAGTCTTCCCTATGGGGGCGGGTAGGGGCAGAGTACTGGAGATTACTTGGCATTTAAGAGAAAATACTTTAGAGCCAAATAAAGGATTCGTCTTCGTTTCTTTGTACCGGTCTCTTTTAGCCAATATTTGGTTTACCTCATCTCAGTTCTGGCAAAGGGCGCTGCCTCGGTCAAGCTGCTGGACCCTATGGGGCCCAGCTCTCCTGCTGGGGCTTTCTTTATTCTCTCATTCACTGCGAGGCTTCGGTCCTTCCCCAGAGCATTCCCGGGCTAGCCCATGCCTCACGTTACCACCCTGCTTACTGAGAGCCCTTTATTCCAGCCACTGCTGGGCAAATGTCACCATTGTGAGTTTGCCTGGAACCCTGAGGATGAGAAAGGCGATTTCCTCATGGGGGAAGGGAGGGTGAGCCTTCCTCCCACATGGAATGTTGATCCCAGGGCTGCTCTCAAGGACCCTTGCTGGCTGACTCACTGCAGAAAAGGAGGGCAAGGCTCTGGTGTGGCGTGGCAGCCTGCCCTATTGACACCCACAGCAAATTCCTCAGGGCTGTGCTGACTTCTGGGGTGGGTGCTGGCCCCTCTGGTCATTGGAGGGGTATCCCTTCTTCCTGACCTGTCCCTATTCGGTAGCTCATGGCTGTGGCTGGCTGGCTGCCTGCTTTCTTGCTATAGCTGATGCATGAAAATATACGTATAAAATATATACAAGTGCATACGTGTTTATGTATGTGTGGCCATGTATACATGCACACATGTGCAGTATCCAGTATGTTCTTCCTACTGGAAGTTGCCATAGTCTGAGAGGGAGTGCAGAGGATTAAAAGTTACAAAAACACTTTTACTCGTGTAGATTGCATGAGACTTTGGAAATAATTCATTTCATTCTGAGAAAAAATACACAGTGCCTGGCACAGTGACTCACCCAAGGGGTGATAGTCCTGAGGGAGGGAATCCATATGTCTCTACGAATACTCCTTGAGTGCACTAACTCATCCTGCTGTCTATGCTACTTATGTGCTTAGATACCTTTTGGAAGTAAACAGTACACAAGTAAATAGCTTTCTTGGTTTTCATATTTATTTTTTGATCGCTGTGAAAACCTATCTCAGAAGTATTTTTAAATGCTGGACTTTGCGTGATGCAACTTGTATATAAATAAGGACACTGACCTGTGATTTTTAGGGCAGGCATAAACACTCCCACATCTGAAGTACTAGCAGTGATTTTGGAATTTGCAAGCTATGGTGATATCAGTTGAATTGGGCGACGTGATCCGACAGGCCAGCCAGCCGTGTGGACAGGAGCTTAGTGGTCTATGAAGGATCAGGGAAAGCTGGCTAGTACAGGACCATGTCAAGAGGATGGTCACCAGCAGATCTGTCAGGATGGAATGTTAGAAATGAGAAGATGAATAAAAGGAGGAGGTGGAAATATGGACAGTACTCTCTAGATAAGTGTAACTTTTGTGCATCAGTTAAAAATTATACTTACAAAATGAGAAATTAGAAACCGTGGTAAAACCTAAGAGGCATGGTAGAAATGATAATAATAAATAACACAAGTATTACTGGGTTCTGGGGTTCTGGCATCTCCTTCCAGGGGCGATTTCTAGGTTCTTCTTGTCTTGAACAAAGAATTGGACAAAATGAGCATAAAAGGAAGCAAGGTTTTACGTTTATTAAAGGTAGGAAATGAAACAGAGGAAGGAAGTCTGGATCAAGTCAAATTGGAAAAAGTACACTCTGTAGCTTGCAAGAAGACTGCTGTGAAAGCGAGAACACAGTAGTGGAGGGCTCAATGGCAACTGTCTTTTTGTATCTCCCCCTCCTTGGTCTAGTGTTAGGTCTCAGTTGTCCTATCCAAAACTTGTTTTCATTCTCCTGAGAAGAATCAAAGCTAGCTAGCACTCTCTGGTTCCACATGTGGGGCTTTGGGAACTGTTCTGCACATGTGACATTTAATTTTGTAATTAACTGATCACACCCAGCCAGTTTTCCATTCCCTAATCTCCTGCCCCGAAAGTGCTTTCGTTTTTGTGCCTAGCAGATGAGAAGCATTGTGCATGCATTTAACTTAATGCTCTCACAGGATCCTTCAACATAGACTTGATCATCCTTTTCACACAGATAGTGTCTAGGACTTGAGACAATTTTCTCATTATGTAACTAGTAGGAGAAGAAGGGAGGGGCAAGAACTCGAATCAAGGTCTTCCTGACTCCAAATGTACTTTTGTCTTTGCCTTGATGGTGACAGCTTATTTACTAACAACCAGTTCAATTCACAAGTAACATGTAGGTGCATTCAGTGCTACAGAAACTGGAAAGATAGGAAGAGTAACACATATCTTGCTGTGAAGGAGCAGATTTCTAAGGAATTGGGAAGATGCATATAATATCATGTTTTATGTTGTTTAAATGATGTAAGAGGGATTAATAGTAGATAAGAAGAGAGACTCATTTTTCAATTCCATGCTAAATCCACACTTTCATTTATGAGTTACATATTTTCACCTACACCTACTCTTCAGAAGCATCCCCCCCAAAATGGGGTATGCACTAAAACCTATCAATGACAACAGCTTCTCCTTCCAGCTGCCCTATTTGGAGCAACACAGCAAAGTAGCAAGGTTGGAAACTTTCATCATCTACCACTTCCTTACTCTTGGATCACTCAGGTCCAATGGGTACATGTTCCCCTGCCATTTTCCCCACTTGTTTTATTGTGTTTCTCTTTTAGGTTGTTTCATTCCTTCAATATTGCAATTGGCCTCCCCTTCCCCAGCCTTTCCTTTCTCCTTCCAGTGCATCATTCTTTGAGCTATAACTCTTTTTCTTAAGGACTTCATTAAGACTCCCTGATTGACATGAAGTTAAGGGAAGATCCTCTTGGTAAAGAGTCATGCGTTCAAGCTTACTCATCTTGCAGGCCCGGCAGGCTGTGGCCGAAGGGGATGAGAGGTCATTCCCGAGATAGTTTGCTTGTGCTGCTGACTCTGCTCCAGGAAGAAATCACGCTCCCTGTCATACTTCCCATAGCTGCAATCCTGTTTGTCTTGCATTGGCTCCCTTGAAGGAATAGTTCAAGGATGGGAACATCCTGAGAAGTGTCTCAGCCCGTTTCTGTAGAGATTAGACTATATTCATAGAGAAGAAAACATTAAACAACACCTGCTGTTTATGCATTCACCTTAAATAACCGCTGTAAGTACTATAGAAGAGATGTATGAACCAAGAATAAACATCCTGATTCTCTTCAGGATCCCCTGTGCCCCACTTCTATTTCTTTGTGGCCCCCTACTCTCGACCCCTTTCCCGCTGAGGTCGAACAACACCTGATGACCCAAAGGAGAATTATTCATCCCTTCACCAGGATGTAAGCTCTAAGACAGCAGGGGTTTATTCTCTCTTTTCTTCACAATTCTATCTCCAGAGGCTAGAGAAGAGTTGGTCACATTTGTTGAACGTATGAATTAAAGCATGAGGAGTTCCTAACATGAAAGAAAGGGGAATGGAGATAATATTTACAGATGCTATTACGTTCAAACATTATGCTAGTCAATTTAGATGTGTTGGCATTTAATCTTGACTGGGTGCTAATGATCATAATTTTTTTAATTTATTCAGAATGTATTTATTGAACACAGAGCCAGTGCCAGGTTCTCTGCCAGACACTAGAGGAGGTAAGCAAGGCAGACCTGGTTCAGGTCCTCTTGGAATGTAGAGTTGAGTCTGCATGGCTGACTGCATGGAGGGAGACAGTACTCAAGTAAAGGAACAAAGGAAAAAATGCACATTGTCAAAAGACCATGAAGGAAATAGAAATTCTGCTGCAAGGAGATTGAGTCTTCTGACAGAAGTGTGGCCATTAGAAATCATTCTAAGCATACACAGCCATCCTTAAGTCCCACTGTTCCCCATGAAGCAGCAATTTCACTGGGACCCTGAACCCTGTTTTGTGGATGTCCCACACGTTTCCTGCACTCAGGCCTTTCCTTGTATTTCACTCAATGGATGGATGTACTGTAGGACCTGCTTATTTGAAGTTTTGTTTTCTGTGTTTTCAGTTATCTACAGTCAAAGTGATCCCAAAATACAGTACAGTATAATAAGATATTTTGAGACAGAAAGAGACCACATTCAGATAATTTTTATAGCAGCATATTATTATAATTATTCCCTTTTATTATCGTTTGTTACCATGCCTAATTTCTAGATTAACTTTATCATAGATACATATGGGAAAAAATAGTATACATTGGGTTTCAGCCATCCTTTCAAGGATTATGGAACATATCTCCCTCTGATAAAAATGGAATTACTGGGTTTATTTTCTGCACTGCTAGCAATGCTTCTAGTGTATTCAGGTAAGTCAGAACCTTTTCATATCTATAGGGAAGGATTAAGCAGTACATAATGAGCTGGAATACATAGCCAAATGTTGTGCGTGAGAACCATGGGGGAGATATGAGTGAAACGCTGAAAGGTTTAGATGAAGAATTTTTCATATCCATTTGGAGGAGATCAGAAAATGTATTTAGAAAAGATTATATTTGAGGAATGGATATGATCTCTGTAGCTTTTCATGGAAGCAAAAGGATGTCCTAAGATGATCAAGCCATGTCAGCAAAAACTGCATCCATGGCAGAATGCAGGGGAAATTTAGGGAGCAGTAGAAATCCCAGGGATGCCAGATTGTGGAGCCATTGTGAGGGAGAAAGGGTATTGAAAGCTAACATGGGACCATGCGTCGGAGGACTTAAATGCCAAGGAGAGGAGTTGATAATTAATGTGGTGGGCAGCGGACTTTCACTGCAATTTGTGATGAGGAGAAAGACATGCTTGTAGCTGTGTTGAGGGGGAGCTCTGGCCTGTCTCGGCAGATGCACTCGGGGAGGCTGTGAGCTGCTTGTGGTAAGGTCCAAGGAACAGCGAAGGGAACCTGAAGGAGAAGGGGAGGTCAAGAACACCAGGTGGGCTCTGAGCATCCTGGACATGGTAACTAAGAGAGCAGTTAACCCTCTTGACAGAAATATTTCGGTGGGAAATGAATTTGAGATGATAGATGATTAATTTGTATCCCTTGACCTGAATGTGTCTTCCCTTCTGTAGTCATAATGGTGAGCTATGACTGGATCACGTGCTTTACAGTCCACAGCATCTCACACCTGTTTACTTAAAGGAATCATCCATGCTGATTATCTTATATTATTCTTCAGCTTCTTTGAGCATGTTAACTTGGTCTCCACACCTCATGTAAAAAATCAAGTGCTTTCTTGGTATTCTCTAAAACAGTTCTTTAAAGTTGTTTTTGTCACATTTTTATGATAGATGAAAAGGTCCCGCTATTGCTAGAAAATCTGCCACATGCATCGGCATCCTGGGAATTTACTCTGCCTATCTTGAGGTCACGTAGTTCCCAAGTGGTGGAAATGGTTTTTTTCTGCAAGTATTTAGGCAAGGCATCCAATAAGAAGAAAAACTTCATTTAATAGCACAGTTTTCTTTTAAAGAAGTAAAATTTTTAAAGTAATTTATGATTTATCTTTATGGTAACCTGAAAAGTTGGAAAAGAATCATCAGTCATCTAAATAATTATAAATTATTTCCGGTATAATCAGGAAAAGTATAAGAACTCCATCTTCTTTATCTTAAACTGATGATTTGACCAGTTTTTCTATGGGTAGACAATTGGTAGATGCTTTAACTCTGGCACATTACATTCATTCACATGTTTTTCTTCAGAATATTAGATGTGTGCTTGTGATTATGTCTGATGCACTTGGAGTCTTAAAAACTCTATCAAGCTTTTGCTTGTAGGTATAGTAACAAAGTTCAGTAATATTTTAGAGGTTAGGAATGAAAATGTAAAAACAAAGTATAAGAAAAAAATACATATTCCTAAATGAAGTCATGTGGCAAATAAAAGGAAATATAAAATGTCATAATGATAAAACTAAGCAAGGCAAAAAAAATAAGATTCATTAAAATTATAAGTTATTAGTAAATAAAGACCACATTGAGTTAACTGTAGCAATATAAAGGGATTGATAGCCCTCTTCATAATTCTCTATGATAGTTTCTAAAATGCTGAGGAAGGTTTTTATTTCCAATTAGCTAAGTGCTGGAAATAATGCTCTCAAAAGTGACTGTATCGATATGTGGAATAAGGACCAACAACTTTATGGAACTAGAGCTTAATGCAGATTAAATGCGTGTTGTCTATAACAGAGATTACAAAAAGTTGTTCTGATACATTATAATTTATGCATGCATCCTCTCTAGAACTTTAAAAGATTAAGCCAGGTACCGTGGTGCCCACCTGTAATCCCAGCATTCTCGAAAACTGAGGCAGGAGAATGAAAAGTTTGAGCCCAACCTGGGTAACTGTGTGACTTACTGAGACCAAGATTTTAAATGAAAAAGGTTCTTTAAAACGTCTAAAAGATCTGGGGATTTTTTTTTTAAAGCTCAGTATGAAGGCCCCATGGGCTCAATCCTAGTACTAAAAAAAAAAAAGTGTGAGACAGTGCAGATGTGTGCAAGTCTGGATCTAAGTTTCTCTTTTACTAATTCTGCACTGGCGTCATATTGTGATGTCATTACTAAAGCTGGAGTCCTACCCAGACAGGAATGGTAATGGTAACCGTGATTGCTTACACATATTGAGGCCCTCCTGTGTGACTAGTACTTTTCCTGGGTTCACTTATTTAATTCTCACAGTTGCCCTCATTGACAAATGAAGAAACTGAGGCACAGAGAAGGTAATTAACCTGCTCCAGCTCACTCAGCTAGGAGGTTCTGCTCCAGGCTGCAAGCTCTAGATCTCACTGCTGTATAGCACGCTCACGCCATGGTAATTATGTATTACTGTTGGTTTTGCTTCTAGTCTCTTTGGCATGCTTATCATAGTGTCTATCTCTGGGTTTTTCTCTTTTCCTCTTCTGTTGCACCAAGATTCTTTTTGATTCAGAGAAGAACATGGTGCCCTGAAGAATCACAAGACATTTATGGACATTTTTAGGAGTTTTCTGAAGTGATCTCATTTCTTATTTCTGACTCAACCCTTCAGGATGAATTTAATACTTATGGCATTTGACTCCTGCATAAAAATTCTTAGCCACATTTGCTAGTGGAAAAGAAAGAAGCTGACCACATTTTTGAAACATATTACTCTGTAAATGCGAACACATCCTCATATTTAAGTCTGTTAGTTTGAATTTTATTTAGTTATATTAACATTTTCTTCCTTCAAGGTACTGCTGTTGTGCAACCTAAGAATAAGGGAGACTTTTGCAAAGGGAGAAGAGGCCCGTGCAATTGTAGGCAACCAAGATTTGTCAAAGTCAAACCAAGCAACATTAAAGAAAATACACACGAGCTTACTACTCGAGTAGGGTTAATTTTTTTGCATGCACTGTTAATTTTATTGCTTTTGCAATAGGATTTTTCTAAGGAATACTTATTAACATCATCCTTATTTTCAAACAGAGCATGCTTATAGTACTTCACATGCATGAGGGGCAGCAGCAGGAAATGTCAGAGTTCCATTGTGATTATCAGGGGAAAGCATGTGTGCAAACATGAAAAGCCTGATGACAACCTAATGCAGTCATGGTGTGATTACTGCATAAATAGGGTTATTCAAAAAGAATCAATGACCCAATTCTGTTTTTCCCTCTCTTCTTCCTTTCTTCCCTTCCTCTCCCCTTCTCTTCCTTTGTTCCCTTCTTTTAGTACTGCAGAGGGAACTCAAGGCCTTCCTCACACCAAGCTACATCCCTACCCTACCTTTTAAATTTTTATTTTGCCACAGGGTCTCACTAAGTCGCTAAGCTGCCCGGGCTTAGCTCAAACTTGGATTCTCCTGCCTCAGTCTCCTCCAGAGTACTGAGGCGATGATTGTGCACCACCCCACCAGGCTCCGTTCTTCTATTTTGAGTCCTTGTGTGTGCCAGGCTGCCTGCTAGGTGCTAAGGACACAAAAATGAAGAAAGCACCTCCCTTATTCTTAGAGGGTCCATTATCAACTTCTTTCTTTGCCAAATAATTTTGTGTCTACATCTTGCATAATGCTGTGGCCACATTGAGATCTACGTAAATATCTTCATAATGTCCCTCTAAGTTTCACCCCTTGGTGAAATAACACTGATTTTTCACTCTGAAATCCATAGGAATTTAAAGTTTACTGTTTTGTTCTCCTTGATAAAATATACCATGATACCTAGTTGCTGGGTTACTGCATAAAACACAGGTCCCCAAACTGCAGCTGGGAATAGCAGTTAGCAATTAAGTAAAGGAAATGACTAGTGGCTTTGAAACCAAACATACTGCCCATGTACTGTTTTGCATGGTAAGGCATCTCGGTTGCTTAGGCAACTTTTATCACTAAGGAAGTAGTTTTGGTGACTCATCCTCAGACAAAAATGACTTATTTCAAAATCTGAGTATTCAGTTACCTTCCCATTTTGCTTCCATTTTATTTCATTTGGATTAAGCCAGAAAAACTACATTTTGAGGGCATAAGCTTTGTACTTATGTTTTGTACTTAACAGCATATCGTTCATTGTCTGGCTCATATATTGAAATGTAATGGACTTGTGGTAAGTAAAAGGTTAGTAGTTCCTGCAATACATGAATATGTTAATAGTAGCTTATTTTCTAACCAAAAATATTATATCTCACACTAACATTTATTGTCACTTATTTTGTGTTGAATGTAAAAGTGTTATTTAAAATATCTGCCACATTTCTATTGTTAAAATACAATACTGAAGTGCTTTATATCATAACATAAAATGCCTTATTTTTGCCTCAGAGAGATGAAAAAATGGAATTAAAGCCTCCTCTAAAAAGTTGTCAAGAAAAAAAAGTTGTCAAGAGTTGGTAGTTACAAAAATGAAGAAATCCTAAGGAAACTCCTTTGCCAGATTCTCTTTCCAGATTTCCTGTCTACTTGCTTGCTATGCCAATAGCATTTATTGACAATTGATTGTTTTTCTGTGTTAAAAATAGCAGAGTAGTTGTAGAAAAGTTAGTTATTTAAAAGAAGTGTCGGTCAATAATATACTTGGAGAACTCTATGGAAGAACTTACCAGTAGCAGATAAAATGAGCCAGAAGCCAAGGGTCTGAGCTGGCTTCTAGGTGTTAGAGTTTTTAAAAAATTAATTTTATTGGTACATTTTTGGTATACAATATGCTGATATCATTGTTGGGAATTTGTACCTTTACATAATATATTTTACATAATATATATTGGTTTTATTTTTTCCCCATTCCCCTGCCCTCCCTTCAACCCCTCTACCCCTCCCTATTTACAAAGACTTTGTTTCTATTTTTTCTCTTTCCCATATTTATTCCTTTCCTTTCTTTCCTTTTTCCTACCCCTCCCACTTCCCCCTCCTGCAGGATTGCTATAGGAATTCTCCAGCTGGGATCCAGTTTTTTGTTTTGTTTTGTTTTGTTTCCCATTCCAGGTATCGAACTCAGGATCTAGCATTTGCCTGGCAGGTGTGGTGCCTCTGAGTCTGTGCATCCCTGGGCCCTGGGATCCAGTTTTTGTTGGCAGCCCCAGAGGTATCAGCTTACAGTGTGGTCAAAAGGATTCACCTGACTTCCTGTTACATCTTTTGTCCAGATTTCAGAAACTCTGACATAAATCTTGAAATTTAGAGAGTGTTACTTCAGTTGGTTGTGTGTGTGTGTGTGTGTGTGTGTGTTTGTGTGCGCTTTCAATTTAGTCTCTTTCTGTTCTTAATTTTCTGGCTGGAGAAGCTTACAAAAGGCAATGAGTCATGAAAAATGCTTTTTTCCTCTCTGGATAGAAGCCTTCGATGTGTGGCCAAGGTACTGGGGCCCACATGTACTAAGGATGCGTGAACCTTGGCCTCTGGCTGCTTTCTGGAGGGAGCTTGTAAAAGAGCACATGGTTCTTCAAGTGTGGTACCCTGACCAGTAGCATCAGTGCCACCTGGAAATGTTTTTGTTGTTGTTTTTTTTTTTGGTACCGGGGATCGAACTTGGGTCCTTGAGCTTGCGCAGCAGGCAGTGGAACCACTGAGCTAAATCCCTGGCCCCACCTGGAAATGTTTTAGAAATTCTAAATATCAGTCCCTACCCCAGACCAACTGAATCAGAAACTCAGAGGATGGTGGGGCCAGCAATCTATGCTTTAACAAGTCTTCCAAGCAATTCTGAGAACCGCTGTGCTGGTGAATTGTTAGCAGATGTGGCCATACAGAGTGTAAATAGTGTAGTGGTTGGAGAAGGGGGGAAATTGGTGAGTCTTTGTTTATGAGGCAATGGATAAATGATAGAAAAGAATGCTTTCATAATTTGAGTTTTTTAAAAAAATATTTAAAGAATACTAATTGTACTAATTCTGTCTATTAATTCTGCTTCAGTAGAATGTTTCAATTTTCTCATGCAATGGGGGCGCTCTACTTATGTTATCCTAAAGAAAGCAAGTCTAAATTATAGGACTAATTGCTTGCATGAATCTGCTTTCTCAGAGGGGCAATCCAGATGAGTGGGTTATTATGAAATATATTGGTTTGGTTTCGAAATTCTAGAATAATCTCTTTAGTGAGAAGAGGCATGCCTTTCCATATTAGGACATGAATTCAACCTAGGTTTATAAAAATCCTATAAGAGTTTTATATTCCAGTGAGTTGGCCAACTTATTTGTCTCTTGAGATCTCAGTTTCTACATCTGAAAACCACATGCATTGCTCTCTATGCATTATCTCACTGGAATGAAGCAAGGCGTTCGGTATGTGCATATAAGAGAATTTGTGAACCATCTTGATTGCCAGGAAATGCAAAGCATAAAGATCAAGAATGATTAATGTAAATATTGATGATAAAACAAGTGTTTAGAATTTGATACAAAGTTAATTTCTTATTTAATTTCTCTTTGCCTTTTGGTCTGAAATAATGCGTTAGTTGTTTGATTTTAAACAAATCACAATTTAAAGAGCTTTTCACCTTAGCTTCTTTGTCAGAAACATTGCTTTACTGATACCTAGTCACAGGATTGTTGTGGAAATAAAATAAGATTAAGTACAAAAAAGCTATTTTTAAAAAATCAAACATTACCATTTTTAGATATTATTCTTGTGATACTTGCTATTTTATGTGTGGGTTGAGTAAGGTTCATGATTGTTGACTTAACGAGATCACCCAGGAGTCTGAAACAAGCGTGCACATCAGCAGTTTTGATGATTACAAAAAATAGCTCTGTTTACTTGTCTACTAATTCTGCTTCACTAGAATGTTTCAATTTTCTCATGCAATGGGGGAGCTCTACTTATGTTACATTAAAGAAAGCAAGTCTGATATTTTGTATCCTTTGAGCTAGGAGACTAAATTTCATTTACTTTTTAAGGGAAAGAGCCAGACTACCTGGATTAAATTTTCAGCAAGGATAGCAGACATATCAAAAGAAAGAAAAAGGGCTGTCTTAGTTACTTTCTCATTGCTGGGACAAAATGTCAATACCCAGAAGTTAAAAGAGGAAAGGTTTATTTTTAGCTCACAGTTGGTAGAGGTTTCAGTTCATAGTCAGCTGGTTCCAAGGCAAGGTAGCATGGCAGAGGAGAAACAGTCCATGGCATAGCAGTCAGGAAGTAGCAAGCTTTCTTTCTTCTATACCTTTATTCCATCAAGGCTATACGCCTCTTGGTTGATGCCACCCAAACCCAGGGTGGGGCTTCTCTCTTCAGTTAATCCATCACCCACAGCCAGAACCATGCTAAACCAATCAGTGGACTAATCCAGTGTCACACACCCATGATCCAGTTACCTCCCAAAAGCCCCACCTATGAGCACATGAGGCTTTGCAGGGACATCTAGATATGAGCCATAACAAGTTCCCATGCAGATCCTACTAAATAAGGATGTAGTGTGTTGTCTTGCTCAAATGGGAAAGGATCAAGAGATGGAAGGAGGGAGAGGGAGGAGTGGGAAAGGGGGTGAAAAAAGGAATGACAATGTGCCTATGTACATGAACCAACTGCACATAAGGAGTGGAAACATCACGCTCTGCAAACATGGACTGGTAAAATTATCACAAATCAAACATAGAAAGGAAAATCTCATTACATTATATATAAAAACTAAAAATAAGAAGAAAGGAACCCTTCTCCATTGCTGGTGGGAGTGCAGACTGGTGCAACCACTGAGGAAATCAGTATGGAGACACCTCAAAGGACTAGGACTAGAGGTTCCATTCGACCCCGCTATCCCCCTCCTGGTTATCTTCCCCCAAAAATTAAAAGAATCATACCACAGCGATATATGTGCACCCATGTTTATAGCGGCACAGTTCATAATAGTGAAAGCTTGGAAACAGCCCAAGTGCCCATCAACTGGAAACTGGATAAAGAAGATGTGGTGTTTTTTTTTTATAAAATGGAGTACTACTCAGCCATAAAGAAAAAGAAACGAGTCATTTATAGCTAACTGGATGCACATTGAGGCCATATTCTTAAGTGAAATAAATAGGACACACATGTGTAAATACCGAATAGTTTCTCTAGTGTGAGAAACTGAAAGTGTAATTAAGGATACACACGGATGAAATGGCCTAATAACATATTTCTCGAATTGTGTTTCCATCACATGTCATATGACTGTATCGAAATTTAAATTAGGGAAAAGCTTGGTTTATGTGGAGTCTGCTAACTAACTGGAGCTTTTTTTCCAGATCATTATTTATTCAATGTTGGTTTGGGGGATCTTTCTGAAACCAATCACATCCTCTGCTGTCTTGCTGGTACTTGAGATGCTTTTTTAAGTTATATGGAAAAATGTTTAAGTGCTGTTCAGTTTTGTTTTGGTTGAGTTCTACTGTATTTGAATATTATTGTAGTTTTTTTTTCACTTGCATTGTTCTTCTTTGAATGGTTTTAATTTTGTGTATGTGTGTGTGTTTGATAATAGTTATTTTAAATTAAAAATAAAAGAAGAACATAGAGGTGAGATTAGCTCATTTTTCCTAAGTAAAACACTTCTTAAACTAAAAAAGCAATAGGCTAGGTCAAAAAGGAAAAATACATTTATTTGACTTTAGAAAATGAAACACTTTTGTGTCTTAAAACACTTATAAGTCTAATTAAATGAAATACGATGAACTGGGGAATTATTTTAAAAATAACCTGACCTTATTAACAGCAAAAATAAAATAGTAATACTTCATTAGGAAACATATCAGTTCAGTAGAAAAACGATATATATGAGATAATTGACAAAGGAAAACCAGATGATTAATAAGCAAATAGTATCCTTGAGATTAATGGAAAATCAGGCAAATAAAATGACATAGTATTTTTTGGCTGAAATGTGGCAGTCCTTGTGTCATAAGGATGAAGCAGGTGAGCATCCTGTAGTGCTGTTGACAGGATTTGGTGCTTTCTAGAAATGGTCACAGGTTTTAAGAACATAGGTAATAATGATAAATCACCAATCTTCTGGTAGGTGATTTTAGAGTCTATATGAAGAAAATATCAGGGATCTATGAAAGTTAATATAAAGAATGGCCATTACAGTGTTCTTGATACAATGCAAAGCTGAAACTTCCTATTCAATATTGAGAAATTCGGTTTTGAGAAAATTAAAAAATACATTATTGTTGTTTATGTACTACAGAAAAAAGCAGGAAAGGTATTCAGCAAGCTGTCAGAAGTGTTAGCTTTTAGGGAGTGGGATGGAATTGAGGTTTACAGAATAATGTGTCTTTCTATTGTTTACACTTCTGTATTTGTCTTTACCTTTCAAAATTGGCATGTATTATTTCTAAAATTCAGGAAAAATAAAGATAACATTTAAAAATGTGTATCTCTGATATGTTTAATGAAATGAAGAACTGATAGTGAAACAGTGTTAGATGAAAAGGGCCATATTTAAAATAGGCGTGCAAGATTCTGATTTTGGTAAAAGATTAAAGATAAGGTAAGAAAAGCAAGTGATGCAAGCATTAAAGGGAGAAACATCAAAATATGAGCCCTGGGTATGCTTATAGTTTTAATTTTCTTTTAAATATGTTTCTCTATTTTTAAAAATTATGTGTAATAAGCATAAATATTCTATTAGTATTTAAAAGGACAAAGAACAGTAGAGAAACTCTTGCAGTTGGTTTAGGCTTCCAGCATTCTGAACTTTTCTGATATATGGTTTTTACTCCCCTTTCGCTTCAGGTAATACCCAAATGTTTGTTTTCCAAATAACAACGTCTCCTCCCTGCGGGGAACAAGTAATCTGATGCACCTGCAATATTAACTTTGGGATTTTAAAACTGTAAAGTCTGCAAGGATATATAAACAGTGCTCATTGTTGCATTCTTTCCTACCCTAGCCTAGGATGTAGACCTAAAATGCAAGGAGTCAAAACGAATTTACCCTGCAGATTCCTCACATTCTTTCCTAAACTCCTAATATGAAATTTTCCCTCAGAATACATGCTAACCCCTTTCACTTTATTATTTGATGGTTTCCAGGTCTTATCTTCTAGTTTTTCTTCTTTTACAAATGTGGTGATGTTTTTGTAAATAAATCTGTTTTGCTCTGGAGAATATTGATTTAAATGACATTGAACAATCACATGAAGTTTTCTACCTTTTATTTTGGTAAGAAACTGAATTATTAAAAAGGAAAGCTGACAGCTCTAAAATTGATCAGTAAGCGTTTTAAAGATTTATAAAATACTTTGAAACTTACAGATCCATGTGATTGATACTATCCTGTTAATAAAACATATTTTTGCTATCTATTGAAATATTGACTATTTTAGTCCCTCTGTATTTTTGAGTGATTAAATATACTAGAAATCCCTTCAGGGAATTTAGATACTTTATTTTAGCAGTAATTACCTTAGATGGAAATGAAACACTCAGTGGATTTACAGAAAAAGTTTAACCTTATAAACTTTGAATTCCAAGTAAGAAGGAAAAGTTTGGAAGATAAAATGTGTTTGTATTCAGCCCACATAAGTGACTTTGAAAGCTAATAAGGTTACTTTTAACTGTAAAATACATACAAAACATTTTTTTCTTCTGATGTAGGGTGAATAGAGAATGGCAGTTCTTTAGAACTGTTACTATATTTTTATCACTATTGGGTCATATGAGAATGATTCTTCAGTGTATCGTCAGTGCTTATGAGAGAAACAGATTTAATACAAGATATACAAATGTATAAGGATCTACAACGGCCATATAAGGTGCTTCCAATGGCCACCCCAAGAGTCAGTGTGGAAGAACGCAAAAGGGCTGTTTATGCGCTGGAGATCCGAAGGAGCCAGTAAAAGGCCTGGAGCTCACTGCAGTGCCCCGTGCAAGGCTGTATCCGGAGGGAGAAGGGTCTGCATGGAAGGCTGAAGGGTTTGCGCTGGAAGCCAGGAGACAACATCCAAGGTGAGGAAGACTGGAGCTCCTCCGGAGAAAAAGAAGTGAGCCTTCCTTCATCTCCGTTGCATTCCATTCAAGCTACAAGCCTTGGTGGTGCCGCTCACCAGGATGGGTCTTCTGTCTTCAGTAAATCCCTTCAGCCACACCCAGAACTGTGCTGATCACTGAGTGATACTGTTGTATATGTTAACCAGTACCTAGCTCAAAGATAAAATTAAAAAATTCTTGTACATCATTTTTCTTTGAATTGTAGTCTATCAGTTTTGATGACTAGTAATTTTTGGAAAGACAATGAAGAAGAAGGTGTTTTACGGACTGTGTAAATCCTTTTCCCGATATCGCTGGATCTAGTTGTGTGTTTTAGTGACTTCCAGCAGTTCTGAAAACTCAGGTAAACTACTAGGGAAAAAGAGCAAAGTAATAACATCTCTCAAAGGCATTAAATTCTGTTTCCTCTATTCCCAACATGGACCATATTTTCTTATCTGAAGGGTATAATAGAAGCAGCAAGGAAAGGCATCTTGTTAGGAACATGAAAATTTATGGCTTGGTAATGTACTCTTTTTGAAGAATACTATAATTCTTTCTATTACAGAAGAAAGAGTTATTCCTTATTTTATGACAAAGTTGTCCAGAAAGTGGGAGGAAACCAGTGCACTATATCTATCTATCATCTATCTATCATCTATCTTTTAAAATTAATTTTACCAGTACATTTTAGGTATGCAATATAATGACATTCATCACTGGAAATTTGTACCTTTACATAATGCGTCTTGGTTCTTATTTTTTCCCCCTTCCCCTGCCCTCCCTTCAACCCCTCCCCCCTCCCTATTTTCAAAGACTTTGTTTCCATTTTTACTTCTCTCATATTAATTCCATTCCCTTCTTTTCTCTCTCCAACCCTTCGCACTTCCCCTTTGTCCCTTTTCTTCCTAGTTCACAGTATCTATTATACTTTTTGATCCTTATTTACATTTTCAGTTTCTCACACCAGAGAAACTATTCAGTATTTACATGTGTGTCCTATTTATTTCATTTAAGAATATCTCCTCTATGTGCTTTTATCTATTTGTATGTATGTCTCTCTCTCTATATATATCTATAGCTACACCTATGTTATTATCTAATAATTGAATGTAAACAACTACCCTGTTAGCATATATTATCAATTTCATAGGATAAGAATTAAGTATATGTGGCAGGATTTGTATCAGTCAATCTGATTCTAAGGATCATGTTTCTTGAACTATGTCAAGCTGTCTTTTCAGGAGTGCTTGGGCAAAAAAATCTATTATAAATATTAGTAATTAACCAAGTTGCATGAAGTAATGTTTGCTTTTCTTGTCTGACCTTTACAATGTATATTGTCATATAGGCTCATTTTTGCTTCAAAGATCTCAAAAGTTCTCAGGTGAAGCTGTTTTCGAGGAGGAAATATTATTGCTCTTAGGTCTACTGCTGTTTAGTTGCTGGTTTTGGTTCTGTGTGCCAGGGTCCAGAAGGCCTTGGGCAAGTTAGCCTCTTTTTATTTATTTATTTATTTAAAAAATTTTCTGTACTACATTATGGCGTAGCCTGTATACACATAAAGATAGTAGTGGCCTGTGGAAGAACCCGCGCTGGGCTTCCATATTCTCCATCCACCTGGGAGACCAGGCAAGATGTACAATCTTTTTAGATCTCTATTTTTTTTTTTTTTCATTTCCAGTTCCAGGGATTGAGCTCAGGACCTTGCACTTGCCAGACAGGCGTGGCACCACTGAGCTACATCCTCGGCCCTTTTTCAACCTCTAAAACTGAGGTTGGATGAAATCACTGGTTTATGATTCAGGTCGCACAAGGTCATTTAGAGGCAGCTGTGGGAGTGGATGGGGGTAGCATGTGTGATCTGCCATTGCTCTGGACCCACTACTACACTACTATGCTTCAGTAACAGTGTGTACGTGTGCACACCCATACATTTGTTCCACTTCTCCATCTCTCTGTGCCTTGCTTCTTCATGAGCGTTTATGTAAACCAAAGGTTCTGTTTCTGAAAATAGTTAGGAAACACTGGACCAAAGTCTTTGAGTTTCCTTCTAGCTCTAACTTGCTGGGAGCTCATGAAAACAGTTTTAAAGAAAAAATCCACTATCTTTAACTTAACATAAGCTTTAAATTGTGCTGTAAAAACAGATTTCAATGAGAAACTTCAGAAATAACATCTTAGAGGAAAACCAATGGGAAAAGCTATGACTGATTACTTAGAAATAGCAAACCATCAAGAAAACCCCACGGCTTCCATGTTTTCAGCAGAAATTATCATCACATTACCTCTTGATTCTGACTTTTAAAAAAATTTATCCTTTTTCTTCTGAGATACGTATGAGATGATGTTATTTACAGTAGGAAGTCCCTAGTATATAGTTTACAACAGAAAAGTGCTACTCCTTAAAGACACCAGGAAGTTCATTTTCCATCTGTTCTTTTCTCTGAAAAGTTTATCATGTCACTGATAGAGCACTTTTACAATTTCCTGTTTTGTGTGTGTGTGTGAGAGAGAGAGACAATCTATCAGTAAGGTAATGATACTACAGAAAGAGAATGGATGTTAGGCTACAAGATTTGCTTTTATTTGAGTTCCTTTTTCCTCCATATTTTTGGGGCACTTAGTTTGAAACAGTGTTCAGTATGCAACTATTAGGCAGCTGGTGCACATCTTGATACATGGTCTACCCATAAAGTTTGGAGTTTGGAGACATTCTAGGGCAGCTCTGCTCAGTAGAACTTTCTGTAATGATGGGAATATTCTATGCCTGTGCTGAGCAATAGGGTGACCATTGGCCACATGCGGCTACTGAGCATTTGTCATGTGCCCACTGGGAGTGAACTACTTTTTATGTTAATTAATTTCAACTGAAATCATTAGTGGCTATTCTAGAGTACAACGTAGTTTTAGAGAACCAATGAAATTAGCAAAATAGTCCTGTGCTTAGGAAATAAAAGATGTTCAAGTTTTTATTATTGGCAATTGTATGGTCTGAAATAAATGATAGATTTTTAGTTTTAAAAAAATCTTAATTGAAAATCTTTTCAGTGGGCTGACACAATAAAGAGTCAATAAATAAATAACACAATAAAGAGTTAGGTTCCCTCTCATTTCCCCTCCCCCCACCATTATCTCAACTCATGCATTCAGAATAAAGTCACCGTGGCAATTTTCCCTGGTGATTGCCAGATCTGCAGACCTACCTTTTACAGCTGTATTGGTCTTTCTGTGAATTAAGAAGTAGAACGTATCTCTGTCTTACTATGGGTGCTGCTCTTCACCTTTGACCTTCCTGCATTTTTGAGCTGAGTACTCCCTCAGCCATGTCGGTGGCTTCCAGACTTCCAGCCTTTACTCACCCCTGGTCAAGCCTAGGATATTCCTGGGCACTTCCAAGAAGGGCCAGGCTCTCCTAGAGCCCTGAGGTGTCTGTGACTGTCTGGAGCCCTCCATGATTTCTGGCCCGATTGTGTTCAGGACCTGGTGTTCATTTATAGGTTCTAAAACAGGCATCACCTCACCAGAGTGGACTCACACGAGGGGTCTGACTTGTGACAGATGACAGACACAGTTGAAGGAGTTGAAAAATGTAGCACCCGGCTATTGTCTTTTTTTGTCTGTTTCTTGTGGTACCGGGAATGAACTCAGGATCTTGCACTTGTGAGGCAGGCACGGTGCTACTGAGCTACATCCCTGGCCCTTGGCTATTACAGTAGTCACCCCCTGTTTTGGAGGGATAGGTGCCAAGACCCCTAGGAGATGTTTGAAACCATAGACAGTACTGAACCCTGAGTCTGCTATGTATTTCTTCTGTGCAAACATACATACCTATGATAAAGGTTAATTTAAAAATTATGCACAGTAAGAGATTAACAATAATAAGAGAATATAACAATACACTGCTATAAAATTGCCACCATCACTGCTTTTGTGCTTTGGGGCTGCTGTTAAGTAAAATAAGGGTCACAAGCACCACAATACCTTGGCAATCGATCCCATAATCTAAATGTTGTGAGTAACTAGCATATGTCACATGGCTATGACAGGCAAAGACTGACTCACCTCGGGGGCAGATGGAGTGGGACTTGTACACGATTTCATGATCTTACTCAGAATGGTAATACTTTAAAACTTATGAACTGTTTTTAGAATTTCCTGTTTGCTCTTCCCTGACTCCAGTTGATTGCAGGTAACTAAGGCTGCAGAGTGTGAAACAGTGGATGCAAGTATACAGATACTATTTAATAAGCATAGATTTATTTTTGGTAGGGATTAGGCTAAGTGCTTTTCTTTTGTTGGTACCGGGGATTGAACTCGGGACCTTGCACTTGCGAGGCAGGCACTGGAACCCTGAGTTAAATCCCCAGCCCCTAGGCTAAGTGCTTTTAATCCTCACTTACCCTTGATGGCAACCACATGTCCTCTTATTTATATAATTTAGAGGTGCACTTAGGGAGGTTAAGTGACTCTCCTCAAGTTACCCTGGCAGGAAGTACAGGCATCTGATTCCTCTCTATGCTCTGGTTTTTGAGCTTACACTCTTTTTTTTGAGCTTACACTCTTAACCATAACAGAATCCATGATAGAAGAGGGAAAGAGTTTTGAACGTTAGTGCAGAGGAATAATCTAAAGGAGCTGGAATTTGAGTGATGATAACAAAGGATTTTCTAATATTTCAAGCTCTGCATCATCAGATAGCTCACTCTGTGAAGGACACTGTACTGCTCATTAGTAGCTCACAAACCTGGGGTTAATGCAAGGGGTACAAACATGGCAGAGAGCAATCTCAAGCTTGTGGGCACTCATGCATGGCAGATGAACTCCAGGGATCTTTCCAATTCAAGTTTCTTCTGATTGTAATTTCCTCTCCTGAGAACATTTATTGTTGATTTATCCCATATGATGACTTTTTAAATTTTCCATGCAATTCTTAAAGATCATTCCTTTTTTCCTGTGTAAAACCAGAGAGCAAGCTGCTCATCACTGAAATAGGATAAGGCAATTGAATCTCTCCTTGTAGTTGAGCCTAGGTTGGAATCCAAATCCCATTTCTTTGGGGTGTAAAGACTGGACTAGCTTGTGGAAACTGAAAGATGATTGCCAAAATTATTTTAAGCATTTGGCAGACTTTGTTTAACTTTGTTAGATATTAATGACAGGCAGGAGAGGAAGAAGGAAATGGCATTGGATTCCAAGGTACACAATGAACTCTTCAATAATTGAGTGTGCTATTATAATTTTAATGCATCCCTTGGTAGTATGGTGTGCTCTTATTTCTTATATGTTTTAAATCTGCCTTTAATTTTCTAGGTGAAGCTAACATTTGGGTTTTTTTCAAGTACATTTTCTGTTTGAAGAGAAAATGCATGGAATACACTGAAGTCCAAGTTTTGACATTTGTTTATATTTTCAAAAGTGTGTTGAGTTTCTCTAATCAGAACATAAGCAGTTGGGATATGTTATTGAGGATAACTTCATGAGAAGCTGTGGGTTTAGAGTTTTTTCCTTACAAACATTCACTTTGAAAAAAAATACGTATTTTTTCTTTTCTCTACCTGCTCATCCTGCCTCCATGCTCGGCTTCTCCCTATTGTGGCATCAGTAACCAGCCCTCTGCATCCCCCCACCCCAGTCTTACAATTTGTAGCAGTCACCAGAAGAGTTTCTACAGAATCCAAGGGGCTCTTACATTGATACATGCTTCCATGGATATGGCTGTAAATCATGACTATGAGAAAGTTTTCTTTCTTGAAATGATTATCACATGTAATAAGCTTTAGAGAGGAAAGAGTACATAAAAAGAAGTGGCTTATAGGAGGTGAAAATTGGGCTAAAGAAACACAAAGGATTGAGTGTTAGGGACAAGGAGGGTATGTGTTTCAGCAGATGGAGACAGAAAATTGAAGTGAACCAGAGTAGCCTGGGCATCTAGAAGGAATGTTCCACTTGAAATGCATGCCTTGAAGAAGTCTATGAGATTTTTAGGGAGGTAAGCAACATAAGCAAGGGAAAATAAGCTGAGAAGTGGAGAGTGGAGGATATGTTTTGTAAATGCTGAGGAATTTAGTTTATATCAGAGTTCAAAAATGGAAGAAACCAAAGTTAAGGAAGAAAAGTAAGTTTTAAGCTATTTGTGAAGACCCTCAAGTATCAAAGTGAACAGTTTGAAATTAGCTTCTCTGCGATTTGGGGTTAAGGTCTCTCCCTTTTCATTAGCTTGGTATTTTTCATCAATGCTGCTCCATATATATGTATATACTATCTCTCCCTCATAAGGAAAGAACCTTGGTCATATTTATTTTGATTTATAACATTAATGCTGAAGTGAGTCTAGATTTGTTTAATATATTAGTTGTTGACTATATAAATCACTAGGACTACATAGCTGTATTTGTATTTTATGTACTATTTATTTATGGCATTAATAATAAGTATGCCTCATCATATATATATGCTAGTGTTTATATGGTTTCTATATTTTGAGTTGGTTTAACAGTACACTTGCTTGGAAGATTTTTTAAAAAGTCTTTCTAGATATTTTAATTTGATCAGAAAATTAACATGGGGCCAAATCAGAACTCATTTTTTCAAATACTAATTTATCCACAAAAATTTGAAATTGCTGAGGCTCAGCAATCATCTCTACCTCTTCCTTCCCCTTTAGTTTACAGCTGAGGAAACCTGGCCTATCTCACAGTCAAAGTCGTACCCAGTTATCAGCAATGCCAAGGCTAACCCGCAGCTCTGTGGTATCTTTCTAACATAACTCTTACATAACCAATAAAAACAGAACACTTTGAGGACAACATACAGTTCAAAACGTTAATCTTATAGACCACATCAAAATGGATTAGTCAATCCTGAAATTTGAATACAATAATACTTTTATTTGTTAATACTTGTTAACAATATTACATTAGCAAGCATGCCAATGTCTTAAAAAAATCAGTTATTTTCATTACAAGTGATATTTCCAAATTCCTCTTAGCAAAGGTTAACCTGTGGCAGCATTGAGAACAAATAGAAGGGCATTCTTGACAATGAGAATATTTCTTTTTCTCTATATGACTGACTTATTTTAGTTTATAATCATGATTCGAACAATCTGGTCACTGGACCACCCAGGAGAATCAAAGCCTTAGCACTTGGAGGCCCATCAATAATCTTATGTGATAGTAATATCCTATGTGGGAGCATTGTCCAAAGTAAAATATAATTCACCTTATTAACAATTACAGCTAGCATCGTCTGTCTTATCAGGGCTCTACTCTGAGTACTTCTAATTGTGGCACCTTCTCCAGGGAGAGGCTGGTCTGGATTTATCTCCATCAATCCAGTGGAGGGAATGTTTGAACATTTCGCGTGTAAAGCAGCCCGCCTGAAAAATGACTTTTTCTAGATTCTAATCAGTGTTAATTCACTTTGGAGGGAAGGCAGTTTTCCCCCCTCTAGAAAGCTCTGGGTTTCTTTCCCACTCATGTCCGCCAAAAACATCAAACAAAGACGACAAAGAATAAATCAGGCTATCCAGCGCGGGGTGTTCTCTTGGGAAGCCTTATTGTTTTCTGTCCTTAGTTCCTTTTCTGACCCCTGCCAGCCCTTCAGGCCTGGGCTTCCCTGCGAAGTCCTAAGAGGTGGGGGGAACTGAAAAGCCGCGGAACCAGACGCACAAGGAGCGCCGCGGACGGGGGTTGGAGAAGCGAAGGGACCGGCAGGCCTAGCTCCGAGGCTCCGGTGGCGGCGGCGGGTATGGAGACCCTGCGGGTCCTCGAGCTGTACAGCGGCATTGGCGGCATGCACCACGCGCTGAGAGGTGAGAGAGGCCCGAACGCTTCTGTCTCGACGCGGAGTCGGTGCTGGGCCGAGCGCCGGCGCCAGGGAGGGGCGGAGCGGCGAGACCGTGGGGGGCGGGGCCGGGCCTTGCTCGGTTGTCCTGGAAACGGCCCGCGCGCCTCCCCCGGGATGGGTTTGGGTCTCCCCGCGGCCCAGCTCTGCGCCTCGAGGGCTCAGTGAAGTCGGACTGGAGGGCACCGACCCGGTCGGGGAGGGCGAGCGGCTGCCTGGGGCCGAGGCCTAGTCCTGAGTGCTGTCCCCAGAGGCTGGGAGGCCCGGGTGTGTGTGTGTGTGTGTGTGTGTGTGTCCGCGTGCGCGGGGGTGAGAAGGCTAACTCCAGTTTCAGGTACAAGTTAGCAAATGCTAAGCGGACTGTGGGGGAAACGGGAGAATCTGGGTGAGGCCTGAGGAAAGAAACGCCGCGTCTTCGGAGAACTGCGCTTAGATACCAGAGAGCTGCATCTAAGTTCAGGTTTTGTTGCGTTGTGGCCTTGGGCCCGTTTCCTAATATTGTTGAACCGGAGTCCTGGTTTTAAAGTGTGAAACGGTACATTTCAAAGACCAGTTAGTGGGGGATGAAAGATGAAGCGTGTGAAGTGGTTATCAGTACCCAGTATGTTGGAGACATTCACAGTATTTTGTCACTATTACTGTTTACTGGATCTCACGCACTCTGAGGCTTTGAATTTCTCTGGCGCTTGGGGTATGGAGTGACAAACTGCACGTTTATTCCCAAGTTACTAAGACAACCACAAAAGTGAAACTTCCCGGCTTCCTTTTTTAAATTTTTAGATTGTCATCTTTCTTTAAAGGTTACAGGAGACTAGCACTGTAAGATACTGACAATAACTAATGGATTGAGATTATAAATTTTCTGAGCAGATGTTGGGTTTTGATTATAGTCTGAGTATAAAATTTTTACTACTTATTTGATGGCTTCCTACCTTCATTGATACTAAAAGTTAATCTGCTGTCTTAATTTTGTAAGGTTTTATAATGTCAGCATTTTTCCATATCTTGATATCACTTAATGAACATGATTTTTTTAAAAATTATTTATTTATTGACACGGGGTCACACTAGGTTACCCAGCCTGGCCTCTAAGGATTCTCTGGCCTCAGCCTGCTAAGCAGTTAGGAGGACAGATATGTACTGTCACACCTAGTTATGAACACAGTCTTAAAGTCTGCATAATATTTTGTCATAAGCTGTCATCAACCACTCCTTAAGTGTTGCATATTTAAATTGTTCCTAAGGTTTGTTACTGTTTTGTTTTGTTTCAGGTTTTTTTGCAAATACAATGTGCCACAGTTACATCCTTGAAAAAAATTCCCGTTTTTCTATTGAAATGTGTTTTTGAAAATTAAAATTGATTCATTCAGCAATAAGTGTGCGAGTTACTAAGTGAAAACCTATGAAAGCACTTTAAGATTTTGGTAGATAAGATAGCACATTGGTTTTTAGAGCTTTTTCAGTGCCTTCCCAACATATTCATCAGGATTGTTTGCTGTCCATTGTTAAGCTTTGCCAGTTAGCAAGGGGACATTGTGCAGTTTTAACTAACTTCCGTTGGAGTGATGAGACAGTAAAGTATTTTCTCTCCTGTTACCGATGCAAACTGAACTTACATATTTTTCTGTTACTACTGTGAATCTAAGATGCTGTCATCTCCAGGGTAAGAGTTTGCCGGCTGTCTTTGCTTCCAGTCCCCCTTCCTCCCCCATCCATCTTGTACGAAGCAGTAGAATGATCTTTTTACGTGGTGAACCGGGTCCCGTCACTGCCGTACTTACATGGTTCTCAGGTTAGAATCAGGGTCACATTTTCTCTCCGGCCTGAGACCTGGCTTCTCCCTCCCTCGTCACCCGTCACTTGCCACTCACTCTGTCCCTGGTTCACTTCTCCAGGCTCCCTGGTCTTCCGCCTCTCTGTTCCGCAAACCTGCTGAGTACTTTAGTGTTCTGGCCTTTTCTTTTGCGATTGTCTCCACCCGGAGAGCTTAACCCCAGACTCTTCCACTCCAGCTTCTTTTCTCCTGACATATTTCAGTGAAGATGTGGCCTCTTCGTCTACAGAGCGGCCTTTCCTGGAATCCAGGTAGCCTGATGCCCTCCTTACCTCTCTGCTCTCTCACCTTTTGATTTGAGGTCCATGTATTGTTGATATTCCGTCCTTATCATATTGGTAGAAATGTTTCTGCCACACTTGTTCGCCTTCCAGTGTTCATTTAGTTGATGTACCAGAGTTTTAGCATTACCTGTAATAATACGCGTTGCTTCTTTCCACGTGGTTTTTATATAATAAAGACACAACAGTGGCAGCTAAGTCCAACTTCTAAGGACCTTCTAAATGTCCTGTCTTATTGTATTTATATAATCAGCTAGTTAATAGAAAAATCAGTATTCTAGTCTGGGACTGTCTACCACACCTTTTAACCATTGTTCTGGTTCTTACCATTATAATCAGAAGAAGAATCACAATGGGAATCATATTGAACTTCAGTGCTGACTGATTTCTAAAGTGGAATTCTTTATTGTGATAAAATATTCTGTTTCAGCCCTTTGAAAAGTATAGTTCATTAGCATTAAGTGCATTCACAATGTCGTGCAACCATCATCAATATTGGTTTCCAAAACTTTTCATCATCCCAAAGTGATACTCTGTACCCATTAAACAATAACTCTGTGTCTGCTTTCCCCACCAGTCCTTCTTAGCTTCTGTTCTTCTTTGTTTCCATGAATTAGTCTAGCCTAGTTAACCTCATATCGAAAACAATGTATTCGGGCCGGGGATTTAGCTCAGTGGTTCCGTTGCTTGCCTTGCAAGAGGAAGGACCCGAGTTCGATCCTTGGTACCAAAAAAACAAAACAAACAAAAACAATGTATTTTTCTGTGTGTCTGGCTTTTTGCACTTAATGTAATATTTTCAGAGTTCATTCATGCAGTAGTGTGTATCAGTATTTCATGCCTTTTTATGGCTGAATAATATTCTATTGCGTGTGTGCATGATTTTTTTTTATCCATTCATCTGTTAATAGGCCCTTGGGTTGTTAATGATGCTGTTAATGTTGGCATATACGTATTTCTTTTCAGTTCTTGGTTTCACTTATTTTGGGTGTATAACTAAGAATGGAATTGCTACATCAGATGATAATTCTGTTTAAATCTCTGAGGAATCACCAAACTTGTTTTCCATAGGAGTTCATTTTCTCCATTTCTGCAGCCTCTACTGTCCATTTCTTTTGGTAACAGCCATTGTAATGTGAATGTATTGATATCCCATTGTGATTTTGATTTGCATTTCCTTAAAAACTAAAGAGGCTGATACCTTTTAATGTACATATTGTGAATTTGTATTATCTTCTTTTTGAAAAATGTCCATTAAAGTCCTTAGCCCAAGTTGGAGTTTTTTTGTAGTTGTTGTTGAGTTATAGGAGTTCTTTATATATTCTAGGTATCAATTCCTTATCAGGTATGTGATTTGAAAATTTCTTTCTCACATTACTGACTTTTATTAGTTATAAAAATATGTTTAATTACTTTAACAACGTGATAGATTTACCTCAAACTCAGTATATCATTCTAATAACTCAATAAAAATCTTCAGCTTTATCAGTATCTGCAGTGTGCTGTTTGCATTGTCACAGTCACTACCTGGATGCTTCTGGGTTTACTGGACGTCAAGTACCTTCATTACACGAGTGTATTTACCCATCTTTCTGTGCCTCCATAGTCCACATCCTGCACTGCTCCTCTTTGTTCCTGTTCAGCCTCACACACAGTACCACACTTGTAACAGGCTCACCTTTGCTGACTCTTGGGTTTATTATTGAGTTGATAGTTATTTTACTGTAACTTCGATAAAACTATAGAGGGCCAACCCAAATTCTTTTTATTTTTTGGCACACACACTTCTTAGTTAACATAAACAGAAAACAAATGTTAAAGGACACTGGGAAACTCACGGAACCCACAGGACACCTCACATCAGGTTAGGTAAACCGGAGCACTGCCCGAGCTGCGGTCTGGAGATGGCCCAGCCCAGTGAGGCCCTGCACTGATGTCACAGCTCGCTTGACAGTGCGGGGCACAGGATGCCATAAGTGCCACCAATATTTTTCCCTAAAGGCTCAATGCCTTTACTACCTTCCTCACAGAAAGATAGATTTTCTCATTCGTTTCCTCACATTGCTGCTTTTGAATTGAGGTCTTAGGTGGATGCTAGTGGTTGGTGAGTACTAAATCCCATTGCCAGGCAAAGGAAGCTGGAAAAGTGAGTTCTGACTTCTGTCTCGGAAGAAAGACACATTATATCGCAGAAGTTTCAAGACACGAAACAGGCAAAGGGTCTAGATGGCCATAAGTGTGACAGTGTCTGCCCCATTTTTAAGCACATGTTGCCCCGTGTAGGAACTGCTTGTGCACACTTAGATACTGGGTGTGCTTGTATGATCTGGAAAGTGCTAATGGGAATCATTCTAGTGAAGACCAGCTCTTTACGGAAAGCAGAGAAAGAAGTAGTGCCGTGGTTTATGTCAGTGGAGCCTGCAGAGAGACCTGAAAATATAAACAAAGAAGACTGCATTTTTCTCGTTTTAAAATATAACAGGAGAAGAGTCGTTCAAGGGGACGAATTAAGGCAAACTCTAGCTGGACGGCTGTTGTCTATATAGTCAGGTATTGGAGACAGCTTTAAAAGCAGAGGTCAGCCCTGCTACGTCATTTCCAAAGGTCTTCATGGTTTTGATTTTGAGTTTGAGCTACCTACCTGATGCTTAAGCATATGTATTAAATGGGCCGTGGGCCGGGGATTTAGCTCAGTGGTTCCGGCACCTGCCTTGCAAGCACAAGGTCCCGAGTTCGATCCCCAGTACAAAAAAACAAAAAAACAAAAACAAAAGAATTACTCAGCCTTAATATTTTCTGTTAAAATGTTAAGCCTCTCATTTGTCACTCCCTAGTTGTCCATTTTCTGACTCTTTTGTCTTTATTCATCAGCCAGCTTGACACTCTAACCCACTTTGTGATGAGTGGGTTTAATGAGTGATGTAGACAAGTATGGTATCGTGAAGTGTTTTTCTATGTAGATCTGAATGGCACAGATATTTCTGGACCATCACTTGAAAGGGTCTGGAATTGAACTGCTTAATGTTTTTCTTTTATATTTGTCTTAGTGTGATTTTAGACTTTTCCTTTTTATGCCATTGTCCAATAGTTATTCTTATATAACTTGTCAAGTTAAAGTGAAGCAAAATAAAAAACTTGTTCCATTTAAAAATATTTATTGTTTATATTCCATACACACAAGCATGTGAGAAAATAGCATCAATTTATTCCATGAAATTTGAGTTTGAAAAGAACATACTTCTAAATGGATGTACTAACATAGTATTATTTAAAATATGCATGTATAACTAGATTTTAAACTATATAATATGAAGCCCTTTGACTTTCTCAGCTACATACTTAAACTTTTGCATAATGAAAATGACCACATGCATTCAATTTTGGATATTCTCATAATGGAGAATTGACTTTTATTGTAGTTGTCTTATAGGCACATCTGTGTGTGTGTGTTTGCATGTATGTGTTTAATGCATACATATTTGGACCTAAAAACAAATTCAAGGACACACAGTGGATTGTTATTCATACAATAAATTGCATCCTCTGCCCTACTTCCCTTCCTGCTTTATTTTTTTCTTTAGTAGTTACACTGCCTTTATATTATACCTTTTATTAGCTTTTGAATTGACTGCTTCCTCTTATAAAATGCATACTCTATGAGCGTGGGGTTTTGTTGGTTGTTTTATTCTGTTTTATTCACCTTGTTGTATTGTTGGTGCCTTGAATAGTATCTGTCACATATTGGATGCTCCATATTTGCCGAACAAATGAATAGTTGGTAGTACAGGAGCATTGAGAAGATTCTGAATATTGTCAGATTACTTTTTAAAATGGCATACTGTTTTATTCAGTAGTGTTTCTGTGTGGCCATAAATGTGTCAATATGATATTTTGAAGTATGTGATTCACTAGGTGGAAATGTTACCTTGTGCTCTCGATTGCTAGTGTTTAAGAGATCAGCAGTGACACTTAGTGTATGTTGCCAGTCACTGGAGCATTGAGCCTTATCTGATGCTCCCATTTCCGGTGAGAGTTTGTATCACATCTAGTCCTTAATAGCATTTTTGAAATGTTTTTCCACTTTTGATGACAATGATAGCAAACTTTAATCAGATATCACTATTGTCAGACACTAATTTAAGCGTTTTATAGACATAACTCATTTAACTCTCAGAATACCCATGAATGGTACTTTATTATCCTTTTACAGTGAAGATACCAAGCCTTTTTTTTTTTTTTGTATTAAATTCTTTTATTGGTACATTGTAGGTATACAACACAATTACATTTCTCATTGGGAATTGTACCTTTACATAATGCATCT
>NW_004624796.1:10668444-10759174 GCF_000247695.1 Heterocephalus glaber
CTGAAATTCTGTCCTCACATTGGCTCATTCTGCTGTGTAGACTTTCAGTGGAGTTTTTCATGTCCTGGAAATCTATTGGCATCTGTTTTATGGATTCCGTTTGTTTCTTATGTTGAAATTCCATCATGTTCCTGAGCTCCTCTCTAGATTTATTAATCATGTCTTGCACTAGGAGCCTTCTATAATCTAAGAACCTTGCTAAGTCCAACAGCTAGAAATGGTAGATCTAGAATTCAAATACAGAGAAAAAGTTACCCATTGTTCTAAATCTTTTTTGGTTTTTTTTGGTAATGGATATTGAACCTAGGGCCTTCACACTGAGCTACATTCCCAGCCCTTTGATTTAAAGAAGAAAATTGAGACAGGGTTTCGGTAAGGTGCTAAATTGTTCCAGTGGGATTGAACTGTAGATCCTCCTGCCTCAGCCTCCCACAGGAGTACAGGCCTTGTGCCATCATCTGGGGCTCTAAATCTTTATATGCACAGAGAAAATAAAACTGCTCCTAAAAAAGCCTTGATAAAAAATAAAATAATAATACCTAAAATTAATACTCTGTGGTCTTATAACTAGCGTATTTTCTGGCCTGTTGCAGAAAAAAAAAAAAACAACTTAATTTTTTAAGTTTTAGACGTGTGTAGGAGAAATTATAGCATTTTGCACATAGAGTTTGAAGCTTTAAGTCAATAATGATGATAAGTATAAGCTTTCAAGTAGGATTAAGTATAAAGCAAAGAGGGTTTAAAATGAGAGGACAAATTTGGACAGTTTTTTTCTTAGGTTAATTTGGGGGCTCTTTATGAGTGATAATTATATTTTTTAAAACTTCATTTTGTTTGCAGCTAATTAGATGCAGAGTAGGAATGCTTATGTCACTTCTCATTTTCATTTACTTTTTCCTGAATATGTCAGAAATTGTCACTTTATAAATTATGAGATAGCATCAACAAAGACCATTGTAAACCTTTTATGATGTTGGAAGTTTCATAAATGTTCATTTACTCAAAGCAAATATGTAAAACACATTCAAAATCTTTTATTGTTCAAATTTGTTATTGGCTGGATTACATGTGTTTGCATTACTTCTTAGCTATTTAAATAGTTTCTATCCTTCAAATTCTGTAAGTATGTAAATAATAACTTTTAACATTATATTTAAGCTATCTGCTAGTTACTTGCTGATTTGTAAAAAATTACTGAAAAATGACTTAATTCTTATGCTTTTCATTTTGATTGTTGTGACTTGGTGGGATAAAATATTACAGTGACTTATAATTGTTTAATGCCGTATGTATGTTCACAACTCAACTGGCATGCTTTTAGAATACATGTAAACCTTTCTTCTCTAATTTGATACTTGTTTTTTTCCTTTTGTTATTTCTCAGGGTCATAACCAAGAGAAGTATTGAATTCTTTTGTTCCAAGATAAAAATTGTTGTTTTGTTTGCTTTGTACTAATTATAAAAGTAGATCCTTCTTGTTGTTAAAACAAAAATGAAATAATCCAAGAAACTTTAAAAGAAGAAGTAATTCTTCCCCCAGTTCCATCACCAAACAATAGCCTCTTAAGAGTCCCTCTTTTTTATTTTCTTCCATCTTAATGTACATACTTTACTAATCTTGGACATTACTGTACTCAACAGGATATTCTGTAACTTGCTTTGTGTTAGTGCACCATATGGGTTTCACTTTTTGTCAGTATATGTGGAGTGTCTTTTTAACATGTCTATTCCCATCCATGTATGTAGTCTTACATCTTTACATACCTGTCTAACTTTGCATAGTGCAGATTTCCAGATGTGGGATAGCTAGGTCTACTAACTAAGAGTTGATAAGACTGAACAACTGAAAATATTATGTGCTTCTTAAAAGACACTGAAGATACAGTTTACAAGCAGCTCTCTCCGTATTTACTGTGTGTATGTCCATGTGTACAAATAGATAATTGGGTAGCCCTGTTTTGAAATTCTTCCTGCCTAGATTGAAGACTCCTGGCCTTCTTACTTCAATTTGTGACAGTTGGAGAATGTTAACCCAGTAAAGTGCTGCTTTTCACATATGTATAGTTTATTACTCATTCACAAGGCTTTTATGTTTATCTTGGTCTGCTTGCCAAGTTGGAAATTGAAATGCATTCCCTCAGAGGAGCAAATGATATAATAGTGTGTGTTCACTTGAATGCCTATTAGGACTGTTTTGTTTTGTTTTGTTTAACAAAGAACAGAATTTAAATTGGTTTATGTAAAAGTTATAAACATAGACTCATTTAATGATGGAGTCCAAAGATAGGCTTAACTGGGGGGAGAATTTGAAGGCATGGCTCAAAGGCTACAAGTAAGAGTCAGTTTCTCTATCTCAGCTTTGTTTCCTCTGAATTGGGTGCATTTTTATATATGCTCTCCCCTTACTGCATCAAGATGACTGTAGTAGCCTCTGAATTTATATCCTTCCAGTGCTAGCAAGCGACTTGTTAGTTGTACAAGAAAAAGCTAGGGGTTTCCCCTTACTGTGCCAAATTGGCTTGTTTTTGTGTTGAGTGCCCATTCTGAGATCACTGTGACCAGACTAATTGGCATAGGCATTTGATTTGTGCATTCCTAGAAGCTGCACATGGGGAGTTTGGGACCATCTGAGCCACTTGACAGTGAACGAGATAAGATTCTCAAAAGAAAATCCAGGACTTTTGCTAGAAAAAGGTGGCTGTATGCTGGCACAACAGAAAACACATGTACGCTTATCTTGTTTTTTTCAGTAGAGTGTCCAGTACATGACAGGCTCTAATAAATATTTACTGATTGCCCGACCATAGCACCATTGGTGCTATATTTAAAATACTTGTAAGAGAAATTGAATTTTGTAGGATAGCCTAGGAGCTTCATTGTAGGTGTTTCTAAGGTGAAAATTGGACCTACATGTTAAACAGTCTACTTGGAACTGAAGTTGAAAATAAAGTCATGAACACAGGTTTGCAGAATACTTTTCAAGCTGCTGGTGCTCTCAGAAACAGAACAGCAAAGATGGTAATCAACAGCAATCAGGAGTTGAATGTAGAAATCATAATTTGCTCATTCTCATGCATCTGTTCAGCCAGGAAACATTTAATGAGGCCCCAGGGTGCGCCAGTTACAGCAGGATCTAGGTACTGACAGTGCCCAGGTGCATGAGGCATGGCCTGGGCTGTCAGATGACAGAGTCCAGTGGGAGAACCAGTGTCCAGGGAAAAATGAGTGTGGGAGAGGGCACTCAGGGCCGGTCTCTGTTTCACAGTGGTAGCCATAGTGAAGACCCCTAGGAAAGGTCCTGCTTGAGAGCAAAAGAGATAGAATCAGAGGTTGGGCAGTGTAGGATAGGTCTTTAAACTTATGTCCCGCCCAGGTGCTGTGTGTCCTTTGGTGTTATCTGAGGGAAAACTGTATATATTTGTGTGTGGAGCACATGAAGAACATGGGTTGGTCAAGGACAATGTCAAGAAAGGCCACAGATCACGCTAAGGAGTTTGGGTTTCATCAAGAGGACAGTGGTGAGTCCCTAAGGCATTAAGCAATAGCATGATTTGATTAGGACCAATCAAAGAAGAGTCCCATAAACACAGATTTACTGATGTGAGTTCAGAAAAAGCATTCGATGCTATCGTTTTCAACGGACATTTGATGTCATGCATATTGATATGTGTAGTTTATTAATAAATATATTAATTTAAAGTCTTTGAACACTGACAGTCTCCATTCATGTGGTTTCTAAAGTGTGGACTTTCCGAAAGATACAGAACAAATGAAGGTTTGTTTTTTTTTTAAACAACGTACAATTTTAAAATAAATAATCTCATATCACCTTCCAAGGGACTATCTTAATAGTTTTCAAAACTTGATGAAGGGAGGCATTTCTTAATATCAGGACAATAAATTATTTTAAAACACCAAACACCATTTGTAAGAAGAGCTCATGCACTAATAATCATTCAAAGAACACTTGAATGGAAGTCTGAAAATAAGATTCATATTCCCTGTTCCCTCTTTAATTATTATCAATACTTACAGCTTGACCTTTGATTTATTATCCAAAGGAACACAGACATTTCCACTTATTCTTGTCCTTTGATTGCTAGATGACAGCCTGAGAAGCCATCATTCCAAAGGGCAAACAGAACTTCCTTATTGATCACTGTCTTGCATTTACATGAGGGAGTCTTGCCGTGTGAAACAAGTTAGGAAGAGATTAGTGAAATTAGAAAATAGTGAGATTGATCATAATTGTGTCTCAGTTTTGCTTTTAAGATTTTGAGTGCACTGTGATGTTGTTATTCGGTATTGCTATTAATATTGTTCATATTAGATCTTTGAGTTGCTTTTAATATGATATTTTGATAGATTTTCTAAATTCTTATGTACATTTTCTTAAGTCAAGGCCCCTTAGTTTTCTCCTTAGGAGAATAGAAATGTATGTGACTTTTAAAACAGTAATGAAAATAGTATTTGCTTGGTAGAAATTGATTTCATAAGAAAAATTTGAGGGAAAATCACTTTGTATATAAAGGGAAAGATTCTTGTACTTCAGGGAAAAAGCAGTGTAGTTAACTCTTAAAACTCCCAGATCTGCATACATTTAAAAATGCTTTGCTTGTTGGTCTCTGTAGGTTCTAGCAAAATACTTTGCACACAGTAGTCAGTAGTTTGTGGAATTAAATTGATCTGGTCTAAATAGGAAATGAACCTGAAACTCTCATTACACACACACACACACACACACACACACACACACACACACACAACAAGAGCAACAACAACAACAACAACTAAACCATCTAAACAACTGAGTTATTAAAATTAGGCTCATATATCTGTTAGGATTAAGTTCAACTGTCAGTAATTGAAACATCCATAATAATAATGACCTAAAGAAGGCAGAGATTTCCTTCTTTCTCTTGTACAGAGATGCCTAGATGTGGTAATCTAGGGCTGTTACAGCAATGCCGTGGCATCATTGAGAACCTTAGCTTTTTCCAGTTAGTTTACCACTCATGCGGCATGACCTCCTCTTCATGGTTCAACATAGCAACTAGCGTTCTAGCCATTCTTCCAATTTTCTAAACCTACAGTAGAAAGGCTAGGAAACAACTACCACTTTCTTCCTTTTAAGAAGACCTCCCAAGAGTGGAGTACACTTCCTGTATATATCTCGTTGCTCTGAACTCAGTCCCATGGCCGTACCTACCTGCAGAGGGAGTGAGTGGCATGCCTTCCTTAAGCTGAGCGCATTGCCACAGTAAATGAATTTGATCTTTGGTTATTGATGAGAAGGGGAAATTATTAGTTGGGTATGCTAATAATTTCTTCTGGTATATAGTGTGACTAGAAATCCTATTTTTGAGTCATTATATAGGGATGAAGTAAAATTTTCTTCAGAGAGACTGAGCAGTAGGAGAAATTAGGAAGTTCTTCAAATTCTGTAATAGAAGGGTGATATTTGCTATCCAAATACTCAGTTTGCTTAGTATTGAGTTGAGAGAGGTGGTTTTGCTTATATAGTTTGAAAATTAGAAGAGGGACAAAGGAATAGAAGATTGATAACATCAAAAAAGTCATGGCAGTATTTCACCTAAGCTTCTGCTTTGTTAAGTAGCATCATTTGCCTTCCCAATAGATAATTATAATCCAGAGCAAATAAGTATTCAGTGTTCCTACATTTTGATACTTAAAAATTAGTTTTTATTTGCCTTGTCTTGGAATATGGAAACAAAAACTATATTGTTCATTATAATGTACTGAAATTATAAATTTACTATCTTATACCTTCATAATTATAAAAACATTTTTGCTAGAGAAAAGCAAATTATTAGCCCAAAGTAAGCATAAAGGAACATTTCTCTTGCATCATTTCTCCAGGGAAAAGTGACCGAGATCTGTGGCAAAGAGGGCATTTAGTAAAAGATAAAGACTTACCCTCCTCCCCGACATGCACGGAGAGCATTAGAGACACAAGTGTCTTTAGAAGTTTGTTTGTTGAGACTTATCTTTGTCCATGTTAGACAAAACAAGTGATAGATACCCTGAAAGGAAGAAATTTTGTGCCACACCGTTCTGTTTTTCTCTTTCCATAGTTTGAAAGCAAGGTTAGGAAAATTTTTCCATCTATCAATGCTAATCTCTTGTGATTACATTTTAGGTAATTTTCACTGACTAATTTTTGATAGTTGAAGTTAAAGTCATCTAGTTATCATTTGTGAGTATAGTTTCTTCTAATGCTGTTCTAAATTCCTTAAAAAATATTTGTCCTGAAATTTCTCATATGAATAGTTATAACTCTTAAACTATGCTCACTCGTCTAATTTCCTAGCTTTAATAGTGGCCATAATTAAAATGATCATTATTATTTTATTTAATTTATACAATTTCAGAGTGCTAGACAGTGAATGAAAAATGTAATAATTGTAAATATCTCCCATCGCTAGGTATTTTATAGGCTTTCTTTCATTTACTTTTTATGGCAGCTCTTTATGGGAACAGTTTTTGTGTCCAATTCATTGATGAAAAAGTGAGGCTTAGAGAGAAGTAAATTAGGGCTGCATAGTTAGTAGAGTAAATGTCAGAACACAAATGTCTCTGACCCTGTGCTTTCCCCCCTATATGGTGCTTTCTTCTGTTCCAGAGTTCAGCTGATAGCTCAGAGTATAAAGGTGTGCTACCCCACGTGGTAGCCACGAGCCATCTGTAATTATGTAAATTTAAACTGATTAAGATGATCCTGCATTAGAAATTCGGTTCCACAGTCATCTTGTCACATGTTAAGTGCTTCTACATGTGGGTGGCAACTCTCATATTGGGCCACACAGATACACAATATTCCCTTCATCACAGGGAGTTCTATTGAACGGGGCTGCTCTAGAATTTTGTCAGCTCTAATTTCAACTACTTGTATTGGAAACAAATCTTCTAAGGGACCAGTGAATGCCCCTGGAAATTGAGGCTCTCTGCATCCTTAGGACTAAGGGTAATAGCAGTGCTCTACAGTGTTCTGTGGCCCCTGCCAAAGGTAGCTGGTTAGATTACCTCCCTTTCTTTTCCTCCAAGGAAAGCTCCATGTCTGAGTAGCAGTTAGGGGAAGGGAGAAAAGAGAGGGGGGAGTGCGAACGGGAGGAGGCTGCACCAGCTCCCTGACCACATGAGCGCCATTTTAAGTGGGCTTTCCTAGCCACTTCCGGGAAAGACATGCCTTAACGACCTTTCTCAACGTCTTCCTCAAACTTCATGACCTCTTTTAAATTTCACTGTACTGTCTGTCATAACATGTTTATTTTCCATGCCGTGTAAACTCCCTCAGTGTGCTTCTTTTTTTTTTAAAACATTCATTTGGCATCTTTCTGTCTGGTACCACTTTGCCAGCTCTGGTCTTTCTTTCTGTATTTTGTTGAAAAATAATGTTTTCATTCTCCTAAGATGCAGTGTTAAGAACATAATCAGCCTACGGATCTCAAGCAATTCCTAGCAACATTCTGGTTGATGGTCTCCTGTGTTTAGCCAGATGTTGGTAGCAGTAATCTAAAATATGTCTTGACCCAAATTTTCTTTTCTTTTTTGGTACTGGGGATCGAACTCAGGTCCTTGCGCTTGCAGGGCAGGGGGTGGAACCACTGAGCTAAATCCCAGGCTTCAAATTTCCTAAGGAAACTGGATATTTGAAAAAAAAAATGTTTACATGTATTTTTTATTTTATTCATCAAAATAATTTATTAGCAATTTTGAAATGGAAAACCTTTTAAGAACAAAGAAATATACTTTGCTAATAGTGATAAAAAACATTTGACAATGATTTTAATTTCAGAACCCTTACAAGTCTTTGCTTACTACTTTTGTTCCAAATTGAGCCAATACTCTGGGTGGAAGTGAATAGACATTGGTTGGATGTATTCACCTGATCTCCCATTTCACAGCTAGATGTCAATGTTAACATACCTGGTTAAATGTCTCAGGTGTGATTGTAATTAGGTAATTCAAGTATTTACTCAACCTATACAAGATATAGATCAGAAAATATGTAAATGAGATGAGGAAAACAATTTACAAAATTACTTTTTCTTATTCCAAAGCAAGCTGATTAATTCTACATTTATCTTAAAAAAACTTTTTTTCTGTACTGGGCATTGAACCCAGGTCCTTCCCGCTGAGCTACATCCCCAGGCCCTTTTCCTTTTGAGACAAGGTTTCATTAAACCTCTAAGTTATCCATGCTCATGCTAGGTGTGAACTTTGGATTCTCCTGCCTCAGCCTCCCAGAGTGCTGGGATTATAGTACATTTACTCTTTATAAATATTGATTTTCACTCATTTTAATTACTATGCATGGACAATTAAGTTTGGTTTTTTTGGGGGTTTTTTTGCCTAGGAAAGTCAGGAAGAGTATGATGATTATTAAATTATTCCTTAACGCTTTCCCAGAAAGAGTAATAAGAAAAAGAAGGAAAATTATTTTTATTTAATTATAAATTTGTCTTTTAAAATTCATTCCTCATAAATAGAAGCATGATGTCCTTTTCCTTTCCTACAGATCCAATCTGACATCTTTTAAAATAATTTATAGTTTCTCTGACTATGATGTCACACCTTTTTTTAAACTATGCTTCTCATTGATAAAACAACTTCAGAATAATAACTGAAATATCATGAATAAAATCCAGGTGAAGTAATAGATCAAAGTACTGAAAGTACATCCTCTCCCCCACTACTACCAAAGGATCCTGGTGGGTCCCTTTTCGCAATTCTCTCTCTCCTCTGAGAATTACTATTCTTGGATCACTTAAGTGAGAGAATTCACACAGGTAAAATTGTATAGGGTTACGCTCACTTAGATGTGTCAAAATACATTTTCAGAATATGTGTATTCCACTTAAAGATTTTCAGAGACTATAGATTTGAAGTACATATTAGAAAATAGCAAGACTACTTGCCTTTGGAGCTCGATTTAAATTTGACCAAATTGACAGGCTTGCTTTTTACCCTTGTTATTTACAACTTTTTCTTAGAAATACATTCATACTCAAAAATAATTGTTTTGAAGGGTAAGTTGAATTGGTGTCAGCAATTTCTTACTATAGATGAGCATCCCTAGTCCAAAAATCCAAACTCTGAAATGTTTCAAAATCCAAAACTTTTTGATCACTGGCAGGGTACCCAAAGTAGAAAATTCCACACCTGACCCTCACACGATTCGTTGCAGTACAAATGCATGTGAGCCAAAAATATGGTATAAATTATACTCAGGCTATGTGTATAAGGTATACATGAAACACAATGTATTTTGTGTTTAGATTTGGGTCCCATCTCTAAACTTATTGTGTATATGCAAATTTTAAGAAATCTAAAACACTTGCTGCCAAGCAGTTTGGATAAGGTACAGCGGACCCCCAAGTTATGACCAGCCTGACATACAAACAGTTTGGGTTAATTAGGTTAATGGAAGATTCATCTACCTCTTGTTGTCTATACTGTGTACCCAGGTAAACACCCAGATCTCAGCTGTACTGACTTACAACCAACTTGAGTTCCAACAGCCCTCGGGAACTGATCAAGCTCGTAAGTCAGGGGTTCACTGTATACTCAACCTGTATATATATCCATGGAAATAACTTTTTAGTACACACAAAAGCCCTAATTTTAGAACAGTCTAAAATCCATGCAAACTGTGCATTTGCTTGTTGACTTTAAGAATCCATTCTTTCCCGAGAAAAAGAATGTTCAGTTCATTAGTTTTCAAATCTCTGTGTGAAATACTCATATGGCAGTTGCTTTTTCTCGGTTTTATTCCCTCCAGGCACATAATACAAGAGCATAAAATTAATTATCGATAATAGTATAGATTCAGCACATCACTTTGGATTTTCATCCAGCCTGGAAAAGATGAAAGTCATGTCAACCAGCTCCAAGCAGTCCCTGTTTCTGCATATTTAGTGGAAATGCAAGCAGGCTGTATCATTCCGAGTTTATCTTACCTAGTAAAGCAATAATATAGTACAGTGAAGTTTAATTCTGAGCTCTCAGCAGTGATTAATTGTAGCTTAGATTTTAATTATAACAATTTTGTGATTTTGCAAACTAATCCTTGTTTGTTTAGAGGCTTTCTTGGTTTGTGTTTCAAGATATCTCTGATTCCTTTGACAAAGGTATAATTTATATCCTTAACTTTTATACTGAGGAAAGTAACTAGTTACCGAATTTAATTTAATTGGAGGCAGCTACCTCTGTTATTACCAGCTAGGCCTCAGTTTGCAGTGACTCCTGCCTAAGATCCAAGGACCTTACTTTCCAGCAGGTCCCTTAGGGTTTTCTCTCTGGCCTCCTCTCTTCTAGGCCTCAGTGTAAGGTTGTGATTGTTTCTGAGCATGTATGAGTGAGCCTTTCCCCTTGCCCTGTCTCCTGTGGTCTGGTTTTAGTTCCAGGTTTCTGCCGCATGAGCCATAGCTCCTTATGCTGTACCACCTCCCTTTAATGTTTAGCTAAGCTAACTGTTGTCCAGCAAATGGTTATTAAAGAGAAGGCCCTGTGGATCTACTATATAATATGTTTTCTCTAATGGCATTGTTAAGTTTCAACTAGTTTTATTTTTAAAACTGTTTCTCCTGATTTGTGACAGGGTCTATACATAAATAGTTTTATACACGTTTTGAGGAAGAGGGTGGGAATTGCAAAATATAGCAACAGCTACAATTACAGAGTTCAAATTTTGACTGTTATTAAAGAATATGTTAAGTTATCTGAGTCGGAAAGTGTTTTGAAGATGCTTCATCAGTAAGACAGATGGGCACTAAAGTATCGCTTTATAATTACTTCCCTTATTCTCATTTTTCTCCTGGTCTGTCAAATTTTAAAGTTTTTGTTCTGTGAAACTTTTATGTTTAAAAATCAATTAATTGTTTACCTCATTTAAAAATTTATGTAAATTTTAAGGAAGTGAATTTTGTGGTATGTGAATTGGGTCTCAATAAAGCTATTACTTAAAGCAGCATAACTAAAAGCGTTTTCAGTGGTGCAGCAGCTTTGCCTCAGTACAAGCAGAGGAACACATGGTAATTAATTTATATAAAGTTCCAAATTTGATGGTGATTAGAACATACTACACTTCATGTATATTTTATTTGTTTTAGTTTAAGAAAACTTTCTTTTAAATTCATAAGTGTGGCTTTTAATGCAAGAGGAAAGAAAATATAAGAGGTAACAATTAAAATTTAATCTTATTTTTAGCACTGGAATGCTGTTAGAGAGATGAACCCAAAGTACTTATTCAAATATTCTACTTCATGCCTGGTTCTCCCTTGCCTGGCCCTCCACAGACAGTCTGAGATCTGGCTAGATAATTGAGGACATGTGGAAATGTACTACTAAATCCCACTGTTTTGACTTTTCTCTATGATGAAAAAACTGATATTATAGACTTTTCTTTTTAAGATGTTCTGTTTATCATTACAGAAAGCTCTGTACCTGGACAAGTGGTGGCTGCCATTGATGTAAACACTGTTGCTAATGAAGTATACAAGCATAATTTTCCTCACACACAGTTACTGGCCAAGACAATTGAAGTGAGTAATTATTTTTAATGTACATGTAGCATATGATTGATAAATTTTGCCAAATACTGGTTTATGGTGGCTTGACTGAAAGATAAGTCATATAAATAAAAGTTTATGAAAAGAGAATTAACATTTTATATTGTCAGGTGATAGTATGCTGTTTTTTTAATTACAGTTGTAGAGAGAAAGAATTAATTATTTTGATCTCTGAGAGAAAGGATTGAAATGTAAGAATATGCTTAATTTCCAAATGCATGTTTCTGTGGTGATGTTAAACTTTAATTCTTTACTTTTAATGGATGGATGGATGGATGGATAGCATGTAGTAAAAATAAAGGAAGCAGTCATTGGTTATTTTTGAATGTTTCTTACTTCAGCAAGCTTGTTCAGGTTAATCTAATTCACTTGTAATGAACTCAGCAGTATTTAGCACTGACATACATTAAGTTACTTTAAAAACAACACGAAAGTGTGTTTTTCTCTTCCAATTTCTTGTCATAAAGAATTTTATACACCAATTTTGCATGAAGCCATAATTTCCATACAATAAACTACACCCATTTTAAGTGTGCAGTTTGAATGTTGGCCAGTAGATAAGCTGCGTGACCACTACTATAATCAAGAGTTAGGACATTTCTAGCCTGTTAAATCATTCCCTCATGCCCCATTTCAGTAAGTACCCAACCCCAGAACCTGGTAATCACTGATCTACTTTCCTTCATTATAAGTTTCCCCATTTTAATGTGTCATAAAAATAATCATGAGAATGTAACTATCTTTTTGAGTGTAACTGCTTTTGTTTAGTATTGATGTTTTTGGAATTCATCCATGTTATCTGTGTCCCTGATTTGCTGTATTTTATTATGGAGTAATATTTCTTACAATGAAATACTGTACACTACAGGATGTGTATCCATGAAATGGCTTTCTGTGGGCCTTTGTTTTTATTTCTTGTGGATAAATACATAGGAGTGGAATTGCTGGATTATGTGGCAGTTTTCTTTAAATTTACGAAAAAAATAACAAATTATCCAAAGCATGTTTTACACTTTACATTCCCACCATGAATGTTTGAGAAGTTTCATTTCCTTCTCAACACTTAATATTGTTAGTCTTTTAACTTGTAACCTTTCTAGTAAACATGTAAGGGTATTATGATTTTTTTCCCTCATGACTAACAATGCTGAGTATCTCTTTATGTGCTTATTGGCCAGTTGTATTCTATGTCAAGAAATTTCTTGCCCAACTTATACTATTTGAGCAATTCTATTATTATTATTTAGTTGTAAAAGTTGTTTGTTTTCTGGGTTAAGGTTATTTGGCAAAAATATATATGACAAATATTTTCTCTAATTCTGTAGCTTGTCCTTTTCTTAACTGTGTCCCTCAGAGTACAAAAGTTACCTTGTTTTTTTCCTGTTTTCTTCTGGAAGTTTTATAGATTTGGCTTTTTATGTTTAGGTCTATGATCAATGTAGTTACTTTAAAAAAAAATAGTGTGAGGAGGGCTGGAGGTTTAGCTCAGTGGCGCCAGCGCCTGCCTGGCAAGCAGAAGGTCCTGAGTTCAATCCCTGGTTCCGCAAAACAAAACAAAACAAAAATAGTGTGTGGTATGGGTCAGTGTTTATTTTCTTTCCCAAGAGGACATGAAGTTGTCTCCGCACTATTTGTAGAAGAGTATCCTTTCCCTAATCAGTTTCTTTGAAACTCTTACAAAAAAAAAAACCAATCAAATGTGTGACCTATCCCTAGGCTTTTTCCTCAGTAGTAAGATATGTCTATTTTTGTACCAATAATGCACTGTTTTGATTGTTGTAATTTTCTAGGATGTGTTGAATTGAAGCCGTGTTGGTTTTTCTATTGAACTACACCCCTGTACTCAACTTGGTTTCTTCTGGTGATAAACTGAGTGATTTCTAACCTTGTGTAAGATCTTGGAATTATTTGACTTACAGCTTCCCAATAATTATTCCTTTCCCAATATTTGTTCTTTGCCCTACCTCATGGCTTTTTAGCTGAGGCATGCACAGACTGATACTCAGCAAGCCACTCAAAAGGATTGTTCTGCAGATTTCTCTGTGTAACTTCCTTTTGTCTGGTACTCTGCCCTAGCTCTGTCACCTTGGCCTTCCTGAAGGAACTCCATTCTCTTTCTAACTCACCTAGATTACCAGGTTCTGATTGGAGTTCCCTTCCCTTTACTGTTTCTACAAATTGTTGCAAGGTAGAAAGCTATGGCAGTTATGGTTCAACTTGGTTTTTTCCCTAAAGGGGTAATAGTCTGTATTACTTATGGCCTAATATTTGAAAATAATCATTTAATCTAATTTTCTAGGGTCTTTTTTCATAGAAGGGTAAGTTTCTTACATTTTACTTCCTAATGGGTAGAAGCAAAGATGCCATAATTTTTTAACATTGAGATACACTTTACATACTACCATTTGAAAGTGTGCAATTCACTGGTTTTCAGTATTTTTACAAAGTTGTGTAACCATCACCCCTCTCTAATTCCAGAATATTGGCACTACTCAGAAAAGTAATCCTGTACCCATTAACAGTCACTCCCTATTTCTGTTTTCCCCACACCTGGCAGCGGGTAACTTACCTTTTGTCTCTATGAATTTGATTATTCTGGGCATTTAATATAAACAGACTCATATAATATATGGCCTTTTCTGGCTTCTTTCACTTAGCATACTGTTTTCAAAGTTCATTCATGTTGTAGCATGCATCAGTACTTAATTTCTTTTTATGAATAAGATTTTTTTTGTATGAACATACCATACTTATTTATCCAACAAATTGTTTTAAGCCCTTTTTTTCCACAGTGACTATAAAAGGGGAACATTTTTCAGCTATATGACTCATTATCCAAAGGGTAGAAGGCAGTAGTTATGTATTGAAGTACACCTATCTCTGGTATCAAGAACATAATTTTTTTCCATGAACATCATCATAAAGAAGGATATATAAAGTGAATATCATTTCACAATAACTGATAACACTGCATTTTGTGAATATGGCAAAGCAGAATCAGTCTAGCCTTGTAGAGATGGGACCAAATACCCGAGGGGAATAATATAAATTTTGTTGTAAAGGCACAGAAACTTGAGTGTCTAATAACATTAGAAATAAATTCCTATATGAACTACAATTAAAGTGTCAGTAGAACTCTACAACAAAAATAAACTTTGCTTCAATTGTCATACCCGAGGCAGTCTTCACACATGACAACTGCAAGTTCCATGCACACATCTCGCTTACACTGAGCGCATATGTGCCTAGTTTTCTTTTCCTATGTGGCAAGCCGTTCTTGTCACCTGTCTTCTCTTCCTGTTTGTCAGGAGCTTCCTACATTCCTATATTGTACAATGTGCACTCAGCAGGAAAATAAGATCAATAAAATATGAAATATGTAATGAGTGCTTAAAATAGACATCAACATTTTCACATCAGCTGTGTACCTGCTTACAAAACCTAAAAGATAACATCAGAAATAAATTCCCGTATGAATTACAATGAAAAATACCAATAGAACTCTATAACAAAAATAATCTTTGCTTCAACTGTCACACCCAAGGCAGTCTTCACACATGAAAACTGCATGCTCCATACACAAGTATTACACTGATAGCACATATGTTTTCTATTCCTGTCCTTTCTTGTAGGGCACAGTTGACATCTTTTTGTTTTCCTATTGTTGTATAGGTGTTTTTGATGCTGCACATGCCTGTTCACCTGTCAGCTATCCAACGTGCTGCATAATTTTTTTTTTTTTTTTGGTATCGGGAATTGAACTCAGGACCTTGTGCTTTCGAGGCAGGCTCTGGAACCACTGAGCTAAATCCCCGGCCCACTGCATAATTTTTTTGCATAGTTCCCTGAGCAGAAACATTTTGTTTTTCCTCTGCTGTGAATGATCTCTTATGCGTTCCAGTCCCAATCTTCTAAGAAAATTTCTTCAGGTATTTTGCAGTTGTTATTTTCTAAACTATCAAACTATTTATAGCACACCTGTTTAGGATCGAGTAAAACATAACCACTGGCCAGTGCTTTGTTTTGCGTGACATCATAGTTGCTGCATAACTCATTGACAGTACCTGCTCTGCCTTTGGTTTTGTTGTAGACAGTTTCCATCTCAGGCTTCTGTTTTGTTGAGGTTTCTCTATCAATATTTCCATCATAATGCAATGTTGATCAGCAGTACCAGTTTATTTTTCTTTGCCATATATGAGGCCAGTGTAAATCTTTCTGAAATCCAAAGATTGTACTATAGAATTCTCGCTTTTGAAATTGCAACATTTCATTTGGAATTTCTGCTTTGTTCCTGGGTACAGTTCTGACACTGGTCGACTTGTGCTCTGTTAGCAAATGTAGTATTGATTGGAAACTGGTAGACCAATTGTTGAATGTCATATTCCAATTAGTTTGGGAGATGGGAGCAACAAGTCTGTTCACAACATCATGTGTTTATTACTATATGAATAAGGACCTTGTGGCTGAGTTTCTAGGTAAATGTCTAAATTGAAATCATAATAAGTCTTCACATCTATAAGGACATAATTTTATGCCATATTTTGATCCATCACTTTCCCATAAGTCTTTTACATTCCTGTGATAATCATGAGAAATCCATAAGTACAGTAGATCTATGAGTGCTTTCAGTTCAGCTAGTGAGGTGTCATAATAAATACATTTTTGAATATGGCTATTGGTACATACAGAACATTTTACTTGTATTTCAGCTTTCACTGCTGTTTTCTTCATCATCTGAATTAAGGAGGCCTGCATTCCCTGTGTCTGTATCAGTCGATTCTTGCTCATTTCATTGTCATAGGACCTTTGGCTCACATGGCCAACGTTCAGTCATTATCATCTTCATCATGCATGCATGAGTAATCTGATGATTCACTTTTGGCCTCTTCTAAAACCTGTAAATCTGATTTTTCATATGCCATTGTACTGAATTTAGCTACTTCTACCATAAAAATCAAAAGAAAACTTCTGTTAAAACAAATCCTAAATGCACAGAAATTTAGCAATGAGCATTTTGTGGGTAAAACTCATCTGTTGCTCCTTTGGAGCTCCTGTACACACCTTGCTGTTTGTCTGCCAAGTGGATGAATGTACAGTTTTTGCTTTCCCTAGGTGCAGCTACTGTCACATTCTATTATGATGTTTTATTATGTTTTCATAACAGAAGAGCGGTGTGAGTGTAGTTTACCCCCAGTGATGCTCAGGTAAACATACACAAAACTTATTACATGGAGCATTATGTGGGTAAAAATCCCAGTTTGACATTTCTGCACATATGCACACTCCTTGCTGCTCATCATAACAAGTGGGTAAACATGAACATTGTTTCCTGTATCCCCAGGTGCAGCTACCGAGACACAGAGCTAACTACTATTATACTAACCTACAAATTTTTAGTATAAAAGTATGGGGTGGATTGTTGTAATCCAGTGTTACGCCCTTTTAATAAGTAATCTGGAATTGACTCTAACATGCAGACATATGCTTTTAGGTTCCACTATTTCTGTGATATAGACTGTGGTATTAATAGTTGCTTTATTTATAACACTTAAAATCTAAGTTCAAATTTAATTTACATATTTAAAAATGGGTACAACCAAATTCCCACTTCAGCCAAAAGATAAATAAGAATTGTATATATTTACATTGTGTAGTGTGATCTTTTACGTGTGTATATATCGTGAAATGATTAAGTCAAGTTAACTGACATATTCTTCGCATTCTTACCAGTTTTTGTTTTAAGAACATTAACAATTGCAAGACTATAATAATTACTATTAACTAGTCACCATGTTGTGTAGTAGATCACCCAGATTTATTCCTCCCATCTAATTGAACAGTTCACCAACGTGTCTCCACTACCACCACTTGGGTCTCTGCTTCTGTGAGTTTGATATATCAGTGAGACCATGCAGTATTTGTCTTTCTGTGTTTTATTTATCCATGTTGTCTCAAAAGACAGGATGTTCTACATGTTTTAATTTCTTCCTTGATATTCCATATGTCCTTGTTTTTACGGTAAAAAATGTGAAGTGAAAAGAGTACATTTTGTCTAGGGAAAAGATATAAGAACTACACTGGAGGTCATGTTTAAAAAGGGCATAGAAGGTCCCTAGGAGTAATGGGAGGCTTTAGAGATTTTAAATTTTATACAGCAATAATGATCATTTGAACATATACTTTGTGCAAGGCATGGAACCCCCAGAAGGATGCAAACATAGCACAGTCTTTGCCTTCAAGAAACTTACTATTTAGTGCAGAAACTTGACTGACCATTTTCTTTGTGGCTGCTGATCAAACATGGCATAATAAAAACATTTCTATTTCAGAACTCTGTTTCATTTCCTAATAGTAATAAGTAAAAGAAGGGAAAAGAGAGAATCAAAAACCATTATTAATGAAGATAAGATTTAGTTATAAGCCAAAAGTGTGAAGAACAATGTCAAATACAGTGGAAATCAGGCAAAAGTAAAGGAAGGTGAAGAAATTACATGCAAACCTCTACATATCTTGGGCAGAACTGAGATGGGAGGAATGGCAAGGGAGAAGAGAAAAATATACTCCATAATTTTTTGTCAGTGGCTACTGAAAGTCGGGAAAGAAGACACTGAAAAAGGCCGAGCATGGCTCAGGTGAAGGGCCCGGCTGCCACCTCCGTCCTCGTCTGCGGCGCTCCACGGACCTTCTGTCCCCAGCAGAGGTCCCAAAGCCAAAAACAGACCTATTTGGATGAAATGCGTGTAGAAGACACCACCCGCTTCTGTCCAAAGGAAAAAGAGAAAGTGAACAAACATCTTTCAGCGATCAAAGTCCCAGGCAAGACCAGAAAGGGGGCTTTTACAGCTCTTTAAAAAGAAGAATGGGAACGCATCTGGTGAAGATTTATGTGGTCCTTGGGCCTGGTGGTGACATCAAAGCTTTCCCATCTGCAGGTCCAGTGGATCAGAATACAGGGAAGACACTAATGAGAATCCCTCAATGGATCCTTCACCTACAGAACGAGATTTCTTCAGAAACCGACTTGCTTTTGCAAATGACCTTGACCAAGGAACAGCTGTGTAAAACATACTTAAAGTTGTATTCTCAAGTGGTAAGATGAGGTTAAGAAGCTTGTATATATCTGTGTAGGATATATATATTGATGTATAAATCCCCAAGGAAAACTAATATAAATACATATGAAACTAATCAACATACAGGACACTGAAGAGATGAAGATTAGTCTATGGTTAAGACCTGACTTTGAACTTCAACACTTGGGAAAAGGGAAATGAAGACTTTTCACATCATTATAGAAAAGCACAATAAATTTGGAGGAAAAAGAAATGTTTATAAGAACAAACAAACAAACAGAAGACACTGAAAATCCCAGACCATTAGCTGAAAGCTTTATTATAACCTCAGTAGCCTTTTGCTTACCCTGAAGTAAGAACAGAGATTAGGGACAGAAGGCCTACTCTCAGTTCAGAGGACCTAGTAGGATCCAGCTGCAGTATAGCAACAAAATACCTGAATGAAGGCTGCCACTGCTGTTCTTTTTTTTTGGTACCAGGGATCAAACTTCGGACCTTGTGCTTGCGAGGCAGGTGGCAGAACCACTGAGCTAAATCCCCAGCCCTGCTGTTCTTCATTTTTAATAAACTCCTAGATTCAGGTGGCCTTCATTAAACAATGAATAATAACTAGAAAGGAACCAACTTGCCACTATTTAGCATTTTAAAAGGAGCCAAGAAATATAAATAAAGCAGAATATGCAATAAAAATAATTTTAAGACACAAAAGAAAATTTCAAACAAGTCTTCATGATCTTTAATCTCTAAATAAAACATGGTATCTATGAGATAAGATATCAAATAAATATATACAAAGAGTAGTGATAAAACAGTATCAGAAGTCTGGGGGAAAAGGAACAAAATAAAATTATTGTAGAAATGAAAATCATATCAGAGTAGCAAAAAGCAAAGTAAACTATGAAGAGGCTTCTGAAAAATGGTTCTTGAGAAAATCAAATAGAAAAGAATACAGATGAGAATGTTGCAGAAGGGCCGGGGATGTAGCTCAGTGGTTCCACTGCCTGCCTCGCAAGCGCAAGGTCCCAAGTTTGATCCCTGGTACCAAAAAAAAAGTAAAGTAACAGAGAATGTTGCAGAACAAATGATAGCTACTCAAGACAAAAATAATCCATGGGAAATGTAATTAGTGCTTCTGAAAAAGAGTAAATCTAGTGAAACAAAAAATATTAACAGAAGTAGATGAAAAATTTATAAAATAAAACATGAACAACTCATGGACTAAAGCACTCATAAATCCTTTAGAAATGATGACTCCTCATTTGTGATCTAACTGAACCAGAAGAGTCAATGTAGAGAACTAAGGCATGAAGCTGCCATGTTAGAGATGAATGGTTAAGAAAAGAGTAGAAGTGTTACTAAACTTTGCAAAGTAGATATAATGATATCCATAATTAGAATGAGAAGGGGAAATAGTACTCAAAAACATTATGACAGATAAATGTGATTAATGCTTCAGGATATTATTTAACATTATTGTCAGGAGTTCAGCAGAGCTGGAAGGAGGGAGCTGAACTGGTAGCTGTCAGAGAAGCTGATTAAAGCAAAAAGCCAGAAATGAAAGTTAGGCCTTCACTCACTGTGGTGTTATTAGCAAGAATCTAAACCAGGCGAAAATGCTGACTCCTTTCTGTGCCCCCTGGGGCACAGCAAAAGTGGGGGCCGTCTCACTGTTGAGGGAGCCCTGGCCATGGAAAGGATGATTGGGGAGGGCAAGAAACAGCGAAGTGCCAGACACTGAGTTGGAGTGGAGGGAATTAATTGCCTTCAAGGTTCCCTCTCCTCTTCCTAGAAGGAGCCCTTGGTGGAGCATTTCTGCCTGAGGTCCCAGAAAAGAGACCTAGGAATGAAAGCTGTGAGAGGAGGAGTGCAGTGTGTCAAGAATGTGACTGTCCCGCTTGCTCGCTCGCCACAGCCTCAGTGGCGAAAAGTTTTTCATGTCAGAGACCGAGAACTCTTGCCGTCGTTTCTGTCATCCCTTCTTCTCCAGACAGAAGATACCAAACATGTGCAATCAAAGATCTCTTCATCTTATGGATAAAGTCACTAACAAGCCAAAATGTCTGTCGACGTCAACCGCAGCATTTCAGACCAGTTCTGTCGCTACAAGATGCCCCGTCTGACTGCCAAGGTTGAGGGTGAAGGAAATGGAATCAAAACAGTTAGAGTCAACGTGGTTGACGTTGCAAAGGCCCTTAATTGGCCCTTAACATATCCCACCAAATACTTTGGTTGTGAGCTGGGAGCACAGACCCGGTTCGATGTAAAGAATGACCGTTACATTGTCAGTGGATCTCATGAGGTGAATAAACTGCAAGACATGTCGGATAGATTCATTAAAAAATTGGTTCTCTGTCCTGAGTGTGAGAATCCTGAAACAGATCTGCATGTGAATCCAAAGAAGCAAACAGTAGGTAATTCTTGTAAAGCCTATGGCTATCGAGGCATGCTTGACACACATCATAAACTCTGCACATTCATTCTCAAAAACCCACCTGAGAATAGTGACAGTGGTACAGGAAAGAAAGAAAAGGAAAAGAAAAACAGAAAGGGCAAAGACAAGGAAAATGGCTCTGTATCCAGCAGTGAGTCACCGCCCCCGCCACCCCAAACGAAATCAGACTTCCTAACACGCTGTGGAAGAGGAGGAAGATGAAGACTGGAGGAAGCTCAGAGGCGCAGAATGGATGAAATCAGCGACCATGCAAAAGTCCTGACACTCAGTGATGATTTGGAACTGTAGAAGAGCGTGTGAATATCCTGTTTGATTTTGTTAAGAAAAAGAAAGAAGTGGGCATTATTGACTCATGTGACAAAGCAGTTGTTGCTGAAGCAGAAAGACTAGATGTAAAAGCCATGGGCCCTCTTGCTCTGATTGAAGCTCTTTTTAATGAGAAGATTAGAGAACAAATTAAGAAATACAGGTGCCATTTCCTCCGATTCTGTCACAACAACAAAAAAGCTCAGCGGTGTCTTCTTCATGGTCTGGAGTGTGTGGTGATGATGCATCAAGCTCAGCTCCTCTCCAGGATCCCGCATACCTTGAAGGAGGTGGACGATGCAGACCTTTTGGAAGATGAGGTCGTCATCAGCTGGTCGGAAAAGGCCTATAAGAAGTACATTTCAAAAGAACTTGCCAAAGAGATTCGTGTCAAAGCGGAGCCCTTTATAAACAGTTGAAGGAGGCAGAGGAAGAATCTTCTGGTGGTGAAGAAGATGATGAAGATGCGCACACTGAGGTGGTTTATTCGAAGACTGCCAGTGTACTGAAAGTTGAAACTGAAGTCTGACAATAAGGACGACAACATTGACATCGATGCCATTTAAAAGGAAGGATGCAACCTAGCTAACAGTGTAACACTGCAAATTGTTCATTGTCAGACAGAAGTGCAACATGTATGTGCAGAAGGTTCAATGGCTTAACACTGTGCTACACTTTCTACTAAAAATCTATTGCTGTGAGTGGTCTGTAATGAAGCCCAGTGAGACATCTCAGGAGTCCATCAGTGAGCAGATGTAGTTTGCTTATTTATAGCGTGTTTCTTTTGGAAAACTAGTGGTGGACATATTTGGATCACATTTATACAGTTAAAAAATAGAAGATTTGATTTTGGTCATTCTTCAGATTTGGGGCTCTGAATGACACTAAGTAATTGGCTCTTGTTTAAAATGTTGCACCATTGTTTATCCTATTGGGTCCTTGGAGCCTGGTAGGTTCTACTAAGCACTGAGATGGAAACACAAACTAACTTGGAATTACTTTGTTCAGCCTTTTAGAAAGACAGCACTTTCAGTGTTTGACCTCTAGTCCCTCAAATAGGCATATAGTAATTCTGGGGTAGACTGATAATCAGATGACAGTTCAGCATCTTAACTAAGAAGTAAAAATGACCTGAGTGTCCTATAAATAATTCTAAGAGCAAGTTTTGAAACTTGGGATTGTGATTTTTCAGTTCATGTGCACTTGCCCCAATTGTAGTCTCCAGTGTGCATTGAATGTTGGGATGAGCCAGGGAAATTATAAATTTGCAAGCAAGTGTTCTATGTGTATGTAGTGGTTGTACTGAAAAAATTCAGAGTTTAGGTGTGATTAAATCTTACGATTTTTGTTTGGGGGAAACACGTGCACTTAATTAGCAAGAGCTGAGCATAGTTTTTCAGCTTTTATCCTTGAGATTTAAGTTACCTTTCAAAATGTTTAGATATATTGTATCCTGTGTTGAGTGTGTTTTTCCCTCCCTGTGGTATTAAGGTCTATTCCTTAATGACTTTTATTTCTGAACACATAGTTTAGGCATTTTATATTTTGGTTGCTATTTTGCCAAAGTAAGTGTTACTTTGTGTTAAGCCTGACTCCCCCCCCCCCCATATCTTAGTTAAAGAGAAATGATGTTTAAAGCATGCTTGTAAGGCAGAGCCTATATTTTGGGGTGAATTTTGGGGTGTTCTTCACTTCACATTAACTACAGTCAGGCACTGGGAATCTGGACAGTGGCCACTGAATGTGGGTAACTGGGCCATAGCCACCTGGACTCCTTAGTTCCGTTAGCTGGTGAAGACTCCCTTGCTGGGGTCTGGACCATGTTTGAGTAATCCTTTAAGAGAAAATTTCCATTTGTTCCTTCCCACAGAGTGAACTCTGGGAATCGAGTGTGGTAAATTCTGTGTGGAGCGCTGACTCACATTATTTGACTCTGTTACTTTGTGATCCATCTCACAGATCTTAATAACAAATGTATGTAAATGTTTTTCACATTGAAATTATATAGATATTTGATAAAAGTAAAGCCTTGTTAGAGTGCTGTTTTAAGGGTTGGCCCTTAGCGATCTTGGTGGAGAGAATCACTCTCCGTAGGCCCCTGACTGGTTAGGGAGTGGAGCAGGAGCTGATTGCTTCAGGGAATGTGCCCGCCCGCCCGCCGGGAGGAGGCGCTCAAGCAGATGCACGCCCTACCGCCTGGGCCTCGGTGCTGCTGGGATGCTGCCGCTTCCCCTCAAGGGACACTTCGGGGCTTCCCCACACTTGACGGGTCGGGGCGTACACTGGTTGCAGTCTGGGACCAAACTTCAGTGGAACTGGAAACACACCTGATTTCATTCACAGCTTATCATAATAGAGTAATCCTTTACTTTGCTCTAATGGGTTGTCTTAAATTATTTTCCTGTTCAAAACGGCTGCATTACTTGATTAAAACACTTAAAATTCTAAAAAAAAAAAAAAAAAAAAAAAAGTGTGACTGTCGAGGAGGTCCTGAGACCTGGACCACAGCTTCTTTCAGAGACTTTAATGCGGGCAGCCCTGGCTCTGTGCCACCCAAGTCTAGGTGGAAAGACAGCTTTCCCCCAGGAGGTCTCCCAAGGACAGCCTTTGTAATCGCCAGTGGTTGGACCTGGAAATCACATATGCTTGTTTCATAAGAGACAGAACTCAGTCAAAGAGATACCAACTGGTAAAACTAAAATCAGTAAGTTACTAGATGGCAAATGGGAAATTAATAATCACTGGTGTGTAAACTTCATGTCAGCAGAAATCTTATCTGGTTGTTCATTTTCGTAATCCAAGACTAGCGCAATGCTTGGGATAGAATTGATACTCTGAGTGTTGGCGAATTAATTTATGACTGTTTTTTAGTGAACAACATATTGTGCCTAAAAAATGAACAATGAAATTCCAAGCAAGTGCTAATAAAGGATAAAAGAGAATGCAAAATTGATACTAAATAAGCTGGGTTGCAAGTCAAAAACAGAAGAGCCATAGAAACTTGCTCTATAATGATAATTGCTTAGTCGTCAAAGAAGATCTAATTGTCATGCGTGTACATGCATAAAATAACATCAGAGTTATAGGGCAGGACATAATAAGAAATATCCCTCAACAAGTTTTTTATTGAATACCCATTATATACTACAAAAAGGACACCATTGTCTTATGGATATAAACTCAGTAATTCTAAATAAAATGTCAGGATATTGAGCAGATCAGATGCAATAGGTTAGAATTAGGAATTCTGTTAACATCATTTAACATGCTAATTGGAAAGAAGAAAACTGTCAGATATTTGGCAAGACTCAGGATAATTTTAATTTCTCTCAATAAAATTAAAAAACATGAGTACTGGGTCGGGGAAAGAAAAGAAGGGAAAAGAAAAAATATAAGAAAAGGAAAAAATGGAAACAGAGTCTTTGTAAATAGGGAAGGGTGGAGGGAGTGAAGGGAGGGCAGGGGAAGGGGGAAAAAACAAGAACCAAGATGGATTATGTAAAGGTACAAGATCCCAATGATGAATGTAACTGTACGATATACCTAAAATGTGCCAATAAATGTAATAAACCATGAGTATACTCATATATAACTTACTGGCTTTGTAGATATTTTTTACTCTAATACAGTGCAGACTAGGAGGTCTGTAAGTACCTACCAATCAGTGATGCTTTTTGTTTTCACAGCCGGTGATACGCTGACCAGTCACTCTATGGTGTGTCTCTACATCGAAAACAGAAAGGGTCTCATTTTCAATATCTGTAACTGTTGTATTGTTTTGTAGTTGTTTATAGTCAAGAAACTTCAAATGACTGTAGAAAAGATGAATTCAACTGATTCCTAATTTGCTTCTTTTATATATCATATGCTAAGCAAAGAGAAGCGTCAGGCACATGTTTGTCATTCTCTTTAGGCACTTAGTATATCTCTAGTCAGAAATTTAAAGGGATCGGCCCAGAATGACCATCTTCTTGATTGTAATGCACTTCTGCAATGCTTAAAAACACAGAAAAAGGCAAATCTTTACTCCGAGTTCCGTGAAGAGTGGGTTAACCTGGGAACAGACCTTCGAGATCCCATGCCAGAGATCATTAGTGATAAAGTTCTCCCTGTGTGACTGGAAAGCAGAGCAGTGTTACGCTGGAGCCGGCCTGGAGGCCACAGTGCTCAGGACAGAGGGAAGCCCGTTCCTACCCTGCACTGGCCCTGGCACGGGACCTCACAGCCTTGGTTTACTGTCTTACTTCCTCACAAGACTGCTTTCGGAAGTTAGCTTGACTGGAGTTGATTTGAAAAGTATTTTGTTATATAAACTGTTAAGATTTCTGGTATATTTAGTTAGGATTGATTAGCATTTTTTTCTTCTATCTGCTTTTTTATATTCTTTTTCTCCCAAATGTTCATTCCTCAGGGCATTACACTGGAAGAGTTTGACAAATTATCTTTCAATATGATTTTAATGAGCCCTCCATGTCAGCCATTTACAAGGTATGTACAGTGTATTTTTCTGAGAAAGTGCTTTTGAAGACCACTAGCTACGTTTTCACAGTTTTGAAAGTTTTCATAATACACAATTCCTTTCATCTACTCATAGTCATAATTCAGCATTAATCTTAAAGGAAATGATGATTATAATTATATGGAGCACAATAGTTTGATCAACAGTAATATGTAAGATGGTACTCCCATATACCTACCTAAGATACAACATTGATTTCTGGCCCAAATCATTTTAGTTTGTTTCAACTGTTGAGCATTTAAGAATACAGTTTAATGAAAATGAATTTCCATAATAAATATTCAAATTAAATTTAATACAAAATTTAAAAGCTTGTCTAGCATGCATTTATTCATTTGTGCATTTTATATTTCTTAAAATTGATATGTACATTTAATAATTCTGACTTTTCATAGCCAGCGATTATAATTTCTTTATTAAAAATCATGTACTATTTATTTTACTACACATTTTGAGGAATTATGTCTTAAAATCTTAGCTAAATCATCTTCACTTACATATTTTTAATAATTTTATTTTACATTTTAAGTAGTAATAATAATAAACCTCTAAGTGTCCTACATTCAACAAACTCATGGGGAAAGCATTGCTCTTATTATTATTTTATAGGTGAGAAACTGGAGCATAGAAAGGTTAAATAACTTTTCCTTGAAAATCTGAGCCAGGATTTATCAATCATTTTATATATTTGTTACGTAATGAAAGAATACTGAATACCAAAAGAGCATAGAGAAGGAAATGGCTAGTGCTTACCAGGAGAGGGGCATTCTTTCAGAGGTGATGTCTGAACTATGTCTGAGAGTAGATAAGAGTTTATCAGAGAGGGCAGAGGACATTCCATATAAAGTAGCTCTAAGTGTAAGTATGAGTGTGATCTGTTAGGTACAGTAAGTAGGGTATACAGAATAAAATGCAGCCCCTCCATTGCACAGCATCATATATTACCCCGATATCTTTCTTACCACTGCCCTTAACCTTATTCTCCTAATTTCAGCTGCAGATGACCACAGTAATCGTTCTATAATTGTCAACATTTAGAACTTGGAGAAGAAAGAGGCAGAATGTGAAGAACCAAAGATTTCTATAGGAATCTGTTTAGGTCCAGTCTAATCCCTAAGCCTGGGTCCACTGATGATGTGGGCCCTGCTAACTGATAAGAGCCATTGGGTAACTTATTTAAGATTATGAAGCTAATGAGTACCGAGGTTTTGAACTCTAGTCCTCTTCCTGCTATTCAGGCCTCATCCATATCTTTCCTTCTGCTTGATCCTTGGTCATATTGTGAATTTAACTTGTAAAATTTAATTGTTAACCCCAATACTGCCTGTTTATAGAAGCAGACCTTCAGCTTAAAGCCTCTGTTAACATTGGACAAGATTGTCTTAGTTATTATTTTACCTGCTGAAATGATGATTATCGCCAGTGTCTTGAGTTCCAGTCTCCTACACGCCCCAGGCAACTTATTTATCTGAACTCTTGTTGTCTCACACGGGTCAGAGCAAAAGATATTATCAGCAAATTGTGTGATGTGTATTTTAAGGGAGTACTCAGTTATATTACTTAATGAGTTTGTGTTCTTCTTTGGTTCATGTCAGTTACTTTGGCATGTTGCTTTATAAAACAAGCTTTAAGTGTATTTATTAGATTTGTAAGGCTTCTTCTTTCAATTAAACAAATAAATACATTTTGTTCACTAAAGCCTCAAAGAAGCCTATATTTTTTTGCTGAGGATCAACTATTTTAAAATAGTACACACAAGTTATACAGAAAAGTGGCTTTCATTTTGCCATATTCATATATGCATGTAACATACTTTGTTTTTATCCTCTCATGAACTTCATCCCCTTCCTCTCTCCCAGTACCATTTCTTTTTTAAAGTTTTCCTTCTAGATTCCTCAGGTGAAGGAAAACATGCTATCTTTGTCTTTCTGAGTCTGGCTTATTTCATTTAACATGATGATTTCCAGTTCTATCCATTGGTCCACAAATAACATGATTTTATTCTTTCTGGCTGAATTGTCTTCCATTGTGTATAGATAGCACATTTCCTTTAACCGTTCATCTGTTGATGGCAGCAAGGCTGTTTCCATGGCTTAACTATTGTAAATAGTGCCACAATAAACATGGGTATGCTTGTATACTGATTTTAATTCTTTTGGGAATATACCAAGGAATGGTTTTTCTAAATCAAATAATATCTCTATTTTTAGGGTTTTGAAGAAATTCCATACTGATTTCCATAATGGTTATACTAATTTACATTCCCACCAACAGTGTAACCCCCCCCCCCCATTTTCACCAACATTTATTGCTTTTTGTGTTCTTGATGATAGTCATTCTGACTGGGGCAGATTGAATCTAAATATAGTTCTGATTTGCATTTCCCTGATGGCTAAAGATGGACCGACATATTTTAATGCTCTCAGTTTTGACTTTTTCAAAGCAATTTGCTATGTTTATATAAAATTCTTGATAATCTTTTTTTGTGCTTTCTTCCTTTAGAATTGGCCTACAGGGTGATATGACTGATCGAAGAACAAATAGCTTCTTACATATTCTAGATATTCTCCCAAGGTAAAATCTTCTATTTTTGTACCTTAAACTTAAAACTATGGGTCTGGAGCAATGTAATGTTAGTCATTCTGTAGAGATTAGCAGTTTTTCAAATACTGTGCATGTCATTTATCATCTCATGCCATGACTAATAGAATAACTGCAAGTGTTCTTTGATTCCATGCTTGCCACCACAGTGAGTGACAGGGATTATAACCCACAAGTTGGATTCTATTGCCTTTCCTCACAGAAGTAATGTAAATGATGCTAATGTTAGTGACTGCTGTTCTCCATGGCAGAGACATGTGCTAACGCCGTCACTCTGTGTGAATGGCCTCCCTTTGAGTTGTGCAAGCCCCTGTTTTGAGGTGAGCCTCAAAAGAAATTAACATTTCAAGTGTGGACTTTATCAAGTGTGCCATATTTATGGAGAAAAAATGAATAAAATATGAGTCCTCTCCATTCTCTAAGTCTCCTTTATAAAGAATTTAGAAAATTGCTTAAGCTCATGTTTCCCACAAGTAATGATCTTCTTTACTTTTTACTTCTTGTAATGAAATATTTGGAATTACATTGTTTGATTTTTTTTAGATTACAAAAATTACCGAAGTATATTCTTTTAGAAAATGTTAAAGGTTTTGAAGTATCTTCTACAAGGTAAAAAATGTATTTGTCTTGCCTACATCTTCCACTTGGTGTGTTTTATAGTAGGAATGATTCTGAAAAAAAAGCTCACAAAATAAACATGTATGTCACACATGCACATATTACATACTTTACTTACTAATATTGATGTTGGCTAATAATGTAAAGTATTATAACGTTTCGGCCTATTGAGTCTATCCCATTTTGGTATGTTTGAATTTTTCCAGATGGAGCCTTGCTTTAGTGAGAATATATTTCTCAATTTTAGTCACATATTGGTGCCTATTTCTTTTGAAGTAGCAAAGTGTTCAGTAAGAACTGGTCCTGGCAATGGGCATTTTCTGCCCTCCAGTTTCATGCATGAAGTAGCCCTGCATCCGAGGTCTGTCCTGGTAGCCCAGGTGGGGAGAAGCACCCATCTGAGTCCTTGATTTACCTGCTGTTCATAATAATAGTGTTTCTATCCAATTTGCTGCCACAAAGATATAGCTTCAGTTTCTATAGCAAATTCGTCAGTAGATTAGTGATATGAACTTTCATCAGTTTGAGTGATTATTATTTGGCAGCTTTATTTACTTGTAAAAAAGAATTATCTCTGTCTTTTTAATAAAAGGTAATTTCTCAAGTACTAGACTTAGCAAGGGCTTGAGATTATTGTCTTTCTAAACAGATTGAGTGCAGTTACAGTTCTCACAGTACAGTTTTATGTACATTATTTTATGAGTGCCACTTCCAAATAAAGGGTGAAAGCTTTTCTTTTTCATTTTATTTTTCTTTTCAGAGACCTATTGATAGAAACAATAGAAAATTGTGGCTTTCAGTACCAAGAGTTTCTATTATCTCCACCCTCTGTAGGTAACACAAGTATAAATCCTTTTATGGATTATAATTTAAGGATTTTTTTTCTTAGTGGGAATTTGGTTAATAAACAAAATGGCTCTATATTCAATAATATGTAAATCCTGAAATTAGTTCAGATTTGGGTCTTACTTTCTAAAGAATGTAGTAAATGCATGTAGATTTATTTATACTTATCTCATGAAAAAATTGTATACCTTGAAGCTCATGAAGGATACATTTTTTCTTTGGAAAAGAAATGATAACATGTTGCATGTTTTGAAAATATGTGCAGTTTGGCATTTCCAAAGTAGATGTGCTGTGTTCAGTAATGCTTCACAATAAACCAAGCTAGAAAATAAAATGAGTGTATGATAATTTTCTAATTACTTTTTGTGGGACATATCATTAAATTGTAAACATTCATTTCATGTTAAGGAATTGAAGTAATTGATTTTAATGTTATATGACAGATTTTGATTTTGCGTGTCACTGTGTTTTGTCATTGTTCTTTTTAGTTTCTTATCATCCTTAGCCATATTATATATTTATTTTCCCAGAAATAAAAAGAAAACCCACTTAAAAGATAAATATACAAGCTGTGGAAATTGGCAGTATATCTGATCTCTTTAAGTTTATTTCATATTTAGTGCCTTTCAACTGCTAAAATATAGTGAATCCTTTTTTAATCAAAGTAATAAATAACCAAGAGTAACTATAAGCAAATTTCATTTTTGATAAAATACCTGTAAATTATAATTATTTTACCTGTGAAATATAAAATGAAAGTGACTGATACACACATGATTCATTGGATTCAATCTTTACTTCATATAAAACAGCAGGTTAACAGGTTTAGAATTCACTCCAAAGAAATCTTCCACAATTCACTGGCGGAATTTGCCCTGGCAGAGCCTGGATGAGCACTTGTGGGTTTTGTTACTGACATGAGTGGGATGCATTCAGTGCTGAGCAGTGACAAGCTGCTCTGCTTCCCTTGCAGCTCGGCATTCCCAATTCAAGGCTCCGGTATTTCCTTATTGCAAAGCTTCAGTCAGAGCCATTACCTTTCCAAGCTCCGGGCCAGGTATTATGGTTATTATTATTGTGATTTCTCTGTTGTAAATGTATCTCAGTCTGCTAATTTAATTTCAAGAACTGCTTTCTCTAGGGTTCTAAGTATCAAGTAGAGTCCATACATAGTCCTGACCATGCTGTAGGTCCATCTCCGAGGCCTTTTCCCTCACCTGATGGCACTTTCAACATAAAAAAAAGTCTTCATCAGAAAAAAAAATAAGTTAAAGTAAGAAAAAGCAAAAAAAAACAAAACAAACTTACCATCAGTGTTGGTAACTTATCCTTTGACCATTGACTGTTGTGCATTTATCATTTTCTTTCCTCATATGAAACTGTTGGTTATTTTTGATAAAATATAAAAATGACTTAAGAATACTTTAACACATTGGTTGCATTTTCTTTAAAGCCAATACTATTTAGCTTAATGGATTATAATGTAATAATTTGTAAAGGAATAAAATATTCAATTGGTACAGATAGAACTAATTCTGTGAGTAATTTTATGTGCTTCTGACAAAAATGGAGATGGTAAGTGGGAGGGGAAAGGGAAAGGAAAGAAGGGAAAAGAAAAAATATGAGAAAAGGAAAAACATGGAAACAAAGTCTTTGTAAATAGGGAAGGGAGGGCAGGGGAATGGGGAAAAAACAAGAACCAAGATACATCATGTACAGGTACAAGATCCCAATGATGAATGTAACTGTATTGTATACCTAAAATGTACCAATAAACTAAATGGAAAAAAAAAATGGAGATGGTTTAACAGTTTCATTGGTTCCGAGAAGCTCTCCAGAGCTACCACTAGTTTGCATTAAGTACTCAAAAAACAAGTCCTGCTGAGCATGGTGGTACATGCCTGCAATCACAGCACTTGAGGAGGCTGAGGCAGGAGGATCACAAGTTTGAGTCCTGTCTTGGTAGCTTAGCAAGACACTATTTCAAATAAGAAATGGAATAGGACTGAAGATATAGCTTAGTGATAGAGAACCCCTGGGTTCAATCTCTCAGTAACACAAACAAAACCAAACCAAAAAGGCAAATCCTTCTAAAAGGAAATCAGTTGTGTCATTTGAATCTCCTGTAATTAAAATACTAATATATTCTCCCTTTTCATAAAGAATCATTCCAAAAATAATGTATAAAGTACATATATTAACAAAGACTTAGTCATTAAAAATGCCTGAGACAGTTTTTGCTTTCTAAAATGGGACTTTACACATGGTTATGAGTTTTGCAGAAAAAAGTTTTTCCTATGGGACTCATGAGTAGAAATAACCTTTCACATGAAAAGCACTTTTCTTTTTAATTACTAGTTTTCTTTTAGATCATGAGTATGCTCCAGTTTTTCCTTTTTAATAAAGGACTATGGCAAACTTTGACCCAAAAAACATTTTTTAAGAAATGTTAATGTTGCTTTTAAATTTTTTCCAAAGATGATGCTTTATCTGTATTTAATATACTTCCTGTTGCTTTGTTGAATGTTTTTATTAATAAATACAGAAAACAGTAATTCCATGAAATAAATCATCTGTAGCTTGATGACACTGGTATAACTATGTGATTAATAATTTGTAATAACTTGTACAAATACAAGTAAACCACAATTTCTGTCTTTTTAGTTGTAACCTTATAAAGGCTAATGCATTTTTTTCATAATGTTTCCTGGATGTTATTAATTTATTTTTGGTGTTTAATAAAGCTTTTGACAATTTGTGTATTTTTTACTTAATGCTAGGTACTGATGGATTTTCCCAAAATTGAATCTGAACATCCACAAAAACATGCAGTAGATGTAGAAAATAGAAGTAACATAAAGAAAATTGAACCTATTACTCACTTTGATAAAAGTCCACAGTGTTCTGGAAAAGATACCATTCTTTTTAAGCTTGAAACTGCAGAAGAAATCGACAGAAAGCATCAACAAGACAGTGATGTCTCTGTGCAGATGCTGAAAGATTTTCTTGAAGATGACATTGAGACGGATCAATACTTTTTACCGCCGAAATCATTGCTGCGATATGCTCTTTTATTAGATATCGTTAAGCCCACCTGCAGAAGGTCTGTGTGCTTTACCAAAGGGTAGGTTTTCAAGACTCCATTTGTGTTGTATCCACAGTATCCAGGCTTTTCTAGCTACTGTTTCGTTGAGTTTTTAAAACAAAGAACTTTGTGTAAAATGTTTCTGCTGGAATGATTTTTTTTCTTGCTCATAATTGCTTGCTTCGTGTTCCATTAAAACATAAGTGAAGTTTCCTTCTGGCAGGACATTATGTGCAGCACCACAAAAGTGTTCAGACAAGGCCATTTCTTTGGTGAGCTTTGTAAATAAGCAGCGTTTACACACGGTTTCTGTAGCTCCCAAACTGCCAGGTTTTTACTAATTCTCTTTCCATGACACATCAAGCCTCAAAGAGTTATGTCCATTCTCCTGAAATATGTGTAAGAAGAAATTAAATTTTAATCTAAAAATAAAATTGAATCATCTGGAGTACATTAGGGTAAATTTTAAATTTAAACTTTTTTCAGTTTTTGAATACTATATTACCATGGTTCAGAATTCAAAAGGTACCAAGATTATAAGACTCCTTTTTGCTTCTGTCTCTTGGCCAGCTAGTATATCTGCCCCCCCTGCAATGCACAACATCATTTTACTTTATTACCTTCCAGAAGGGAAGGTTATTTGAGAGTTTAAGTATACATATATATTTTATCTCTATTTTAAGGGAATGGTGGCCTACTACATATACAGTATTATATGCTCTTTCTTTTACTACACAGTAGAAATTGGATATTACAGTGCATCAGTACATACAGGTCTTTTTTATTTTTATGGTATACATATGTCATAACTTGTATTACTGGTTACGGATTGATGAACATTTAGAGTGCTTCCATTGGGTTCTTTTTTAAATGTTTAATACACTTTCTTCAATTTTTAAAGCCTAGAAGGAAGGGGGAAATTATGCTTTTTCAGAGAAATTTTGCCCAAGATCCCATCTTGTGAATGCCACTGACCGCATTTGATAGGTAGTCGTGTGATGTGACAGTTCAAGCCTTCTCTTACCTACTGGTTAGCAATCATGGACAAGACACTGCCCTGACAGAACTATATCAGACTCTTACTTTGTCGTGCTCTGCCCTTTACTTCTAGGGAAAGGGGTATATTACTTTATGTTACCGTAAGACTTCACTCAGCTGTTGTCTATTACCAAGTCCAAGAGGTTCTGTTCAGGACTCTCATAAAATACGACTTATCAATTTTGTAATAAAAAGCAACCTTTAGATTCTTTCAGAATTATAAAGATGGTAAAAAAAAAAAAAAAAGAAACCTTACTGTAGAAATCTGTTCTGCTATAGATAATGTATAGATAATGGTCTACTCTAGATAATCTACTATAGATAATATATATTCACATGTGATATACTTGAAAAAATAATTTGAAAAAGTTATTTTCCCAGTTATGGCTTTTTAAAACTGCATATCTTATATTCTCTTTGCAAAATAATAACAATGGTAATATGTAGAATAGCCAGTTTGGCAAATGATATTAGAGGAAGAAATAGTACCAATTCCTTTCATTTCTGAAGTATTTTATACTTTTTATACAGCTTTTATATGATGGTTCAATTCTTGTTGAAAATGATAGTAAGCACATACTGAGTTAAGTGAGAGGCAGAGCCTGGCTCAGTGGGACCATGGTTGTGTGGTATTAGCGAGCAGGGCTTTGGGATCCTGAGAAGATGTCATGGGTCAGACATTATTAAAAATAGCCATATTTCGGCCGGGGATTTAGCTCAGTGGTTTTGCCACCTGCTGTGCAAGCGCAAGGACCCAAGTTCAACCCCCGGAAAAAAAAAAAAAGCCATATTCTCTTTTCACCTATACAGTGATTTGTTTTCGTGTGGCAGGGCTGCCAGTATTGGATAACCTTTGAGTACAAGGTGTAGTCTCTAGTGGCGAACATCACAGAAATGACAATTCCAGAATGGCAATAGTAATCCAATGATGTTTATACAACTCAAAAAACTATGTCGTTAACTTCTGAGTTTAAATAGAATTATCTTACGTCTTTTCCCTAGTAATTTTTCAATTACAAGTACATTTATAGGGTATCATTCAGTATATTTCAGAAGGATGCATCCGACTACCAAGATGAAGTCACTGAAGAAATAAGTATGCAGTTTAGCACTGACAGCTCCTTTAGGTACTGCCTGATTCTCATGTTGATTTTTCAGTTATGGAAGTTACATAGAAGGCACCGGATCTGTGTTACAGACTGCAGAGGATGTACAGGTACCATGTATGTCTTAAAACGGAAATATTTGAAAACAATAATATTACATTTCATTCTTAATTTGAAAATGTTAATTTTACATGTTCAACAGAGAATGAACTTTATTCATTTTTGTATATATTCATATCTAGTTTCTTTTATGTAGTAGAAAAATTCTTGTTGTCATGTATGAGCTTAAACATAGAGGGTTTCATTTTTATTTTCTTTCTTATATTGTACATTTTTATTTGATAAATAGTAAAGTGAAATTTAGCTTACAGTAATTAATATTCTAAAATTTTGCACAAACATCTTAATGTTGATGTCTTCCTTTGTAGCACCTACCATAAAACTTCTTTTAAAGAAAAAAATTTGTTGTAGGCAATGCATTTTATTCTTTAGTTATAAACTCTTCCTGGTATCATAGTTGAAAATAAGCCTGAGATACAGCAAATGTATATATTTGTTAATAATTGTAAAAGCACATTCTCTTTTTTTGTATTGATTCAAACTCTTAACTATAAATAAAATTTACTTATGATAAAAATTTTGTCATAGGTCAGTGAAGGCCTGGGCTTGAGAAATCGTATTTAATATACAGTATTTTATCATCTTAAGAGAGTATTTTAACTGGATGAAATTATATAAACAACACATTTTAACTATCTTGTTAGCATTGTAAAGTTGACTGTTGCTTTGTTGGTTGACCTAATTTCCTTTGTATCTTTCACTATATTTATGTTATATTGTCATTTATTGGTTGTAATCTCATGATTTCATTTTAAGGAATTGACAATGATAGATACACTGAAACGTATCCTAATCTATTCACTGTTAGCCTTTTCTCTTTTTCAAAGTTTATGTTGTGATTCTTGAGCCAGGTATGTAGTTTTTTGCACACAGACATTTTGCCTGTGAGTCTTGCTGCCAGGTGTCACAGGACTTCGTGTCCATTACTTTTAAGCAGTCTTGCGGCTGGAAAACCTTGCACAGTACTTTCTCATAATCTCATATGTTTTCTTGTAGATTGAGACTGTCTACAAATCCCTTAACAATTTGCCACAAGAAGAACAGATAACAAAGTTGTCAGTGCTTAAACTTCGATATTTCACTCCTAAAGAAATAGCAAATCTTCTTGGATTTCCTCCAGAGTTTGGTATGTGGGATCTATGCAGTCCTCACCTTTCATTTGTTAAAGCTCTCAAAATCCCCTTTGAGCCTCACATGTATATTTAATGAATAAATCCTTGCTAGACAGGTAGATTCAACAAACCCCCTTCCTGCCCCAAGTGCCACTTTTGGCATTTCCCTGACCTCTTTGCCCTTTTCCTAATAACCTGCTCCAGTGCGCACCTTTCTGACTCTGACCCTGAAGTCCAGCAGTGCTCCGAGTGGTAATGGACAGTTCCTCACCTGCTCGGATATCTGTTAGTAACCTCTGTAACCTCCTGTTTGAGCCCATCCTCTTGCTTGTGGAGTTCTGATCTCAGGAAGCCAGACTGCATCTTGTGAAGAATGCCTTTTATTGCCTTCTTCACTGAAGAAACCCAAAAGGCAGTTCAGTTGAGGGATCGGCGTGAGGGATGTTTGTGTTTATTTTCCACTGCAAACACATTTTCATCAGTTACACACCTTTGTCCTTCCCTCCAAGGGCTGATTGAGGTAGGAAAGTCTAGGAAAGCAGGGAGACCCTGGAGCACAGATTAGGGGCTCTCTGCAGGGCATTGCAGGGATGAGAGTGAGCACAGAGTCAGTGCTGTGCACTGTAAGAAAGCCATTGCTGGTAGGCCTGGGTGCGTGTGTGCGTGTGCGTGTGTGTGTGTGTGTGTGGGCACAAGTGTGTGCGTGTGTGTGGGGGGGCACAAGTGTGCACATGCGCACCCAGTACCTGGTTAATGACCTTACGAAGGGGGTTAATGTGCTTTTGGGAATTCTGAGTGGAAATTTGAATGTAGAAAAGCAAAACTTCGTTGAATCCATGCTGTTGTAATATTAATACAACTGAAAAATTAATGAAATAGATCATGTGTCAGATTCTAAATAGTGGGTTTACAGATGAGGCTTTGGGACATAATCCTTTTGTACATTGGGGGGAAATTGCCAATATATTTAACTACTGTCTTGGTGATGATTCTCTAAGCATAGTCATAGCAACCAAGTTTAGTTTCCACTCCCTCACATCCCTCGCCCCTTTGGTGATCTCATTCAGTCCTGAATGTCCTGGGGAGTGTTATTTAAGAAAACATTTCCTTGCCTAGTTTATGTCACAAAGCAAGAGAGAAGGTCACAAAACAAGGAGCCCAGATGTGGACTCCAGAATTCTAACCTGCAATTCGATTTCTGTCCTTTTGTAAACAATCAGACTCACTTTACACACGAATACAGATGAGACTATCTAATAAAAATGAATTCCTAAGTTTAATCAGAGTTTATTTTATTCGGGAATGCGGAAGCCTGGTCAGGGGCACAGAGTTCAGACAGTGTGCATCCTGGCACCACCCTAACCTCTGCCTGTCTTCATTTACTTGCTGCGTACACTTACTTCACAGGGTCGTCCTGGCAAATAAGCTCATACAATGTCTGCGACAGTACAAAATTCACGTTAGCTTTTATTTTTAAATGACAGACACTTGTTTAATAACCTTTACTTCATAAATTTGTTTCACTGGTTTTAAATTTTAGGTTGTAAAGTGGAACTTTTCAAAGTTCTCTGGATATATTTGTAGAATACCTTTTTAAAAAATATAGGTGATATATAAAAAAGAATCATCTATGTGATGTATTTGGGTAGACAGTGTCCCACTGAGTAGCACTGTGGCACAGCCGTCCTTCGCATGTGTTCCCAACACAATTGATTTTAGGTCAGAAATGGGCATTGTTTGGGCTGTTTGTCCACTGGCAAGGATGGATTTGCATTGATCTTTCTGTATTTTTTGTCCTGATTCTTTGTGACTGGCTGCAATGTGTTGATGAAGTAGCTGAGACTCTAACCTCCACTTACTGTTTGAGAGCTATTATCCTCAGCTTGTTTATTTCTATTTCTTTACTTTTGAGCATTATTCTTGTCATCTTAACATATCCGAATTTTTAGAAGTCACCCTTTAACTTAAGCAATTATGTATTTTCTATTAATTAGTTTAGACTTTAATATCTCTATATAAAGTACACACAGATACACATGCATAATCTTTACAAATTTGGCTTGTTTACAAAGCTTTTCTCTCTTTAAGTATATACTATTGCAAAAAGTTGTCTCTGGAATATTCTTATTTTATTAGTACTCACTTGCAGTGCATGAGGTGTAAATTCATCTTATGCACTTAGCATGCCTTAGTTCTTTTTATTACCCTGCTTCCCTCCACCTGCCTCCCTCCCTCTGGCTCTAGATTTCCTTTCACTGTTTTCATTTCTGTTGTTAGGCTTTTTCAGTTCATGTTTGCAGCGCATTATGATTACATTCATTGTGGTCCCTGGAGCATATGTGTGACACACCCTGAATCTTTTTATGTCCCCTCCTCCCCCTCACTCTTGGTCTCTTGCAGAGGACCTGTGTCCCTAGCCCTTTAGCAGTCTTTTATTTTGTCCTCTCTTTGTACTTTGCATTACTCACATGAGAGAGACTGTACATTTAAGCTTGTGTGCCTGATTTATTTCAGTTAATAGAATGTTTTCAAAGTGTATTCACTTTCCTACAAATGTCTTCTTTTCAGCCAAGTGATATTCCACTATGTGTAGATACCACATTTTCTTTATGCATTCTTCTGTTGATGGATATATAGGCTGCTTCCAGGATTTTAACTATTATGAATTGTGCTGCTATAAACTGGTATGCATGTATCACTATAGTATGATGTCTTTAGTTCTTTTGGGAGTATATCTAGAAAGGGACTAGCTATGTCAAATAGAATTTCTACTTTTAGTTTTTCTGCGAAACCTCCATACCGATTTTCATAATGATTGTAAAAGGGATCTGTCTACATTATTGGTGGGAATATCAACTTGTTCAACCATTATATCCCTGGGATATACTAAAAGTTTGTTTGTAGATACATTTGTAATTCTGACTGCTTGAACTAAATGAGATGAGTAGTATGCTTGCCTATGACATATTATCTTTAGGCTATTAGCTTTACAATCAGGTTCAATTGCAAATAATAGTTTTCTTATGGCAATTACTGTTATTATAGTCAATATAATGTCAAGTGTTGATGAAGCAATTTTACCATAACCAACTTTACCTTCTGATTCTTCCAAACATGAAATTTTGCAGTTCTTAATGCTCTTTAATTATTTCCTACATTTTATTATCCAATTTACTTTTCCATTAGTTAATTGCTATTCCATATTGTCCTGAATGTAAATAGTCCAACATGAGAAAATCAGTTTGATGAAAAACAACTATGGGGGACTAGTATCCAGAATCTATAAAGAACTTTCACAACTCAACATTAAAGAGAAAAATTAATCTAATTTTAATATGGGCAAAGGATTTGAAGCAATATTTCTCCAAAGAAGATAGAAATATGGCCAATAAGCACATGAAAAACACGTTCAACACAATTGGTTTTTAGGGAAATGTAAATCAAGTCACAATGAAGAATTGCTTCATACCTATTAGGATGACTAAAATACAAAAGTTACTAGTAGAATTAGCAAAGAATCGAGGAAGTGGAATTGTCATCAAGGACTGGAAAGGTAAAAGGTTGACAGCTGCTTCAGAAAACTTTTGACAGTTCTACACAAAACTTCTACGTGAATGTTCACAACAGTATTATTCATATTAGACAAGAAGTAGAAACAACCAAAATGTCTATCAGTAAATCAATAGGTAAATAAAATGTGGTATAGCCATATGATAAAATATTATTTAACTATAAAAAGGAATATGTGTTGAAACATGCTGTAATGAGAATGAACCTTGAAAATGTGCCAAGTGAAAGAAGCCAGACATAAAAGGCAGGAATATATTATATGGCTCAATTTTTATGAAATGCTCAGAATAGACAAATCCATGGATTAATGGTTCAAGAGGTATCTTAGTTAACTTTTATCTCATTACTGAGACAAAATACCCAACACCCAAGGTTAAAGGGGGAAGGGTTTATTTAGCCTACAGTTTGTAGAGGTGTCAGTCCATAGTTTGCTGACACCAAGGCAGGGTGGCACATGGCAGAGAAGAAACAGTTAGTGGTGGGCAGAAGGTAGCAAGGGACAACCACAGCTCTTTCTCTTCCTTCTGTCTTATCCAGGCTACTTAGGGTGAGTGGCACTCACTCCCTTAATCCTAGTGTCCTTGAGCCTAGTGTTGCACCATGAATCAACCCCAGTGTCACACACGCTAGGTCCAGCCACCTCTGAAAAAGCCCCACCCATGACTGCATGAGGCTTTGGAGGACATCTAAACACAAGCCATAACAGGAGGCAAAAAGGGAAAATGGAAAGATGCTATTAGTGGGTACTGGGCTTCTTTATTGAAGGAATGCGAGTGTTCTAGAAGTTATGGAGACGCTTAAAACACTTCATCTAGTCTAAAATACACTGAACTTGACACTTTAAAAGAATGAATTTTATGGGATGTAAATTATCTCCATAAATAACTAAAAAATAGGAGCTACCACTTTTTCTATAGTACATTAATACATGGATTTCTAGGAGTTCTGTGGGCACACGTGTATACATATTGTATATGTGTGTGCATTGACCATAATATGATGCTATATAATATGATAATGTTTCATTGTGTAGGCAGTATAATGTAGTGGTATATTTTGGTTCCAAATTCTTATTTATTAGTAAAAATTAGGGCTGGGGATTTAGCTCAGCAGTGCTGCGCCTGCCTCGCAAGCTCAAGGTCCCAAGTTCGATCCCTGGTACCAAAAATAAAAAAAAAACTTAATGGAAACCTTAGTGAAATAAAGTTATATGTTACTTAACAATACATTCTGAGAAAGGTGTCCTCGTGTGATTTCATTATTGTGTGAACTTTATAGAGTGTATGTACACAAACTAAGTCATAACACCACTGGGTGGTACAAGCCTTGTGTGACCACCTTCCTACATGTATGTGGTCTGTTATTGACTCAGGTGTCGTTGGACAGTGCATGACTGTACTTCTGAAATGACCTTGTGCCTTTACTAAAGGATACATCTTTATATCTGTGGAAATTACTATTATAGATGATTATATTATAAATTGTTACTTTTCTTTTCTAGGATTTCCTAAGAAGATAACCATGAAGCAGTGTTACCGTCTACTTGGAAATAGTCTCAATGTGCATGTAGTAGCTAAACTAATCAAAATCCTATATGAATAAGTTTGAAATAACTCTGAAAGATGTTTGTGGTATTCCTTCATGTCCAGATAGTAATTCTGAAATTCTATTTTGAATTAACTCTGATGAAATCCATCTAAAGTATTTTAGTCTTTCTTTAATAGGAAATTTAGATAGTATCACAAAATTGTAAATTTGTTTTCTTAAATTTATATTCCTGTATTTTTATAAAGTGAAAGTTACTATTTTTGTCTTACAGAGAATGTATTTTTATATGAAACAAGTATGCATGGAATATTATCTTTATATGTAATGTGGTATAAACAAATTTGGGAACATTCAAATATTAATGTCTATGTGAATATTTTAAAAAGTATCATATAAGCTGTAGCAGTGAACCTTCAAAATACAAAGTTATTTCATATGTTAATTTCAGAAGTTGTCTTACGAATCTTACAATTTTACTTTTTTGTTACATAATCACTCTTAAAATGCTTGTTTTTATTCCAGCCTGTTTCAAATACTGTTTTACTTAGTCCTTTGAGTGTTATTTAATCTGAAGAAATACCTGTAACATTTTAAACCAACTGTCATCGTTTAACATGCAGCAGTATAAAGAATATATGAGAAAAATAGTCCTAAATTCTTCATTATCTCTCCATCAGGAGCCCCAGAAAATGCAGGTGTGCGCTCTCTGCTTATCTTTCCTTCAGTCTCCATTTGAAGGTCCAAGCTGACTGTCTCTTCTTCCCCTGTGCCTACTTTGCCATGATCAGAACTTGGTTTTACTTTCTTTCTCCAATTTTGGATTACATTTTCCATCACATTCTAAGGAATTTAGTTAGATTTTAGGGAGGAAATTGTCTTCTGACCCCATTCTATATGCCAATTCTTACCCCCTCTCTAATTTGTTTTATTGTAGTAACATATTCTGAGAACTTTTATAATGTCTAACTTTCTTCATCTCTCCTTGTCAGAACACTTTTTCCTTTCTGGTGTTTTGAAGTAGGGTCTCTGTATCTCAGGTTGGCCTTGAATTCACTGTAGTGAACTTGCAGTGATCCACCTGCCGCAGTCCCTAGAGAGCTAAGATTACAGGCATGTACACCACACCTGCATGAGAAGACATTTTGGAATGAAAGTCTGATTAGACTGAGTCTTGTGTCATCGATCCTATGGTTTTGATTTCAGTGAAAAGAGGAAGTGTCAAGATAAATGAGAAGACGCAAGAGCAGAAATTATAGCACAATATTTTCCTTCATACTTTGTACTTAAAAAACAATCATTCCTGTGTGGAGAAACTGGAATCTTCTGTGTTGCTGGCGGGAACATAAAATGGCATAGCTGCTGTATACAACAGCTGGAGCTTCCTCCAAAAGTAAATGTAGAATTATATGATCCAGCAGTTCTACTTCCAGGTATATACCCCAAAGAACTGAAAGCAAGAACTGGGACAGAAATGGGTACATGAGTGTTTGTAACAGCATCATTCACAGTAGCCAAGAGGTAGAAGCAAGCCAGTGTCCCTCCCTTCAACAGGTGAAAAAACCTGTGGTGCAAACATGCAATAGAATAGTATTTGGCATTAAAAAGAAGTGAGATTATAGCACAGGCCCTGTCCTGGGTGATCACTGGTACATTATGCTAAATGAATAAAAATACAAATATTGTATATGTAATTCCATTTATAGGAGGTACGTAGGAGACTCAAGTTCATAGAGACTATAGGATTATGTTCGCCGGGGATTGGGAGGAAGGTGAATTTGGAGTTAGTGTACATTAGTACAGAGTTTCTATTTGAGGTGATGAAAAGGTGGAGATGGATGGTAGTGATGGTTGAACAACAGTGTGGATGTACTTAATGCACCCGAAAATACCTGAAATGGAAAAGTTTACATTATGCATATTTTGCTTCGATTTAAAGAAATCATATTGTACTGTAATTTTTTCAGAACTCCTAGGTAAACATGGACATAGGGGAGCTGTAGGCCAGTACAGATGCATCAGCTGTCATTGCCTGCGTTTTGTGTATATGTCCAAAGATAAACCTTATTACAAGCCTCACAAATGTTACTATACAACCTGAAAGCATTTAGTACACTTCCACGTTGGTACTCTTCACTGCTGAAAGTTTATCAATAAAGTGGCTTATAGTTTAACTATAATTAACTGATAATAATTATGCTGTAAGTACAGTGTCTGATATCCTACTGAGCAATATTAGATAAAATATTCAGATACAGTGTACAACCACAAGCACTTGAAAGGTCTATGAAGACATTTGCTTTCACATTGAAAGTCTAGCTTTGTGCAATTTTAAAATCGTTCATGTGTTTCTTCACAGAAAGGTGCTGATTCTTGCCCTTAACTGATTGTTGAAAATATACCATAGCAAACATAATGCACAGCTTAATAAAAATATGGTTACCAGTGTTGTTTAATTACCAGATGTATATATAAATGCATAATTTGAAAGATGTCACTTTATTGAATGCTACATGCTATTGGCAATGAATATACATAAAATTTGCACTGGAAATTCTGTTTTCTGGTATTTGTACTTACACATTATTCAACATGTTGGAAAATACAGCCTCTGTTTTTGAAGAGAACTATGTGTAATTAAATCTTTGCCACTCTTAATAGTACATTGATTTTTTCATTCTTTTTTGCATCACTCTTGCTCTTTTAAAGAGGTTGTTAGAAAATCCTTTTGTAGTTATTACCTTGTCTCATAAGTTCAGCATATTTTAAGGACCCCAAACCAAGAGATGAAAATTATTAAATAAAGTAATACAAACAAAATGAGCTATATATTGGGAAGTGATTTTGAAGGGGAGTAGGAAGTCAGCATAGGAGTCAGAGCCTGACTAGCTTTAGTGGCAGACTGTGGCAGAGGGAACCATGGGATCAGCTGAGGACCCTGAGTATGAGTTCTGGTTATTAAGTCAGACTGCAGGTCCAGCGGTGCCCTGTGCATTGATGACCACCAGCCATCTTGCTGTTCCTCAACATCGAGAGCCTTTTAAAGAGAAAGTGCCAGTAGTTGAAATTATAAACAGTAAGGAGCTACCCAGCATTTTTTTCTTTAATTTGAGGATAAACTGTTCCTTGAATTGACCCAACCTTTTCAAGAAGTGAACTTACTTGGTAGAGAAGTTTTCAAGTGCCCGCCCGGACAAGCTGCATCACGACCCTCTTGGATGTAAAGACAGACGGTGTTAGAAGCAAGTGCAGCAGTTCAGCCCATAGGCAGGGCATAGGATTCTGAACAGAACTGCTGCCTTGGCCTTATGATTCATCTTCTTTCAGATCAAGAGTGATTAAGTTGGAGGTTTCTGAGCAGGGAGAAAGAAGCTAAGGACAAATGGAACTGGTTTAACTCTAGCTATAGCAGTACAGAATAAAGCAGTAGCTGCATTTTATCCTACACCAAGCATTTACTACAGTATGCATTCTGCAGGCCAATTATCATATCTCTATCCAAATTCAAGTCATCTGGTTATTCATTTGTTTCGATAACTTTATAATTTAGATCATTTATAATTTAGAATCAAGAGGTTCTCAGATAAACCAAGATAACAAAATAGGTCCCTAATGTTAAGCCCATAATGACAAAGCTGTTGAATTGTGCTTTGGACTGCTCTTGTTGAACAGAAGCTTAGTTTTGGCACAGCGTATGACTTAGTAGTAGAGGGTGCTTTGCATGCTCATGGCCCTTGTTTCAAAACCTAGGACGACCCCCTCCCAAAGGTGTGGTGGGGTCTTCAACTGCTACTGTAAGCCTCCAGTCACTATACTGCTTTACTCCTAGTCTTGGACCTTGAGACTGAGTGAGGGTCATATTGTGTCGCAGCTTTCTCAGAGCCTGTGATTCAACTCAGATTGTCTACTTTTTAACACATGGCCTTTGGACTTCACTCTTCTACTTCATTTTCTCAACCTTTCCTGCCCAAGTGCACGACGTACAACCATCTTACGGATTTCTTGTCCAAGTACCTTTCCTGGTCCTTTCTTTCTTCACTGTACTCACTAAGATATCTAGTTACACCTATAGTTCATTTGAGTGTATCCCTCTGCATATTGTAGCAAAGTGAGAATTTTGCATGTGTTCTCAAATTTCAGATTATACCAGTCAACCTATTTACACCATTTTCCTTCTTCTCATGCCTTCTCTTTGATTTAAAAAAGTTTCAATTCAAAGAAAAAACTTTTTCCTAACTTCTCTGTTTCCCTCTTAAAGACTTTTAGGAACATTTTACTTAAGATCATACCCGCTTCAAAATCTTATATAAGCTTGATGTAAACTACATCACCACTTGTATCTTAGTTTGTGAGTTTATTTCTTTTTAAATATATTTGTTCAAGAAATAAAGTCATGTGCAAAAAACTGTTTTGGCTTCTTATTTCTCATGTTCTCAAGATAAATTCATTTTATGTTTACTACAAGTTTTGAGTTACTTTCAACCACACCTAAGTATATCATGTCCTCTCCAGTATATCATGGTTCATTCCTAACTTTCAAAATTGTGTTTGTTCTATAAATAGAAAATGTAGAAGTTAGTTTCTCCATAGAATTCTGTTCTTTATAACCTTAGGATGTTCTCATTGCTTTGCTTATACATAGCTTGGTTCCGTTGTTTACTTCAAGTATTTGCTCTATTGAGTCTGCATTTTTGCATCTATTCATATCAAGGCAGATGGAAATTATACGTATAGACAGTTGTTTAGTCAGGGTGGCTCTATAATCAGATGAGATCACCTGGAGAAAGGGAGAGAGAAGAGAAGGAGGGATGGGTGTGGGCTGAGCTCAACTGTTGCTGAAGATTCAGTCCTGCTGTCTGTCCTTGACTGTCCCAGCTATTTTTCTCAGGGCTTTTCCTTCAACCTTACTCTTTGGCTGACTCCTCATCTTCCTGCTGGGACATTTTCAACTTGGATAGTCTGCTGTCACATCAAATTTAGCATGCTCAAAAATTAAACACCCTCTTCTAAAATCAATTCCACTCCTGGTTTCAATATTTTCTCTCCCAAATCCAAACCCATAACCCAAGATCTTAACTTCTTTCCCATTCTGTTTCATTAGCAGCTTCTCTCATTAAGCCTTCTGTTAATGGATCTCAGCCTTTTGATTTTAAACGAGTGTGAATGCCATTTTTATAAAAACTAATAGTTCATTTAGATCCCCAAGTACAGTTAAAGTTCACACGTGAAAAAAATGATTGAAAACAGCTGTTGGAATGTGATATTCCTTGTGTAGCAGATGTAAGTTGAGTTTGATATTTGTGAGCTGATCTAATGAATGAATGGACAATCGGCTAGAAAGTGGCTCTGATTCGAGTTGGTTTTAAATGAAAAATATGTTGCTTTAGAGAATGTAAAGTTCCACAGGGCAAAGATTTTTTTAACACCCTTTTTCACCACTACATTTTCAGTGCTAAAACAAGAGCAGGCGCATTGTATCACTCAATAAATGTTTGTTGAATGAATGAATATAGTGATTGTACTGGAATCGATATGAGGATATATAGAACGCAAAGCACTGGAGTTTACATGGTGACTTAATGTCACTTCCCTGAGAACTATGTAATTTCTCTATTACTGCCACTTTCATACTCAGAGGAATAACTGAATTTACCCATGTCTGGAACACAGGATTTAAAAAATAATTCTTGTAGGGTAGGCTTGAGCTATTGGCTTTTTGGTCAGTTGTACAGGTAGAAAAATTTTAAATACTGTGTTCTGACTTCTTGTTTTGACAGAAAGCAGACTTATTTCTCCTTACTTTTCCCTAAATACAGTGATAAACACTGGGGAAGTATAATCATACAATAACGCAAGAGGTGTCAGAAAAATTGCAAGATGGGAACAGAAACACGAACTGGCTCGGGACCCCAAGGCTGAATGGACAACATAGTTGCGATACATCTTTTGATTCCTCCACTAATAGGAATGTGACCCAGGCTTGATGTTTTCCAAACACAATCTAGCAATGAGGCACTCAGGCCAGTGTGGCTCATTCCTAACTAGACAGAACTTAATCTTGCTGATAATACCAGGAGAGTCTGGCTCCACCAGCAGGGGCAAGGTATCAGAAGACCCACCTGCAGAACTCCAGAGGAAGCCCTTTACTAATCTGTCATAGCTGAGATTCCTCTCACCTGCCGAGGGAGGAGACGCTGGTGGGTGGGAGTTGAGGAGCTGGCAGCAATGCCTGGCCTAGGAAGTCTGTCCATCACCCTGTGCTAGAGATGTGCTTCTCTCAGAGGGACCAGATGGTCTGGGGAAAATTCTGCCCTTTCCAATTACTGATAGAGGAACCAGGTAGCAACGTGGAATTAGACTTGTGTGAAATACAAAGGCAGAGGTGCCTAATTTTATTTATGTATTTCATATGATTGTAGCTGAGGGAAATTATTAAATGGGAATAAAATAATACCTAGCAATTATGTTAGAGTAGTTTTATTTTACTTTCTTAAGTTTATATTTGAAAACTTGTAAAGGCAGGTGTGGTGGTGTATGCCTGTAATCCCAGCAGTCAAGAGGCCAAGGCAGGGAGATTTTGCCGTGAGTTTGAGGCCAACCTGGGCTACGTAGTTCAAGGCCATCTGAAGGTCTCAAAAATATGATATAGTTCCATTACTTTTATAATTAAAAATATTCTCAGGGGCCGGGATTTAGCTCAGTGGCACCGCACCTGCCTTGCAAGCCCAAGGTCCTGAGTACGAGTCCCAGTACCGAAAAAAAATCAAATAAATAAATTAAAAAGTAATAATAATTAAAAATATTTTCCTTCAAAACACTCTACTTGAAGACTCTGTCATTGAGTGTGATTACTGGAAACTAGTTTTAAAGTTGCTACCTCATTTATATTCTGATGGCGTGTAATACAATCTCCTCCTCAGGTTTTTCCCTTCCAGAACAGAGGCTAGAGTTTACTCAGTTCTGTACCCTCAGCATCTCTGGTATCTGAGGTATTAGTGGATACCTAATAAATGATTGTCGATTAAATGATGAATGTGAGTATGTTGAGCATCATAATAGAACTGTAGGTTCTTTCATGGCTTGGGAGTTGTTTGAATAATTCTATTAGTCAACTAAAAAGAGAAGCACATCTGATGTTACTGGAAAAGTATACAATGCCAGAATTGTTTCTGCTAGGGAATTGTTTTTGCTTCTTCTAAACATAGTCTAGGAATTGTTGACGAGGGGATATTTAGCAGTACTTCTGTAATAAATACAGTCCAAGCCACTATAAAGAAAACATACACAGGACCAGAAGATCTTAGAATAATAAGAAAGATTGAGAGGTGAGGTCATCTTGTCATTCTTCGTGCCCTTGATAACAGCATCTTAAATCTTCCCTCAGATCTGTGTGGCACTTAATAGCAAATCTCCTGGGAAGGGTGGCCCTCTGGAAGGTGTTAGCCTTTTGTTATTCCTCCCATCCTAAATCACGTCAGCAAAGCAAAGCCTCCCCTCACAAAAAATGATGCCTCTGTACTACGTCTATTTGTGTGTTCCTAATTGAAAGTACAAGAAACAGAGCTCGGAAGAGTTCCAAGTCTCCCCAGACTTTTCTTTCTTTCCTTCCCAGTGGTGACACTCTCACTTCATGTACTTTCCTCCTTTCATCAGACATAAAATAGACTTGTCAAAATCACATTTCCTCCTTCCAAAGGAGGAAATGTAAGGAGCTTGCAGTTGCACTTCTATAACCCTTCACCCTGGGCACCTTGGATTATGGTATGAATGTCTAACAGCACTTCATTGCCTTGTTCAGTGAATTTTAGGAGCCACCAGACAGAAAACTTTTTTGTCTTTTTTTATGTAGATTTGGAAAGGGATGTCAGGAGAGCCCATGGTCCTCAACAAAGGTAACTTGCTTCACTGCACCGTCAGGAAATCGAGCTTGAACAGATCCAGTGGAAGTCTTGAAGTCCCACTTCCAGGAGGTATGGGAGGTAGAATGCTGTGTTATTTCCCTCCCTGACTTCTTTAGTCTTTAATTCTAGGAATCTGTTTCCTTTGTTGTGTTCCCTGTCCTTAACCCAGTCTTGTCTCACAATGATCCAAGATCATACCATACGTATTTTATATTTTCTGCACTGTGTGACATTCACACAAATTAGTAATATTTAGTAAATGTGTGTGCACGCATGTGTATATGTACATATACCATCAGCACCCCTGTGTTCCTGCTGAAACCTTCTCCCTCACTTCATTTCTTCTCTGGATATGAATTTGCTGATCATATTGTTACCGTTTATGGAAGTATTATTATACTTTAAGTTTAAAAAAAAATCCTCCAAACTCTCAGCAATGTGTAACAATCTACTTTCTCAGGAAAACTCTTGCCAAATCTGAGTTACTCAAGTGGTAATGATCAACTCATAATTCTTTTTCATGCTACTCAATGGTAATTGTAATCATTGTAGTAACGAGCATGGAGAACAAATGCCAGCATTGTGTTCCACGATTCGAAACCACACAGCATTCAAGAAAATCAGTTCATTGCAGGAGCAGACTTGCAATTTCCTAGGTGGTAGTGCACTTCCCATGAAGTGAGCAAATGAATGGCTTTAAAGTTACATGCATTTCCATAAGTACTTTATCCTCCAAGGATAAAATGAAGTAATCCTTCAGGAAAAAATGAATAGACTATTGGAGTGATATTGTTGCCCTGAATGAGTTAAGTGCCATAAAGGTTCAAAGAGATTATTATATTCGCAAATGTTTCCATTAATGACTAAAAGCCAGATTAATTCTAAGTATTCTGTTTTAAACTGATATGAAAATGAAAAGGGACTAAAGAAAGCACCAAAGCATAGCAGAGTGAAGCTATAAAATGTTATGAGAGCTACCAGAGGGATATGAGAATCTTGCCAACTCGTCCATCGAAGGGAGCTCTCCACCTCCACTCTTGCTCTTCATTTTCATGACTTCAAACTGATAAAAGTTTCTGGCCTGCCAGAAATATCAAATATGGATTATTGCATTTAAACTACATGAGAGTCTCCCTATTATATCAATAGGTTTAATCAACATTCTTCAACCTGCTACCTAAAGCCTTTTATCAGTGTCCTCACCTTTACCCAACACTTTTTGGTAAGATGACTCTGCTGGCCTCCTGGAACATTGCTGTCGTCCTCTGCTCATCCTGGCCTTTGGACATCTTTTCCATTCTGCCCCATATCAAGCCCATTTTGATAATGCTGCTTCACTACAACTCTGGATTTGCCCCATGTGACTTTATTACGAACCAGAGAAGGCCAGGAAGTGGATGTATTTTGAACTTACCTCACTGTTGAGGACTTCATATATTAGCAATAAATGTTTATTAAGACTATAAACCAGTGGAATTTAGATGACACTAATAGGGATAAAAAGTGAACCTGGTACTTAGAGTATAAAAATAGTAGGTATAGGTAATATATTAATGTGGCTAAGAGGTAATTTTCAAGAATTTAGGGAAAAAGAAAACAAGGGAGTTACATAAAATCTGCATACCTAGTAATTAAATCTAAGGCAAACTTTCTTGATTCAGGAAGAAAGATTGGAGACTTTTTTCCTGGAGAAAGTAAATACCATAAAGGAAAATTACCCTCAAAAATTAACATCAGGGGTTCCTCAGTGAAACTGTCAGCTTGCTGTTCAGTCACCCTATGCTAAACCTTATTAATTATAAACAATACCCATGCACATAGTGCTTCTTATCTGTTCTTTAGTGTCTTGTTCTTACGTTTAAATGCAGACATAAAGATCCGTGAGTATTTGAGGAAAGCACCCAATATGAAATAGAAAGATCTAACAAGCAAAAGAAAAAAAACTTCAAAAAGTAATGGTAGTATGTTTACCTTGATGGAAAATGTTACAACTATGAAACAAGAACAAGAAAGAGGTTTTGAAATTGAAAATGATAGCAAAAATTTTATAGTGTCATAAAATTTTAAAGGATACTTTCTCATAAAATAGAACAAAAGACAACCATGAAGTAGAAAATTATAAAAATTTGAAGATAAATCTAAGGGGGAATAAAGGGGAAAACAGATACAGTAGCAGATACCCCTGGACTCCCCTCCTGAGTCGTCAGTACCTGGGTCATTTCATGAGCATAGGTCCCCTGAACATTCTCTTATTTAGTTAATGACATCTCGCGCCTTCCAGTTTCTCAAGTAAGAAACCTGATCATTAACTCCCCCTTCTACTGTTTCCAAGGAAATAGTAACGCCCCAGTAATTTTTTAGTAGGTCCTGTTTCCTAAACACCATTCTCACCATCTCCTGTCGGCCTGGCCTGCCCACTCCCTTTACCAGATCATGTATCTCTCCTGCTGACTCTGGGTCCCAGACTTGTCTCCTCAGGGCTGCTCATAAAACACAGCCATGACCATGTTAATCTCTGTTCCAAAAGTCTATATAATTCTCTAAAATCTAAACTCATTAAAATGACATTTCAAGATCTTCCTCAATCTGACTTTCTGCCCATTTAAAAACAATTCATCTTTCGCATACAGATACTGCTGTAGCCCTCTCTTTTCTACCACAAAGCGGTGTATATTTGATTTCTCTGCCTGAAACTTTCAGTCCCCTTGCTGGCAAATTACTCCATTGAAACTCAGATGGACTCCTGGTGAGGCCTACACCGCTCTGCCCAGGCAGAGTTAACTCTTTCTTGCATTGTTTCTCAATAAATTGTGTGTATTTTTGTGTGTATGTGTATTTGTGTGCTGTCTACTTATCAGTGTTTTCAGTACAGTGATCACTTTACCTCACATGGAATTCCAGTTTCCTGAGATTTACTTTCATGAATATTTTTGATGACCATAAGAATTTTCATGTGTGAACTGTGCCGGATATTAGTACAAAGGTGGGGCAGGGTGAGATTGAAAGTTTAGCATATAAAAGGAGATGAAGTGGATGGCACAGAAGAGGTGGACATTACACCAAGATACTGTGGAAAAAAACTAAAGGCAGGAGAAGAAAGGTAACTTTGATTCTTGTAACTGCATTCTAGTGGCTTGGGAAGGAGGGGGGAAAGGATCTATAAAAAAGACTGTGAAACCAGGGTGAAGGAAGGAGGAGAAAGAGAGGTCAGGAGACAGGATTGAGACAAGTAAGAGGTCATGAATTCCTGATTAGTAATACACAGACCATTCAGCTGGAGACACAGGTCCAACCCTCGTTGCATAGCCCATGTGTAATGTCTGCAACAAAGCAGCCATGCACTTGTTTTGGAAGTGTGAAAATGTGAAGGCTGGTGAGAGGATACAAGAGTGTGACAGGTACCATAGCAACCTTAAGAGTGTGTAGAAAATCCATTGGTCTTATAGCATTAGTGTTAGTCCTTGATAGTCTTATTTTAATGAACATAAAAATGTGGAGAGGTGTCTCGGAGGGGAGTCCTTATACTTGGTTCCCTGTCCCAGGCTCGGATGCTCCTACTACATCAAAACCTTCTTCATCCTTTTACTTGGCTCCCCTCCCAAAGAAGAGACTCTTTCCTTTGGATTACCTGCTCTTGGAGACTTGGATTTAAATCTAATCTTGCTCTCCACCCCCTCAATGCAGAATTATTCTTTGCTTCCTGGATTCACCTTCCTTTATCAGACGTAAATTACCTTTGATTCAAATCTCTACCTCCAGGCTAGCTACCATTTTTCTCCCTCAAAGTCTTGAATGCATGGTTGCACTCTGGAATCCTCTTTTATAAGAAAAGAGATAAAACACCCCTATTCTCCTTGACACTCAAATTCTAAGGTAACTATGAAATCTTATTTAATTTTGGGGAGAGGGGGACCATAATGAACCTAATCCCAAGACAGAGTAAAGGAGGGCAAGGGATACATTATACTTATTTACATTACAAGAAAAATGTCAGCTTATATTTACTGATACTTGTTATGAGCCAGAGACTAAATATGCTGAACATTTTATACACCTTAATTGCTGTTAATATCTTTCTGTGATGAAGAAACAAGGTTACATGGTCACATAGCGTGGAGCTGGATTTTGGACTCAGATGAATAAGCCTCAGAACCTAGGCTCTTCTGTCCTTCAGCCATGTGGTCTTCCCTAGAAGTGAGCCTTGTTAGAGCAGCTATCATCTCCTACAATGGCTAAAGCATAAAGGGCGTATACCCACATTTAGTGGAATGCATTCTGGATTAGGGAGAAGATAGGAGTTTTGCTAGTTAATGAAAGATGGAATTTTAGGCATGTAGAATGTTTACCTTGGGGGAGAGGGAGAGAGGAACTTAGCCTCAAAGCCTGAAGGTCATGTGTTGTAATACTAATTTGTCTTTGCTGAACAGACCTGAATTCAGCAAGGAAACAGAATGCCTGATAATGCTGTGGAAACAATAATTGATTTTTGTGTTGCTTCCACAGTCATCATATACAGACAGCCTGACTTGTCTGTTGATCTGAGCTAAAATTGAATAAGTGAGCAGGGTGTCAAATTCCCTGACTCCTCACCAAAAGTCAGCCAGACCTTGGGAGAATATTTCTGTTTTTCTAACATAAGAGACCATTAGGAATTGTGTGCCTAGATTGGAAGCAGAGAAATTATTTTTACTTTCTTGAATAACAAACACATTCATAAAACAAGAAAATCCTATAAAAGAGAAAGATCTTGCGGGAGATCTTTTATATTGCACTGGAAAGATTTGCTGAGTTCAGTGATCTGTAGGAAAATATAATTATGAATAGTTGTGTTCAAGCTCAGAGCATCTTATCTTTTCTACTGGAAGATTTTAATCCATCATATTTTACATTAAAACAGGAAAATATTTCACATCATCAAGCGTTCCCTTCACTCTCACACCTAGTTGCTAAGGTCTCAAACAAACCTGGATCATTGTGACAAATTTCATCTGTAATTATATAGAATCTGTTGGACATCTTTTCTTAGCATTTAATACCAACATTTGTAGTTTACAAAATTCTTAGGTATGAACACATTTACAAATGTATAAGAGAAATCATTTTAATCAGTTTTATTGAATGATAATTTATATCCAGCGAAGATCATCCGTTTTAATTGTGCAGTTTTGAAACATTCCTGTGGTCATGCACCCACCACCACAACCAAGATACAGAATATGTCCACCATTCTGCACGTTCCCTCAGGGCTCCTTGCAGTCAGTCCCTTCCCACTTCTGGCCTCAGACACCTCCTAATCTGTTTCCTAGCAATGCACCTTTGGGTTCTGTACACTCTACATTCACATGGACTCATCCAGTATGGAATCAGTCAGTGTGCAATCTTTTGCATCTCACTTATTTTAGTCCTTGAAAAATACTCTGAAGCAACTGAAGTGACATGCCACAGGTGGAGGGAAAAATATTTGCAGGATATATATCTGAAAGGACCCTAATTTTAGACTATATGAACTCTTGTACTAAGTAAAAACACCAATCCAATTTTTAAAGATCCACAAAAGGTTTGAATAGACAATTCATGAAAGAAAATGTCAAATATACACAAAAGATCCCTAATTTTTTTGAGTGAGTGTGTGTGTGTGTGTGTGGTGTATAGTATTGAGGATTCAATCTAGGGTCTTTGCACTATATCCCCAGACCTTTTTATTTTGCATTTCAAGACAAGGTCTTGCTAAGTTGCCTACGCTGAGCTGGAGCTTGTGATCCTCCTGCCTCAGCCCCCTCGAATAATAGGAACAACATTTTTAATCATTATAGAAATGTAAATTTAAAATTACAAGGAAATACTAGTGCACACCCACTAGAATTGGTAAAAATAAAAACATTCATCATACCAAGTGATGGAGAGGATGTGGAACAACTTAAACTTTCATACATTGTATAGAGATAGTCTTTGGAAAATAGTTTGATATTTTCTTCTAAAATTAAGACATATTTTCAATGTGTCTCAGCAATCTTATTCTTAGTATTTATGCAAAAGAAATGAAAACATATCCACACAAAAATCTGTTCAAAATGTTTGTAGTAGCTTTATTTATAATAGTTCCAAATTGGAAACAACTCAAGTGTTTGTTGACTAATGAATGCATAAGCAAAGGATGGAATGGATTGAAATACAACAAAATACTACACAGTAATAGGAAGGAATCAATTAATGATAAATACTACAGGATGAAGGATTCACAAAAGCATTATGGTGAGTGAAAGAACTATATACAAAAGACTATATAGGAGAAAATTGGAAGACTTAAAATATCAAATAAAAGCAGTGAATATCTGAGTATCACAGACAAGATATTATATGCTATGTTACCTGATCATCCTTATCTTCAAAAAGCCTGCATGACTATACAAATATTAACTAATATAATAGTGCTCACCAAGTTTTTCTTACAGTGGAGCTTGTATAGAGCTGTTTTTCAAATCCAGGCTTGTTTTCCTTAGCATGGTCTGTGTGTTCATGGAAAGCTGGAGTACATCAACAACTGATTTCACAATCAAGGTGTAGAACATTTCCATCATTCCTGAGTGTTCTCTACAACCCTATGTGGAATCTGTGGGGGACATCAATGGTCCATGCCTTCAAACCAGATTTTCCAGTTGGAAGAGTGCCCAGTGTGGAAGCTAGCGTATTCCACAGCCAGCCTACAGGGATGGGAAAAGTAAAGATTCCTGGAGCCAGAATAAGGGACTTCATGGACGTTAGCTTGGTGTTGCCAGTATTTTTCTTTTTTTCTTTCTTTCTTTTTTTTTTTCTCTAATGCCTGCCTCACTACATTGAATGTCAAGATAAATATTTCCATTTTGACACAGTTGTGCCAAATGCATTTCCCTCCATAATTTCTCCCTTTCTTCTTGGCCTTTTTAAATAAATTTTCTTTTTTTGTTGTTAAATTCTTTTAATGGTACATTGTAGGTATACAACACAATTACATTTCTCATTGGGAATTGTACCATTACATAATGCATCTTGGCTCTTATTTTTTCCCCATTCCTAGCCCTCCCTTCACCCCCTCCACCCTTCCCTATTTACAAAGACTTTATTTCCATTTTTTCCATTTCTCATCATTTTTCCTTTCCCTTCTTTCCTTTCCCCTGCCCCTCCCACTACCCCTACCCCTTTGGACCTTTTCTTCCTATTTTGCATTATCAATTATTCATTCTAATTATTGGTACATTTTAGGTATACAATATAATGACATTCATCATTGGAAATTTGCACCTTTACATATTCTCTCTTGGTTCTTATTTTTCACCCTTGCCCAGCCCTCCCTTCAACCCCTCCATTCCTCCCTATTTACAAAGATTTTGTTTCCATTTTTCCATTTTCTCATATTAATTCCATACCTTTCTTTCCTTTCCTCTACCTCTCCCACTTCCCCTTCCCCCCTTTTCTTCCTATTTCACATTATCTATTATACCTTTTAGTCCTTATTTACACTTTTAGTTTCTCACACCAGAGAAACTATTCGCTATTTATACATGTGTGTCCTATGTATTTCACTTGAGAGTATCGCCTCAATGTGCATCCACTTAGCTATAAATGTCTCTAATTTCTCATTTTTTATGGTTGAGTAGTACTCCATTTTATAAAAAAAAAAACCAAACTACATTTTGTTTATCCAGTCTCCAGTTAATGGCATTTGGGCTGTTTCCAAGTTTTAGTTATTACAAATTGTGCTGCTATGAACATGAGTACACATATATCACTGTGGTATGATTCTTTTAATTCTTTGGGAAAGATCCCCAGCAGGGGAATAGTGGGGTCAAATGGGACTTCCAGTCCTAGTTCTTTGAGGTATCTCCATACTGATTTCCACAGTGCTTGCACCAGTCTACACTCCCACCAGCAGTGGAGCAGGGTTCCTCTTTCCCCACAGCCCCGCCAGCATTTGTTATTGGTTGATTTCATGATAGCAGCCATTCTTTCTGGAGTGAGGTGGAATCTCAGCGTTGTTTTCATTTGCATCTCTCGAATGACCAGTGATGTTGAAGATTTTTTCATGTATTTATTTGCTATTTCTACTTCTTTGTGTGAGAAATGTCTGTTCATTTCAGATGCCCATTTTTGGATTGGGTCTTTAAATTTGGGAGGTCTGATCTTTTTAAGTTCTTTATGGATTCGAGATAGTAGACCTTTGTCTGAGGAACAGCAGGTGAAGAAATGTTGCTGCCTTAGAGAAGCTGACCTGGCCACTCACTATAAGAATGTCCTTTCTTCTCAGGCATTTTATGGCATAGCAACCTTTTACATTCCCCTCAACATTGATCATTACTTGAGCCTACCCTGCTCATTTCTTTTTTTATTTTTTTTGTTTGCTACTGGGGATTGAACTCCAGACCTTGCACTTGCGAGGCAGGTGGCAGAACCTCTGAGCTAAATCCCTGGCCTCTTGCTCATTTATTTCTTAAAATGTTTTCCCCCAGAATTCAAGCCCCTGGAAGACAAGGATATGTGTTTTTTTATTAATTGATGTGACACAATGCATAGCACAGCCTGGCACAAATCAGCTGTTCTAAAACTATAAACTAAGTGGAACCAGATACAACTAAATTTGAATAAATTAGATAGAAACTGATAGTAAACATACAAAGAAAGGAGTATAAATTAACCTCTAAATGCAAAATCCTCATCTGTTGTGAAGGTGAAATGATATAATCCATGTAAATTTCCACGCAAATCTCAGCAGGTAACAAGATCTCAAAGTTGCTACAGTTATGGGAGATGGGAATACATTACCTTGTTGTGGCAACACCAAAACCAGATCCAGGTCTTCTTTCATTCTGTCATTCCCCAAACTTTCTCTTTTCTTGTCTGAAAAATTATTTTCTTTCACTCAAATTTCTTGTAACTTCTCTCCCACATTTTCTAGTCACCTCCCAGGAATATAATGAATTTGAATCAAAACTATAGCTCTAATATCTTCCCTCTTTATTTTATTAATGTCTTAGGTTCTGAGAGTTTTAGAAAAGTTTTAATCCTGCTTTGTTTTCTAAGTTGAATAATGTAGTGTGACTGCATAACTTAATGGAAGAATGGAAACTTAGACTGACATATGAAAACAAATGTATTCAAACTAAAATATCATTTATTGCATTATATCTATTCATTAAACAAATACAACAAAACTCCTCATCACCTGACCTCAGAATCATCCCAAATAGTGACTTGAAAGTTATTTTCTTTGATTTGTTTATGTTGTACTATAGTGATCAAATGATAGTTGAGAAACAGTGTTACATTCCCCATAATATGAAACTGTACAGCTGTATTTAAGAAGATAAATTTACGTATCTACCATGTAAAACTTTAGATGGCATTTCAAATGTTGTTTTTACAGGTTGCCTCTCTGAATTTTTGAAACCAATCAATCTAGATGCAAATGTGTCTTTCTTTCCTTAAGATGGTTTTGGTAGCAAGCAATTCCCATTCTCTTTTCCTATATATGGCTTGTTTTTTTAAAAAAAAAATGAGGTGAAACATGTGTAACATAAAATTTACAGTTTCAATAAGTGCATCATATTGTTACTGTCCAGAATGCCTCTCATCTTTCCAAAGAGAAACTCTGTGCTCGATAAACAACGTGTCTCCCTTGTCCCTTACTCCTGCTCTCAGTGATCAGCGCTCTACTTTTTAATCTCTATGAATTTCACTATTCTAGCACCTCATCTAATTGGCATCTTATACAGTATTTTTCTTTTGTAAATGATTTATTTCACTTTAGCTTAATATCTTCATGGTTTCCACCATATTATAGCACACGTTAAAAGCTTCCTTCCCTTTTTAGTGCTAAAAAGATTCCATCGTATGTGTATTCCATACTTTAAAATCTATTAATCTGTTGTAGATAATGTGGGATGCTTCCAACTTTTGACTGTTGTAAAGAACGCTGCTATGAACATTGCTGTGTGGATATCTCTTTGAGTCTCTGCTTTCAATTCTTTTAGGTATAAATCCCAGGGTGAAATTGATGGATCATAAGTTAATTCTATATTTAATTTTGCGAGGAACTTTCATATTGTTTTCCATAGCAACTGTACCATTTTACATTCCAACCAGCAATGGACAAGGGTTTCAGTTTCTTTACATTCTTGTCAATAATGGAGTATTTTCTATTTTTTCTGTAGCAACCATCTTAATGTATATGAAGTGGTATCTCATTGTGGCTTTCAATTTTCTAATGATTAGTGATGCTGATAATCTGTATATCTTCTTTGGAGAAGTCATCTATTCAGGGCTTTTGATTATTTAAAAAAGTCTGATTCTTTAAGTTTGTTATTTTTGAGTTGTGAGAGTTCTTTCATATTCTGGATATTAAGCTCATCACATATATGATTTGCAACTATTTTCTTTAATTAGGCGAGTTACCTTCTAACATTACAGATAATGTGCTTTGATGCAGTTTTTAATTTTGATATAGACCATTCACCTTTTGCTTGCTGGTGCTTTTTTCTTTTGCTTCCTATGCTTTTGATATCAGACCCAGGAAATGACTGACAAATCCAAGATCATGGGATTTTCTCCATATTTTTTTCTCCAAAGAGTTTTATAGGTTTAAGTCTTAGATTTAGATCTTTGAATCATTTAGCAGTAACTTTTACATATGGTACAAGGTAAGGCTCCAGCTTCTTTTGCATGTGGATATTGTTTTTCCAGCAGCAGTTGTTGACAGCTGAGTGCTTCCTGAGGAAGGATTGTTTTAGAGGATGTTTCCAAAGCTGCTTGCTACTGTCTCAAAGGTCAAACAAGTAATGATTAAGTTATACATCACTTGAGGTAGATTTTGACCTCTCACGAGTTGAAGAGTACTGAAGATCTGAGATCATTTACATTCCTCAGGAAGAAAAAAATAACAGCCTTCTCAAAGAAGAAAAGACTGAAGTAGTCCACTGGTCAAAGTACACATTCTTGCTTTACTTTTCTCCAAACTCCCAAAGTCAGTGACTTCGTCGCAGTGGTCTCTCTCTTACCTGACCACGTAGGAGTCCAGTGAGGAATATGTCCTCACCTTTTCTTTGGAGTTTGGTTATTTTACTGATATTTGCAGAGTTTGATGGTGAAGCTGGAGAACTTGAGCTGCAACGACAAAAAAGAAATACTGATCTGCAACAGTAAGTAGACACCGAATCATTTTTTCCCCGATGGACTAGGATAACCCCTCATGAATTTTCACAGAGTCAGAAAATCAAAAGTGCAATTTTTCTTGAGAAAAGCAGTGATATCAGGAAGCCAATAGGGAAAAATATTTGGACTGATATATGGAATTACTTTCTTATGCAGAAATAATTCATCTATTCAAGTATGCAATTACTAAGAGATATCTCTGGGAAATTAAAAAAGAATGGTAGAAATGTAGAGAGAATTTGGTTGAGCTGATTACAAAGAGAAGATGTATATAGTCTATAGTAAATTCAGTGAAAAAGTTTGTTCAAGATTTAAAAATGTTTATGTACTAATTACTGCTGCATTTTCTCTGGTTGAATTATATAGGCCTCGGTTGACTTCAGAAAGGGGAAATTTAGTGTTTCTTACGGGGCCTACCCAAAACATTGAATTTAGAACTGGATCCCTGGGAAAAATAAAAATAAACGATGAAGACTTCAATGAGTTTTTACAGCAGGTATTGCATGGGGAATATCCTGATGTCATTTTGTATGTCCACATGTGACTTAACTGAACACCTCAATACTAATCTGTACTTGAATGTTTAGCACAGGCAGTAGGATAGTTTTTATAAAGAAAAATAACTTCGGAGGGGGCAATGGTGGGTGGAGGGAATAATGCTGTTAGAACAAGCTCATGGTGCTCGCCTTCTCTAGTACAGAGAAGATATGCAGGGTACTAATGAACTCGTCACAAGGGTGCTAAAGGAGGGGACGAGAGAGTGGCATGGTCAGTTTACTTTTTCTATAGAACAGAATTGGGCAATGAGTCTCAGGCCTTATTAATATTTTCAGTGCTCAGTGTATACTATATCATGCTCGTACATCAGCCCTGTTAGAGCTGGTGTCACAGGGCTTCCTAGCGGTCATGCACCATGCATAGTACTTGATGTCCATGGTCTCGTGTGACCCTCAGAGCTACCTGTGAGGTGGGCTTTATCACTTCATTTGTAAGGAAATAGTTAAGTGACTTGCTCAAAGACCACTATCAAGGGCTCACCCAAAATTTAAAATTTAGTAGTCTGATTTCAAGACAGAGTTCTTTTTTTGGAGGGGGGATATGTGCTGTGGATTGGACCCACGGCCTTGGGCATGTGGGCATGTGGTCATCACCGAGCTGCACCCCTGGCCCAGCAAGCTTCTTATAAGTGCCCCACACATTTAGTATGAGGAAAAAGTGCAAATAGAAAACATTGATCTATGAGGTGTGATTGTAAAATACAGTGAATGTTTATATTTTTAAAATTTTATTATAGTACAAGACACATTGGCTTTAATACCCCCTCAAAATGCTCCCTTTCCCTTTGAGCCCAGTTATCCACCATTCTTACCACTATCTGAAGCTGTTCAGGAAGTCCTCTTTTGTGAGTGTCTTTAATTGCACTGTCATGGCTGCTTCAAAGTCCTGAACTGATTCAAACCATTTCCCTTTCATGGTCATTTTGACTTTGGGGAGGAGCCAGAAGTTGCATGGTGCCAGATCTGTCATGTTTTTATGAGCATGCCTTTCTGTTGCCTGGCATTGGCAGGCCCAGTCAATGTAGTTTTTGATCAGACCACATAAAGACACTCATAAAAAGAGAGTTTTCAGAACTGCTTCTGAAAATGGCAAGAACATTGAGATGAATGTTTTCTAAATGAGGGAGGTTGATGGCAATGTGTCTTTCTCTGTAATAAGTTTTTAAAAATCTCACATCTTGTATTGTTACTGGAAAGGGTAAGTGGAATTATGCCATGGGTATTTTAGCCCAGTGTCTACTATACATGGCACTTACTTTGGATTTTTTAATAGGCAAATCTCAATTCTTAAAATAGAATCCTACTCTGGTTTTATATTATATTCTTGTAAAATGAGTGATTTTTTTCACTAGAATTATTATCCTTTTCCTTCTTCTTTTCTTTTAAAAATTAGATCAAGATAAACAAAGAAGAGATTATAGATTTAAAAAGAAATTTGGATGGTCTGCATCAAAATGTATCTAGTCAAATCTATCAGCTCAATTCCAAGGTAAGTCTGACACCCACATCATGAGAGCGAAGGAGTTCTCTTTAGTTCAATATTGTACATACTGTATTTTCAGGGGATACACCAATTTTGTATACTTTTTAGATATTAATCATTGTAATTATGGACTTCTAGTTAAAAGACATAACTCTAATGGAGGATATAAAAGGTAGGAAATACTATGACAAGGATTTGTTGTCTAAGCAGACTATTCTCCGGTTCTTATAGCAATCTTAGTGGTGAATGGGATTCATTGCTGTCATCTAGGAAGATTAGGAGAGTTACTGTGTGCAAAGGAAAAAACGAGTCAGCTTCTCAGTGGGTTGTACCACTTTTTAAAAGACCTTTAAAAAGAAATATATGTGGTAGAAGGAAATAGAAAGGAAAGAAAGTGTGGAAGGGAGAGGAATAAGCAAGGACAGGCAGTGAAAACAGGAACAAAAAGGGGGTCCCTACCAGGAAGCATTAGGAAAATAAATGCTGGGTGTAACATCATATATGTTATATGAAATATGATATATGAAATGCCTTTGGACCAGTTGACTGATGCTTTTTCTTCCTCATTATTAGCTTGTGGATCTTGAGAGAAGATTTCAAAGCTTACAGCAGGTAAGTCCTATGATGACCAGATATTAAGTAAAAATAAACAAGAATAGTTGATAGAGTCAACATTTTAAGGGCAGAGAGACTTGCTTTTTCCATAATTTATTTCCATGCATCCTGTGTAACATTAAGTTCAGAAGTCCGGAATGTATCACACTATTCCAGTCACGTTGACAGTCAAAATTAACCAACATAGTTCCTTTTCTGCACTTTGATAACAGTTCCCACTCAGTCTTCATCTTTTCAGGGACTACTTGAGAGTGAAAACAAACAAGGAACAGCGCTGTGAAACAGGACACAGGCTACGGTTTTCAGTTTCCTGCAGGGCTTCATGGTTTTTAGCAAAGAGCTGGAGAACATATACAAATGAGCTCGGACTGTCCTCCACCTCCATCCCTCAGGAAGAGTTTTTAATGATTTTCCAATGTGAATCCCTTTCAGCTTTAGGTCAGGGCTCTCTGACCACCAGACACTGCTAGTCCCTATTGTATTCCTCTGCTGATTCCATTGCCTGCTGGGCCCCAGAGGCTGTGGAGTTTTTAACCTCCTGACGGCCTTGCTCTTATACACAGAAAAACCTCTGATAGGTTTGTGTTGCATCTTTGTAATAGTGCCTTTTGATGGACAGAGCTCACTGTGGTACAGGAACCAAGTTAAACAAATTAAATAATGGCAGAAAACCGTCCATTGAAAGGCGTAAGTCTCCGGACTTGTGTTAAACGTAGAGGAAAAACGAGCTTTGTAATAAACGATAAAGAGACAGTCAGCTATTCTCTGGCTCTCAATTTCATCTGGAAAATGAAGAAAATGGACTCAATTCTTCTCTGTGATGAGAAAACAGGGAATTCGAGAAAATTCTCTAGTTAAACAGAGAATTCAACTGTAGGTAAAATTAATAAAATAATTTCACTGCGTGATTACTAGTCTCCTCTAAAGAACTTGCCTCTGCTGCCAAAGACTTAAAAATCTTATGAGCGCAGAACTGATAGCTGATGCAGGGAAAGATTTCTCCGTCTGTACAGACAAGGTCTGTTGGCTGCTCTGTGGGTCTGAAAGCGCTCAGGTGAGTGCAGCGGGTGGGGGTGTGTCTTAGCCGGCCACATTTTAAACAATGGGGCTTGGAGTGAAATGAGTTCAGTCCTTTTAACTCTTGAGAGGAGGGGTGGCAGCAAAAGATGATCACATTTCAAAGGGTTTTCTGGAGGTAGCAAAGATAAGAACAGGCAATTTCCAATTAATTTTTTTGGTGCTTAGGAAGGTCCATTATTAGTCCCACACCCGAACCTCGACTCTTTGTCTACTGGTGTATATTTTGCAGATGAATAATACTTTTTCCAAAGAGTAGAGAATTGCTCCCCTTGTATCCCATCCCATTCATGGTAAAAAGCACACAAAATGTTGAGGAATTTGAGTGACTGACAAGAAACACTTTTTATTCTTTCACAAGAGAATCGATTTGATGACAAGTCTAGAGGAAGACCCCCATGGATGCAGAGTCAAGTGAAATTCTCACCAGTACACGCAGCTGCACTGACTCCTGCCCTTCTTTGCTGCCCGTGGCAGGTACAGCTGTCTGACTGACCATCTGTCTTTGTTTCAGACAGTGGACAAAGACGTTTGCCGCAGCAATCCCTGCCGAAACGGTGGAACCTGCCACAATCTGCTTGATTCTTTTTTTTGTATCTGTCCCTCACAGTGGGAGGTGAGTCTCTTGGTCTTTGATTAAAAATAATGGTGAGTCAGAATGTGTGGTTTCCTTGGAATCCTCCCAGACTTATTTTATCTTCTGTCCAAAGTTACTAAGATTCTGTGGCCTCTGGAATCAGAACAGATCACACCATGTGTGCCAAAATCTAAATGATAGCAGGTTTGATTATATAACCCACTGAATACTAAGCCGTCATAAGTAGGAGTTCATCTCATTGGATAATACACGAAAGGGCGTGATATTTCTGTTAGCGTTAATTAAAATGTCCCCAGCAGGTACATTAACAAAAAATCGTTAAGTAAGAATTCCCAAGTACCGCACCACTGTGAAATGAGGATTCGTCTGTATTGGGAGTCTCCTCCTGAGGCTGCTATGAGCTTTTGAAGAGCTCCTTGGTTCTGTTAGGTTAAATCCGAGTTCCAGAGGAAGAGTAGCCAGAGATTAGCATTAGTGTGGTTGTATTTGGCTTTGCCAAGGGTTTATCTATATCATGCTAAGAACAGCCCCACATTCCTCTATGACTTGTGATACTTGACTCTGTTCTTTTTACAACTGCAGGATCCTCTGTGCTCAACTGATGTGAACGAATGTGTGATTTACTCTGGAACACTCCTGGGCTGCCAGAATGGAGCCACATGTGTGAACACAGTGGGGAGTTACAGGTAACCTTAAAAAAAGAAATCGGGTGCGTTTGTGAAGGACTAAAAGCACCCTAAATTAACAGTCCATGTTACCAGGAAAACCAGGTATTCCATCGGGAAAGACATGCCGCTTATTGAACATATACCTGTCTATGTTTACCTCGTGCCAGACATCAGCGAGCTCACAGTTTTAGTGAGCATAGCTTCATTCAATGCTATGTAAGAAAGTCGACCGAAAAAGATCAAAAGTTGAATGGAGGCTCAATGAATGAATTAACTCTCTCCATGCTTCTTCCATTAGTCACAAGGTCCCTGAGCCCAGTCCTCACGTTGCTATATCATTTCTTCTGATTCATTTTGTCAAATGGCTGTAGGACTCTCCTGCTAGCTGAGGCACCTCCTTCCCCCAGGAAACCTTTCCTTCCCCTGGGACTGAGTTGGGTATCACAGTGCTTCCATGTTCATGCTGAATTCTAGGAATACTGGTCATCAGAGCCATGCTGGCTCACTTTTTTTCCTGGCACTGAAGACTGAACCCAGGGCCTTCATGTTAAACTACACCCCAGTCCTTTATTACATTTTATTTTGAGACAGGGTCCTGCTAAGTCCCTAAGTTGCCCAGGCAGGGATTTAACTTGTGATCCTCCTGCCTCAGCCTCCCCAAGTGCTGAGATCACAGGTGTGCACCGCCATTCCAGGATTGCACTACCATACCAGGCTCACACATTACCTTTTTAATACTCAATGCCAGAAACGTATGGGAGATCATCATCGACTCTATTTGGGTATAGTTCCTTACGTTCATTTTTAAAACAATCTTGACATTACTTTCCCCATAATTTTGCTGGCTTTCTGTAATTCTGAAATTATTAAAGGATTAAGAAAGAGAAATTATTTGCTATCTTCCTATGTCTTTACTATCTTTTTCTTCATTTTCCTCATAACAATATCCATGCTGTTCTTTCCAGCAAATATGAGTGCAGTAATTTTGATTTTTTTGTTTGTTTAAAAAAATTTTTTTTTCTGGTACCAGGGATTGAACTCAGGACCTTGTGCTTGCCAGGCAGGTGTGGTGCCACTGAGCTCCATCCCTGGCCCAATAATTTTGTTTTTATTCCTGTCATCTGTTAACACATTATTTTTTCAGAAAGTAGTCACAATTTTTCTCTTTCCATGTGATCCTTTTGTTTGTTTGATCTGGTCTTTAAATATTTTGTTCATTCCAGGTTATAAACTTACTCATTTAAACTTCTGATAGATATGCTTATGAGATCAATCATTATTCAAAACCAAAGTTCAGCACATCTAGTTTAAGTTTAATACTGTGTTACTGAAGAGCTTTAGCGTGGTGCAGAATGAGCTGAGTGATATTAAGAATCAGAGCTCGGAAGGGACAGCCACTGAACTGTTTTAAGCACTTTTAGGAATTTCTCATTTGAATTATCCTTCTGCCCCTGCCTTTTTAAATATGCAGGCTTGGGCTAATCTTTCATTCCCTTGAAAGCATCATCTATTGATTTCTGTTTTATGGGCATTTGTCCAGGAGAATTTTTCCTTGGGGATATCAGTAGCAAATGTCTGGCCTCCTAACACTTGTACTTCTGACCCTCCCAGTATCTGGGAATGTCCTGGAGATGAGTCATCCCTGATTGTCCTTTATCATCACTTTAGTTTTGGTGTTGTGCATGATAAAGATATGCATGTAGGATGAGGTCCATCGGCCAAGCCAGCTGTTATTATTGTTTTCACCAGGTTATTTTTTTCTCTTCAAAATGGAAAAGAAGAACAAATAATCAAAAGTTTAAAAACTTGAACCTCACAACTGTTTTCTGCAGGCCAGGGTTTAGAGCTGATTGCCCAGATGCACATAGGAGAGGGAGAGGGAGACAGAAAGAGAGAAAGCCATCTTATTTGTTTAGAGCTGCATTTCTAAGTGGCAGCCTTAACTTTGCAAGAGCAGAACTGAATCTCTCTAGTACTGTCTTGTAATCAACAGCAACAACAAAAAGTACAAGGATTTCTTGTGCTGACTCTGGAAATAATTTTAGTTCCTAGTCCCTGCCCTTCCTAGATTTGCTGGAGGACACTAGAGAGCAGACCACTCGGATCTGGGTTCTTCCTTTGAAGTGGGAAGAGTTTATAAAGCCTCATGAATCTCTGTTAATTACCTGTGTCTTAACTACTCTAATTCAGGCATATGATGGTGACTCTTTGAAGGAATAAAAGAAAGTAGAAAAATGGGCTGAACATAAAATTTAATTCTTGCTTTGTGGAGCCTGTCTGTAATGAAACATTGAACATTTAGACAATTTCTTGAGTTCTATTAGTTATGCGAGGTTAAATCCTCGTTAATCAGTAGTTTTGCTGAGGTGAGTCACCTTTTGGGAAACTCCAACACACATTTGCTGAAGGAAAGCGTGAACAACTGCCAGATAATCTAGACTTGAAAAAACATAGTCATGGTGGGCAAAGTTGGCTTTGGATTTGGGGCGTCCTTCAGTTATTTTCCTCTTTCTTTCTTTTTCCTTTTTTTAACTCTTTGAGCCCACTTACCTGGGGAGAAAAATAAAGTCTTTATTTAACAGGAATAATAATTCATAACTGTAAAAAACCTTTGTAAAGCTAAAGCATTATGCAAATATTAATTAATTGGAAGCACTTTTCATAGACAAATTTTTGGTAAAAATTCTTTTTTTGGAGTAAGGACAGTAGAGGAGGAGAAAACATATTTCTACTAATTTTCTTTGGCTTCAAGTCTTGCTCACAACTTCTTCAGACAGTGAGCAGAATGATATTTTGCCATTTTAAATATTGTTATTGCTTCTTTATTCTAAAAAATTGATTCTTACTGTTTCCCTGCTTTGTAGTTATGTGCTTGGGGTTCATTCAGATCTAGAAGGCTTTCTAGGGGATAAATAGTTGCATTTGCTTGTGTGTTCTTCATGAATATGATGATGATTTTTATATTTCATTTTATTGGTTTGTATTCATATTACTGGTAGATTTTAAAACATGCTGAGCTTAAAGATGAGGAGAATCTGGTTTTAGCTCAGGTTAGGTATTCAACTTTAGATATTAAACTCATTATCTCCTTCTGTTAGTCAGGAGAGTGATAGCGAACCATGGACTCTAATGCAAGTTAAACTATGACCATGGAAGTATTTGAAGTCTCCTCAATTGCCAAATGCATTTGTAATGTTTTTAAAGTCTGAAAAGCCTAGATTTATTCTGCTGGCACCAGATCAGTAATAAAATATCATTACAGTAATGACTTCAGTAACTAAAGGGAAGGCACAAACAGTGGTAAGGGAGTTTTAAACTACATATATGGCTTTTACATTCACCGAGAAGGTATATAATTTTTTAGCCTTTTTAAAATGTCAACCAGTTTACCTTGAAAATATATTTGTGTGCAAATACTGTGATGTTAAAAAGACACACACAAATGCAAAGTTTTAATACTAACTTTACCTTTCGGAATATAGATATGTAACATGAAAAAATAATGGGGCTGAATGACATACTTAGATTTCCTTCATCTTCTATCAGTCATTAATTCCATGGCCGTGGGCTGTGTGTGTGTGAAATGGGATTAAAAACACTTGTCTTTGAGGATCACAGCAAGGAAACTAAAGTTTACCTGGCTTCCTTTCTCCTTCCTTCTTTCTTCTCACATTGTCTAAATTTAAATTTACCTTATCTACATTTATCTGGTAGCTGGTTAGAGAAGTGTATAGGAGTAATATCTACTCATCTCCAAGTGATAACAGGAAAGGAGATGGAAGACAGACATAAAGAGAGAGGATTTAAATATAGCTCCATGAACCAGAATCTCTTCTAAAATCTTGTCATTTTCTAACAGCTAAGTGTTTCATGACAAGATGAACACAATTTTCTGAGTACTTCCTACAGTGGAATGCCTGTAGAACACAAAATGAAAATAGTGCTCATGAATTAGTACGTTGTCTGAGATAAACAGATAATAGATTTGATCAGGATTTAAACCTGGGTCTTCTAGTCCCAGGGGTTCCTAAACACTTAGATCTCACACTAGAAAATAGACCTACTGATAATTGGTTTTAAGATTTAAAAAACGTTTTTAGAAAGTGTGTGGGGTGGTGTGGAAATAAATTTTGGCAATTAAACCAGCTGGATCAAATGTTGAAATATATGTATGAAATGTTCTAAAATTCTATAATACCAATGAGTTAAATTTTCTGTAAGACTATTTTAGATGAAGTAGACAGAGAGAGAGAGGGCGGGGGGGAGAAGAGGAAAGGGAATAGATCATGAGGGAAAGTTTAGAAAAAAAGAGATGAAGGGAAGATAAATAGCTATCAACAACTAAATTTCTCCTTAAGTTTCATCATTTATTGTTATTTACTTATGACCTTGTCTTAATGAGAAAAGCAATCTTTGAATGCTCAGAAATCAGAAATGTAATTTATCAGCAAAACAGGTTTTATATAAACATATAATGATATTGTAAATCATACTTGTGCCAAAATATTCATTTATCTGAAATTCAAATTTAACTGGCCACCCTATATTTTTATTTGCTAAGTCTGTTAGCCCTTCCTGTGAGTCCATGGATGCTGTTCACCATGGTCTTCCTCTCCATCTCTGGCCATATTTCTTGATTTCTTCTTCCCTAGAAACTACATAAAGATGTCACCTCAGCAGTTGCTTCTGGGGCTCACCATGGCACCACATGTTGCATGCTCAGTGTGTGGCTTTTGGTCTTGGCAAACAGCCAAACTCACCTCCCGCACTGTCGTTCACATGCTGTCATTGTGGTCATTAGCTGAGCTCCTTGTACCTCTGTGTGTATTGGTAAGAGTCTCCCCACCTTGTAGAATAGCTCCCTTTCCAGAACACTCAGGCACTAGTTTGTGGTTCTAGCCGGGTTATGCAAGTGCTCCCTCTTCCTTGTCCCTGACCTCTGGTACTGACAGTCAGTTCCCTTCATGAGGGCTTTCTCTGCCAGTGCCACTCCTGTCTGACAAATAGTGACCCTTGGGCTTGGCTCTTCTACTCATTCAGATGTGCTCAGACTGGTGTGAATAAGCTTAGGCTTCTGACACTCCTCTATCCCTTCCTCTTCCCCCAAATCCCATATTCCTGCCTTACAAGTTCTCTATTGGGCTGCAATGCAGATAGAAAGCTAACCCAGTAACTTTCATACATACAATGGCTTGAAGCAGCTTTCCTTATTTAATTATTGCTGGTCTGAAATCATCTAGTACCAAAACACTCCCTGCTGTCTTAGTTATCATATAATAATAACATTCTGTTATGAGTTAAAATGTGACCATGAAAGAGATGTCACTATATTAACTACATCTCTTGTGGATAGAAGAGGTTTTGCCCTTTGTAAGGTAATAACAGTTATCACATGTTCTGAGATGTGGCCCTTGCAGGGCATGTGGGGCCATAGCATCCTAGAGAGCATTTGGACGTGATCAGCTTAGCGAAGATCGCCTGTGCTGACTGGCAGATCCAGGGAGGGATGATGAATGACCTTGCTGATCTCTCTCCTTTTCCCTTCTTGAACGAACTCCAACTCTAATAGCCATGGTTTATAGACTGCTGACCTTTGAAAGTGCTGTTTGATGACTTGATACCAGAAGAATTTATAGTGGTAGTCTTACAAAATATTAAGTCATGGTTCTCCAACTCTTTATTCACAAATATAGCACATTTATTCAGTCCTCTGCTGGGAGCAGAACAGAGTGATTTTCTCCCACGGCTTCAGCCAGTAAGTCTGCATTGCTAGTTTGTGATTCCATGTTAACATTATCAACTTGGATGTCTTTTTATTGATGGTAAGGAATAGGGACTGGCCTTGAAGCATGAGCCCTGACATTGAGCTTTTGTGTAACCAACAGCTGTACCTGCAAACCTGATACATATGGACCCCAGTGTGGGCTCAGATATAATGACTGCGAGGGGGGCTCTAAAGAGCTCTGTGTCCATGGTGTCTGTGAGGATTTAGAACGACAGCAAGCTGGAACGGTGAGTCCCTTCCCCCAGAGTGACTCCTGCGGGACTCTCAGTGGTCGGTTCCCCATCCTGTGCTGACCGTGTACAAGCACTGCCCTGTGGCACTGTAAATGACTCTTCCTGCCCTTAGCCAGGGACAGGCAAGGAGGGAGGCTGAGATACACAGAAAAGTGAACCCCGAGGTTAAATTTCCATTATATGAAATAGTAACCTTTTCAGTATTCCTGCATGAATGTGAGAGATGATCCTTTCTTGGTCTCGGGAGTTTCAACAGTGCTAAGTCATGGAAACACAGAAGGCTCAGTCTTGTCGGCAACCTGCAATTTTGAGTCTGGAGTTTCCTGGCCCTGAGCCCCTATGAGTGCTGCAGACTCCATAGTGACTGCAGACTCTCTAGTGCCCGCCATGCTCTGGGTCCTCAGGACCTTTCCTCTTGGACCTCAAGGCCACCCAGTGCTGGCCACTCTGCCTCTTCATCAAACTTCAGATCTTTTTGGATTTTTGGTTCTCTCTCTATATATATTATTTTTTCTACTCATAAGATAGAAAATGGTTCATTCCAGTGGTGGAGTGGGAGGTGGAGGGGCAGCAGGAAGGGAGAGAGAGACTTTGAAAAAGGAAGCCAACAACTGATTTTCCAAAGTCTGTGCCTTCATGGTGTTTTTCCCTCTAAAAACATAGCAGGCTGAGCTGATTGACTTTAATTATATTGACTTACAGCTCTTGATTGTTGTTGCTCTTTCCCTGGCATCTTTGGGATAAATTATAGGATTCTCTTACTCTGAAAAAAAGACGTTTCCCTTTTTTCATGGTCTAGTCGAAATGCTTGAATCACATGGGAAGAAAGAGAGAGCGCCTCTCAATTGGCCTGATGGAAATTAATGTTAGATAATAAATAGTTCAGGGGTAGGAGAGATTTTCAAAGACTTTGCTTGCTCCTTTACTTGATTGTCTTCATTTATGTGGTTGTCATCCTACCAGCGCAATTACACATGCATCTGCGAAGCTGGCTGGACATCCTTGCCCAACCACCCTGCCTGCATAGTAGATCGAGATGAGTGCAGCCTACCGTCTTCTTGTTCAGCCCTTGTGCAATGTTTCAACACTCCCGGTTCTTTCTACTGTGGGCCCTGCCCAAAAGGTACATTCTTGGGGTCGAGTGTCGGGCAGGGAAGATACCAGAATCAATTTCCCTCCACTACTGAGATGTTAGGGATAAGAAGACCATTCAAAGGGTGTTTGAGTCCGGTTGCATGGCTTATTTCACTGGCCTCTGGCCAAGATCATCTTATTGCTATAATAGTTCCAAAGGAGAATTGGGAGACTTGTCCAAAACTGTGCCAGAGTCCAAGTGTGGGCCAGGATTAGCCATATAGTTTGCAAGGTCTGACTGTGTGTTGCCTTGGCCATCAACTGATTAGACTTGTAGTCCAAAGATATGTATTCTAGTACCACCTTTCACGCTAACCAGAGGCTTACACATTTGGATAAATTCTTTGACCTGTTGGTGTTTCCACTACAGTCCAGTAGTTCTCACCTCTGCGTGTCTTTTGAGAACCCTGTGCTCTTGCTGGGAATTGGGATATCCAACTCAATCACAGCCCTACAGAAATGGACTCTAAAGGAGGCCTCGTGTTGAGTCGCTGAGAACATGGGCTCTGGGGTGAGACACTACCTGTGTTTGAATCCAAGCTTACTCTCAAGCATATGAGATCTCCTTCACCCATTCAACACATATTTGTACAGAACCCACTGAAACCAAGACACTGAACCGAGTGCACTGGTAGGCAATTAGCTAGACTTATAGACATTTACAAGGCCTCTTTCTACCCTCTGGGTGTTCTTAGAAAGTGGAGCTCAAACAGGTTATTATGTATCAGCTGCTTTTTTATGAAAATGTCATTAAGGGGCCAGGCAAATATAAACAATTGTTGGTTTAACTCTTGAAAGTGTAACACACACAAGTCATGATAGGAGTTAGTGTTATTCACATCTTAAAACATGAGAGCTTTAGGCTTGGAGAGGATACATACATGCCAAGATCACTTAGGTTAGAAATAGCCAAGATTCCAGTTCAAATCTGCCTGACTCTGAATCTGAGCCAAGCTGCTGAATTTCCTTTCCTTTTTCTCACTAAGGAACTCCATGCATCTATTCTTCATTTAGTGACTTTTGGTTTGCTGATTTTCTTCATGCTATAGGATTAGGTCTTATAAATTAGAAGGAAATCAAAATAGGATGTAAAACTTGTCCCCTCTTAGTTCTCAGGGACAAGTAAATTTTGCAAACAATCACATTTGTGAAGGTAATTTACCACTGACAATCTTTAAAAAAACGAATTATTTAAATTAGAGGATGGGCAATATATTTTTATGTTCTTTGTATTTTTGGAGATAAATAAGGGAACCAAAATCATTTTTTAATGTTAATATATGCAGCTCATCAAGTATAAAGAAAATGCAAAAATAGGAAAACAGGCTAAATAGTCCCCATAGTTTTATCACTCTGAGAACCACCATTAATTAACAGTTGGCTATATTTCCTTCTAGTTTTAATCTGTGCAATGAATCATGCACAAATATGATAATTTTTAAAGTAGATTTTTAAAAGGGGATTCTATTTAGACCACAGAATGTAAATATTTTAAAGGCTTAAAATTTTAAACATTACTGTAATTTTAATAACTTTAATTATAAGAATAACACAAACTTATTATCATAATTGAATAAAGCTGAAATAAATAAAGTAAAATGATATTCTCTTTCTTCACCTCAGACCTCATCTCTTTAGTGAGATTACTGTTACCATTTTCCTTTGCTCATACAAATACAAAGAAACACATGCAGATTACAAAGTAATTATTTCCCCAACTTGGGAGTATGATCCCAGCTCTGCATTTTATTCTAAAATTTGTTACTTTCAATTAAAGTGTGCATAGGAAGATTCTTTCAGTGTGTGTTTGTGCCCATGGGTAATGTGCAGGGGTATGCAGTACTAAAATTGCTTTTAGTATTCAGTGGTATAGATGAGTATAAGGTATTAACCTCTATCTCTATTGACCATTGATGGCTTTTCCTATTAAATAATACTATAATACATATCTTATCTACATTTTAATGTTTGTAGTCTTATCACCATAGAATAAGTTTCAAACATGGAATTGATAGTCAATAAGTATATATTTTTAAAAATGTTAATGACTACTGCCAGGTCTCTTTCCAAATTGGTTATATTAATACAACATCCAACTAGCTATATAAAAGTACCAAATTTGCCTATTACTTCACCAGAATTTGTTTCTAAGAATTTAAAACAATTTTTGCCAATATGTCAGTATATCTCATTTTAATCTATAGGGTTTTTTTAATAGAGCAGATGTTTTACATGTTTCAACTATTTGTATTTTTTCTTTGTTGACTTGTTGATAGAGCTAACCTTTCAAATCTTCTTTTTCTAGGCTGGCAAGGAAATGGGTATGTTTGTGAAGACATCGATGAATGTGAGATAAATAATGGTGGCTGTTCTATGACTCCACTTGTTAGGTGTGTGAACACACCTGGATCTTTTATCTGTGAGGACTGTCCACCAGGTAATGTACCAGATTTCCTGAAGCCATTACTGGCAAAAATGTACATTTAAAAACAATCTTGTGTTCCATTTTAAATATGATTTCTATCTAAGGAAAGAAACTGACTAGTACAGAACATTTCAGTTAGCTTGGGCATTCAAGACATATTAGTGCAGCTGTAATATAAGAAAGAAATTAAGAACATTTTTAATATCAGTAGACAATAAGCTATTACAAACTGTGAAACTGCCACTGAGATAGTATAGGATCAGAAAAGTATTCTGGGTGAATTTCAGGTCTACTGTGCCATTGTCACACATATAATCTATTAATGTGGTATACTCATGGGATATTTAACATAAAAGTTTACTAAGAACAGGTATATAATCCATGTTAGTTTCCTTTTTCTTTTGGAAAGAAGTCATTACTGCTATTCTCTAATGTAAATTGAATTTGTAAATAAAAATTCAGAGAGTTCTAAGAGATAAACAGAAACCTTGTAAGTTTTAATGACACAAAGCAATAGTACTTTGGTCTTCTCCAATAATTTACCCCTAAGAATATTAGAATCACAGAAATTAAGAGGATGGCTCAATGTGCATCCATTTAGCTATAAATGTCTCTAGTTTCTCATTCTTTATGGCTGAGTAGTACTCCATTTTATAAAAAACCACACCTTCTTTATCCATTTTCCAGTTGATGGGCATTTGGGCTGTTTCCAGGCTTTAGCTATTATAAACTGTGCCACTATGAACATGGGTGCACATATATCACTGTGGTACGATTCTTTTAATTCTTTGGGGAACATACCCAGCAGGGGAACAGCTGGGCCAAATGGGACTTCCAGTCCTAGTTCTTTGAGGTTTCTCCATACTGATTTCCACAGTGGTTTCATCAGTCTGCACTCCCACCAACAGTGGAGAAAGGTTCCTTTCTCCCCACATACTCTTAAGTGAAATAAATAGGACACACATGTGTAAATACCAAATAGTTTCTCTGGTATGAGAAACTGAAAGTGTAAATGAGGATTAAAATGAATAATTGATCATTTGAAATAGGAAGAAAAGGTCCAAAGGAATAGGGGAAGTGGGAGGGGAAGGGGAAAGAAAAGAAAGGAAAGGAAGAATTATGAGAAAAGGAAAAAATGGAAACAAAGTCTATGTAAATAGGGAAGGGTGGAGGGGGTGAAGGGAGCACAGGGAATGGGGAAAAAATAAGAACCAAGATACAGCATGTAGGTACAAGTTCCCAATGATGAATGTAACTGTATTGTATACCTAAAATGTGCCAATAAAGAATCTAAGGGAAAAAAAAGAATCATAGAAATTAAGAGATGTCAACTTCTTTAGTGTCAACCCTTTCTAAGCCTACCTGTACCTTCACATACATTTTCTTATTAGGAACAAACCAGAACATTATTTATGAAGTCAGGTTGCTAACTCCTGTTGCTCCTGTTTTCAACTATAGCTTTTACTTGCTTATGACACAATATTTTCTTGCATCTTTTGTTTTGGTTACAGAGCATCTCTGGTTGGTCTACTCATGATATCTGATTCTCAGATTGGCCTTACCTTTCTCCCGTATTCTTGACTTTATTTCTCACTCCCCTGCTTTCTCCATCCAGGGTACCAGGGTGACGGAAAAGTGTGCACTGCCATAGACATCTGCTTGATCAACAATGGAGGCTGCCACCCTCATGCAACATGCTTGTCATCTCACGGTAATCCCTCACCTCTCTCTTCGGCCTTAGGTATTTTATTATCATGCTTGAAAGCAATTCAGGATTTTAGAAATGAAATCCTCACTCCTCAAAATTCTTACTTGGATCCTCAAACCAAAAATTAATTTGCGTTATAGAACTACACACTTGGTTTTTAAAAAATGCAACAAGCTATTCCCCAAAGGAATTATGCAGGTAATTCAGACCTCTATTCCAAGCAGGAAAGAGAAAAGAAGGAAGAAGGGAAGGCAACCTCCCTGTGAGAGCTCTTCCATTTCTATGCCACTGGCCAAATCAACTGGAAAGGGGGCTTAGCAGTATAATCTGTGTGTCAGGATCTCAAATCTGCTGAAATAAAGGAGTTCACTACTCAACACGGAGAAAATGGATCTAGAGTAATCCAGGGTCTACAGTATTGCTCACAAAGGGGCTTATCTCCTATAATTTAGCTAAATATTTCTCTGAGAAATGTTGACTTACTATATGCACCCACCGTCAGTTTATTAAAATATATATTTACCCTTGGAAAATAATAGATACAATTATTTTTTTATCTGGGTAAATTTTATAGACAAAAATTAGTTTCCCATTATTTTCATCTATCCTGTTGAATTACTCATAATTTTCATGTTTTTACTAGCTAGCTGTTTTTCTATTTCTTTATATCCTTTGCTCATTCCCTTTCTTACTGATATATAAAATATCATTATGTCTAAAGACATTATCACATTGTCTGTTAAGTTTTACATGCACTTTTTTACCAGGGAATTTTTCTGTTCTTTTAATTTCATAGTGATATTTTCTGTTTAAAAGTTTAAAATTATCCCCCTTAGAATCATACTCAGGGATGCCTATCCTACTGAGTTCTTTGAACATAGCCAAGCGTATATTCTTTCATATTTTTATTGTTTATTACACATGATCTTTAATCTTTTTAGAATTTACTGTCATTTATTTTAGACATCAAATAGAAAACTAGCTTGATAATTTTGTCCAAATGGATAGACCTAACTCCATTCATTCAGTCATTTATCGTATTTCTACTCCTTCAAAATAATACTTTTATTTTAGCCTAACTTGTCATAAAAATGCACACATAGCCAAGAATATAAGTGCATATGTAGATATATACCTATATGTGCATAGCATATACATATACTGTGACTAATGCTTCCTGAATAATTAACAGTATACTAAAGTGACTAGGACAAAAGCGTTCCTTCTCCCTGGTTCCACCACCTTGTGATTTACTGTCCTTGGTCAAGACACCTAACCTCTCTGTGCTTTAGTTCTTTGTCTGTGAAATGAGTAACAGCAGCTATCCCATGGGGCTCTTGACAGGATTAAGCGAGCTCATGTATGTAAAGTGTAACTTCACGTAAACTTTAAGATATAAAAGTAACTTCATTTTCATATAAAGATATGTGAGTGACATGAAGTGGCTCTTTGTATTTTCAAGTTGATCTTTACTGTAAGCAGTAAGCTTACCCCCAGGGATCTTAAAGACGCCCAGGAAAAACTGTAGCCGCATTGGAGGTTACTTAATCCATTTCCCCTGTACACATTTATTTAAAAGAAGAAATGAACTGTAAAGAGCACATCTCTAGGGAATTATTCATTTTCAAAAGGTATTTTTGTGTTTTGTTATTAAAACTAAATCTTGAAAATAATATAAAGTGAAGATGTGAAAACTGCCTATGTCATCAGGTGATTCTGTGGTGTGTATGTCATAATTTATACTATTTGTTTCTTTAATCTTCAGCAAGTTTTTGTATCTGTCTTCAATAGTATTTGCTGATTGAGGGATCTGTATACAGTAGTTGTTATACTGATTTCCATATACTGTTTGAACTATTTTACAGCAATAGAAAGAACATGTACATTTTCAATGAAATGCAGCCTTTGCTGTTAAGAAATCTGAAAATGACTGGGCATTAAACTTAATGAAATATTCTAAAACAATATAATGATATTTTTAAGTGCAGAAGAAAACTATGGAGATCCCAGTTGCTCTTATGCTATATCTAGCTACTATCTCAAGTGCACCATAACTAATAGTGGCTATTACTTCAGGTATAGGATAGATTCAATCATTTCAAATTATTTTTTCCCAGCCTGTCATTGCTTTACCTTTTAACATGGTGATAAAGAGCCCATAAAAAGTTTGGGGAACGTTTTGGTGCTGGTGTTTTGCTGATGTACCCACTTGTTTATGTTTCTGTGTTATCTTCAATCTGCAGTGCCAATACAAGAATCTTTTAAAGCCTTGAATTCATTTTGAGATGGCTAGCCTGATTAAAACTTGACTAAATCAGCCATAATACACCCAGTGCTTGCAACAGATCCCTTCATCAACATAGGTCTCTCATCTGCTAACAACCCCTCCACGGGGAGGAAGTCTCATCTTCCTTTCCTTGGTGTCTTTCGTTTGTACACAGTTTGGGACCACCTGACATGTGAGATGACAGCACTAATGTCAATCCACATGTAAAGTACTGGAAATGCTTAATGGCCTCCTTACTTTCAAATATAAACCAATGAAGATTTTAATATTTTCTCCTCATTCCTTGTCTGCCTGTAGAAGTAAACAGACTTGAGAACTGATGAATTCTGATCAAGACACCAGAGCCTGAGAGTAGTTATTGTATCGAATCAAGGAAGATACCTATATTTACACTTTGATTTTATTTCTGAACAGGTTTGTTACCTCTCTGCACCTGTCTGCCGGGATACACTGGAAATGGTTATGGACCGAATGGATGTGTGCAACTTGGAAATGTTTGTTTAAGTCACCCCTGTTTAAATGGACAATGCACAGTGAGTCCGTTAGTTTGGCTTTTCTATGAATACACTTTATATGACTCATGAGTTTTAAGAGAATGAATCAAGCTTAAGATAAGACACTGCACATAACTCTAAGATAAAATGTAGGTGATAGCTTTAGTTCCTAGGAAAAATCAATGTTAATATTTTATCTTCAAACAAGTAGAACTACTTATACTGAACAGTTATCATTTCAAAATTAAAAGTTGGACTACTGGAAAGCACTTAGTATGAGTCAATTCTTCAGTGTCAGTTTACTGCTTGGGTTGATTCCATTCATTATCTATCCATTTGTTCCATGGTGCTATATGTTTTTTCTCCTTAGGATACAGTCTCTGGCTATTTTTGTAAATGCGATTCAGGCTGGGCTGGTGTCAACTGTACAGAAAACATCAACGAGTGTTTGAGCAGCCCCTGTCTGAATGGGGGGACTTGTGTCGATGGTGTGAATGCTTTCAGTTGTGAATGCACGAGTTCCTGGACTGGATCTCACTGTCAGATTCCCCAGCAAGGTACCGTCAGCATTTCTTATCCCACAGATACAGCTTAGAAATATCATCCTTTTCTGAAGCCTTCTGCAGGTTGCTCTACTGAACCTACTTTCTTTTATAGCTGTTCACTTTTGAATTTTTCTTCAAAAGAATTAAATCAGTATTTGCTCTTTTCATTATATCCTTTCTGAATCTAAAATATGCTAAGGTATTGCTCTTTGTAATTTCCTAAGGGGACGGTTCCTGTATAGCAGCCAGTTTCCCTAGAATACCACAAGTAATCATATCAGTCTTGGCCTAGGGTGTGTGCTGGTCCATTATTGCCTGTTACGTACAGATTGGGATTCAATTACTTTCATAACCAGCCATCACTCTATCCATCTAACCTGATATTTCACTAGCTCTCTAGAAATACTTATTCAAGCGAGACATTTTTCTTTTGTCTCTATGTACCATAATGAGTATTTCCACTCTCTTCCTTTATATGAGATGTTTCTCCCCACAGTCCTCCCCAAATTCCTTCCTGATTTTCCATCCAGGTGTATCTGCTCCTCAGGAGTACTTCACATTAAACCTCCTCCATAAAGTTTTTATGATCACCCCTCACTTAGTACTCCTAATTCTGAATCCACACATTTCTTGAAGTGTTACCGTGCGTTAGAGATAAACCTGTGATAAACCATGTGGACAACATAGAAGCATACAACCTGGTCTCCACTCACTATCTGTTTACCCTCTAGTTGAGGAGACAAGACTAACACACAGTGGCAAGTAGGGTACAGAAACTAAAGCTAAGCACTGAACTGTGTGGAGTAAAGTCTCATAGAGTTGTAGAGAATGGAAGCCAAAGAAAATAAGAGTCAAGTGAAGTTTGAGAAATGGATGAGCTATTAACTACACTTTGTGGTGGGATTTTCAGTGTCACTAGGAAAGGGGACCTCAAAGAGGGAGTGACAGGCTAGAGTTTGCACAGCCGCTCTTCCATTTATGGGTCTCCGAAAAGCACGGTTCATCATCTTTCCTTTGCAGCATGTGGAGGGTCCCTGTCAGGGATGAACGGAAGCATCAGCTATAGAATCTCTGATGTTGATTATCTTCATGATGTTAACTGCTTCTGGATTATCCGAACCGAAGAAGGAAAGGTACATGTAGTAACTCCTGCCCAAACACACATTTTATTTCTATGTTTGAATATGCATTGTGCATATATATTGCATAAGTATGTTAAGTGGTCAATCATAATGAAGTATTTACTAAGTGCCAGCCTTAAGGCTAGACATTTTATCTACCTTTCTTTAACCTCATACTAACTCTTTTATATGAGTAATAATACCTTCATTTTATAAATAAAATAATGGAAAGGAAGAGAAGCTATGTAAAGTTGTTTTTTTTTTTTAAAAAAGAAACCACTACTTAGCTTATAATTGGAATAGTTAAATTTCAAGGAAAAGCTTGGCTCTAAAGGCCATGCTTCGTCAGGTAATGAGTAATTCTCTACACATTGGTTGGGCAGCTGTAAGCCCTTGGTTTATTTGTAAGGTCACATTGTTACTGAGATAGTATTGCTTGCTTAAAGATGATCTTCATATTATGTCAATTATTACACAAAATTGGTGACTGCTATTAGGCTTTATTATTATCACTTGTCCTCTCTGTGCTAGGCACTGTGTTCTGTGCTTCATGGACATCGTTGTCTTTTTAACCTTCATAACTGTAGATAGGAATTGTTATTTTCATTTTACATCTGTAGAACCTGAGCCTTGAGCAGCTGAGACATTTGTCCAGGTGCATGTGGCAGGCAGGGGCTCAACCTCAGGCCATTTGACTCCAAACCCTGTAACTCTAAACCACTAAATACTCTTAAAATTTAATCTGAGCCCAAGGACATTAATTACTTAGATTTTCTAAGTATTTGTTTTTCAACCAACTCCTGAACCTTTTTAAATGTAGTGATCTGTCTGAATAGATAAGATTTTCCCTTGAAATCCTATTAACTTTTTCCAGCGAACTAGTGTTACAGAGGACATTGTACAAGGGTCAGAAAACATTATTTTCTCTTGAGGAGGGAGGGCTTTTTGGGGCCTGGTAACCCACAATAGAGTAAATTCCAAAAGAATTCCTCAGTGGGTATGTTAGGTGTATTTCCTTCCTTCCATTTAGTTTTCATGAATTCTATTTCCTGACATTGAAAATACTTTTTTTAAAGAAAAAATTCTTATGTGAAGGACTCTAAAAATGTTTATTATCAATTTATAAGAAAATTTATTCTGCTTTTCTTGATTGTGTCTTCTTTGCCCTACTATAATGTATGTAATATAGTGGGAAATATACAAGTCAGGATAGTTCAATTAATTAACATTATTTGATTTTTGTTTAAATTGCTGCAAGAGAGAAATAGTGTAATGATGGATAACACATCTTAAAAATAGCCTAACATGGAATTTCAATAATGTTCTGTAATTCTATTTTATTAGCTGAATACTGTTGTGATTTCAGTTTCTAATAAAAATAAATTGAACAATTTTGTTTTGGTTGTTTAAAATGAAGTTGTCAGTACAAAAATCTTTTAAATTATATTATTTTTATTACTGTATTTAAAGGCTGTGCATCCTGATAGTTTGTCTCAGATATGCATTTTCATGTTTGTTCCCTTTATGCTTGTGTTCTCAGTACTTTTCATATCGGTATTACCTTGTTCCCATTCTCTTGGTATTGTTCACCCATAATAATATGCAGCCCGCAAAGATTTGCAGGCTGTACAATGGCTGCTCTGGCTATCCTTGGGGGTGCCAGCCTGGATTAAGCATCTGAGCACCCCGTGGGATCAGCATCCCTGTGGGGCGGTGGTGAATGTAACTGCATATGATACTCACTTGTGAATAGCAACATTAGCCAGATAAACTTAATTCAAGGTAGATTTTTCAAATGACCAGTTTATATTAGTGGCTTAGATACAGTGTCAGCTATAATGTAATGGTTTAATGAAATCTAGGTAAATCTCCATGAATGTTTTTGGTGTATAATGTTTGTACATATGTATGGGGTACAGTATGATAATTTGATACATGTATACAATGCATAATGCTCAAATCAAGGTAATTAGCAGTTCCAGCTCATCAAATAATTTTAAATATATATTGATGCCCTATAACTTATTTTGAGACAGTGCCTCGATAAGTTGCCCAGCTCCAACTTTTGATCTGCCTGCTTCAGCCTCCGAGAGTGCTGGGATTAGAGACATGCACCACCATGCTTGTTGGTCTCAACAATTATAAACACAAGTCTTTTACTATAGATAATTGCTGTTTGTGTTGGTGGGTGATTAAGATGTATAGTAGATATATCTCTGTATACAAGTGCTTGCTAGTTAGTAGGAGACATACTTTACAATTAACATGGAAGTGAAAAATAATATATTGTGGCTTTTATGTTTTTAGGTCTTGCATATCACATTCACTTTCTTCCAATTAGAATTGGAGAACAATTGCCCACATGAGTTTCTTCAGATTCACGATGGAGATTCTTCCGCAGAATTTCCACTGGGAAGATTCTGTGGCTCCACAGCCCCTCAGGATCTTCACAGTAGTGACCACGTGCTCTATTTTCATCTCCATTCTGACCATTTGAGAAGAGGGAGAGGCTTTACAGTACAATGGGAAACACAGCAACCAGGTATGTATAAACTTGGAGCAAAGCAAAGCAAAACTGAATAATACTAGACTTGGGCAAACATAAGTTTTGGAATCCATACATAGATGATATTTTAATAATCATTTGAAAACCAAATTAAGATGAATGAGATTTTATTTCGTATCCACAGATAACATAATCAGGATGGGTTGCAAGGGATTAAAATGCAGGAGTCTTAGTGAGTCCCTTATGAAATTCCTGAACAGCACTTTTATAACCTCTGCTTGTAAGTTCACCGCCAGGATATCACGAGGACACTGTCCACTCGTTCATATAGTGTTCCATGTCTTAATGACAACTTGAAAACGTTTTCTGTTGTTGTTATTTTGTGTTTGATACTCTATTTTTTAAACTTATAACTATAAAAATTTTAAACATACAAAATAAGAGAGAACAGTATTTTGGCTCCCAATTCATTATTCATTTAATTTTGTTTCGGCTGTGGGGGCCAAGAATGTGGCCAGGGCCCGATATGATGATTAATACATTAATCACTTATGATCAGATGTCAACTGGGACCATAGGCATCTAAAAGGTCAACTGGGCTGGACATTCAAGATGGCTAACACAGGCTGGGGGAGAGAACAGTAGCAGCATACTTGTGTACTCTGGGTTCAATCCCCAGCACTGCAAAAAAAACCCCAAAAACTCATCTGTCTAGCAATTAACACTCACCCCAAGTCCTGGGGATTGAACCCAGGGCCTTCTGCATGGTGGATAGCCATTCTACCATTCTACCCTCTCCCAATGCCAGCTTTGGGATGAGTCCTCATCAGCCCGTGGATCTGAGTTCCTAAATATTCCTTCTCTAGTAAAGTGGTCTTGGAGTAGTGGCACTTCTCTTGTGATAACTGACTTCTCTCAGAGTCAGCAGTGTGACAAAGCTAGATGGATGCCGATGAGCTTTTTGATCTACCCTGAAAATCACATTGTATTATTTTTGCCATGTTTAATGGTTGAATTAGTTATGAGCCAGATTCAAGGAGAGGGACACAGACCCCATGTGTCAATGGAAGAAGTGTTAGAATCTATGAACATTTGTAACCGCTGCCTCTTTTAGCCTTATCTTTCCAAGAATTTTTAAGAATTATTAGTGGGTATTGAATTATATAAAATAGTCTTTCTGAGTCTTTTAGAATGACCATTTGATTATATTGAGATGACATATTTTGTAATTGTGAACTATATTCATTGATTTTGAATGGTTTCCTTTGGTATTGCCATTTTACTTTATTTTTTATTAGTATATGTTTTTGATACATCTTGATGAGTTTTGATTCCCTTTTTCCCCATTCCCTCCTCTCTTCCCTTTTCCAAGATCCTTTTTCCATCTCTAAAAAGTCTACCTCCTTGTTTCCTGCCATAACTCCTTTATTTTCCTGTTTATTTTTATTTTTGCTTTTTCATGTAAGAGAAATCATTTGATATTTTGCCTTGTTTTGTTACTTTTACTTAACATGGTGGTCTCAAGATCCATCCATTTGACTCCAGATAACTCAAATTTATCCTTGTTTATGGCTGAGTGATACTCCATTGTGTGTATATACCCCAATTCCTTTATTCATTCATCTGTTGATGAGCATGTGGGCTGCTCCCGTGACTTAGCTATTAGGAATTGTGCTGCTGTAAACATGAGTTTGCATGTATGTATCACTGATGACTTTAACTCTTGGAAACATGCCTAGGAGAGGTGTAGTTGGGTTAAGTGGAATTTCTATTTTTAGTTTTTTGAGTAATCATACTGATTTCCCTATGGTTGTACATCACACAAGCAGTGTAGAAGGGCTTTTTATCCCCACATCCTTGCCAGCATTTTGACTTTGAATCCTTCACAGTAGCCTTAGTAGAGTAAGAATCTTTTTGTTGTTTTAATTTGCATTTCATTAATGGCCAAAGATATTGAATGTTTTTTCATGTATTTATTAGTTATCAGTACTTCTTCTTTTGGGAGTTTTTAAAAATTTCACTTGCCCATTTTTTGATTGGGTCTTTCATTTTGGGGGGCTTAATTGTTTTGAGTGATTTATATATTTTAGATATTACTCCTATATCAAAGCAGTCGCTAGAAAGATTTACCCATTCTGTAGATTGTCTCTTCACTTTTTGGTTGTTTCCCTTGCTCTGCAAAAGCTTTTTAATTTGATATGATCCCATTTGTTGGAGTTGTTATTATTTCTTTTTCATTGCGGTTCTGTTTATGAAACTCTTGCACATGCCTATGTCTTCAAGTGTTTTACCTATTATATTTTTCAGCAGATTAAGTTTGTCTGTTTTTATATCTAAGTATTTGATACACTTTGATTTTATTTTAGTGCAAGGTGAGCAATTATGAGTCTAGATTTGTTCTTTTGCAGTGGATAAAGAATTTTCCCAGTACCATTTGTTAACGAGGCTATTTTTTCTCCAGGACTTGTTTTTGGCACCTTTGTCAAATATCAGATGGTTACAGGGGCATGGGACTGTTTCTATGTCTTCTATTCTATTCCATTCATCTACATATCTATTTTTGTGCCATGCTGTTTTTACTACTGTAGCTTTGTAGTATAACTTGAAATTTGGGATTGTAATGTTTCTCACTTTGCTCTTTTTACTTAAGATTGCTTTATCTATTCTGGGTCTTTTCTGTTCCATTTAAATTTTAAGGCTATGTTTTTCTAGCTCTGTGAAGAATACTGTTGGTATTTAATTGAATTTGCATTATATCTATATATCATTTTTTGGTAATAAGGCCTTATGACATTATTGATTCTAGCTATCCAGGAATAGGAGTTGTCTTTCCATTTTCTAATGTTCTCTCCAGTCTCTTTTGTCAGAGCACTGTAGCTTTTATCATAGAGGTCTTTCACCTCCTTGGTTAGGTCAGTTCCTAGGTATTTAATTATTTTGAAGCCACAGAAAATGGGATTATTTTCCTGATTTCTTTCTTGATATATTCATTGTTGATGTACAATGGTGCTATTGATATTTGTGTGTTAAATTTGTATCCTACCACTTCACTGAATTTATTTATTAGCTCTAAGAGTCTTCCATTGTAATTTTTGAGGGTCATCTATGTAATGGATCATATCATCTGCAAATAAAGATAGGCTGAATTCTTCCTTTCCTACATGTATCCCTTTTATTTCTTTATTTTGCCTTTGCTCTGGATAAAATTTTGAGAATTATATTGAACGGGGGTGTTGACTGTGGACACCTTGGACTTATTCCTAATTAGAGGGAATGCTGTTAGTTTTTTTCCATTTAGTCTGATGTTGGTTGTGAGTTTTTCTTAAATGGCTTTTATCAGCTTGAGCTGATGTTTTTCTGTGCCTATTTTTATATGGTTTTTTTAATCATGAGTTAGATGTCAGGTTTTATCAAAGGATTTTTTTGCATTTTTGAGATGATTGTATGATTTTTATCCTTACTTCTAATTATGTGGTCTATTACATTTATTCATGTAGGTATATAGTACCATCCTTGCATCCCTGAGATGAAGCTGATTTGGTCATGATATATGATCTTTTTAATGATTTGTTGCATTCTATTTGAAAGTATCTTTTTGAGGATTTTTGCATCTCCACTCATTAAGGATACTGACCTGTAGTTTTCATTTTTTGTTGAGCCCTTGTCTGGTTTTGGTATCACAGTAATGCTGACTTCAAGGAGTGAGTTGGGCAGCACTCCTTCCCTTTCAATGTCATGGAAGAGTTTGAGAAGTTATTCTTCTTTGAAGTTCTGATAAAATTCAGCCGGTGAATCAGTTAGGCCCTGGGCTATGTTAGTTGGTAACTTTTATTACTGCCTCAATTTTATTGCCCAGTATTGGGGTATTGGTCTATTCAGCGTTTTTATATCTTATTGGTTCAATTTTAGTAATTCATATGTGTCCAGGAATTTATCCATTTCTTTTAGATTCCCCAATTTATTAGAATATAATTTTTGTTCCAATTTTTTATAATCCTCTGGATTTCAGTGGGGTCCATTGTGATTTTGCCTTTTTCATTTCTAGCTACATGGATATGTGTCTTTTCTTTCCTTCTTCTCATCAGTTTGGCTAAGGATTCATTGATCTTATTTATCCTTTCAAAGAACCAACCCTTTGATTGATTGATTCTTTGTATTACTTTTTAGTACATCTTCATTGATTTGTGCTCTGATCTTCATACTTTCTTTCCTTCTACAAGTTTTGAATTTCTACTGCTCTTGTTTTTCTATGGCTTTGAGATGTATCATTAGGTTATTTATTTTGGATTGCTTTGTTCTTCAAATGTAGGCATTCATAGGTATAAACTTCCCCCTGAGAGCCACTTTTCTAGTGTTCTACAGGTTTTAATATGTTTTACTTCTATTGTCATTTGATTCCAGAAACTTAAATTTTTCTCTGATGTCATCTGTGACCCATTGATTATTCAAGATTGTATTGTTTAATCTCCATGGGTTTGCGTAGTTTCTGTGGTTTCTTCTGCTGTAAATTTCTAGTTTCATTTCATTGTGATCTGATAGGAGACAAGAGATTGTTTTAATTCTTTTGAATTTATTTAAAAGTGCTTTATTGCTTCAGATATAGTCTATTTTGAAGAAAATTCCATGAGTTGTTGAGAAGAGTGTAAGCCCTGCTGTTTGATGAAACTCCATGGATATCTGTTAGGTTCATTTGTTCAGTGGTGCGGCTCAACTCTGATACTTGTTTGCTGAGTTTTTATTTGGCTGACTTGTGAGAGTGGGTGATTAAAGTCCTCCACCATGACTGTATTGGTGTCTATCTGTCTTTTCATATCAAGTAGTTTTTGTTTTATGAAATTGGGTGTGCTGACAGGTGCTGCATCTATGTTTACAACTATTAGCTCTTTCTGTTGAATCGTTCCCTTTACCATTATGTCTTTGTCTCTTTGGATAAGCTTTAGCTTAAAGTGCACATCATCTGAAGATTAGGGTACTACTTCTCCAGTGGTACTTCGGGGACAGTGAGAGAGACAGCCCTCTCTGCTTCTTCTCTAGGGTCTTTTCTCTAACCCCAAATCCCACTGGTCATAGCTGCTGCAAACCCTTGTGAATCCCTCAGTACCTGGTCCTGGATCCCTAACCAAGACTGTGACCTTTGCTCCTCTCTGTGCCCAGGGCTGGTCTCAGCACCAGTTGTCAGCCTGCCAGCCACTGCACTCAGTTGGCACTTTTCCCAAGACAGAATTTGAACTTTTCCCAAGAGGGTGTGTTCGTTGGATCTGGATTTAAGCACTACTGGGATCAAGAAGCAGCCCATTCCCTTACTGTAAACCCCTCTGTTACTGGATCTCATCTTATGAGCTTCTCCTTTAAGTTCCCCTTCCTTGGTTGGGTTTTGTTTGCCCTCTGTATCCGAGTACCTTGGTGAGTGTCTTTTGAGCACTGATGCCTGCAGCCTACCAACTTTGCATTCGTCAAGTATTTTCCACTTGTTCATGACAAGTTCTTCTTTTTATTAGCTTGATTCGCTATTTTTTTTCAAAGTTTTGAATCGATATGTGGGAAATATTAGCCAAGTAGTTACTTTGTAATTTCTTTGTCAAGTTGTAACATTGACACTTTAAAATTAATTGAAGTGTATTCTTTCTTTTTATAGTCTCTGAAAATATTTGTATAGATTGGCAAGACTTCTTTCTTCCTTAAATATTTGAAAGAATCCACCTTGAAGTTAGTTGAGCCTAAAGTTTTCTTTGTTAGAAAATGTTGACTTATTAATTCAAAGTATTTAGCAGATACAGATCCATTCAGATTTTTAATTTTTCTCAGTTTAGGTAATATTTTTCTCAAGAAACTATTTTATCTACTCTTTTATAATATTTTCTTGCTGCCCTTCAGTGTTTTTAGGATCTTTAGTGATGTCTTTTTTATTCCTGATATAAAAAAATTTGTGTTTTTTCCTGATCAATCTTACTGAGGGTATATTAATTTTATTAATGTTTTCAAAATACAAACTTATTGTTGTTTATATTTTGTTGACTTTTATTTTATTAACTTTTGATTTTGGCTTTAAAATTCTCTTTCTTAACTTTTTTTGGGCTTAACTATTACTTTTAAAATTTTCTCAGTTTTTTGATTTAGAGGCATTGATAAGTGATATCAACATTTTATCTTTTTAATGTGTGCACAAAAGCTTAAAGTATTTTCTCACTATATTCTGGTTTCTTTGTGACCATGAGTTTTATTTAAATGGTGTTGCTTTGAAAGAGTATATTGCTTAATTACCAATGTAGTCATTAGGCACATAGTGTGTTATTTCAGTCTTTTGAAATTTGTGAGATTTGCTTCATGGAATGATATATTTTCTATTTTTATATATTTCCCATATGGACAGGAAAGAATGTGTACTCTGCAGTGGTTACATAGAAATATATATATACCAACTTAGTTTTCACCTGGCCCATAGTTTTGTTCAAATATTATTTTTTAGTGATGTAAATTTTTTTTCAATTAGTGGAAGAAGTGTATTAAAATTTCAAACTAGAATTATAGATTTATATACTTTTGTTATGACAAATTTTGCTTTATATATTTTATTTTATTTTTAAAGATTTTTTCCGGTATTTACAATATTTATTTTTCCAGTCTTATTGTATTTAAGGTGTAGAGTGTGATATTTGTACATTGTATTGAAGGTGTACAGTGTTATATTTTGACACGTGTATACATTGTTTTCTTTTTTGTTAAATTCTTTTATTGGTACATTTTAGGTATGCAACACAATTACATTTCTCATTGGGAATTGTACCTTTACATAATGCATCTTGGTTCTTATTTTTTTCCCCATTCCCTGC
>NW_004624796.1:10764309-10781248 GCF_000247695.1 Heterocephalus glaber
AGTGAGTCCAGGTGGTTGAGTATCAGAGTGTTCCATCTCATTTCCCTTTGGGGTTGCTGTAGGTGATCTGGAAGTCTGTTTTTGAGACTTATTTACGTCTTTTCTCATTTCAACTGCGGGGGGCGCTGTGAGCTGTTGGCGCCTGCACGGAGTACCTCCTCTGAGCTGAGAGAGGTGGGACAGGGGCCGGGAGCAGTTGTAGAGATGGTGGCCCAAAAGCCTTTCCTCTGGGCTGGGAGCAGTGGGCGGGATGGTGGCCCTGAAGCCCCTTCCTCTGGGCCAGGAGGTGCGGGACAGAAGGTGGCCCAAAAGCCCTTTCCTCTGGGCTGGTAACAGCGGTAGGGATGGTGGCTGGGAAGCCCCTTCCTCTGGAACAGGAGCAGTGGGACGGCGGCTCAGCAGCCCCTACCTCTGGGCCGGGAATGGCGGGGCTCAGTACTGTGGTCTGGTGGTCCGGTGTAGTCTGCTACGTGTGTACATTGTGATTACCCAAATCAAGCTAATTGATATATTAGTCACCTTACATAGTAACCATTTTTTCTCTGTGTGTGGTAAGAACATTTAAAATCCACTCTTTTAGTAATTTTTAAGTATATTATTCAATATTATCTATACTTATCATGCTGTGCTATGCATGAGGTCTCCAAAATTTTAATGTGATACTTTTGACCAACACATTCTGGTGTCCTCTGTGTCTTAGCCCCTGGCAACCACCCTTCCATTCTTTGCTTCTGTGAGTTTGATATTTTTAGATTTCTTATATAAGTGAGATCATATACTCTTGGTCTTTCTGTGTCTGGCTTATTTCACTTACCATGATACTATCCGGGTTCCTCTGGGTGCAGTAGCACATGCCTATAATCCCAGATACTCAAGAAGTGGAGGCAGGAGGATTGCAAGTTTGAGACTGGCCTGGTCAATTTAGAAAGATCTTGTCTCAAACTGAAAAATAAGGCGTGTTGGGTATGTAGTCTATAGCTTAGTGCAAATGCCCTGGGTTCAATCCCCTGCACTGAAAAAAGAAACCTTTCAGATTCATTTATGTTGTCACAAATCACAAGATTTCCTCCTTTTTCTAAAGGCCAAATATTATTCCATTGTGTGTGGAATAATTTTTTTTTCTTTCATCGAGCAGTGATGAAACTTAGGTTGATTCTCCTTATCTTGACTATTGTAGATAGCACTGCAATGAACGTACAAATGTAGGTATCTCTTCCAGGTGATTTCATTTTTTGTGGCCATTTGCCCCAAACTGGAGTAGCCTTCTAGTTTGAGATGATGTTCTAGGCCCTTCCTACAATTACTATCTCAGGAATTGAACCAGCTGTTTCTCTAAATAGCTCTTACTCTTTCCAGTAAAATGATATTCAGATCCCACAGTTTGGATGGTAGGGATGGCTGTTGTCACTAGGTCTGCCAATGTCTAGACCTTTCATTATCAGAAGTAGAAAATACTTTTCTTATTTTTTAAGGGGAGAAATCCCATGTATTCACAGTGATTTAACATATATTATAATACTGAGTTTATGGAGCTTGTTTTTACTTTATATTTGATCCCTGGTGTCATACAGTAAAAGTCCTGGTTCCCATCGACATTAATATATCACCTATATATTTAATCCTACAAATGTGCACAACAATACCAATATTATTACTAATACTAGGCTAATTGGAAACCATTTAATATTTCATTGCTGTTCTTTTATGCTTAAGATACATTTTGCTTAGTCATATAGCAAAATTACAGTGCTTTAAAGTCTCATGTTCCTATTCTTCATACTTGTCAGTTCAATGAAGTTACTTCATTGGTTTTGCTTTGCTTATAATTTTAGAGATTTCTTTTCATTTTTATTAAATTTGGATTCATAATTATGTAAAATATATTCATTCATAATGCCAAAGTCAAGTCAATATGCATAATAACTTTTGAGAGGTATAGCTCAGTTTTTGGTTTATCTTTTTATTTAAAAAGTTAAACAAATAATTGCATACAATCATATTTTCCTTTTGTAGATAAGAGCTAGAATACCATATACATTGGTGTACAGTTTGCATTTTTAATTGATATATCCTGGATCTTATGCCATAACTAGAACATAACTGCATTATGTAGATGTCTCATGGGATATTCAACAGCACTCTGTTGATGGGCATTTAACTTATTTCTTGTCTTTTGGAATTCTAAATTTTACTGCAATGAAGTATCTTGTGCATTTGTTTTATTGTATTTTTGCCAATGTGCCTTTGAGATATATTTCTAAAGGTGGAATTAGCAAAAAAAATTCATAATGGTTTGTTGGATATTGGCATATTCTCTCCTTTGGTGATTATATCTTATTGCTTCTCATTAGCAGTGCAAAAAAGTGTTGATTTCTTTACAGTTTCATGAATAATTTATTTTTAGAAATCCCAATTTTTATCATTTTGAGAGGTAAGAAATGGTATCTTAGTGAAGTTTATATTTTTTCAGATAAATTTTTTCATATTTACAAGGGACATCTTATTATTTTCAATGTATTCTCTCTTTACATTTCTATTCTTTTCAGAAACTCTATTAGGCTACTACATTTTTGTTATAGATTGCATTTTTTCCCATTGTATCATTAATATTTTACTTACAGTATTTTATACATCTGAAAATTTTACCCACATTATAGCTTTTAAGTGTCAAGTTTTGAGAAATGTATGTTTGTCTGATGAACTGAGATTTTTCTTAAGAATAATAACAATGTCATGAATTTGTTTCATTTTCTGCATTGAGAGCAAAATTTTTATCTGAATAATCTGTATAGTTATAGAAATCTAACATCATGTCACCTTATTTTATTTTTTCTAATGTTTATTTATTACAGTCAGGATTGTTTTGTATCTCTATGTTTTAAAATTTTACAGTAGCATTTCTTAGATGCCAGCACAGACTCTTTGTCAGATAAAGATGGGTATTCATGAAGATGGGAGTCTTCCTGGCATGGACCAGCCAGTGAAGGATGGGTGTGATGTAACAGGGTGGTGACAGGGTCAGGGCCAGAAAGCCTAGCGCCGTCCCCAGGTGTTCTGTTCCTGGCTTAACCACCACTAACCTTTGAATGGCTTCATTTATAAACTGAGTGGTTTAACTAGAGATACTGATAAAGAACTTTCTCAAATGAAAATTATGGGCTGCTTAACTATTTTAAAATATAAAATGATATGGTTTGTTGAATGACATCGGGATTGACCAAAGTTCTAAAACTTTGAGTTGATATACAGAAATTAATCTCCTCAGAGTGAAGAAAAATCAATCTATGTTTCCATTATTCATCCCTCACATGGCTCAGCAATGTATTTTCAATTGTATCTCTTTGGGTGATGGCCTATAAGCATAATGCTCACACATGAGCGACTATCAATTGATAGGTCCAGATTTATAACTTTATGAAACTGGAAAGCTGAAAGGCTTATTCAATTTATGAGGGTATCTAAAACAGCTCACAGTTATTTATGCAAGTTTTGCTTCCTGCAGGAACTATGTCAATTCTACATAAATTATATCTTGAATACAAATGTAAAGTTGTTTTTCCATGTTATTTTAGAGTGTGGAGGTAGACTGGCTGCTACTTATGGCTCTATCCAATCTCCGGGGTATCCTGGAAACTACCCCCCTGGAAGAGATTGTGTCTGGAGCATTATTACCAGCCCTGAACTTCTGATAACATTTACTTTTGGGACTTTGAGCCTGGAGAACCATGAAGACTGTAGCAAAGATTATCTGGAGGTAAATAATTATATTGAGATAGAAGGTATCATGATGTGATTATGACTCATGGCACTATAGTTTGGTGATGCCCATGGATAACTCCAGTCTACTAGCAGCAGTTAGATAATGTTTCTCAATAGACATCAAACATAAATCTTGCTAAGCCTCTATTTTCACTTATCCCAGCTTGTTGCTGCTTCTTTTGCATTCCACTTGAATCTGGGAAACCAACTGCTTTACCTTCCCTTGTCTTTCCTGGAAGCTCTGAGAGGGAATAGCAGAATTCATGATTAAACACCAAGTGATGGTTCATCTCCAATGCAGAGCAATCTTCAGTTGTCTTTGGTAAACCAGGAGGGTGTTTCACAACTTGACCATAGTGCTCCATGGAGAAAAATAAGCTAATAGTGATTGTGTTGAAATGAGTTGATAAGTGATGAATCCATGGAAAATATTGAAAATTATCATTGCGAGGAGAGGAGTCAACTTGAACTACTGTTCTCTTCCACTCATAAAAGATTAAAATACAGAAGAGGAAAATGGGTACTTATGTTCAAATACTACCTGCACATAGGAACATAAAAATGCTGCTCTCCATTCCTTAACTGAAAAGATCATTGAAGAGATTGAGTTCTTAGGTCATTCCTGTATTTTTTATCACCATAAATCTCAGAGCCCCTTGCAGTAATGATAAAAAGACAATGAGCTTTTCCAAATCCATTAGAGAAGACAGGAGTGCTGTGGAATTATTAATAAAGGATAGAAGGATGCAGCTGTCAAACAGAGTCTCCACAAGTTGAAGTCATTAGTAATTTAACAGTTGTAATAATGGATTTGAAACCTTTGGGAATGTCTGGAAGATCTTCCTCTCCTTGGAAAAATTTAGAAAAAGAACATTTTAAATGTTGGCAGTAAAAAATGAGTTACTTTGAAATTAATATTCAGTAAATTCTATTAAATTAAAATTAGAGGCATTTTATTGCTATATATGAATTTCTGTATGCTTTATAATAGAAGGTATCAATTATTCTGGCAATGTTTAAATATTGTCATTGTGACAATATTTAAATGTTTAAATAGCTACAATAGTTCAAGCAACTAGTTAAATATAAAAATAAAGTAATGTTGTCGTAGAAGTTTACTCAAGGGAAAAAGTAAGTTGAGTGGATGAAATTGACTGTATTAAAATATTTAGCTCATTGACTTCTTAGTGTTCTATGTGATACAGATTTTGAAATTAGAACCAAATTATAGAGAGGTCTACATGATTATTTAATGTATTAAAGACCAATAACTAAAAAGTTTTTAGTTTCACATTATCACCAATGTGGTACTTCAGAGTTACTAAGCTGTAGTTTTAAATTCATTAAATTCATCAAACCATCACTTATGTTGTATCTAATGAGACAGCACTTCCCTCCCACCTGCAACTCTTCTAAATACCTAAACCATATTGTAGCCAGTTGACATCAGTAGTATTCCTTCTTCCATTTTCTTTTCATATATTCATTTTTGTTTTCTAGATCATTAGGAGTCTATCATTTTAAAACAAATATCTGGGGTAAGGGGAACCAATGAACGAAAACACTCAGATTAGTAACATAATGAGGCCAAATCCAAAATACACATTCGGTCTCAGAATTGAAATTCAGACAGAAGATAAGGCACTTGGAGTGATGGGAAGCCACACCCTTTCCTGAACCCCAAGTGTGCACTAACTATACCTATTATAGGAAACTCCCCAGAGCCATCATTTGTAAATGATAGACTTTTCTGAAGTTAATGTATACAGTGACCTGCTTTGTGGAAACCTGACCTCTTTGACACTGATCAGTCACTCTTTTGATTTAGATTCGAGACGGTCCTTTCCACCAGGACCCCATTCTTGGAAGATTCTGCACCACCAGCTCCGTCCCACCACTCCAGACTACAGGTCCCTTTGCCAGAATTCATTTCCATTCTGACAATCAGATCAGTGATCGCGGCTTCCATATCACCTATCTAACATCACCCTGTAAGTAACTTGCCAGTTGGTAGCTTAATATGCAGTTGAAGGAGTGTGCTGTGCCTATAACTGTTTGTATTTTAAGTGATGCTGAAGATGAGTCTCTTAGCCCAATAACGTGCCTTTGCAAATATTTCTCTCACAGCTTCAGAATCTTTGTCTTCCCAGTGTTTTATTGTTAATACTCCAATACCCTTTGCTTCCTAATTATGGGATCCACATCTTGGTGGAAATGTACGAGACACTTAAAATTAAATAATTCAGAACCTCGGTGTTTGATGTTTGTTGTGTGATAGGTTATTCACATGAGCAATGCATCTATCTAGAGATGTGTCTGATTTTGTGTTTGGATCAAGTCCAGCCACACAGGAGCTGGCTTCTAGGACAGCAGTGTCCTGGCCCATAGAGTTTCACTGTCAGTCATTTCTTCAACTTGCATCGATATCTTAAAACAAGAACAAAACACATGAAATATTCTGTAATTTTCATTTTAGGTATGGAAAGAATTTTATTCATCACATCTATGATTGTGTTCATAACAAGAATTCATAGGAGAAATATCTGTTAAGGCTCAGAATCAGGGAAAGCAATAATGCACATCTTCATTGGTCCCTTGTCCTTTTACTTTGACATCAAGCTGGATCTGCAGCCAACCAACCTCCTCTAATTCCCGTGGCCCTTACAACTATTGTTTGTACTTAGCAACCTTACTTTGGCCACACATTGCTCTCCTGTATTCATTTTTTCTTTAATCTGCTTCACATATGTAATTCTATATTTTATTTTTTTACATTATTTCCGAAAATGCCTTAAATCTTTTTCAAATGAGGCAGAGCATTAATGTATTTTAAAAGCAATTTATAGAATAGAATGTTGCGTTCAAGTCTGATCACACATCTCTATTACTTTAGGTACTCCAGGGACTGAGTGCAAATATATCAAATGGGAAATCTTATAATAGAGGCATAACCCTCTATTAGTAGGTTAATAGAGTGGGTTATGATTATGTGTGTGTGTGTGTGTGTGTGTGTGTGTGTGTGTGAGCGCAAACTTCAGAAGCCGAGTCACAGGAACTTTCCTTTTCTTTACCTCCCGTTGCCTGTAGCGGATCTGCATTGTGGAGGGAACTACACAGACCCAGAGGGTGAGCTCTTCCTTCCCAGCTTGCCTGAGCCTCTGGCTCACAACAGGCAATGTGTCTACATCATACAGCAGCCACAGGGAGAGCTAATAGACCTCACCTTCACCCATGTGGAACTGGAAGGCCAGCGTGGTTGCTCCCACAGTTACATTGAGGTAACTTTTGCTACTCAGTTCTTAGTTGCCCTTAGATGATGTTCATCAACTTTTTTATGTCCTGTAGGTTGAATAAAGGTCTTCAAAGGGTCATCAGGCTCACAGCATCCAGATCACTAGAGATCGTGTTCAAAATGCCATTTTATGCCCTATTCCAGACCTGCCCAATCAGCAGCTCTGGGGTGGGAGGGCACCAAGTGATTCTGATGCAGGCTGCAGTTTAAGAACAACTGTTCTAGAGAACAGGTGGTGAAGCAGGATAGTAGTAAGGGCATCAGCATGGAACAAAGGAGAGCTGAGACTAGAAACTCATTACAGTGCTACAGTATATTACAGACTATTAAAATGAGCTTTAATCACGAAAGTACATGCACAAAAGTAAAGCTAATAAGGTTTACTAATAGGATTAAGATTTTAGATTATCTAAGATAATCTTATATGTGAGGGAGGGTTCTCAACCTAGAGAAGTGAAGGGCTATCTCCAGGTGACCCAGCTAATTAGCTGCACAGAGAGAATTGCATTAAAATCATTGAATAACTTATTTTAGAGGTTTGGCTTTTTTCCTTCATTAGTCCTGCACACTTTCCTTTGTGATGCTGTAGACTTCAGTGTGTGCAATGGTTGTAACAAGAAAATATCTAACTAAATTAGACAGTGTTTTTTTGTTGGGCCTGATATTTCTTTTGCTTAATTATTGACCAAGCCACAACTTAAAGTGGGGAGCAAGAGATACAAAACACATTTTTGGGCTACATTTTATATAAACTCAGAAAAGAATTTCCAATTTTGTTTGCTGGTGTGAGTTAAGCCACTTTATTTTGCCAGGAAAAATCTATATAACCTACAGACCTCTTTCCTACACTTAGAAGAAACAGAACTTTAGCTTAAGATCTAGACATTGTTGAAGAAATATACTAACCATAGCACCACAGCAAGGTATATTTTTAAATCTTGAATTGTTATTTATTTCAGGTTGTGAGGTAAATGAGTATATTCATTCAGTTTAGGTTTTGTAAAGTCTGTCATAAAGTACTTTAAAATTTTACACTATGGAGCAATTTTCAATATTTTTATGTTAATAAAACTTAAATTTTCAATACCAGTTTTTACTCAGAGGACAGTAAAAATAGTTCACAATAGAGAGTGCTTACTAGGCACCAGGCAACATTCTAAGACTTTAGAATAGAATAAGTTAAGTAAATAAAGACTATTATCTGCTTCTTACTTGCCAAGTGTAGTGAATGCTTTCCGGAAGTTACCTTACTGCGTCTTTGCAATGGCTGTTATTATTTCCATTTTAACCTCAGGAAACTGGAGCCCAGAGTATCGAGTTATTTGCCTACTGTTACATGTCTGACAAACGGTGAGGCAGGAATTTGAATTTAGGAGTTCTAGTTGTGCCAGTCTCTGATAACAACAGAAATGCAGTAGTGCAATTTTGACTCTAGAAGGTGTCTTCCCTAGGGAGGAAGTTCTCGAGAATTTCCCAGTTCCATGCCTGGCTCTCTGCTCACAGGTCTAAATATGCAACCAGACACAATGGTTTTCTCTGATAGGTGAGAAATTCTAATAATCGTGGAACTCTGGGTACCTTTCTATTGGTCCTAATGGCTCCGAGGAGCTGTCAAAGCCTATGGAACGGTGGCTTCTCTCCGGCTTTGCAGAACACTCATAGAATTCCAATGAGGCATTACAAGAACTCCTCTGTGTTGTTCTGAAAAGTTATTGGGGAAAAAAGATCATAACACTGGCCTTCAGTGATTAAATTTTGTAAACTAGAAGGGCAGAATGTTTTGTAGGCAGAATGGAATTGGAGTTAATGCATTTAAATTCTTACTTTAGTTCTATCATTAGATGTTTATAGAAACTTGGACAATTCTTTATCTGGATCCTTCAGTTCCTACTTCAGTAAGATGTCCTATCTAGTCTTCTTACCTTTATGGGGTAAAATTGGGAAATGAATGACAAGAGAAGCTTGAAAATGAAAAACATCATACAAATACAAGGTTGTCCTAGCCTGAATTCTCAACTCTCACCTTGAACTTGGCAGTTCAGGCAGCCAAAGAGGTTCTTTGATGGTTGCCCAAGAGCTACTTATATTCTGATGTTCACACCTACCCACAGAGTTCTGACAAACTTTGGATTGTTTATGGAAAAAATAAAGAATTCTTATTCAGAAGGACTGGTCATGTAGAGTGATTTGAATAGTTGATTATGGTTTTCTAGAATATCTTTGACTGACCTAATGGAATAAAACCAGTCAATTTATAGAATTTAAGCATCAGCATGGGCTTTAGGTATAACAAAAGAGTACCTAATCTAGATCCTTCATTTTACAAGGCAGAAAATGGAACCCCACAATGGTCTAAGTCTCGATATTGTCACAACAGGACTTCAGTATGCCTATATAAGATTTTAAATAAATATATTGATTTAGATCAAAGTTCTTCTCATTAAATCATCTCTGTCCATGGGGAAAACTGCACTAAATGCATTTAAAATATGTATCTACTTCTCTTGATGCTCTTCAAATATGGTTGTGGAAGAAAGTGATGCAAGAACCAAATTTAAATGATATTAATATGACTTGCTGTATTAGTCCCCAAAATAGGGGTTTCATATTTAAAAGCTGTACTTTTAAAAGGAAATGTTGAAGGAAAAAGAGATGGTGGCGTTTTAAATACTATAATGGTTTAGACATTTTGATGGTTTAAATCACTTTGTCATTTACTAACTCCATTTATGAGAGAAGGCAGACTACCTACAGTTTTTGAAAAAAATGAAGAACAGAGGGAATTCTAGAGAGACACAAAAGAATAAGGGGCGTTCTTTCAAGGAGTAAGAGAGGTACTCCTAAGACTCCTAGATCATCTTGTCACGTAGTCTGAGATGTTTTGTTGCCATGCTAACATGTCCTTTAGATAAAGATTAAGATGTGCACTATTGCCTCATGTATATCTTTAATACATTATGTGGTTTTGGAAGAATCACTTTTCCTCAGTAAAAGAGTGCCATTGGTGTTCATTTGAGGATAAAATTTGACTACAAAAGATAATATATTTGGTATTGTCCAGAGCCAGTGTTGCATATCTTTCTTTTCCTTTTTGAAATAAGAAGCCTGCATTTACACGCTATTTCTTGGATCTGTATATCTCTCTCAACTAAAGTTCCTACCTTTAAAAACACACACGTTGTCCATGGAAGATGAGATTTGGCTACAAAAGAACAAGTACCAGAACAAATCAACTTTTGCTTCTGTTCTTGTCACAGAGCTTTTAAATTGTATAGAACAGTTCAATAAATGTAGCAGAAGAATCTTTCCAGATTAAAAACCAGCACCTCTCATTAATATTTCATAAGTGATATGTCATCAGAATTCTGAGTAAAGGACACATAAGACAGCAATGGAAGTTTAATTTTAATTCCTAGGGAATGCCAGTTGTAGTCTGAATAATAAATTCACAAGTCTTTATGATGTGAAGGCTGAGGCTTGAGGTAGAGTACGTGGCAAAATAAATAGAATTGTTTAGCTCACCAAGTTTTCTTGGCCCATCTGCAGCCCCTTAAGCCTTGCTCACTCTGAGGAGCTGGACAGGGAGAGGCCGAATGAGGGAAAGGGAAATGTAACTTCTAGAGAAACAGGAACGCTCCTGGGGTGGTTGTCCACAGACAGGGACAGTAACAAAAATGCAGGGCTAGGAAAGCTGAGAAATACACTTAATATGATAGGATGGAGTACGTTATACTGAATTTGACATCTGAAATTTAGGGGATGGACCTCCTCTGTGAGTGGCACTGAATCGCAAATTCATCCTTGTTTTAGATTTCTGTGGCATGGCAATTCGTCAGTTAACAGAAATTGTACACCTCATTTCAATATAATCCAAATTATTAGGGGCCGGGGATTTAGCTCAGTGGTGCCACCACCTGTGTTGCAAGCTCAAGGTCCTGAGTACAATCCCTGATACCAGAAAAAAAAATACAAATTATTAATAAAACATGTAAAGATCCTACACACTTGGAAATCAGTGAATTCTTTCCTAAATAATTATTGGATTAAGAAGGAAATAAGACATGAAGGGATAGGTAGAAAATAACAAACAGGAAATGCTATATATATCAAAATCTGTGAGACACGATGAAACTCAAATCCCAGTCATAACTCTGAATTTAAGAAAAAGAACCAAAATCTTGGGAACGTGAAAGAACACAGCAAGCTGAAATACTGACAAATACCTTTTCACTGAACCTTTTCCTTGGCATATTCCCCCTTCTTCTACCCTCCTTCTCTTTGCCCCTACCCTGAAGATTAGCCCCACACAACCCTCTCAAACCTCCCATACATCAACAGATGAATTCAAATTCACAGAAGACTTCCTTTTGCTATTTGTGACACCCTTAGAGTTGGCCGAGGGAGAGCTGTGGCCTTTGAGCTGTATGACCATACTAGTTTCTCTCAAGTAGACCTTCTGGTCAGTGTCTCATGGCTGTGACTCACAGAATAATTTGTAAGGATACATTCATAAATGGTAGAGAAAGAATAAGGCCTCTGACAATGGAAGCTGGAATATAGCTATGGCTAAACACACAAGAATAGGCTAAATAGTATAGTTTTTTCAGCTGAGGACATTTCAGAATTTCAGTTCAAGGAAACATCTTTCTAGAGATTGCAGGGAAAAGTGGCAATGGGGAGATGTTTAATAGTTTACATCTTTAGCGTATTGGATTTTGGGTCTATACTAGAAACATTTGGTTAGTTTCTGAGCTCTGTTACCATGGGTTTTTTTTCACAACTGCTGATGCTTTTTGATGCAGTGATAAGATATAAAGAATTAATCAATTTTCTGTCACTGTGACAAAGTACCTGAGAAAATCAACTTAAAGGAGGAAATATTTATTTTGACTCACAGTTTCGGAGGGTTTAGTCCATGGTTACTAGCCCATTGATTTTGGGCCTGTTGCAAGGCAGCACCTCATGGCTGGGAGTGCGTGTTGCAATAAAGCTGCTCACCTCAGGATGGCTGTGAAGCAAGGAGAGAGGAGGAAGCTGGGGCCCCAATGTCCCCTTCAAGGGCACATCCCCTGTGACCAAACTGCCTTCCACTAGGCCCCGCCTACTTGAGGTTCCACCACCTCCAAAGTAAACAAATTTCAGTCTTTGGATGGCTTCTCTCATCTTGCATTCCTTACTCCTTATTCTCTAATTTGGGGTGAGGCCAGATCCCTCTCCTACTTACCCCAATTAGCTTGAGACTAGTTTCCTGGATCAAGTTTTAGCTGAAGGATATGTCAGTCTAAAGCTCACTTCATAGGAAGCCACATGTTAAATGCTGCCATATGGTAGGGTTCTGTTTTCAGCTTTTGGATTTACCAAGCACAGTGACAACATATTTGGTTTGCTTTGAATTAAAATTTAATACCTAAATGGATTTTAGAAATTGTAATATAAAAACCAATCTGGATTCACAGCATACGTACAAATGAACACACAAATTAAGTCATGGCTTTGAGATCTGATCCAGTCCAGATGTTAAACCTTACTGCTGACTGGGCTCTAGTGCTCACACTTAAAAGTTCATATAAATTGTTTTTATCCCAGTTAATTTTAGTTCTCTGTACAAGAAATAGTTCCTTTACAATGACTCATGTTTTTAAATGAGTGATTCTAAAATAGTTCTCTTGAGGAACTATTTTAATTTATGAAAAATAAAAATTAGAAATCATTTGGAATACTACATTGGCTAAAAATCCTGGATCACAGATAATACATGGGGGCTTTGAGCCTGAAACATTCCATGCTTACTGGATAAATAGTCAGGAAAAGTATGAGCCTGATCCACATATCACTAGACTTTTGTGGTGGTCGCTCTCATTTCTTTGTAAATGTGATGCAGAAAGAAGAATGATCGCTCTATGAGTGATTACGACGTGGCTTCGCCTGACTCCTTAAGAACAACACTTTGTTACTACAAACTATTTTCAGATTCCAGCCATCTTTCTCTAAGTTACTCTGTAATAAGAAACAACCAATAATAATTACCAGGTGAATTAAAAACTGTATCAACAAGTGTCTCTGGCTTACAACCAGTGTGTATCTTTTGCGTATAGTAGCATGGAGTATTTAGATCAGTTCTCCTCAGATCTGCTGCCATATCCTATGTCTTTACCATGGTGGCACCTGGGCTCTTGGTCTTGTGAGAGGGAAAAGTAAAAGATGGTTGAATGATGCAATGACAGCCACAGCCTCTGCTTGGAAATTGGAGCGTTACTTCCCCTCACAATCTGTTAGAGTGGTTCCTGTGGCTAGTTCACAATCCAGGGGAAGCATGACCTGTTAATTCTCCATGAGGAGACGTGGCAGTTCACATGGAAAAGAGCATAGATATTCAGTCCTCTTACAGGAAAGGAGTCATTATTAAAACAACATAGTCTATCCTAGTTTACAAGCACAAGTAAAATATTTTTGGAAGAGAATCCAGATTTACAAGTCCTAGCATACTGAATGCAAAAGAGGTCACTTTAGATAAATTGCATTGGTAAATTTCATTTCAGTATCTCTCCCAAAACCATGGTGAAGTATGGCCATGTCTGAGATCCAGAGAGAATACAGGCTTAAAGAATTAATACAGTTTCATTTCCAGAGAGAGAGAGAGAGAGAGAGAGACGGGGAGGGAGAGAAACAGCCAAAATCAATTGCACCTTCTGGGTTTAGGGCCCTTCAGCCCTATAAGTTCCTCCTAAAACATTTGGACTGCAGCTGCCTTTCTCCTTGCTAAAGTCCTTGAGTTTCATTAATCAGGGCCCAGGAGAATGGACCGCTTTAGCTTACTCTGATGCTATTTGGCTCGTTTTCTTCCTTCTTGTCATCTTCTAATGGGCAAAATTAAAAGAGAAACATTATCTTAGAAGAAGCAAGTGAAACCCTGGAGGATTAGAGAGCAAGAAGATATCTTACTCTGTGCTTCATGCTTTCTGTTTTTCAAGAACTGTAATATGTCTTCATTTCTAAAAAAAAAAAAATGGAACTATCTACCCCACCTTAAAAGTTAATGAATCAACAAGAGTTTGTTAAACACCTATTTTCAAGTTATTTGCTAAACATTGACAGGGATACAGAAAATGTACGCTCCCATCTTCCCTCAGATTTGCTGTTGGTTAGTGAGAAATTTAGTATAACTTTACTTCACTCCGTGAAATCTGTGTTGCAGATGTGAGAGCTTGAAGAAGGGAGTTTGGTATGAGGCTGTCAGAGGAGAGGCATGTGAATCTTTTTTTTTGTATCTGTGTAATACTCAATCATATGGCTAAGCCATTATTTCTTTAATCATCCCCTATTCTTAGACCTTGAGCACAGTTTCAGTTCTCATCACAGCAGGGCATATTGTGATGTAGATGCATGCACAACTTTGCCTGCATTTTGAGCATCTTTAGGACAGAGCATTAGAAGTGGAATACTGTGATACAAATTGAACCTTCTGGAACTTTCTACCTCTACCAGTTATGGATGAAAGAAACTGTGTCAAGATATCCCCACCAGCTTTGGATACTACACTTTAAAATTTTTCCCTGATTATTACCCGCTCCTCTTGGCCTAGGTAATTCTTACTTGGCTTTCAAGTCTCATCTTAGAGATTATTTTTCCTGGGAAATATTTTGTAATTCTCTGGTGGGAGTCTTTGTTGAGATAGTTTAAGGTCACTCTTTTATTTTGGGCAAATAAAATTCATTAATGACATAACCTTACTAAACACATTATATTAAAAAATATAAAGTTGTAAATATAATATTAAGAAGAGATAAAAGTAAAGCAACAAAATAAAAACCACATTCATTCTAAGCCTCCACTTGAAGACATCATAAAGGGTCAGCTGCTTGCCTCTATGCTAACGCGCTATGAATGCTTCAGAAGAAATGCAGGCTGGCGTGGCTCTGTGCGTTGGTGACTATATTTTTCTGAAATGGTGACCAACTCTTGGCAGGTGTCCAAGAAGGGAAACAAACAAATGATTATTTTCATACTCTATTGTCATCATTGTATATTAAAACACTGCAAAATTACTTGTTGTTTAATATGTAAAATAGAGCTAGATTTTATGCTTACTAACAAAGTTTTAACCTAAAGTATGTCACGTAGGACTTAGGAGAATCCTGATTGTGTGTGACTCTCTTAGTTTGAGGGTGTCTAACGTCTTTGAGACTTAATTACTAAATGCAGTGGTGCCCTGCCATCACTGTGATAATAATTATAAATGAAATTTTTAAATGCAAATTGAAAATTTCCAAATTTCCCAAATGCCTACATGGTACCTACTGACAACGGCTGGTAAAAATGCAGCACCTTGTATATCTTGGGCATCATACTTTTCATGCTTTAAAAAACTGTGATTGCCTATTGTAAGTTCCTGTAGGCAGTGACTGTTTGATGGTGCTATCACCAGCACAGGTCCTGGTACTTAACAATACTTGATAATGTTAATTAAGCGAGCAAATTTTACAGGGATTATGGTGAGAGGTCACCAGTATTTCACCTTTAAAAATGTCGAGAATAACAATAGCTCTTCTCGAATCAATATTTTCTACTACAAGGTAGTTTACTAAGAAATTCACACTATGTTTCATCTATTTCCTTAACAGTCCCATGAGCTAGGTTTAGTTATAGTAACTTGCTCAAGGTTATTAAAACTAGACACTTGTAAGTGACAGAGGTGGGATTTGAACACAAATCCACAGATGGTGTTCATGGCCATTCACTATAAGACACTGGTTATTGACTTAAAATAGGTAGTCTTATTATATAAAGGAACTTTTCCTTGAACTCTCTAAGGTCTTATCTTTTAATAAATCAAGAGTGTTAACAAACTTTTAGGCAGTCATGGAACTATCATATGGTTTATATTATTGGATCTATAGTTTATGATTTCAAACAATCATCACATTACTTTCTTCTCTTGCATGATTTGGTGTATAAGGCTGACACTGTTCTGTGGACCATGAATTCATCTTTCTAAAACAGTGTTTAGGTATTTATTATCTATATTAATAGTGAAATCAGTTCATAGTTATTTTTATTATCTATGTTGGGATTTGGTAACAGAGTTCTGAGAAAAATTAGTTGGGAATTGTTCCATAATTGATGATATCTTAAAACAAGTTTTATATGGGAGTAATCTGTTTCTTAAAAGTTTAAAAGTACTTACTGAATAGAGTACCTTCTGGCATCTTCCTTTTTGGGAGAGAAGAGTATTTATTTGATAATATTTTCAATTTTATCCCTGGCAGATGTCTATTTAGATTTTGTTCATATTCTTCTGGATATAGTTTCAGTGATTTGTGTACTTTTCAGGAAATGATCCATTTTAAAGATTCAAGTATATAATGTACACAGAATTTTACTTAAAGTATTTCTTAAAATATTTGTATTTATAGCACCTTAATGTTTTAAATTTTTGTATTTGTTCTTGTTTTCTATTTTCTTTTGAGACTTGCCAGAGATTTATCTTTTATATCGCCATCTGCTAATCTGCTTCAAATGTTCTTCATTGTATTTGTGGATTATACTTTCTTTTGTACTATATTAAGTTTCGCTTTTATTTTTACTCTATTCTTCCTCATTTAAATGCATTATTTCTAATTTTTAAAATTGATTCCTTAAGGGTTATCTCTCTCCTTTCCCCAACCCTCATCACCCCATCTACCTTTCTGTCTTTCTTATTTTCATTCAGTAATGAAAACAGTATATTCCAGGACTGATTTTTATTACAAATTTGGCTAAAACATTTCTATTTTGATATGCAGTGTTCTTTTTTTATTATTAAATTCCTTTATTGGTACATTGTAGGTATACAACACAATTACATTTCTCATTGGGAATTGTACCTTTACATAATGCATCTTGGTTCTT
>NW_004624796.1:10786208-10800274 GCF_000247695.1 Heterocephalus glaber
TTGAGTATCAGAGTGTTCCATCTCATTTCCCTTTGGGGTTGCTGTAGGTGATCTGGAAGTCTGGTTTTGAGACTTATTTACGTGTTTTCTCATTTCAACTGGGGGGTATGTGAGCTGTTGGCGCCTGCACGGAGTACCTCCTCTGAGCTGGGAGAGGTGGGACAGGTGCTGGGAGCAGTGGTAGGGATGATAGCTGGGAAGCCCCTTCCTCTGGACCAGGAGCAGTGGGATGGTGGTTCAGAAGCCCCTACCTCTGGGCCGGGAGCAGTGGGAGGTATGTTGGCCTGGAAGCCCCTTCCTCTGGGCCAGGACCAGCGGGACAGAAGGTGGCTCAAAAGCCCTTTCCTCTGGGCTGGGAGCAGCGGGAGGGATAGTGACTGGGAAACCCCTTCCTCTGGACCAGGAGCAGTGGGACGGTGGCTCAGATGCCCCTACCTCTGGGCTGGGAGCAGCCAGACTCAGTACCTTGGTCTGGTGGTCTGGTGTCCTCTGCGTCTTTGTAATGTGGAACCAGGTGGCTGCCTGTCTGCAGCAGGGTGATTGGGCGTCTTTCACGTGACTCAGGACCTCAGTAGGGTGTGCACAGATCTGCCTGTCTGCAGCGGGCTGATTCGTCCTGTTCTGTGCCACTCGGGACCTCGGTAGGGCGTGCACAGACCTGCCTGTCTGCAGCAGGCTGATTTGGCATCTTCTGTGGGACTCGGGACCTCGGTAGGGAATGCCGATATGCAGTGTTCTTTTCTTTTGCTCTTTGCAAAGCAGTCCAAAATTGCAGGTTTATTTCTTCTTTGACATTGTGGAAGTTATTAGGAAGATGTCTTTAAAATGGCTGTTTGAGGGGGATTTAATTTGCTTTAGATTTTATCAATATTAAGCACTAGTGAATTATGGTAAACAATGATACACTGACTGGTTTAAAATCTAAATATTACCCAAACTAGATTATTGTCCATTTTGAATCTGCCATTATCTCATCTCCAAATGATCTTTCATTACCAGTGTAGTTCTATTGATTAAAATTACAGATCTGTCTTATTTTTCTGTTTAGGTTCGAAATCATGAAACTTTACTTGGAAAAGTCTGTGGCAATGAAACCGTCTCTCCGATCAGATCCATTACTAATAACATCTGGATCAGGTTTAAAATAGACACCTCTGTTCAAAAGGCTAGCTTCAGAGCTTTTTATCAAGTTGGTAAGGAAACTTCTGCTGACTTTTTAAATGTCTAATTTACTTTATTGTGGCATTTTGATTTTTTGAGATAATTTAATAATGTTATATTCTTAAGGGGTAAGGAATATCTTCCCATAAAACATCACATTCTGTAATTTCCTTAGGCAGAATTAGACTTTGCAATAAATTAAGAGCAAGAATTATTTATTTGTGGACATTTTTATGTTTTAGTTTGTGGAGGTGAATTAACTGGAGAAGGAATCATTCATTCACCATTTTATCCTAATGTATATCCTGGAGAAAGAACCTGTAGGTGGACCATCCACCAACCTCAAGGCCAAGTAGTTCTTCTCAACTTTACTGGCTTTGAAATTGGAAGTTCCAACCACTGTGACACAGATTATGTTGAGGTAAGAGTAAAAAACCTTCCAGTATTTATATTTGGATGTATATTGCTAAAAACACTATGTTATGTTATGTGAGAGAGAATCATTTGTATAGCCCAATATATCTTATGAATATAGACAAAAATATTCTTAAACTCCTAGCTAACTGAAACCAGCATATAGGTAGGATTGAATACCATGAACGTGTAGGGTTCATTCCAGGAAGTCTAAGTTGTTATAATTTCCCAAAAATATAACACATGGTATCAATAAAATAAAAGTAAAAACAATATTACCACCTTAATAGATACAGAAAAAACATTTGACAAAATCCAACATTTTTTCATTATAAAAACACTTCACAAAATAGAGACAAGGGTAATTTCCTTAACTTAAAAGGGCATTTTAAAAACTCCCACATATAAAATATTTAATGATGAAATACTGAATTATTTGCCCTAATGATCAGTAAAAAAGACAAAGATTTCTGTTCCTATCACTTCAGTTCAACATTGCACTGGAAATTCTTGCTACAGTAATTAAATAAAGACAAGAAATAAAATGCATCTTGAATGAAAAGAAAGAAATGAAACTATCTTTATTCACAGGTTGCATGAGCTCATATGTAGAACTTCACAAGGAATCCACACACATTAAAAGAACTATTTGAACTAATAAATTCAGCAGGTTGAAGGTTATAAGATCAAAATATGAAAATCACTTCTTTTTTAATATACTAGTAATGAATAATTTGAAAATGAAAGTTCAAGGAAACTTTAATTTACAGTAGCATCAAAACAATAAGCTTAAAGGACTATACCTTATAAAGAAATGTAAAACATATTCCACAGACTATAAGCAACACTGAAAGAATTCATTATTCATGATGGAATATGCAACTAGCAAACAAAATAATTATTTGTCTTAATTACTCTCTCATTGCTGAGACACAATACCCAACCTTTGCAATGTAAAGAAGAGGTTTGTTTTGGCTCACAGTTTCAGTGGGTTTAGTCAATGATTGGCAGGCTTCAAAGCAGAAATGGCATAGTGAGAGAGCATGGCAGAGGAAAGCAGCTCACACCACAGTCAGGATGTCAGGAAGCAGTGAGCCAAGGGGGGTGCCAGGGAGGGAGCTCTGTCCTTCCAGGTCACACCTCACCTCCAAAGAGCACACCCAGCTATGGATTATCCAGTGATGAACAGAGAGTCGCCATGATCCTGTCACCTTCCAAAGGCCCTTGCTCAGCACATGAGAATTTTCACTCAATTTCTACATTCTACATCTAAACCATAATATCATTCATGATTTAAAAATGGAAACAAATGCCCATTGACTGATGAATGAATAAGTAAAATATAATATATCCATATAATGGAATACTGTATGGCATTAAGAAGGAATGATGTATTGATACATGCTTCAACATGGCTGAACCTTAAAAACATACTACGTGAAAGAAGCTAGTCACAAAAGACCACATGTTGTATGATTCTGTTTGTTTAAAATAACCAGAATAGATAATGTATAGGGACAGAGAGTAGATTCTTGGTTGGCTGTGGCTTTTATTTCAGGAGAATAGAAAATGACTAGTAATGGGCATGGATTTCTTTCTCATGAGGCAGCTACAATATTCTCAAAGTGATTGTGTTCTCAAGTTGATTTTTACTCTATTAATATACATATTTCAGGCATATTTATTCTCAAAGTAGCTTTCCAAGATAAATGTCTAACAAAATAAACTTGATATATCTGTTTTACTTTAGATTGGTAGCAGTTCTGTTTTGGGTTCTCCTGAAAATGTAAAGTATTGTGGTACAGAGATGCCTTCAGTTATAACATCTGTTTACAATGTTCTTTATGTCACATTCGTGAAGAGTCCTTCTATGGAAAATCGTGGTTTTGTGGCTGTGTTCAGTACCCAGGATTTAGGTAAGAGATGATCTCTTTCTCCTTCATGTAGGCTCATAGCAGAATAAGTGAACAATAGAAATAAATTATGTAAAATTCATCTACATCATGAAAAAATGTAAGGAGCACTTAAAGACAAAGAGTATATTTCAATCACCACATATCAATGGTTATCTTGTACCTATTAGGAAAAGAAAAACTAAGTTATACTTAAGTGGCAGATAAAAAATGATACTTTTCCTTTTGAGGTTAAGGAGAAATAATTGACATACTTTATTTTGAAATCCAGGTAGCTTGTTGGTTACCTGATTTGATAATTATCATTATTTTTATTTCAACAGTATGTGGAAAAACTCTTACTGCATCATCTGGAATCATTAAAAGTCCTGGCCATCCAAGCATTTACCCCAGTGGCGTTAACTGTACCTGGAATATATTAGTCCAGCCTGGTCAGCTGATTCGGTTGGTGTTTGATGAATTTCACCTGGAGTTTCATTACAATTGCACAAGTGACTACGTGGAAGTTCATGATACTGGCTCTAGGACTTATCTTGGGAGGTGAGGTTATTTTGTTTTGGTTTTTATGCTGAATTTGGTGGCTTATTGGTTGTTTATAGACTTTTCTGTAGAGAAGGACAAAACCACTCTTACCATTATTTCCTATCTAGTTTCTCTTCTTTGTTTAAAAATTGGCAATATACATTTATCTTGCATATCATATTTTTAAGTGTATGTGCATTGTGGAATAGTTCAGTCTAGCTAATTAGCAAATGCATTACCTCACATACTATGTATGTGTAGAGGTAACAGCATAAAACATCCACTCTACATGTTTTCAAAGATATAACATACCATCATTAAGTAGAGTCATCTTACTGTACTGCAGACTTCTAGAGATTTATTTCTCTTTTCCAACTGAATTTTTTTTGGGTTTTTTAGATAAGGTCTTATTGTGTAGTTTAGTCTGAGCTTGAACTCACTAGGTAGCCCAGGCTGGCCTCAAACTTATGGCAATCCTCCTGCCTCAGCCTTCTAAGTGCTGGCATGACAGGTGTTGCCACCATGCCCAGCTCCAACTGAAATTATGTGTCCTTTAATCAAAGTCTGCTTATCTTTACTTCTCCCACAAACACTCTGACCTCTGCTGAGTACTGACCTATTATATTGTCTACTTACGTGATATTAATCTTATGTTTACATTCTACATATTACATCTGCGTTTTATATTCTAGCTTATTTCATTTAATACAATGTCCTCCAAATTTTTCCACATTGATGCAAATGACAGGACTTCAGTCTCATGGCTGAATAGTATATATTTATGCCACATTTTCTTTAACCATATCCTGGCTATTGTATATAATGTTTCAGTGAGCATGACAGGGTAGATATCTCTCCAGCATGATGATTTCATGTCCTTCACATATATACTCAGTTTGGGGATTGCTGGATCTTATGATAGTTCTGTGTTTAATTTTTGAGGAACCTCTATATCGTTTTTCATAATGGTTGTGGTAATTTATCTTCCCATTGGCAGCGTACGTGGGTTCTCTCTTCACATCCGCAGCAACACTTACCTTGTTTTTATAATAGCCATTTTAACAGGTCTGAAGCAAAGTCTCCTTGTGGTTGTGATTTATGTGTTGTTGATGATAAGTGACATTGACTCGTTTTTCATATGATTGTTGGCCATTTCTTCTTTTCATGTCTATTCAGGTCTTTTGCCCATTTTTAAAAAATCAGATTACTTGCTTTTTTTGTTGTTGAGTTGTCTGAATTCTTTATAGATCTTGGCTACAAACTGATTGTCACGCGTGTAATTTGCAAATCTTGTGCCCAGCCCCATACGTTGTCTCTCCACTCTCTCGACTGTTTCATTTGCTATGCAGAAGACATATGGGTTTAGATAATCCCATTTGTCTATTTTTGGTTTTGTTGCCTGTGCTTTTGAGGTCTTATCCACAAAAATCCTTGCCCAGATCTTCTAGTAGTTTCGGTTTCAGGTTTTCTATTTAAGTCTTTACCAATTTTCAGTTGATTCTTTTGCACAGTGAGAGATAAGGGTCTAATTTCATTCTTTCGCATATATATATTCAGTTTCCCCAGCATCAGGCAGCATGTGAATAGATATTCCATATCTATATACATTAATTTTTCCTCTAAATTTTTAAATCTATAGGAAAGTGATAAATATTTTCATGTCCTGATCTACTGATTCAATCATGAATGATTTCTTACTGGGTTTTCACTGATTCATTTTCCCTGTTGCTAGGAATTACACTTCTTATTTCTTTGTATGCTTGGCAATATTGATAGGATATTAGGCATTTTCAATTTTATGTTTTTGGCACTAGACATAATGATATTCCGATGAATATTCTTGGGCTTTGTCCTGGATTGCAGTTAAGTTACTTAATGCTAGTGTTACTCTGGGACTCATTTGTTTCCTCTCCCTGAAGGTCTGGTGTCCTTCATTACTCCATGTCCAATGTCATGAAAGTCATTTTTAAAAATATATTTTGTCCAGGATTTTAGTTTTTTCAGATACAAAGTTAAATCTAGACCCTACTATTATATCTTTGTTGGAAACATAATTGTCCTGACTGCTTTTTAATTTTTTACAATTTTATAGTCTTTTATTAACTTTTTAAAGATTTTTATTATTTTCTTAAATTAATTTTTTCTCCTGGTTTTACTCTCCCTCTTCATCTTTTTCTTCTCACTTATCTTAATCTTCCATTTAAAAATTTTTTCTTGGAGAGGTATGTGTTGTGCTGTGTTGTGTTGTCTTTTGTTGTTTTGTTTTCCCGTGCTGGGGATTAAACTCAGGACCTTGTGCTTGCCAGGCAGGCACACCACCACTGAGCTACATCCCCAGGCTCTTGGAGAGGTATGTAACCCCTGCAAAATACATAATTTTTATTGAATATCATAAACCGTAATGATCTTGCTCTATGTAGTAGACACAGCTATAGACATGCAAGAATTTGTTTAGTTCATCTGCCTGTATTTTGATTAAGCTGTCAGATCTTTTCTTCAGCCCCAAATGGGGCTCTACACAAAATTTTCTTTCTTTTTCTCCAGCAACAGTTAAGGCACCCATTTCTCATATTCAGCATTTCTTCTTATTTTGATTTCCATATTACTTTTCTCTGTCATTCCATTTGCTTAATTTTATCAAGTTTATTTTGACTTTTTTTCTCTTCTTTCCTTCATAAAAGGTTTTTCTGTAGGTAGAATCTCATACCATAATGTTTTCTATTACATCCTTATTTTTGTCATTCATACAGTAAAATTTCTGAGCAAATTACTTTTGTGAAGCTAAAATGTGATATGGCTCAGTAATCAGGCTCTCAGTTGCCATAGGACTTCTGTTTAAAGACAATAAATTTCACCTATACAGGAATTACATTTCCAAGGACTGTTCTAAGTGTTTGACATACAGCATTTTAGGTGATCCACTTTTCCAGAACAACTCTATGACAGAGGTATTATCAACCTCTCCATTTTAGAGATGGACAAAATGAGGCACTGAGATTGCATAATCTGCCCATGGTCACAATCCCTTTAAGTAATAGAGCTGACCCTTTGTTCTGTAAGTGTATTTGTTTTAAAAATTTTTTGTGGTATATTGCAGATTGAACTCAGGGCCTTTGCACTGTATTTTATCTTCAGCCTTTAAAAAAAATATTTGAGACATGGTCTCTCTAAATCACTAAATTACTCAGGCTGGACTTGAGTTTGCAACCCTCCTGCCCCAGCCTCCCACAGTGCTGAGGTTATAGGTGTGCACCATCACTCCTGGCTTTTATGAGTGTAAGATATGGCAAAGTTTCTCTTTGCTGCTTATGTTTGTTACATTTCTGTGAACAAGTTTATTAATATGCTATCTGGCAGCGTAATGTAGCTTATAGTTACAGTCCTCATGCATGTGAAGTCCCAGAGGCAGACACAGACAAAACCATTTCAGCAAGGTCATCATGAGCAGGATGATCTTGTTGAGTACGTTTGTAAATATTTTTTGCCTTAATTATATATATTTTTTAAGATTGATGGGAGGTAGATAACAAAACCCATTACCATATTTACGTGTCTAAATTTCTGTTACTTCATTTCAAATATACTAAAAGTTTGAAAACCCATGTATCTGTTCTTTCTTGTTTTGGTACAGATACTGTGGAAAATCCATTCCGCCCTCTCTTACCAGCAGCACCAACTCAATAACGCTGACATTTGTGGCTGATTCTGACCTCGCTTATGAAGGCTTTTCAATGAACTATACAGCAATTGATGCAACAAAAGGTAACAAAACAGGCTTGTTTACTTGGTCTCATTTATTCCACTATAAAACAGCACTGATTTCTAAAACACAATGCACATACTTTATCCCCAAAACTGTGGCACACAGTGGAAGCTATATTTAACATTAAGTGTGGTGAGTACAATATTTTCCATATTAAAAATAGATTAATCCTTAAGCATGATTTTTATTGTATTGTATCAATATTAGTTTTCTTTCTCATTTTCTCAACATTAAATTTTGTGGTTTTAGAAGGGAATATCTTTGTTATTATAAATTATACAGTGGCTGGATATGGTGGCACATACCTGTAATCCTAACTACTCAGGAAGCTGAGGCAGGAAGATGGAGAGTCGAAGGCCAGCCTGGGTAGCTTGTCAAAAAAAATTGCACAGGAATAATACACTGAAGGTTTTAAGAGTAAGTGTCTATAAACTGTTCTGAAGAGATTCAGACAATAAGAGAGAGAGCAAGCGCAAGAGAGAGCATGGTGGGGCCAGGGATTTAGCTCAGTGGCCACTGCCTGCCTCACAAGCACAAGGACCCGAGTTCGATCCCTGGTATGAGAGAATGAGAGAGAGAGAGAGAGAGAGAGAGAGAGGTTGAGACGGACAGAGAGAGAGCATGGTGAAGCAATGGAAGCACAATATAAGTATACAGTGCATCTGGGTAAAAAGAGTTCGGGAATTCATTCTTGCAACTTTCCTACAAGGTTAAAATTGCATCACAATAAAAAGTTCCCTGTGAGACTGAGTACTTATTATAAGAAATGAGAGAAGACATAAAAATACAGCCTCGAAATCTACGGCAGGAAAGGCAAGCCTCTGTGTCAAAATATACATTTCTAAATTGGACCTAATGAAATCGACCTTTTCAGCCTGTGTTCCTTTTGTTGTATTTTAATTCTCCTCATTACTTTGCTCCTTGTAAATGCAATGCAGGAAATAGCTTTGCAGGCAGTCTTTGCGATAACATGTGAACCAGAGCTGCCTCAGCCCAGGAGCCTGTGGGATTTATGAGGCTGTCCTGTTTCATTAGGTTCCTGTTCGGACCTGAGCTGTGCTCCTTTTCAGTGAGCCTGGACTTTCCTTTTGCAGTTAGAGAGACATTTTAGGGACAAAAGTGTCGCTCAGTGCAGACCCATACCAGGCATCTGATGCTTGCCCAGCATCCCACAGCCTCTGGATTGACAGACTCACAGGGCAATCCATTGAGCTCCTTTCAGAAAAGACTGGGAGCTCCCCTGCTCCTGGATGTGCTCCTTCTGAAACAGACTTATATCCATCCGACTCCAGATCTCCATCTTCGAAAACCCTACTTCCCATAATAAATTTAAAATTCCCTATTCAGGAGCCCTACCCAATTTCTCTTTTATCTCTCCTTCAAAGGGTCTGGTTACTACTCTGCATTCCACAAAAAATTGCTATTCTCTGCAGTAACCCATGTTCTATGTTTTGGAACCATGACTAGATTTCTCCAGAATCCTGAATACAAGAGAATCATACACTTTTATCTCTGGTGGAAATCTTTAGCTGACAGTTTAGTATCCAGGCCAAGCACAGAGGAAATGAAACTCTTAGGATTCACAGTAGTTTATGTTGTGTGATTGACATATTCACTGGACTTCGTTCAGGTGGTTAATATCCAGAAACCAAAACTGGTTGCTCAAAAAAATTATACTATGCACACAACTTTCCATACTTCTGTAGTTTTATCTGTCTCATATATTTGGCCTCAAACCACAGTGAATATTAGACTTAAAGTAAGTCGCTTGAACTCTCTGGGCTGCAGTTTTCTCATCTGTGTCATTAAAAGATTGGATTTGATGATTTTTGAAATGTCTTCTGGTTCTAATCATGTATAAACATAATTTTCATTTGCCGCATGAATGGACTAGCTATATCTTAGATAACATAATTCAGGCAAGGCATCCTTAAAATATCCTCCTCGAAGTCTTTGTGATAATATGCAAAGTAAGAAGACATAGCTCTGTAATGAGTGCAACAACTCTATTAATATCACACTAACTTGTTAGGGCATGTTTAATGCAGATACAACCAAAAGCAATCAAAATAATCTGGCAAAGAGGATCTTAAAGGTAAATTTCAATCAGGAGCAAGACAAGATCTATTCTTACCACTCCTGTTCAATATATTATTCAAATTTTAGGCAGAGCAATCAGGCAAGGAAAAGAAATAAAACAGATAGGTATAGAAAAAGGAAGCAGTCAGACTATCCTTATTCCTTTATATAGAAGACCCAAAACTCTCCCCCAAAAGACTCTTAGAATTGCCAGGATTTAGCTCAGTGGTGCCATCTCCAGCCTTGCAAGCACAAGGTCCTGAGTTTGATCCCCGGTACCAAAAAAAAAAGAGACTCCTAGAATTAATAGACAAATTCAGCAAAGTGAGAGGATGCAAAATCAATAGCATTCCTATGTACCAACAATGAAGCCATTGAGAAAGAAATCAAGAAAACAACCCTGTTTATATAGCTTCAAAAATAAGTTTAATACCTAGGAACTAATCTAACCAAGAGAAGGAAAGACCTTTATAACAAAAGTATTCTGAAAAAAAAAAAGTAACTGGGAGTACATCAGAAAATGGAGTGATACCTTTCTTCTTGGACAGGCAGAAACAATATTGTCAAAATAGCAATTTTACCAGTGATTGATACACACATTTAATGCAATGCCAATCAAACTACCAACATCATCCTTCATAGTACTAGAAAAAAAAATCTTAAAATTTATATAGAATCAGAAGAGACCCAGAACAGCAAAAACAACCCTAGGCAAAGAAAGCAAAGGAAGAAGCATCAGAGTCCCAGATTTCAAACAATATTATAAAGCTACAGGGATTAAAAACAGCATGAGTACTGGCACAAAAAATAAGACATGTTGATCGAGGGAACAGAACTGAAGATGTACAGCCAACCTCACATACCTTCAGCTGTCTGATCTTTGACAAAGGGACCAAAACATATGCTGGGGAAAAGATGGCCTCTTTAACAAATGGTTGAGGGAAAATCAGTTATCGGTTGCAGAAAAATGAATCTAGAATCCTATCTTTCATCCTGTGCTATATGTCAAATCAGAATAGATCAAGGGTTTACATATAAAAACAGAAGCACTGACTCCACTGGAAGAAAATATTGGAGATACTATTGAAGCCATAGGCATAGGCAAGGACTTTCTGGACAGAATCCCAATTGCACAAGAGATAACACTAAAAATCAACAAATTGGAATGTATTAAATTAAAATGCTTCTGCAAATCAAAGGAAACAAACAGAGTAAAGAGACAACCTATAGAATAAAAAAATTCTGCTAGTTACTTCTCAGACAGAGGACTAATATCTAGAATACATAAAGAACTCAAACAAATTAGACCCCAAAATAAAAGACCCAATCAAAACATAGGCAACTGAAATGAGTAGATACTTCTCAAAAGAAGTACATTAAAAAGTGCTTGGCATCATTGGCTATTAGAGAAATGAAAATCAAAACACCACTGAGGATTTATCTTACTCCAGAAAGAATGGCTATCAAGACAAACTCAAAAAAAAAAATGCTGGGAAAGTTGTGGGCCAAAGGAACCCTTTTATGCTGCTGGTGGGAATATAAACTAGTGCAAGCACTGTGGAAATCGGTGTGAGACTCCTCAGAAAACTACAAGTATGCATTCCATTTGATCTAGCTGCACCTTTTTAGGTATCTTCCTGAAAGGGCTAAAGACATCACATTACAATAACACATGGATAACTGTGCTTATAGCCGCACAACTCACAGTAGCTAAATGGTGGAAGCACCCCATATGCCCAGCAGCAGGTGAATGGATAAAGAAAATGTGGTCTATACACACAATGGAGTACCACTCACCCATAAAGAAGGATAAATATGAGTCATTCATAGGAAAATTATCTTATCTCGAGACCATAATGCTAAACGAAATAAATCAGACACAGAAGCTTAAATATTGCATGATTTCTCTTATATGAGATACTCAGGTATAAATATTTTAGAAATAAAAGATGGATGGTGAAATATAGGATGACAGACCTAGCAGCGATAGGAAGGGGGCCTGGGAATAGAGGAGACACAAGGGCAGGGAGGGAAAATAGAAAGGATTAAGATGTGATACGTTTATATAACACTTCTCCATGATGAACGTGTTTATTCTTTATCTATCACAAACATATATAAGAAAAAATTTCGATTAAAAAAGCTTTCACAAAGTAAGATAAAGGTTTACAAAAGAAAGAGAGAAGAGTAAGAAGTAAAAGAGAAAGAAGCTGGGCACGAAAGGCAACTGCTGAAAAGCAGGGGCTGGGGGTAGAGAATGTTCTGAGCGTTCCTGGGGCCCTGGGCCCAATCCCCAGCAGCCTCTCTCCCCAAATAAAAGAAAGAAGAAGAAGGAAACGATAAAAATGCTGGGGGTGAAACTAGTGCTCACGGGTTTCCAATTGTATTTAGCTTCTGGTTGGAATTTGAAGAACCAAAACCCTGAATAACATAGGCGAAGGTTCCCTTAGCTATTCAGGTGAATAAAACATGAAACTGAGGCAACAATTTCCAAGACTCTGGACCCTTCTTCTCTGTGTGCGGATCACTTCTTTAGCCTCTGTTCCCACCCGGCGGGGCTGGAAGCCCAGTTGAGGAGATGAGCACTCCGTTCCTGGCTCAGCCTGGCTGCCCCTGCGCAGCAGGCTTTCACTGGATGAGCTCAGAGGCCTGACTAGCGCAGTCAAGTCATCCTATACAGCAACCAGGTGACCGAATCCGGGAAGCTCTGTGACACCTTCCTCTGGTCATTCTGGAGCTGTCCCAGTGACCCATAGATCAGGACAAGCGGTGGCTCACGTGAAATGTCGAGGGGGCCCTGCGGTATTTCTCAGAGGAAGGGCTGGCTCGGGTGACTGAGGTGGAGGTTAGGCTGGCCCTCCCAGGCAGCCGGAGGCAGGACGAACTGCTGACTGGAACAAGCGGAAATGTTAGGACTCTTCCTTTGCAGTTAGCATCTCACTTTGCTCATCTTATACAGAATAAAATGGCGCCAGGGAGAAGCATCAATAGAAGCTCAAACATTGGCCTCAACCTCTTTTAGTACTCTAGTAGAAGGCATTTCAGAGCAATAATGATGGTTTTAGTTGCTGATTTCTAGTTCAGCCGCATGCATTTCCCCGCTAAAATCTTTACTGTGTCCATCTGATAAAGGTGAAATTTCCTGATTTGAATCCAGTTACTTTTGCGTCTGTGGTTCATGCCACACAGCGATGACGTCAGCCCGTAAATATGTTTGGGAGGAAGGAAGAGATGGGCTTCTTGCCTTAAGTGACTCCCTTCCTTATTGCTCTGCTCTGCCTTCATCCAGAGCCGGCCTGAGGAAGTGAAAGTGAAAGAAGTGACAAGTGGAATTTTAGTGGGTAGAAACGCGTAAGAAAGTCTTAGCAACTGATTATAAGTCTGACTTTTCAGTGTTCGCTAATTTAAAGTACAAAATACCTGAATCCTGTGAGATTGTAACTGATAATTTAACTTTACCAATTTACATTATAATTTTATAATTCATTAACATCTATTACATATACATTAATGTGTAATTTACCAAGAGGGGACTTTAAAAGCATACACAGGAGCAAAGGAATGTACTTGATTCATTTGCAACATTAATATTAGAGGAAAACCTGTATAACATCGAGTCCACCATTTTTCAAACTGTAATGCATGATTCATTCATGAGTGTATTTTTTCGAAGTGTGGAGGAGACTAGAACAGAATGGAAGCCGAAGAGTTTATCATACAAAGTTAAGCACCACTTCATAAAATCTGTTTGTAATATGTCTGCGTGTGCACTATTGTTATAAATGGATTTTGAAGGTCCATCAAGAAAGTTCAAAATGCAAATCCAGTCCAGTGAGGTTTTAAAGGAGGGCAAAACAGTCTAGAATTTTGAATTTATCTTCCCAAGAATACACAGCTAGTTCGTTTAGGGGCAAAACTAACTGAACAGTTGGCAACGTGTAATCCATTTTTTTGCCATGCCTTGATGAGCTCTCGGAAGTACTGGAGATGAAGTGTGCCTGTTGTTCTTGGTAACGTTCAATTTGGAGCTACAGTAGAACTGTGGCGAAGGGTTTGTGTTTTTTAAGGAGAGAGAGGTTTACAGTTGGCCAGGGAAATGGCCAGGAATGATCACAGACACATCAGTATAGGTTAAACATGAGGTATTTCCTAATGTCCTCTTCCCAACACAGAGGTGCCACCAGTCCCCCACCCCCATCCCCAGGAATATTTAG
>NW_004624796.1:10801594-10959666 GCF_000247695.1 Heterocephalus glaber
TATTGAGTCAGGGTTGTGTTTTTCATTTTTTTTTTTTTGGTACCGGGGATCAAACTCTGGTCCTTGCACTTGCGAGGCAGGTGATGGGACCACTGAGCTAAATTCCCGGCCCTTGAGTCAGTTTTTTACTGCTCAAATCTCGTTAGTCCAATAGCTTCATTGCTGTGTGGATTGGAGGATTGTCCATGTTTCTGACTATCCCTTTTGATCAGAAGTTTAATGATAAGTAACAAAATTTATTTGATAGTGCTTAGCGAAGGCAGAGAAATATTGTCATTTTTAGAAAAAGCTAGTTTTAGGATGTTGTATTGGTCCACAGAGGATGTTTGTATATTTTTTGTATTTTCTTTCTTTACTTTAAAACTTCTTTTTGAGGTTGATCAGAGGGAAAAATATGTGAGCTCTGCCACCAGTTGTCTTTGATCTTCAGAGATGTGCTTTTCCATTACTAATTCAGTTGAATGTAGAGGATGGAAGCAATGTACTTTTCTTCCACCTCTTTGTAAATGTCCTTAGACCACGATTACATGCTCACTGCTATTGAATATGAATTTCCTTTGGCAACATAAGATAAAACCAAGGCATAGACACATTTTTATATTTGTATTTTTTATTGATGAGATAAACAACATGACAACACATGAATACCCTTTATGTGAACACATTCAAGTTAATTATTTGTGCTTTGTTGCAAAACATAAGAGGAAACTAAAGTTTAGCACTATTTTCAGTATTGGTATTGTTTTAAAAATCCATTTATAGGCCAGGGGTTTAGCTCAGTGGTGCCACTGCCTGCCTCACAAGTGCAAGGCCCTGAGTTTGATCCCTTGTACCAAAAAAAAAGCCATTTATACCGCTAAGTGAAGAAAAGTGAACATTGTACAGACTTCAGTGTAGATAAGAGAACTTTGCAACCTTTCAAAAAATACTTCAGAGAGCCAAATTCAGAGGATTCTTGTTTTTCTCCTTAAAAATTGTATATTTAAATCATATAAATCTACGATGAAATTTTAATATTAGTCTATTTTTAAAATGTTTGCAGTAAGGTATCCACATATGATATTTCATGTCCCAAATTTTATTTATTATTTATTGCATGTATGAATTATGTATTAGATTTCCTGTAGAGAATTCCATCATTGCACGGAAATTTTAACTTTTAATATAGCACAGATATTTATAATTTTATAAAAACAAAATGTACCCATAATTAAAATAAAATGCAAAAATCCATTTAATGACCTCTCCTTTCAAGAACATTTCTGTCACCCAGGAAAGTCCCTTTGGTCAGTCCCTTCTGTCACATCCTCCTCTTCAGACACTGTAGATCGTTTCAACTGTTCAAAAGGCAACGGATTCCTCATATGTACCCTTTTGTGTCTGGCTTTGTCATTTGGCATAATGCACTTGAAGTTTGTTCATCTTGAAGTATTTATCAGTAGTTCTTTTTCTGCCGGATAGCCTTCCACTGCACGGATGTACCATGATTTGATTACCAGTAACTGATATTAGATGCTTGGATAGTTTTCAGCTTTTAGCTATTATGAAAAAGCTGTTGTGAATATTGATGCATATGTTTTTGTGGACTTATCAGTTCTCTTAAATAGATGACTAGGAGTAGAAAATTTCCCCTATAGTAGTTACACCATTTTGTACCCCTACCTACATGAATGAGAATTCTTTTTTCACCTTTGCCAGCTAGTATTTTTATTTTTTGTATCTGGTAGTTGTGCAGTAGTACCTCATTATGGATTTTATTTTTGCATTTCCTGATGGCTAATAGTGATGGGTGCCATTTTATGTGCTTTTTGACAATTTGTATATTTTCTTTTGTCGGGAGCCCATTATCCACTTTGCTCATTTTTGAAGGTGTTATTGACTCATGTTATATATTTTGACACAGGCATGTCCTTCATCAGATAAATGTGTTGAAATATCTTCTCACTATGTGTGTGTCTAAGCTTTTCTTTTTCTGCTCTTTCTATTTTGAACAACAGAAGTCCTATACATGTATTTTTCCTTTTATGGTTAGTGGATATTGTTTCTTGTCTATGAAATGCTTGCTCACCAAAGTTATGAGGCCATTCCCTTGTGTGTCCTTCTAGAAGTTTTATAGTTTGAGGTTTTATATATCTATGATTCATTTTCAGTTAATTTTTTCAATTAAGTGTAAGTTATATATCCAAGTCTGTTTGTTTACCAAGTGATATTTCATTATTCAAATGCCGTTAATTGAAAAAAATTTCCTCTTTTCCTCCTCTTTGAATGGCCTTTGCATTATTGAAAAGAAGTTGCCCATGTGTATGTGTGGGTCTGCTTCTGGAATCTATTCTGTCCCACTGATGTACTGTATATATTTCTCTCTCTAACAAAAGATACCATATTACTTAATATTATATACTTTCATAGTGTATCTTAAAATCTCAGAGCATAAAGCCTATAGATCTTTATTTCTTTTTCAAAATTGTTTTGGCCATTCCAGATCCTTTGGATTTCTGTATACATTTTAGAATCAGCTTCTCAATTTGTCCCAAAGACTGGGAATTTGATTGAGGTTGTACTGAATTTAGGGATCTATATGGGAACAAATGACATCTCAAATTGACTCTGCTAGCCCATGACCATATTTTACCCATTTAGATAGATTGTCTCTAACATCTTTCAGCAATGTTTTAGAGCTTTTCAATGTAGAGTTTTTGTGTTCCTTCTAAACTAATTTTTTAGTGTTTTATGGCATTCTAAATAGTGTTTTAAACTTTATATTCCAGGTTGGCTAATATATACAACTTAAATTGATTGTTAGATATTTAGTTTATATTCTGCAAACTTGATAGACTCAGTTATTAGTTCTGATAAAGGTTTATTAGATTCTTTAATATATTCTACATGGATGACAGTAACTATGACTAAGGAGAAACTTCTATTTGTTTCTTTTTCTGTCTCTCTCTGTCTTTTTGCAATGACTAGGACTTGCTGTATGACTTTGACTAGAAAGGATGAGTCTGCGCATATTGGCCTGTTTCTTGCTCTTGGCAAGAAGACATTCAGTCCTTTACTGCTTCAGCATGACGGTGGCTTTGGGATCTCATAGATGCCCTTTATCTGGTCGAGAAGTTCTCTTCTACTTGTACTTGCTGAAAGTTTTTATCAGGGATGGATGTTGAATTTTTCAAATAAATTTTCTGCATCTTTTGTTATTATCACAAGCTTTTCTTTTTTATCTAATCAATGTAGTACAGTATGTTGATTGATTTTCTAATGTCAAAACCATTTTGCACTCTTAGATAAACTCTACTTGCTCATGATGTATTATAAATTTATGTTTATCAGGAATTATTGTGCTAAAGTTTTTTGAAGGGTTTTTTAATCTATGCTTGATATTTATCTGTAGGTTTCTTTTTTACATCTTTGTTATTGGTATGAGTAATATTTGTTCTTTTAAAATAAACTAGGAAGTTTCCTAAGTTTATATAATGTAAGCATTTTTTTAATTGATAGAATTTCACCAGTGAAGTTATTTGAGCCTATAGCTATTTCTTATAGAAGGTTTTTAATTACAGCTTTAATACTTTTGTTTGATAAAATCTATGGAAGCATTCTATATTTTTTCTTGTGTTAGCTATGGCAATTTGTAAAGGAATTGGTCTATTTTATCAATGTTGTCAAATTTTTTGTAGTTTGTCGTAATAGTCTATTCTTTTAATCAACTGGGAGTATGTAGTAATACTTATTTTTTCATTCTAAAAATAGTAATTTGTATTTTTTCTGTTGTTTTTCTTGATCAATTTTGCTAGAAATTTATAAATTTTTATGATTTTTCAAGGAAGCAATTTTTTACTTTATTTTCTCTTTGATTTAATTGATTTCTGTTCTTATTTGTTTCTTTTAATTACTGACAGTTTTCTTTGCTTTTTCTAGTTTCTTTTGAAGATAAACTAATTTTATTTTGTAGTATAATCTACATGCCTTAAATCACTTCTTTATTTTTGTCTCCCAAATTTTGATGTTATATTTTGATTAGCTTTCAGTTCTAAATATTTTCTAATTCCATTGTGATTTCTTTGATCCATGAATTATTTATAAATGTATTATGAAATTTCCAAACATTTAATTTTTCAAAACGTCTTAGGATCTATCATTTAATTTCATAATATAGTATTCATAATATGTATTTCATGAAATAATTCATTTATGATTCAAGAACATACCTAAGTTTTCAATTGTGTAAAATTTATTGAATCTTGTGTTATAGCCCGACATGTGCTTTGTATTGCTGTATATTGCGCATATACTTGAAAACACTGTGTAGTCTGCTCTTGTTAAGTGTGGTATTCTGTAATAGTCAATTAAGTTAAATTGGTTGATAAGAGTTCCTCAGATTTGCTATATCTTGATTCTTATCTATTTTTCTTCAACTACTAAGAGAAAGATACTGAAATCTCCAACTATAATCGTGGGTGTTTTATTTCCTTTAATTTTTGTTCTTTCCCTTTCCTTCATGCACTTGGAAACTGGAATTCAGTACCCACATATTTAAGTTTGTTATGCTTTATTGATGACTTCCTTTCATAATTTGAATTGTCTCTACACATTTCCGAATTTTCTCTTTCTTGAAGTCATTTTTGTTTAATATTATTGAAACCATTTCAGCTTTCTTATATCAAACTTGTGTTGTTTATCTTTTCCCATTCTTTTACTTTTAACATATTGATGTACTAATGTACAGTGGGCATATATTATAAACAGCGTGTGGTATGGTTCTGCTTTTGTATCAATAATTCCTGTTTTTAGCTGAAACATTTAGATCATTTGTACTCATTTGTAATATTGATATGACTGGATTTAGCGGGCATCGTATTTGTTTTCCACTTGGCTCTTCTATTACTGTTTTTCTGTCTTTTTGTTTGTTTTTTACAGCATATGTTTAGTATTCCATTCTGTTTCATTGAATGGCTTTTAAATAAGCTCTCTTTTTGTTTGCTTTAGAATAACAGTATGCAGTTTTCTTAAGCTCATATACTACTGATTTATGCTTTATACCTTGTACTTACTATTTCACTCTTCATACTTCACATTATTCTCTTCCCCCTTTACAAGTGGAATTGTCTCATAATGGTGTCATTGTATCTACAGTCTTATTTTGTGTGCTTCTTTTCCTAATATATTATCTATCTGATAAACTGATAAACCTCACCATTTTGTTGTTGTTGTTGTTGTTGTTATTGTTGTATTGTGGTACTGGGGATCGAACACAGGACCTTGTGCTTGTGAGGCAGGTGTGGTGCCAATGAGCTAAATCCCCGGCCCCATATTTTACTCACCATTGTTTTTGCTTTGAATCATTCATTCTCTTTGAAAGAGATAATGAGAAGGAAACCTAATCTCCACATTCTTCCACTTATTTATATTTTCAGTGTTCTTTGTTGTTTCTTGTAGATATGCATTTCCACTTGATATCATTTCCCTTTGGCCAGCTGGACATTGCTAGTATTTCATAGTACAGACAAGTCTTCTAGTGACAAATGCATTGAGCTTCTGTTTGTCTAAAAATGTACTCTCATTTAAAATAAAATGTTTTTGCTGGATCTTTAACCCTCCCCTCCTGTCAACACTTTAAAGATATATTCCTTTTGTTTTCTTATCTTTATTGTTTCTGATTAGAAGGCAGCTGTCATTTACAGCATGGTGTTCCTGTATGTAATGTATCTTTTTTTATTTGGCACCTTTCATTATCCTTGTATGTTTTTTTAAATTTTTCCAACAATTTGATTCTGTCCCCAGGTGTCATTTTATTTATCCTGTTTAGAAGGGTCTAAGTTATTTGTACTAAGTAGATGTTTTGCATCATATTTTGGGAAATTTTAGCAACTACATCATTCCCTTTTTTTGGATCCATTTCCATTCTCTTATCTTTCTTGGTCTCTAATTATTATATGTGTTAACCTACTTGTTATTTTTCCCCAGGATTTTGAATGTTGTGCATTTTTTTCAGATATTTCTTTGTTCTTCAGATTAAATAATTGATTTTTAAAATGAATTTTATTGGTACATTTTAGGTATACAGTATAATGACATTCATCATCAGAAATTTGCACCTTTACATAGTCTCTCTTAGTTCTTATTTTTCCCCCTTCTCCGCCCTCCCTTCAACCCCTCCATCCCTCCCTATTTACAAAGACTTTGTTTCCATTTTTCCATTTTCTCATATTAATTCCATTCCCTTCTTTCCTTTCCCCTACCCCTCCCACTTCCCCTTCCCCTTGCCCTGTTTCTTCCTATTTGTTTGGAAACCGGATCCACTGTACGGCTCAGGCTGGCCTTGAACCCCCTGTGTAATCCAGGCTGGCCTTGGCTTTGTGGTGACCCTCTTGCCTCGGCCTCCTGAGCTGGGGTTGTAGGCACACACACCTGCACACCTAACTGGTATACTTTTAAGTTACAGAATTTCCATATGGTTCTTTCCAGATGGTTCTTTTTAATAAGTTCCTTTTTTCCCACTAAGATCCCCTACGCATTTACTCACATAGACTTTTCCTTTATGTATTTGAACATATTTGTTATGTAAGTACGCATGCTAACCAATTGTGCCACTGGAGCTCCATGCATTTCAATATATTTCTGATAGTTGTTTTAAAATCTTCATCTGCTAAACCCAACATCTGCTAAATGCAACATCTGGTCCCTCATCGAATGACAGGATCACATTTATTTTCTGTATTATGACCACATATTTCTTGATTATTGACCCCATTTTTGTGTTGACTTGATTGATATTTCTCTATTTAAAAAAAATGAGTAGTAATGTTTGGGTTTTATGCTGGACATGATATGATGAATGATATGTTGTAGATACTGGAGTCTCATCTGAAACTTGTTGACAATTTAATAGTTGGCCAATTATTTTGAATTTGTGCATTTTTTAAAATTTTAAGGCATATTTGTGAAAATCTGTAGGTGTTTCCCATGATCCTCTCACTTAGCAGATCAGTCCCCCAGGGACATCACCCCTGCAGGGCTTGTTAGGTCTCAGACTTTGGTAGGGAGCTCTAGAGAAAGCTTGCTCTTGGCCATGACCTTCACTCATAAAATGCGCCTTTTTGGTGTCTCCATTGGATACCTGGGGTGTAAATGAGGCGTCCGCATTCTGCATCAGAGAGAACTCTACAGTCTCCTAGAATTTTCCTGGACTCTAGTATCTTGTTTTTGCCTCTAGCCTAATAGCATCTACTCTCCAGCATGCTCACTGAAGTCTCACTGCATCCCCAGCCCCTGCTCAGCCAGGAACTTACAGGGAGCTCTAGCCAGACATTTGGCTTGCTTCTCTGTGCACTTCTTTCTCTCTGGAGCTTTTCCTTATAGTTCCAGCCATCAGGCAGCCTAAACCCTGATCTCTGTTTCCTTAGCTCAGAATGACGTTGTTCACTAGGGCTTCTACTCCCCACTGTGGTCAGGAAGTTCTCACCAGGTCCAGAGCCAAGAAAAGCAAGAGTCTTGCTTCACCCATATTTTCCTTTCTATCAAAGGCCACAACCTTATACCTCCTGCTGTCCAGTATTTTGTTCAATTTTATATTTGTTTAAAGGAGAAGAGGTGATTCAGTACCAGTAGCTCATCATGGCTGGAAGCAAAGTTTCCTATAATTTAGTTTCAATAAACTTAAAATAATCATTTTTTTCCATTAAGTTTATTGGTACATTTTAGGTATACAATACAGTTACATTCATCATCGGGATCTTGTACCTGTACATGATGTATCTTGGTTCTTGTTTTTTCCCATTCCCCTCTCCACCCTTCCCTATTTACAAAACCTTTGTATCCATGTTTTTCCTTTTCTCATATTTTTTCTTTTCCCTTCTTTCCTTTAACTTAAAATAATCATTAAAGAACTTCAACCAATACAGGACAGAGGATAGGAAGGAGAGAAATAAGGAAATATGCAGTAATAAAAATTGAGGGTAGTCTACATGGGAGAACTAGGTGGGGGGTAGACCGAATGCGAGGAACTTAGATCCATGTCTCACTCCCTTCAGTTTTCAACACATTTATGTAAGATAACTTTAATAAATGGGACCCAATCTGGGCCAGGTATTGTGGACACAATTAGTAATAATTAATAAAGCCTTATTCATATCCTAAGCCCTAGTAAAAGAAATATAATTACATAAAAATTACCAAAAAATCTGCCTGGCTGGGAGAGTTTCCTTAGAAATGATATTTGAACTTGACTTTAAATAACAAGGAAGAGTTTACATATTCAGGAATGTGTTGGAGTAGGAAGAGAGGTTGTTGGGTAAAACATTTCAGGCCAAGTAAACAGTGTGAGGATCATTTGAACATGAAAGACAGTGCAGTTTACCTTTGTGCCAAAACAGAAAAGAAGCTGGGTGTGCAAATCAAAGTTTCAGTAGAGATGAACAAACCCCCTCCCCTGCACAGAGACAATCACTTGCATATGGGAAAAGTACAAGGAAATTACTCATCATTGCTGCTCAAAAATGTCCCTAAGCCAAAGCTCCCCTTCCTGCACACTTGCTGCAGTGGGCTATTTGTATCATTGAAAGCTCTGAAAGGTTCGCCATCCCTGAGAGCAATGTATGATAAAATGCTGATAGGTAATATCTTTATCCTGATCCCTATTTTAAATGGAAAACATGTCACATTTCACTCAAGTTCACTACTTTTTTTTTTTTTGGTAGCAGGGATTGAACTCGAGATCTTGTGCTTGTGAGGCATGTTGGAGGAACCACTGAGCTAAATCCCCGGCCCTGTTCACTACATTTTATTTGATTAAAACATTCTATTTCTGGGTTGCTTAGAGTTTTTTTCATGTCATTAATGGAAGTTGAATTTTAGTAAATTTTTTTTTTTCATTCATCGAGCCATTTGTATTACTTGTTCTTTATTTTGTTAAAGTGGTTAATTAGGATGACTTTTTCTTTCTTTTTTTTTTGGTACCGGGGCTCGAACTCGGGTCCTTGTGCTTGCGCAGCAGGCAGCAAAACCACTGAGCTAAATCCCCGGCCAGCATGACTTTTTCCAATGTGAAACAAATCTTGGATTTGGGGGAAAATGTAAATTGTGATATATTTTCATATATATATATATATATATATATATATCTGGTCTCAGTTTGATTACAATTTATTTATGAGTTTCTGCATCAACATGCATAAATGAGTATTTATATTACTTTCTTGTAAGTAAATAAGTAATACTTTCTTGCATTTGTTCAGTTTTGGAATTGGGTTTTAGCTTTCTCCATCAAATAAGTTACTTGTATTTTAATCTCTGTACATAACACTGGGGAAGCAGTTGCTTTATTCCAGAGCACTGAAGATACCATTTTATAGTATCCTGGATTTCATTAGGGAACTGGATTATTACTAAGCCATCTCTAAGATTTCTGTAACTGAACCTAATTTTTTAATGTTTATGGTAATTTGCATGGATTAGAAAAAACAATTACACTTCTAAGACAAAAAAAGTTTTCTCAAAATATAGGTAATAGGTTACAACTTGTACCACATAGCTATGGTTTACTGTAAATGATTGTTTTACCTTTAAGGTTTCAAAAACTTTGTTTCAAAATAAAATCATTCTTCGAACATTCTAGAATAAATGTAAAAATCAAGTCCATTGGCACAAATTAGTGAAGTATGTTTTGCTGAATGTGTTATAAATGTAGCATAGTGTTTTCTATTTTCTCTTAGATGGTCTGTTTCTTTTCACAGCATGCTCAGAAGACTACACAGTTAATTCTGGGACATTTACTTCTCCAAACTTCCCCAATCATTACCCTCATGACTATGAATGCATTTATAGGATTACAGTAGAAATTAACCAACAGATTGCATTGCACTTCACCAACTTCTCCTTGGAAGATGGCATGAGTGGAAACTGTGTAACAGATTTTGTGGAAATCAGGTAAGCATCTTTATTTCATTATTTATTTTCATAAATAATCTTTCCTGGAAAGATTAAGGAAAAATATGGAAATTCTTTGTAAATCTCCTTGGTGTGTACTTCTTGTAAGAGATAAAATTTATCACTTGAAGTATGATATAGAAAAATTACAAAAGATTTAATAGGTATTTTAAAGTAATTACTTTATTAGAAATATCTGAAAATAAATGCCAGATTTTGTTTGGGCAAAGAAAACAGAAGTACTCCTACTTTGAAATGAGTTACTTGGTATTGTAGAATACCTACTTTCTTTATGTAAAATCAATTTAAATTTTAGACTGTTTACTGACCACTTAGTATAATTATATCACAAAAATGACAGCAACTTTTAAAGTTTTCATGGAGGTTTTTTATTTTCAATAATAGAAGTTAAAGCTTGTGAATTTCAGTATGAGGCATTTTTTTCATTACTTGGCACTTTGAAAAAATGTGATGTAAGAGCTATATACAACAGAAAGATATCATACATTGATATCTCACCATATCATTACATCAAAGTAAATTGGGCTACTTATTTATATATATATCTCAATCAAATTTTTTATTTGGCATTTTAAAACTGGAGCCTTCCAATGTCTCATTGTAAGCTGTATTATATGAGGCATTTGAACTCTTTTACTATCTTATAACATTTATTATATGATACAAAGGTAATGGAGTTGTACCATATCATACTAAAATGACAATTTTAATTGATATCAAGTAATCATTGAACTTTAATATTGAATTATTTATTTACTTATTTGTATTTGAAAAACACTACAGATTATAAACTAGTTTTAAGGCCCCATGGTAGGGAAGGAGTTATTTCCAGAATTTTGCCAAATATATCAAATTGATACATTAACTTTTGAGAATTTCCAAGGATATTAGAAGGGAAAAATTTACCAGGTATGGTGGCTCATGCCAGTAATCCCAGCTACCGGGGAAGCTAAGACAGGAGGATCACAAGTCCAAGGGCACCCTAGACAACTAAGTGAGACCCTGTCTCAAAACAAAAGAGTAAAAAGGACTGGAAGTGTACCTCAACGCTCTCTGTGTTCGGTCCCCAGTACTGGAAAAATTTTTTAAAAAGAAAACTAAAATTTCTTTGTCAAATTAAGCAATATTTGTTGATGCTGCTTATAATTATGGTTTCTATATTCTGAATTTTTGACATATTTGCCAAAGACTCTTAGGTGATGATTAAACACATTTTCTCAGGTTACAGCTAGTAATAAGATGCCATGCCAGTCATAAATAATGGATATTGTTTATTAAGTCATTCAAATCCTATTTAACAAAGAAAAAAATAAAAACTAGAAATTGTGCTTTCTAAAAGTAATTCTGAGAGAAGCTGACTGATCAGATGAAATGATCTATTTATGATCCTGTAGTTTAAATTATGTTAAATGTTTATCCAGTAATATCGTCAATAACCTAGTAAATTTTCATATCTGCATTCTGTCACAGGGATGGAGGCTATGAAAATTCACCACTTGTGGGAAAGTTCTGTGGCTCAATTCTACCCCCAAGAATCATCTCCCACAGTAACAAACTGTGGTTAAAATTTAAAAGTGATTCTGTGTTGTCAAAATCTGGATTCTCAGCTTCCTGGGATGGATCATTAACAGGTGAATAGAAAACAGTTTGGAGAATCCAAATTCATTAATTTCTTGATTCTTGAATTGTCATTCTCTGTTCATTATCACTGATGCATTTTTTTCTAGCTATATTTTGTCATTGTTCTTCGTAATGAACTTTAATGTTGATGATGTTTTCAATTAATAGCAGCCATGTATTTTGAAAGAGAAAAGGGAAAAGTTCTAGCTCCTTGGCATAGTTCATCAAGCTGAACATCTTGATTAGAAAAAGTAATCACTGATATGATTATAGAACTGCAATCATAGAATGGCTACTCTTTCGTGATGCAGTTTTACATTGCATCTTGATTTAAAGAGGAGCACTGTAACACCAGTTGTATATAGACAAGAAATTCTGCTTTTACCGGAAAGAAAAGGTGTGCATTATTCCATATCTTTCTCCTGTAGGTTGTGGGGGCAACCTCACCACTTCCACGGGCATGTTCACATCTCCCAACTACCCGATGCCTTACTACCACAGCTCTGAGTGCTACTGGTGGCTGAAATCCAGCCATGGCAGCCCGTTTGAACTGACCTTCAAAGACTTCCACTTGGAGTATCATCTCAACTGCTCTTTGGATTATCTGGATGTATGTATAATGTTTCTGTTGTGTATCCACTGCTCCTATCTCATACAATGCACATAATGCACTGATTTGTATTTTTGAAATTCATGAAGGCCTATTTAAGTTGAATGTTCCATGTGAAATTTAAATTAAATAAAAATCTCAGAAGAAATTTGATAAAAATGACAGTCTTCTAAGTATACTATGTACTGAATGGCTTAATACACAAAGTATTTAAAACATTTTGATATTAACTGTTAAGATATTAAAATAAATATCCTTAAAAAGGTTTTGGAATTTATTTAAGTATGATCTACATAATTTCTACATATGCATTGAAAAATATCAATTTAGAGAACTATTTTGGTGAGTTAGGCAATATAATTAAAGATATCCAACTAGAACATTTTTACAATATCAGAAATTTGTAATTGTCAGACAGTATATAACTAATGTATATGTACATATGTATATATAATATACAGTATATTAAAATGTATTGAAATTTCACGAGTTATAAACTATGGAACCAGAAAGGAAGGAGGACAATTGCTATCAGCCATGGATTTAAAAAGTGTATTAGTCTTTCACTTTCAATGTTCAGACTTCAACCTAGTTTGCATACTTACTACCATACATACTGGTGGCTAAATTGTCTGAGCTTATGGCCTGAGTTTAAAGGCATTTCAGTATAATTTTTAAAGATGCTTTATTTCAGGACTATTTTTGTTGTATTTATGTATCTTCTCCACTTCTTTCCTCAAGTCCTTTAGGTAACATTTAAAGCCATGGCCATCTGATATGTAAAATGTTTTGTTAAAGGTATACGATGGCCCAAGTACCAGTTCTCATCTGCTCACCAAGCTTTGTGGGGATGCAAAACCCCCTCGCATCCGATCTAGTGGAGACAGCATGCTACTGAAGCTGAGGACTGACGAAGGTCAGCAAGGAGGCGGCTTTGAGGTCGAGTACTCACAGAGTAAGTACGTGCTCCAGCAGTTCATGGGCCTAGAGTGGGCCTTCAGGCTCCTCATGAAGCAAACTGAGATGAGTATAATCCATTGGTTTGAAGTACTGAAATTAATCTTGGTTTCTTATGTGGAAATGTCAACATCATTTTCAGGAGAGATGCATATGTATTAAATGTAATCTCATCCAACTAAGGCCTCTAGCAAACCATAGAAACTTGGAAGACTAATATGCTGACATATTACAACTCAACTAAAGATCAATGTAAGAGCTGAAGTGAATAGTTTTTAAAAATCTGTATCACACATTACAATCTCCTATTTAAAAATTAGTTCATTGCTCAAGTACTCTCCCACCCTAGGTTTTGTCCTCTACTTTAAAAAGTATCTTAGTTTTATTAAGAGATATTGTGCTCCTTGAGAGTCACGTGCAGTGTGTACCTTGTATACTATGGAAAATTCTGGACCGTTTCAAAATCTTCCTTCTCCACAATGCAAGTGGCACAAGTCAAGGAGCCTCAAATACAAAGGGTCTAGGGTGTGTCCTGGTGTCTTATCCTTGAGAAGGTCAATTTCCTTCTCTGGTTTTCCAAAATTTCTTCTCTAAAATGGGGCGATTAAGTTAGATGATCGCAAAACCTCTTTTCACCTTTAGAATTAAATATTTTTTGAAGTTAGTTTCAAAAGAAACATTCACAAAAACTCGGTTTCTTTGACTTTATATTCCTTAATAAACCTTTTGCTTGTGTTTTGAAAGCATAATTGCTTACCTCATTAAATTTAAATTTATCCATAATTTTTACACAATTATCTAAAAACAATTAAAAGTCAGAAAATCACATTCCAAATGTACAGTACCCTTGGATTAGTTGGAAGAGTACTAATGGTTAGTCTTGATTACTCATGAATGTGAAGATTCACATTCACTTATCTCTGAGAGCTAGGTTGAATTCTAAATAGTGTAAATACTATGTTTTAATAGGTAGCTTTCTTCTCCAGAAATTTATTATTAGTATGTACATGAAAAGCACTTTCAAGTTCTATAAGGGATATAGCCGTTTGGTTTAACTTAAAATCACTTTTTCCATTTTTATTGGTTTGCTCATGTGTTTCTTGGCTACAAGATTGCTTAGGCAAAGGTCTCTCCTTTTCTTTTTAAATCTTGTAATGTTTTATTTTTCTCTCAGTTTCTCAGAATGCTTAAGGAAGGGATTACTGGTCTTTAAATGTTAAAATCAGAGCTAATTGGGCAAATTTTGTCTAACATGTGTAACTTAAAAATTAAAGGTTTGTAAATAATGTAATTTGTGAGAACCAAGACCAGACCATGTGACCCAGGGTTCACTTTTGCCCAAGTTATTGGCATATCTAAACAAAACTACTCTTTGGAAAGGCTTTATGGAAAATACTGTAACCTGATGGGTTTTTAAAGAGAAATAGTTTGAGTTTTAACCCTGTTCCAGCAAAGGAAGATTTTGAAGAGCCACAAGTGCCTACTTTTCCAAACCAAAATTTATAACTGGTGTTCAAGCCACTTTTCAGAAAGCACGGTTGTTACAGAAATGTCTACTATGACCACATTTTTCAGAGACAACTCTTTCAATGTAATGTTATTTTCCCTTTGTCTTTTATTCCACATCGTAAGACAATATGAAAAAGACTTTCCAGAAAGCATACTTAGGCATTTACCAAGTCATTAGGATTGGCTGAATTTGGCAGTGGACATATCTAAGGGTACCTAGTATGGTTTTCTGGAAAATTTAGCTCAAGAAAATGCCACCACTGGATTGAAAACCTTTTCTTCAAAATTTAAGATTTTTGTTTCTACTCCAAATCTTTGAAGCTTCCTCTATTCTCTTGGTACTTCCTGATGAGTAACTAGAGGGAGAACGGAGCCTTTGTTGTGAATTTCATGCAGATATTTGAATGTTCAAAAAACCATGTTGTTATTCATCTTTAGCATTCACATAGGACTTCATATTTTTCAAACTGTTGAATTCAAAGATCAGAGACGTTTTTCTCTTCCAAATGTTAAAGCCACAGGAACAGAAGCCCAGAATGTGTAAAACACTTCACTAAAAATAAAATCAGACTGCTCTCTGAGTAGAGTTAAGTTATTCTGTTGTCCACAAATTCACTGGAATTTGATCCCTATTTTAACACAGCTTATTCAATTTTTTAATGATATTTTAAAGTTTGAATTCACTTAAGTATTATTTCATGTTAATTGCAATGGAGACTCATTATAAAGCTGCTGCACTAAATAAATATGTTTATATATTTTTTAATCCAGATGTTTTCTCAAAGCAGAATCTCACACTCACTTTGGATCAATTATGATATATATATATATAATATATATATATATGTATGATTGCAGTTCTTAACAGTCCTTGTTATTTTTTTCAGGATGTGAGAATGTGGTAATAGTTAATCAAACCTATGGCATCCTGGAGAGTATAAATTATCCAAATCCCTATTCTGAAAATCAGCGTTGCAGCTGGACCATCCAAGCAACAAGAGGCAACACCGTGAACTACACATTTGCAGCATTTGATTTGGAATATTACACAAACTGTTCCATGGATTACTTAGAGGTAGGTATTCTGGATTCAATAATCACTGCATTTTCAGATCAAGTAGGCATACCAAACTGGAACTCATTTATTTTTAGAATCAAATCCCTAAAGATCCTACCCTATGTGTTTATAATACATCAACCACCCACTATATTTGAACAGGTGTATTTCATGTCTCTTTCACTGTATCATTTTAATATTAAGGTACTAAAATGTATACAGGAAGTTAAGCTACTAAACCATATATAGGAAGTATCTATATTTTTAGGTTTCATTGTAACTTATAGACTAATTGACCACATATTGTTTAAATTACCCACAAGCGCAGAGATAACCTCTATATTTTGTTGATTGTTTTTAATATTTTTTTCTTATAAGTAAGAGACAGGAGATGTTTGAATATCTTTGATTTATAGAATACCTAATTTGCTTGGTACTCAGTATCTTATTTTTGATTCTCATTTTTATTTTAAAATTTAGGTTCATTTCAGGGTTTTTTTCTTTTGGTAAAATGGAATTTTCTGCTTGTTATAAAAATTGACCAGAGTTTGACCAGAGTAGTAGTTATTCAACTCTGTATGAAATGCTATACAATAAAAGTTACTTGAGTAATAGGCAACCTAGTGTTTAAGGAGATCTGCTATTTTAATTATGAGAAATTTTATTAATAAAGCTTTTTCACTAACTTGCATATATAACTTTAAGCCTACAGATTGAAAAGTTAGGCAGCTACCTATTTTACTTGCTATAATATTGGAATATCCATTCATATATAAAATTTCATACTACATAAACATTAATTTAGATATATTGGTTTCTACTTTTATACTTTTAAAAATAATTTTATTCAAACTATTTACATAGATTAACATTTATTTTTCATCATTCATAAATAATTTCTTGAATTGTCTTATATCATCTTTATTCCATCTGTTTTGTTAATATGTAATACTTTTTGAATCTACATATGATATTTTCACTAGAAATTGTTTCTGATGTGACAGGTACCTCCTTGGATGACATTGGAACATTTTTCCCATTTTCCTCTTTTAGAAAAAGGCAGAAAAGTTACTTTCAAAGCCCTTTCAAACACAACACTTGATCATATCTATTTTTACCTGTTGTGATTGTCCTCACGCACTACTAGACTGTGGGCTTCTTGAAGATATGAATTGTCTCCTACTAGCTTTGTATCTCAGGTACTAATACACTGGGATATTAAAAGAGTTCAAGAAGTTTAGATTAGGTCTGGGTATGTAACTCAGTCGTAGAGTACTTTGCTCAGCATGTGAGAGGCCCTAGGTTCAATCCTCAGTGCTGTAAACAAACACACACACACACACACACACACACACAGAGTTCAGGTTAAATTGAATATCACAGCATATTATAACATCAGCCTATTGATAGCTATTTTGAATGCCAAAGAATGGAATTCCCAACTGGCCTTTTGGTACAGCCCAACATATTCAGTACAGTCCTACAACTCAGCATGAACCAAAATCAAAAACACGACCTTGCAGAGTATGGCTATGCACCACAGTTGTGATTGATAAAGTTCAGTGGGGGAAGCTAGAAAGAGGAGTAAGCTTTTGAAGTAGACTTGAAAGGAGGAATTGGCAGAGAGAATGAGGAGGAAAAGGAAAGGAGATGAACAATTTGCAGGACTGGACTCTACTTTGGATTCACTTGAGGATGGAACGGTAATAAGTGCTCACCAGGTAATTTTTAGAGGAGTTTGAAAACTCAAATACAAATACGTGTTCCCACAACAGCAGGGCAGCTAATTAGAGGCCTCTGCAGTTGATGTGTCTGTCGTGTTACAGGCATGCCATTTCTCTCGTGCAACACTGATGGTGAAAGCAGCAAAAATACAAAATAAGAACCAGAAGTTCAGAAAGGCTTTCCAAAGAATGACATGGTTGCCAAAGGGAGGAGATTTTTTCCATCTCTGTAAGCCAAGGGGCAAGACCAGAGCAATAGCTACAGTGGCTGATCTATGGTGGAAATTTGAAAAGCATAAATAACCCCTTAAGAGGAGAAAAGTCACAAGCACAAACATCAGACTTCTATTATTTTAATAACTGGATTTTTTTTCAAGCGACTTAGCCAATTCCTAATTGAGTGGCTAATACTGGAGCCAGAATCTAGTTATTTTGAATTAATGAAACTGAAACTATAAAAAGACTTGATTAGGTACTAGTCAGATTGCCTAACCTTGCTGCGAGGTGTGGGTTGGTAAGGATCGCATTGGGAAGCAAATCTAACCTTTAATTTTTTTGTTCTCTGGGCAAAATAACATGTATCCAATTTGGATATAAAATATTCAGTTGGAGGAGGGGTCATTTCTTAAAGGAGTAAGACCATATTGTCCATGTAATCATGGAGACATTAACCTTAAGGGTTCTATCTATACTTTACAACTTGGTTTCACTTTTTCATTTTTGAGCCCGTGTGGAAGAGGATATTTCTAATACATGACTGAATACACAGACAAGTGAGAGATCTGGGAGAAATCAGCACAGAGACGTACAGAAAGCCCAGGTCAGGCAAAGAGCGTGTGTGAGGTGAGGAGAAGGAGAAACCCTGAGAGATGGTTGTGTCGTGGAAGGCAAAAGAAGAGAAAGTACTGGAAGGGAACAGGCATCAACATGTTGAGATGCTCCTGAGTGGTCAAGAGAGATCGGGGTGAGAAGTGTCCTTTGGGCATGAGTGAGTTTGTGAGCAGTGTTTGTGTGGTGGCAGGAGCCAGACCTCAGGGTGAAGAGGCATGAAGGGGGAGGGAGAGGGTGAGCACCGACTGAGTCCTCGGAACAAAGCAGCGAGTCATGGCTGCTTCTCTCTAGTTCTCATCCAGACTAAGCCTAGGCTTCTCCTCTCCAGCACCCACCCTTCACTTCCCCAATAGTCCTCACGTGACAAGCTTTCTTACGAGGTGTTCTTCTGCCTGTCCTCTGGTATGTCAGTGCCTCCTAAAATGTGGCCCTCCAGAACCAGATTCAACACTCCCGTGCACTGCTCAGGGCCCAGTGAGCTGGGATTATGGTATCTGGCTCAGATACTTCTGGTATTACAAGTCCATGTGGAATGGCGTTTACTGTTAGCCGAGTTATAATACTGTCCTGTAAGGAGATCTGTAATCTCTAGGCCACTCTTCCGTGAATGTTATGGATTCATCGCTTTAGCTTACAGTTTGAAAATCTAAAAGGATATTATGCCTAGTACGTTATATTTGACTCCAAGAATTTCACCATTCCTAGTTCCCCCAAACCCTCATTCATTGCCCTTTAGAGAACCATCAACTTGCACATAGAGCCATTGGCCATTGACCTACTACTTCTTCAAAAATAATGAATAAAAATATTACAAAAGATGGCACATCTTTCAGACACTCTAAAGTGTTAGATTCTTTTTGGTTAAAAGAACTACTATTAAATGCTTTGGGACTAGCACTATTTAAACAACTAGGTAATAATAATGGCAACTATTTATTGAGTCTGTATTGTTTTCTAGGTAACTCTCACAGCAACTGTGAAAGGAGAAAATATTATTCTCACGTGAAGTTGAGAAAAGTCAGGCAGGTACAGGTTGTCATGGTTACAGAGATTGCCAGTGACAGAGCCAGGCTATACCCCAGGCCACTGTGACTCTGGGCTGGCGCTCTTGGTTATGACAGGCCATGCACATTCACTACTTTCTGTCACCCTTGCTGGGATCAGGAGTGTGTGTCTGAGGGTCCTCAGTTCTATTGCTTACTGACACTCTTGCAGAGAGAAATTTATATTGTCTTAGCATGATTTCTTCTTTAAGGAAGTGGTCATTATCACAATCACATTTTTCTTTATACATGTTGAAAAATATTTTTAGTGTCTGATTTGGAATTTTTTCAAGCATCACTGTTGATATACTCATCCGTGAGATTCCAGAACAAATCTTTTCCAGTTTTCCCTGGTCTGGTGTATGCTCTTGATTGCTGGTACTTAAACACATGCAGTCTGAGCCATGTGAAAAGGATTAATGTTTGGGTAGGGATGGAGGATGTGTGGAGGGTAAGGGACCTCATGATAGACAGGATAGGCTAAAGAGCCGGGAATAGCCCAGAACAAAGGCAGTTAGGTGCACTCCCCAGTGTTTCTCCTTTAAGGCTTTGTTCTTTCTCTCTGACTCTTCCCATCCATTTCCCTCTCTCTCCAGAGGCTTCCTCTGAGTTACTCAGCCTCGTAATTTGAGCTTTGACATGGCCACTCCACCCATGACTACATGACCATTTACCTCAAGGGATTGGCAGGTGGACTCTCCCTTGGTGACAAATTTCCGGTGCAGGTGGCTCATCTCTTTGAGCTTGACAGCAAAGATGTGGATTTAGCTTGCTTATAGATGGGCAGTCTTCAGGGCAGGATGGCCAGCTCTGACCAGAGGAGTAAGGCCAAGCTTCCACCAATGTAGCTCACCCAGTATGAGAGAACCTTTGAGTCAGAGCAGGAGTTATGCTGGCCTTGCCAAAGCCTTGTTTTAAATATCTAGGAGGTCATCAAGATAACAAAACTGCTTCTGTAATGATTGTATTAAATACTGCAGGGTATGGTTCACGTGAGTCTGGAAAAATTCATTTAAGGAGTTCAGTCTAACCTCCTAAACTAAAATTCCATGTCTCCTTCATTTTTCAGAGTCAAACTAGGCATATTGCTACCTCTTCTTCATCGTGTTCCACTATCTCCTACCATGATCAGTCTAGTCTATGTGATTATCTTTTACCTTAACCAGAGCATGAAAAAAATAGACATTTTTCCCATTGTATTATTTCCCAAAGTTCAGCTAATTTGTATGTGTGCTCATGAAATGGTCAGAAAACTTCTTAAATTGACCTCATCAGATGTCTCCCCTTTTATTCCCCCACTAAGTTAGTCTTGACTTTGTGCTTAGAATTTAATTTTTAAGAATTTGTCCTATATCTTGAATTTTCTTCCCCTTTTATTGCTCCTTTAAGAACAGTTTGAACTGTTTTGACCCATAGTATCCCATTTTATTCTGCAGTCTGAAGCACTAAAACCTTAGGCCTCTGACTGAGATGTTCAGATATCACAGGCTTTAAGCCCAAAGGATCATCTGCTCCCAATATTTTATTCTCTTCCGTACTGACAGTCACTTCTTTGCCGGCCAGAGTAGCACCTTCCTTCACTATTCTGTTGCTTTCTGAGAGAGAAGAGCATATGTGAAATTCAACAAATGCTACCTTTTTTTTCAGAACAAGACACCTAATGGGTATCTAGACCATTGAGGTTGTCTCCCTCTGTCATCCCTGTATAGTTCTTTTTGCTGCACCAGAGTTGTCCTTTTCCTTTGTAAGATTGCAGTCTCTACTGATGGCAGAGAAGGACATCACTAAACTGGCTGCATTCCAGAATCACCAGGGACTCTTGTCAGAGAAACCGGTGCCTACACCCTACTCCAGGATTCATCACAGTCCCTGGAAATGGCAGAACAAGCCTTTCACGTGCCTCGGGGAGAACTTGACTCTGACCACTCATTGTGTCTATAGCCCGCTCTCACCATCATAGCCTGCTTTGGCTTCATAGCTCTCTCCTGGGATGTTTCAAGTATCTTCTTAACATACACCTTTGAGCAAAGTAGTTATTTCTTCTTAAACAGGTCTTATCCATTCCTATGGCGATCCTTGCATTGTTGCATATGGCCTTCTAACACTGTCAATGTCATATTTGCCTCATCATATAAATAATACCAGATTTTCTTTGGAGTTTTGTATTCTGAGCTTGAGTTTTCTCTCCCCTTTCCTTATTTGGCATGTTTGCCCCTATCTCTTTCCCTCTGATCCTTTCATACCGTTTTACCCCTTCCTCTTTCCCATTTAAGGCAGGCTCCAGTCCTCTTGACGTCAGTGACTTCTGTCAAACACATTTCCCTGCAGTCTTTTATGTATTTCACCTCTTGCCAAATCCTTCCTGATGTCATCCTGCTCGCCAGATATTTACAGTATCATTTGTTAAACTTCCATGTCCTCCTCTCCATTGTAAAATAATTCATTTTGAATGAAAGAATGGACAAAAGTATCACCAGTGTCCCCAGAGCTTCTAGTTTGAGGGCCATGTTTTCTAGGCCGATAGCCTGAACAACATTTTTTATACCACAAGGGTGAAACATTGGGCCCATCTGGTATTGTATTTAGTTGAGGCAATGCTAGCTGTTGCTATGGAGAACTCATAAATTTGTTGATGCTTAATGCAACCAAGTTTATTTCTCAGTCACACTGGAGTCACATGCAGGTGTTCTTGGCCCTTCACATAGAAATTCATAAGCCCAAAGAGGAAGTGGATTTGGGGGAATCACACAGCTGTATCTGCCACAAGTGTCGATAGATGACTCACAAGTAAAAGGACCCATGTTTTAGTACATTTGGGAAGTGCTAAATTACATTTAAATAGGGTTAGTTTGTGTGTGTGTGTGTGTGTGTGTGTGTGTGTGTGTGTACTTTCACTCTCCTTCATACCCATTGTCTGTTCATTTGTTCAGTCAGTAGAGTATATTTAGATACCTAGGCTATGGGAGTGTAACTATTTATCATCAGTTTTTCCTTGTCATCCGGAGGATACAGATGTTAACGTAGTTATCATAGAATAAGAATGCACCCACAGGCCATGTTAAGTGTTGGAGGGAGCGCTAAGGGGCACTCTCACGGCCTGAGACCGGCAACCAAGCTCATCAGAAAGGCGTCCCCGAGGAAGCAGAGGCACAGATGTGTCAGGAAGTGAGGGCTCACTGGGGAAAGTGGTCCCAGAGGACTTGAGAGAAGACCAGAAGACCAGTGTGGGGCTCCCGGGGCTTGAGCAGGCAGAGCCCTGTGACCTCAATCAGCAACAGGAAGTCTCCCAAGGGTGCGAGCAAGGAAATAAGAGCCAAACTGTCATTTTTAAAAACAGCAACTCTGGCTAGCAGAATAAATTGGAGGGAAGGTAAAATAACTGTGGAGATCAGTAAGGAGAGTGCTAGGTATGGACCAGGTGAGAGAAATCTGGTCTTCACCATCACTGTGGAGGAAGAATGTTATCTGAAGAACCTGAGAGCATTTAGGAGATAAAATGGTCAGAGATGGATGGCTGCCCGGATGAGCATGGGGTTACACACTGAGGGAAGAGGGGATGGCAGGAGAACGCCCCGGAGGACTGCCTGCAGGGACAGCCAGGACAGAGTAGGCCCCCACCTAGGAAGGAGGTGCTGAGGGCAGGGGCACTAAAGGAGTTTTCAGGTACATCCATCTTTGCCCAGAATGTAAGTAACTAACATCTACTGGACATTTGTATTCCTTAGAACATTCTCAGGGAAACATTATGCTACAGATAGTTTCCAAGTTTCTTCCATCTTAATGCTCATAAATAAGCATAAATTTTAAAGTTCCTGAGGCATTAGAAAAGTTCTCCTTCATTTCTAAGAAGTTTATTTTGAGCATTACAATACTGTTTCCATTAATTAAATGTTTCCCATGTGCTGGCCATTACTGTAGACACTTTGATAGATAGCATTGTCTATCTCAGCACTCCAGTCATTGAATATTTTTATGTTCATTTAACACATAGGAGAACTGAGGTGAATAACAGCGTTCACTTCAGGATCACACTGGCAGGAGGAGATAGCGGCTGGGGTCGCTGTGCTCAGGGCTATGTAACCAGTGGGCCGCCATGTAGTCAGTCTGCCTGGGTTCAAAGCTTAGCTTCTCCTCACCACCTGGGTAAGGAGTCCGGCTTCTTGCTGCCTCGGTTTCCTTGTGTGTGAGACAGGGGTAATGACTACACCTATTCACAGACCAGTTGTTGGATTAAATAAGATAATGCATACACCTGGTATATTTCAAATACTCAAGAAACATTTCTTATCACTCCCCCATACTGCTTCTGGAAGAGCTTAGCAACTCCTACATGGCCATTCAGACTTTTCCTCAGACATTTCAGGGTGTTGCTTCTCCCCTAGAACAACCTCTGTCTCCTGGAAATGCCACCTCCTCTTCTGTGCCCTGTTCTTCCTGGGTTCACGGGTGGTTCTTTCTCTCCCAGTTCCTTTCCCCTCTTGGTAGGACATTGACTTCTCTCTGCTCCCTACGAATCTGTTTCAAGGCACATTCCTTCTGTCCTTTTGAACATGTTTGTATCCTCTCTAACAATAGGAGTGTAAACAGACGTTTGTGTTGCAGTGTCCGTCACTGCTGATCACATGACAGCATAACAAGCACCCGGTTCCAGATGTCTTGGTTTCATGATGAACCAGTCTTTACAAAGAAAGCTACAGCTCAGCGTTGACAGTGCCAGAGCTGCTCTGTCTGTCAGGGGTGGATCTTTGCTAGAATCAGAGTTGCAAAACCAGCTGCTTCTATCGCTGAGGGCTATGGGATGCTAAGATTTAGTGTTCCCCTTGTCTAACTCCTTCGCAGAGAATGACTTTCAACTCCCAGGCTACAGAATAGAATACATCATCTCACTCTGTTGTCTACACGCCTGCTCAGGAGCGCATTGATTCAGAGGGAAATTCTGGGGCCAGTCAGTCTAGGTTTAAGCCCAGGCTCCATAGTTTATGAGCTCTGTGACCTTCGGCAAGTTACAGCTTCTGTGTACCTCACTTTCCCCATCTGTAAAACAGGGCAATTGAAGTAAACGAGCTAATATATGTAAAGAACTAGAACAAAGCCCGGAACATAACAAATATTTTAGAATGTTTGCTGCCATTATGTACACTGATGCTGACATAAGAGAAGTGCCTCTGTTAGATATAGAGACATTGCCAACCAGCATTCAGTTCTCCAGACTGAGATATAATTGTGGTTCCACTCACAAGATGTTTGTCTTCTCACTGCCCGTGTGCAGCCTGCTTCATTAATCCACACTTATTACAAGGGATAAATGATAAGTAATAAAGCCAACATTTTAGCCAAGTGTGGTGGTACACAGCTGTAATCTAGGGGACCCGGGATACTGAGGCAGGAGGGTTGCAAGTTTAAAGCCAACCTTAACGATGTAGCTAGACCCTCGGTTTAAACCCCAGAACAAACAGAATAACCAATGGAAAAAAGTCATGTTTTGGGCCAGGGATGTAGCTCAGTGGTGCTGCGCCTGCCTGGCAAGCATGAGGCCTTGAGTTTCATTCCCAGTACAAAACAAAGTAATGTTTTAATCCACTTAGGTTACTGGATTCTCTGTTAAATACAATGAAGAAAATATTGGTTCCACTAACAAAAATTTAGGTATTTTCACTGTAACTTTTAAAACTGTTTCTGTTATTCTCTATTATCCATTAGAAAATGACTTCTGCCATATTTTAACGATTCTGTTTTATAAAAAAAAATTATCAATGGATAAACTGGAAATATTTTTCTTGAGTAATTGATGGCTTTCAGAATATTGGATTCCTAAACTGGGCACAGAGGCATGGACATGTAATCCTATCTACTGGGGAGGCTGAGGCAGGAGGATCACAAGTTCAAGACTTACCTGGGCAGCATAGTGAGTCCCAAAAGAATTGCTGAGTTTCCAGAACTCTCAATGGAAATAACAATATTACTTGCATTATAGAGTTGCTAGGAATTTTAACATAGAGCAATGTCCAGGACAAGTAAGTGCTAATAAATATTATCTATTTCTGTTTTAACATAAACATAATCATATGGATTATGTTTTGCTCTCTAAAGGATTTTGCAGTAAATAAAAAGCTACGGTTGCCAAAACAGCCTTCCCAGTTGTGATGAATACAGATTAACTAGAGTGGCCTGGTGCTGAAGGCAGAGTTCCCATCCCCTAATTCCCAGTTTCCCTGCAGAAGCCATGGGGTTCTCAACCTGCATCTAGGAAGCTCAGGAGTTAAATTTGCAGGTTGGAGAAATGCAGAGAAGCCAGCCAGATTTTATGTCTTAGCAGCACTGCATCTGGGCTCAGGTTCATGCTCAGGGCTCTTCCTTCAGCTTTTCCTGGGCAGATTTGTCATGCTTCCCAGAACTGTCTGTCAGAGAGAGTTACCTTCTAGGACTTCAGCATCTGGCTTAGAGCTCAGAGAGAAGCTCTACAAGTTACAAGTCTGTCCGCTCTTCGAAACTATGCATAAAGAGTGGCAACCATCTAGGCAACAATGCAGTTTGTGTCCGCATATAGGGTGGGAATCTAACACTCTACTAGAATGATCCGCGTTCAGAAGAAGTGAGGTATGAGGTGTATGTGTCAGTTACATAAGACAGACCTGTGTGGGGTCGTCAAGTGTGGCAAGAAGAATTTGATGACAAATTTGGGTTCCCAAGTTACCTGAGTAGAAGGAGATTTTCTTTTATTACAAAAAATTCAGAGGAGAAATGTTACCCCACTGTGATCAGAATCTCTTCCTGTTTCAAAAAGAAAAACGGATCTTTTCTGGCCACCTCTGACAATGAAGACTTGTCATGTGATTGCGATAGTTTGCTGCAGTTAATTAGGCAAAGGCAACCTTCAAAGGGGAGCTTTTGGTCTGGGATGAGAAGAAAACTGTGTTTCTGCTCTCAGTGTTCTTTCCCCAGAGAAGATCAGGAGCAGGATGAATACTGAGCAGCTTAGCACAGTCTCCGGACTGCCTGTGAACTAGTGCAATAGCTACTAGGTGCTCCACGCCTGAAGTTGTTCTGTCTGCATCTTCTTACCTCGTCATCCTCACCTAGATTTCTTCCTCAGACAGGGCAACGGCAGCAAACACGTAAGGTCTCTTCCACCGTCTAAACGGGTGTGGCATGGAGAAGAATGGATCACTTACAATGCTGAGTTTTAAATATCGGTGCTCATAGTGGTGGCTTTGGGTTAACTGTCTTGATTTTTCTGCATTTTTAAAATGGGAAAGGCTTCCAACTTTTTAGAAAAAAATGTTTTTTGGTACACATTCCTCGCCCTTTTTATTTTTCATTTTGAGCTAGGGTCTTGCTAAATTGCCTAGACAAGACTGAAACGTCCTCCTCCCTCAGCCTCCCAAGTGCTGGGATTACAAACATGTACCATCACACCCAGCTTAGAACTGTATTTTAAAATTACATCTTTAGCCTTCAGTTTTCACACTACTATTTATTTATTATTGTTTACTCTATATATTTCTCTTGCTGATTGGGGAAGAGCTTCAGGGATGGAACTTTAGGTCCCTCCAGCTTAAGGTTCTAGGGATTCCGGTTCCGTGAGCCACAGTTTTCTGGGTCCCCTAGTCAATCTGCAGCAGATGGGGAGGCTCTCAGGAGGCAGAATGACAGTAATAAAATCTTCAGTGTCTCCCTGTGGTAGGGACGTTGGCAGGGGGAGGGCAGCAGTTTGAGGGATTTAACATGCGCATGTCCAGGACAGAGAGCTCCTGGCTTTCAAAGCGTTTCAGTTAGCAAGGGGGCGGAGGGCGGGGAGGGGAGGGACAGGGCTAGGCACTTCCTGCTCCATTGGTGACCATCAAAACTTGTTTCTAGCAGGCCTGTAGTCCCTGAGCATCTATGGGAATTATTTTTTATAAAGGCTTAGTCTAATTAATGATAAAAAGCTAGCTACAATATAAAAGGAAACATTAAGGATGAAATGATTTCAAACTAGTGCTGGAGTAGAATGTTTTACGTAATAACACTGCAGTGAACCATGATTTATACATGACCCTGAGCCACATAAGAGATTACAGAGAGAGGCAATCTAATACTTTTAGTAGGTCAGCTGGGTATCTGGAAACTTCAAAGGGTGTGAAATTCTAAGATTGGAAAGACATTATCAATACATATTTATATTGTCATGTCAATAGGCCCTCAAAGATAATGCTTTAAAAATTGATTTTTTTGATGAGAAAGAAATACATAGGAAACACAGAAAAACTAGGTGAAATAAAAAGAACCTAAATTACATCGCTACTAGTATTTGTTTACATTTACTTCCTGTGATTTCTCCTTATACATTTCTTTTAATATTTAAAGGAGATTATTCTGTATACACTATCCTATAATGATTTTTCCTACCTGACACAGCTCATGGCTGTTTCCTTATGTATTTATTAGGGCACGTGTTTTCAATGTTACATGTTCCATTATCAGAATCCACTACTAGTCCCTGCTGTGAAACATTCAGAATCTTTCATATTTTATTACTGTAAACAACCGTGAGGCAAACATCTGTGTAGGCAAATTCCATCTTTGACAAACATTCACCATTGGGAAGTGATTTTAAAAATGAAAAAAAAAATCAGCCTTTGTGGCGTCTAATAAGAGTAACACAGAGAGCAGAAATAAAAGTGTCAGTGCATTAGTAAGAGTGTACAGCAACCAGCCACCACACAGCGAGACGGCTCTACGGTCTGCTTGGTGTCAGACCTCTAATTCAGAGTGACACACAGTAACCCGGAGTGCGGTCTTTCCATGGTTTCTTGCTCTCATGCCAGCCCAGCATTATGAGTCGTTGTTCATTTTAGATAGGGAGTTCACATTTCCTGCCCCACCCTCTGGACACATGACAGAGTGGCTTTTCCGGGAGAGGGGTGGAGGTATGGAAGGCTGGTGTGGAGTGCAGGGTGAGGGGCCTGGTGTCCGGCCTTGGGGAGGGGTCTCAGGCTCAGGAGGGCCATCGTAGAACCCCCTTGAGTATCACATGCTGCCTATAAGCCTTCCTCTTTCACATCTGCCTAATTTTCCCACTACAGTTTTTTTTTTTATGTGTTTACCTCCTTGGGCTTTTCTTGTTATCTACATTGTGATTCATGTTTGACAGTTTTTGCTGCCGTTGCAGGAATATTTCAAAAGCCTTAAAATTTTAAGTAAACTGTAAGCATTCCAAGTTTATTAAGACGTATGCAATAAACTTCCACAACAATACTCTTAATAACAACACTGGGGCTGGGGATGCAGCCCAGCGGTAGAGTACTTACCTTCCCTCTGCCAGGCACTGGGTTCAGTCCCCAGTGCTACAGGAGACTGAAACCAAAAACCTCTCCTGAGTCAGCTCAGCTCCCCAGATCCTGCTGTGGCTGTTGCTGGGTGGAGGAAGCTCTGAGCAGGCACTTCCAGAATTCCTCAGCTCCCACCCCTTTGAGCCCCAGTGGGTGAGCAGCTGGCAGAACAGCAAGGGGAGAGGAGGGTGCACCAGGAGAAACCACTTTTCACTTTGTATCTTGGCCACTTTTCTTGCCATTTGACTCTTGCTTATCCTCAGCACCTGGGTGGCCCTAACGGCTTTTGATTCCCCATTCTCCTCGCTGCCCATCCCTGGCCCGATCCACCATCCTCCCCTAGCCCTGACACACACACACCGTCACCCGACACGGGATGATTTGCATTGGGCTCTGCTTCCACTTCCTGCGTGTCAGAGATGGCCTCCCACTCCAAGGCCTCTGGTCGCCATAGCAACACGCCACATGGCTACCCAACTCGCGCCTTGATTCCTTGCTCCTCCACTTGTCTGCCCTGCCAGTGCTCATTTCTCTGAAATGTTTTACGTGAATCAGCCTCAGTTCTCTATATTGTCATATTTCTTTTCTCAAAATTATTTTGGGGTGGATTCTTTGGAAAATCGTTGCTTCCCTTTGCCTCTCACCAAAAGTTAGAATAACATTATGAGCGCTCTGCATGTCAGACCTCATACCACACCTGTTACACGGTTTGTCTCATTTGTCACAACCTTATGAGGTAAGTAACGTTGTGGTACCAACTTTATAAACAAAGTTTAGCTTAGAGAAGTGAAGTAATTTTCTCAAGATTATGTTCAAAGAAAAGTCTAGAGCTACAGCGTGACACTGGGGCCTGACTATTGTATGTCCCTAGGAAAAAAAATGACTTTCTGGGTTCTATTTGAGATACAATCTTCTATCAGTAACCTTGACTTCAAAATGCCTTTCTAAGATCTCAGATTTAACTAGTTTCTTTACATTGACTAGAATTTGTGTTCTCTACAAAAATAAGATATTCTTCACTATGCCTAAAATTCTTCTTCATATTGATGAATTATGTTTGTTTATATGTTTAACTCTAAGGTGTCAAGTTTTCTTTGAAAATTTTAAAGGTTTGTAATAGTAATTGGGCCAAACTTTTTCCTGACATTTCTAATATTTAAGGTTATCATTCAAAAGAAATTCTTGCTTTGCTTCCTCTATATAGCTTATGTTTAACTGAGTCTTAAAATTAATATTTCACTAATGAAAGAAAGAATTTCCTGGGCTGGGGATTTAGCTCAGTGGTTTCGCCGCCTGCTTCGCAAACGCAAGGACCCAAGTTTGATCCCCAGTACAAAAAAAAAAAAAAAAAATTTCCTTACCAGAAAAACTTAGGAAATGAGAAGAAATTAGAAAAAATATGAATTAGGTTGCAATCTAAAATATAAAGGGCTGAGTTTCAATTGTTGTCACTCATTGTAACTCTAAAATAAGTTTAGAAAAAGTCAGTCTGTACATCCCCTGCTCATATAGATGAGAAAATTTAATTATAATTTTTGTTTGTAAAGTTACAAATGTCCAAAGTCATAAAACAGCTTAGCAACAGAGAGACACTTGAAAAGTTCCTTTCTGTTTTTAGGGTTTGTAAAGTTGACTCCTATGGAGCGAATGGGTTGAGGTGCATATTAGAGGGCTCTGGGTCCCTGGCACCTTAGAACTTGACTTCCAGCGATTCCTGAATTACCTAAAACCCATAGCCTAACCAGGCACAGTGTTCATTTCTATTGTTCCAGCTACTGGGAAGCCTGAGGTGGGAGGGTCACTTGAGCTCAGGAGTTCAAGGCTGGCCTGGGCAACAAAGCAAGACCCTATCTCACAACAAAACCAAACCAGTGCTTCATCTGGTCAAACACTGGACTACCTCTGTCAGTAACTGACCATCCTTTATGTGTCTTCAGTTTTATATCTTCCATCTTGGGTCCTTAATATTGAGGAACCCACTGCAATCACTTTGTGTTGCCATTGGAGTCTGAAGACACCGATGCTCTAATAAACTTCTTGTCTCAAACCCATGCAAAGGAAGTAGATAGACTTTGGTGAGTTTGGCTTAGGCAAGCGATTTCCTTCCTCTTTGTGTGTCCTAAGAGTGACTGAGATATTTTGGGTCCGGCTGGTGGTGAGGGAGCTCGAAACCACAAAAATCCTAAATAAGGAGTCTCTTTGAGAATGACTGAAAAGATTTTACACAGGAGGTTTTATACTGTACAGATAGCCACATCTGAAGATAAATTTAATGGCCAACTTGAAAATGGGAACATAATTTCAAGTATTAAAAGCAGTCCTCTGAACACAGCTATATAAATTACATTTGCATTTTCAAGGTGAGAGTCTGCGGGTTCTGTTAGTTTCTTTGGAATGAACTAAGTTGGAACTTCACAGGTTGTTCACTCAGAGTAGATCTCTGACTCTCAGAGCAGAAGAAGCTGACTTTTCCCGTCCATGCTGGCAATCGCGCCACTGGTGGCTGTGAGTCACAGCTGGAATGTCCTGTGGTTAACATTCTGCTCTGAAAAGAGAATCGGGAGCAGCAAGACACCAACTGGTTTCCATGGTAACCTGTATTTGTGTACTTCGACTGTTACTTTTTGTGTGGTAAATTTACGTGGGAATGAATTGTAAAGGTCATGGTGATGTTAGTCATCTGTGTGACCATAAACAAAAACCCTGATTTAATTAATTGTAATTTTTTTTTTTTTGGTACCGGGGATCAAACTCGGGACCTTGTGCTTGCAAGGCAAGCAGTGAAATCACTGAGCTAAATCCCCTAAGTGTAAATGTTAAAAGAACATAAAACTGAAGGTATGAGGGGTTTTTTTTCTCATGGAGACATTGTTCTGTACTAATTAATCATTAATTTATTTGCCATTACATTGAAGAAGTTTCAAAAAGGTCTATCCAATGTTCATTTCAATGCATTATTCCCTCTCCTCAAAGGCAAAAGGAAGCTGTCATTCACCAGTGTCCCCAACCCACTGCCTTTCCCTTCCACCTTCTTCATCTCATTCACAATGTGTTATCTGAGACCACCGAACGGCTCAGGGGCTCTCCTTCAGTGATGTAATCCTATAGCAAGGAAGGGAAAAAATCCCCTCGATATCATTTGAAAATGCCGTAGCCCTTAACCTTGCCGAGCAAGGAGGGGAAAAGATTATATATATTGTTTGTGGCCTCATGCAGAATGAAAACGCTGTGTGTCTCCTCAACTTGATACTTAGTTCTTTGCAAGTGGCTTAAGTGATTATGGCTGCAGAGAAATCTTAAGTTTTGTTAGATAAAGATGAAATAATTTCAGCTTTGGTCACTTAGCTACGAAGAATGAGGGGACTGGGGATGTAGCTCAGTGGTCGAGTGCTTGCCTAGCATGCTGTAAATCCTGTGTGGATTCCTGGGGATACACACACACACACCCTAGAGGGCAGGGCCTGGAGACCCACAGTGAAGAGCTTTTATTTTCGTTTCTCCTTTTTTCTAATGTTTTCTCTTCCTCTCTGTCACTCTCCCTCTCTCACTATGGCTTCTGTCAAATATGTAGAGTATCAGAAACCTGATAAGAAACACATATTTTTTGAAGTCAGTATTTTTTTAAGGAAGCAGAAGTGACACACCTGAAAAGTAAAGTTCATCTTTATTCATTTGCTTAAAAGACTTAGGTTTAGTGCTGAAGGAAGAATAAATGATATAATGGACTCTGGGCTTCTCCTTTTAAATCTCCGCTGACCTTCCCTGAAATCTCACAAGCACGGTGGGGGCCCTGATGAGCAGCTGATGTGAGATCTCACCAAGACAGGCCAAGATTTAGAAATCCGTGATCTGCTATGACCTTGAACAAGGCCCCACCTGTTTTCCCCTCTGTGGGACAGCCCTAAAGGATCCAGCCCCTTTACTACCTAAGATGAAACGTAGGACTGTGTGATTTTAATCTCTATCTAGCTATACAGGATTCAAATACTAGTGCCGATTAAATCCTTAAAATAAATGCAATTAGGGGGCAACCCCGAGATTCATTCATTGGCGAGACACTGTGAACCTGACCTCACTAAACTCTGCTCTAGGCCACAGACAGAGTGCTCTGAGAACTGAGTCAGTAGGGGCCATACGCGTCCATAACCAGAATGCTAGGGGAAGGGATCATTTGCACAAAAGAAGTACAAATGAGAAGCTACTGGGGTTCAAAGGAAAACTAATCTATCCCCGACTCTAGGGATTAGTGAAGGCTCCACAGAGGGAGGTACTTTGTAAAATTTGGTTATAATTTTTCATACTCAAATCAGTACGTTTCAAAGAAAATTTTATATCTTAACATTTCTGTAATTAAAACAATTTGGTCAGTGGGCAATTTATTGAATCCATATTAGAGATCTTCCCACAGATACATGCAGACTCACATATTCTCACATACATACACTCTCCAAGAGAACAATCAAGGGAGTCATGTGTGCATTAGATCTTTTCCATTCTAATGTCACAGGCAGCTCATCCCAAGGGTAACTGGAACAAAGTGCTCAGTGTGGATAGAATATTCTCAGAGAATATACAGTAGCCTGTCTCATGAGGAAACCAGTCTTTTGGGATTGTCATTATCTTCCCCAAGTGAAGAGAGACAATAGAGAAGTTTTCTTAGTGTTTTAATTTTAAATTTGGAGATATCTATCTGATGAAGTTATTAAATGAGGTACAACAGGTTGTAGAAATACTTCTTGGAAAAATGGGCCAAGACCTAAGCAGAAAAATTCCAAGGGAAGAAATGTAAATGCCCACTAAACAAGAAACACAAAACACCCCAGCCTCAAAATTTCAAAGTATTCAATGTAACACAAATTAAGACAGTTACAAAATAAAACACATTTTTTTCACTATTGGCACCAGTTGTAAAAATAATAGCAATCATAATTGAGAGAGTTCTACTGGAAAGAAAAACATGTCTGTGATTTGTCAATTGACCCATTAAATGATATCTTGGTTTACCCTTTCTCGTCATAAATTTAATACTCTTGGGGAAGTAGCTCAGTGGTAGAATGCTGGTCCACCATGTGAGGGCCTGGGTTCAATCCCTAGAGCCACCAAAGAAAAAGAAGAAGAAATATAGTAATATTATATCAAGAGCCACAAACACTTACACTCTGATTAATTCCCTTTTTTGGAATCTTTTTGAAAAAACAGTTTAAATATGAAACAAATATTTATACTGGCAAGAAATTATAAATCTCCTAAATGAACAACAATACAATTATAATGCTAATATAGCATTTTATACCCATTAAAATGTTTATATAGACTATTTTGGAACATGCTTAGAGGAAAAACAGAAAAGACAATTAAACATGTAGCCTGAATTTCTATACATACACATCTGCACAAATGTGTGTGTCACACACAGATGAAAAAGATATCAACAAAAGAAATTTCTGGTGCTAACAAAATATTAAGAGTGTTTATCTTCAGTGTTACTAACTTTGTATTTTCCCTTTTTTCATACCTTTATAAAATGTCTGATTTTCTACAATTAGTATTTATTTGGCAAATTGCCTCTCAGAATTGTAATAGCTGCTATTCACTGAGCATTTCGTAGGTCTCATTAATATCTGAAGGCACCTCAGCCAGCCACCCACTTCCCTATTCTGTACCTGGATTACACTTGGGACTTGCTAGGTTGACATAAAACAAAGAAATTAGTAGTTGGGTCTCCAAATTTATGGGCCTTAAGGAGTTCAGATACATCTCTAAATCCCTCTCGATGCAATTACCTATTTTTATTTTTACGTTAAGCCTCCTGTATTCAACCCTGCTCTGCAGACTTACCTCTAGCTTTTGGACCAGGGAACAGCGTTTGCTGTTTGAGTAGACTTGGCTTTGTCCTTGGACTAATCATATGAAATGCTTTTACATCAGGAAGTTTCTCTTTAATTTCAGCTCTATGATGGCCCACGTCGGATTGGACGCTACTGTGGAACAGATATTCCCCCGCCAGGGAGTACCACAGCCTCCAAGTTGCAAGTGCTGTTCCACACTGATGGAGTTGGAGCCAGTGAGAAAGGATTCCAGATGCAGTGGGTGGTTCATGGTAAGCCCTACGCTCATCTCACTTGTGTTTCAGTTGCTATTTGTCCAAGAATTGTTCCCTTCCCAATTCCATCCTTGGAAACAGTGCCATCAACAAATAATAAACCCAAGCTAACAAGCAAATAATGAAACCAAGTAACTTGGTGCCAGGCTTTAGAAAATTTACTCAGCCCTTAGTAGAAAGTGAAGAGTTAAATCCTGCCAGGGTTCAGAGGGGAGACAACAGGAAGTGAAGTCAAAGTGGAAGAAATTTGAGTGAGTTCTTGAGTAGATGCAGAGATAAATTGTGGCAGATAAAGAAGGAAACAGAATGAAATTACTAAGGATAAAGACTCACATCCGGGTGTAACAACCACATTTGACCATTTCATATTGCAGAGTGGGTGTCACCTGGTGTCACCCAGGAAGGGTGACCTTCAGGTACCATGGAGTAGGGAGAGTGAAGGCTCATGCTGACATTAAACAGAGAAACAGTGATAGGGATCCACGAGAAAGAATGGGAGTCAGTCAGAGAGATCAGGAAAAGGTGGGGCTGAGAGACAAATAGGAGCAGAGCCTTTAAGCTGAATGCATGAGGCCAGGCACATGCATTGTACCTGCCAAAGGGTACAACTGGAACCCACATTCACACTGATGGCTCAGGAAGCAGGTAGAGATCATCATTCTTCTGAAGATGAAAAGTTGTTTTCAATAGGAGGCCTGAGACTTCAAGATCTACCTCCTGTGGGCCAGTCACCAGGAAGAGAGTCCCAGAGCGATGATTCCCAGAGCAGCAGCAGCATCACCAGGGACTTGCTAGAAATGCAAACTTTTAGCCCCACCCTAGACCTAGTGCAGCCGTAGGAACCTGTGTCTTAACTGGTTTCCTTGCTGATTGGAGTTCATGAGTCACTGCCCTACATTGATTCAGCCCTGAAAAATGTAGTCTTGTGAGTATCACAGCAGCGGTTCTCAGCTGAGGTGTTAGGGATCACTGGTGTACCTCAGTCCACTGGAAAGAAAAGCAGAGTTTCAGTGCTAACTCAGGAAGCAAGCACAGCCATCGGAGCGGTGATGCTGTTGTCAAAACTGGAGATAACCCAAGCGAGGTGAGCACACGTATGTGGCAGGATTGGCTCTGCCGAGGTTGTTCACATGATAGTGCACTCACAGGAGTCTCAGAGCCACACAGAATTGCCCTGTCACAGACCTCTGTTTATCAGCACATACCCTTACTGACTTACAATGGGGTCATATTCTCCCAAATCCACTGCAAACTGAGAATACCAATTTCCAAATCAAAATTGCACTTTCAATTAAAAATGCATTTAGTACATCTAACCTACTGAACAAATGGCTTAGCCTGGCCTGCCTTAAACATATTCAAAACATTTACATTAACCTACAATATTAGATGGGCAAAAAGCATCTAATGTAAAGCCTATTTTATAATAAAGTGTTGAATAGGAAATTCAAAATTCAAAGTATGGTTTCTACTAAATGCTTATCACTTTTATGCCACTGTAATCAAAAATGTCTAACTATGGTAATTTGAGGATCACCTGCGTGTACTGAACAGCGTTAGATGTTCTGAGGTTACGAACTGGGGACTGAGTGTATTTACAGTAAAATATACATACAGGGTTCTCAGTGTTTAAAAAATTTTATATGGTAATCCACAGAGCTACTTGCAACTCAACTTCAAACATAGATTAAGAATTCACAAACTAAATGAGCTTTGATAATTAGCTGTGTAGAAGCTCCAAACCTTCTTCTTCATCAGGAACATAGATTTAACCTTACAATAGTTGATCTGATAATTGAAAGGATTGGATCGAATCACCTCTATACTATAGTCCATGTCTTAGTTACTTTCTCATCACGGAGACACAATATCCAGCACCCACAATTTAAAGGAGGAAAGATTTATCTTGGCTCAGTTTGTAGAGGGTTCAGTCCATAGTCACCTGGCTCCAAGGCAGAGCGGCATGGCAGAGGGGCCTGGCGGAGGAGAGCTGCTCAAGGCATGGCGGTGGGAAGCAGAGAGAGAGGGAGAGGAGGAGCGGGGAAGAGATGAACCCTTCCAGGCCACGCCCTCAGTGACCACCTCCTCTGACCAGGCTTCACCTCCCAACATCGCATTTAGCTACAAACTCCAGTGGACTAAGCCACTGGTGATTATCAACCCCGTGATCCAGTCACCTCCACAAAGTCCTACTTCTGCGCACATGAGGCTGGCAGGTGCATCTAGATATAAACAGTCCAGTCTAGTCTTCTATGATCCGCAAACGTCATTCTAAGTAAAGCAGAGGAAACCTGAAAAGCCATAGAAAGGACGGGAAAATCCTAGGAAATGGCCTGGATTTTCAAGGTCCATGAATAGTCTCAGAGCAGAAGGGTTTCTCAGTTGTTTATATGCACAGAACTATTGTACCAAGATCTCTTTTTCCGTTGAGGTGCTGGGCATTAAACCCAGGACCTCATGCATGTTAAGCATGTGCTCCAGCACTAAGCTCCACCCCTAGCCCTCACTGGAATCTTGTGAAAAGGAAGATTCTGAGCTAGGGAGTTTGGAGTGAAACCTGTGAATCTGTAATTCTAACAAGATCTCAGTTGATGTTGATGGCACTACTCTGGGACTTCACTTTGAGGAACAAGGCGGGAGTGGGTGTTAAGTCTAGAGAAATAAACCAGTAAAAGGCAATATCCCTAAGGACTGGAGAACCCTTCTGTGGTGTTCAAAGGCCACATTGTTCTAACAATTTGTTTTCATCACAGGAGGACAGTAGTTGGGTACCCTGGAAGAGAGAACCTTACTGCTTCAAAGGTCCAAAGGGGAAAAAACTTCCCTGGGGACAGAAAGGTGGAATCTAGGAAGTGCTCACTAGGAGACCTGGGCTCCAGGCTCTAGGAGATGGTCTTTGGCCCAAAATGCCTATTGGAATCCTCTGGGAGTTTAGAAGAGTGCCTATTTGTTGCCTGGGTTCCATCACTCATAGATAGGATTCAATTGATCTGTGTTGACTAGTGCTAAATAATTCATTCTTGCAGTCAGGGTGAAGAGAGTGTCAGGAGCAATGGTTTTGCTGATTGTATCTTTCTATTCCTGGACACCCCCATCCCCAGGGCTATTCTGGCCATATAGCACACAGCCACTCCAAGGAGCTTGACTGAATGGTCATTACTGGCCACACCCAGGTTATTGTATCACTGGATTCTTCCAGCCAACATTTTCAGCCCTCTGGTGAAAGCCCTGAGTTTTTGAAAAATTGGGAAAAGTTTTTTTCTACCAGTTCTACTTGGAATCTGTCTTCTTTGGGGAGAGTCAAAGACATTCTCTGTGTATTCTCTTTTTCTGTTTACTGTTTCTAAACTTTCCCCCAATTACTGAAAACTGGCTGAGTTTGGAGCCAGTTGTGCAACAACATTTTGCCAGTTGGGAGCAGAACTTGGAAAAAAATTTAAAACTGTTCTGCCCACTGTCTATAAATATATGAATTATACTTGGGAAGAATCTTCAGGAAGGAGATTGTCAGTAGTTAGAGATGTGCAAAATTAACTGCGATATACCATAGTTATACAATGTCACGAGAGAGCAGAGCCTATGCTCTGCATCTGAACTATGTCTGTTACCTGAACTAGCCTCAGAAGAGGAGCCTACAGAGAAGACAAGGATAAAGGAAGTCTTCAATGGAAAGGTGCCCCCATTGCTTAGCCATTGGAGGTAAACTGAAGATATAGATGGTGAACTGTCATTCATCCACTTATGCATTAGGTATTCACGAGCTCTTAGTGCCAGGTACTCTCCTAGGGCTGGGGACACACAATGACTTTTACCAGCCAGCATAGCTCCTACTCTCACAGAGCTTACAGGATAATGGGAGCAGTAGCCATCTGGCAAATACACAAATAAATAGACAATCAAAACTGTGATAGATGCCACTAGAACGCACAAGAGCTGACCTGGGCTGGGCAAGCAGTCGGGGAAGTCTTCCATGAGAATAGGACCTTAGGGCAAAAATCTGAAAAATAAACCAGAGGTTAGCAAGCAAGTAGGAGAAAGAAAAGGATTCTAGGTAGAAGGACCTGTGACTGGAGGAAGCAGGGCATGCAGGAGGGATGCAAGTCTGAAGTGGCTGGAATGGAGTGCATAGGCTGCAGCCCTCTAGAAGGCTGGGCAGCTGTGTGGGGGTCATGACCAGCAGGTCACATGGGGCGGGGACTCGGCAGTCACATGGATCACACCCTCTTTCTTTATGCACGGCCTTCATGCTTCATTAGGAAAAAAATGGGTTTGGGGTAGGGTTCTGAAGGATTGAAGTAGCATGGTGAATTGTGGGACACAAACTACAAATAAATATTAATCTTGCAGTCACGCATCACTTAACATTGAGGAAAGGCTCTGAGAAATGCACTGTGGGAACATTACAGAGTGCACTTGCCCTAATGAGACCGCTGCAGTGTCGCGTGGGGATGTAATCTTACGGGACTGCTGTGGTATGTGCGTCTGAGATTGACTGAAACACTTGTATGCAGCATGTAACTGCTCTCTTAATTTTCAAATGCAGTAGATTATTCTCAAATGCATTTGTGAGTTCATATGCGAGTGTGTAAAATGCATTGGCAAGAAAAAAAATCAAAAACAATTACATCTCTGCATTGTCCCTCTAGATGTCTGCTCAGAATCAGGTGGAGGGCTCAGGACCCTCAGGCAGACCTGGCCCTGAGCTGTATTCTTCAGCTGGCCAGAGAAGGCAGCTTTAAACTCCCAGTCCCTTCATCAGAACCAAATCACATCTCAGGGCGTTTCTCCTCTTGCTCTTTCTGAGCTTTGTAGTAAGAGCTATACAAACAGTGCTTACAGAGAGCTCGGAATCGACGGTGACATCATTTCCTGAGCATGCCTGTTGAGGAACAATCCCTGCACACTTCATTCATTTTGGTAACTCATAAATAAATCCGTTTACCAAATGTGCTCCTTTGTCAACTGCACAAATCTGCTATTTACTTTGAGAAAATAGATCTACAAACGGGCTTTCTCTGTGGGCCCATTTTCAAAGTGGCACTGTAAACCTAAGATGAAGCCACACTGCGGTGGCTTTATTCAGGCGCTCAAAGAGAGTCCCTCCCTGGAAATAAAGAAATGGCCACAATCTCCCTGCCTCCCTAATTGGTTCACAGCATTCAGCATTGGCAGCATTGTTGGGAGGCAGAATTCGGCCTTGGGGGCCTCTCCTCTGTCTGGGTTGTTGAAGGGCAGATAGAACTGTCCACCAATCTGTGTGAATAGAGGCCTCCCAGCCAGCTGTGCACACCCCTCCTCTCTTCCCCTGCTTCTCCGGAGGCCTGCTTTCACTTGACAACGGAATCCAGCTTATAAACAAGGTCAAGGAGCTTTGCAAGCAGAGAGCAACATTTGCAAAGGAAGTGAACGCTTCAGCAGGGAGCTCGGAGGGGAAGGGCTAAGTGGCATGTGATGAGGAGGTGATGTCACCCTGGATTTCCACAAAGGAAAGCGTGGCCTTTTCTTGGGAAGATAGATGACATCAGCCTCTCAAATGGAGGCCTCTTCATTTTATCTTCTTTTTAGTATTAACGAGATTCCTCAAGGCACAAGCATTTTCCAAAATTGGTTTAGGAAAGCATTTATAAACAGAACCAAGACCCTTGGTGATCAGCTCGGTTTGAGAGTGACCCGGCCCCTCCTGGCTGCGTGTGGACGGACATGAGGCACTGTAGCCAGTGCTTCTTAGAAGGTTACCTTGAAACACCGGCCAGGAACCTCCAGGAGGTCAGCCCTGTTTCTCTTTAGTCCTCTCTCAGTTCTCTCTCAAATGGCTTTCAGTGCTTCTGTTTATTACTGGTCTTTTAGGGGAATTCCTTCTAACTTGTCATTTTTATTCCTTTTGTGACAGAGTATGTGTGCTCGCCTCGGCAGCACATATACTAAAAGTTGTGACAGAGTATGTGAGATGGGGTATGAAAATTAGGAAGACTTGGGAACAGAGAAAGAGATGAAATCATGGATCAGTGAATCTGGAGTTGTGAATGACGTCCCAAACTGTACAAGGGTTTTGAAGGAGTAGAAAAGAACACCATACTGTTAGTCTGTCTTCAAGATGTGCATAGTACAGTTAGGAAACAGTTGTGGGAAGCTTCCTAGAATGGGGAGCTTCCTAGTATCAGGATTGTAAGGAGGCCATGAGACATTGGGAGAGTCACAGTGTGGTTTTTAGAGCCATAGAACAATGATCAGAACAAGAATTAATAGATGATGCCTGTATTACTTGAGCAAAGAAAGAGGTAGAGGTGAGCATAATATAATGAAGACAACAGGACCTAAGGCTACATAGACCTGCTGGGGCTGTGTTCTATGGAACTCTGAAAGCCAGCTGGATGAGTTTAGCTTCACATAGCAACCACTGTTATTTTTAAACCAGGGTGTGGGAAGTGTCACGGGGAATTACAGTTGGAGGAAGTCATGGTGACAGAGGGGACCAAAGGGGACCGTTATGGGTCGTGGCTAATGGGCTGGGGATGCAGGATTGCAGAGTCAAGATGGCTGGTGATCAAGGGGGGCAACGCTTCATGGCACCAAAACAAAGATACAGAAGGACTCTCTGGCCAGCTGTACCATAAATTCTGACACACTATTCCCTTTTCTTCAAAGCTATAACCTATTACCTAGGTTTTCACATTTGAAAATTATCTTAAGACCTTTTCATTATTGAATGATCATTCTCTTTGTGGTCTGTCTCAAGCCTTACCTCCACATTGGGGAAAAAAACCTCACAAGAATCTGGACGTGTGATATTTGCAATGAAAGTGATTTTAAGAATTGTGGTCAACAAGGATTCCAGGACCCCCTCAGGGCTGGGCTGTGAATTGTGCTGCCTGGTACTAAGCTCAGGCAGAGCCCTTCCTTCCTCTCTGCTGGTGATAGAATTGCTTTCACAGTGTTACAATGTCACACACAGAGAAGTAGCAACACACCTGCTTGTCTGCATTTAAAGTAACCTCTTTATGACTGCGAATGCATCTTTAATTTACTAAGTCTGTAAGCAAACTCTTAGTAAAGACAAGTGAGTAAAAACATGAAATTTCCTGCTTGTTATTATAGTGTGATGTAAAATATATCTCATTTGGTTTGGATAGAATTTAAGAAAAAGAGAAGTTTGTAAAAACCACAAATTCTGTTTAAATTAAATTTTAAAAGTATTTCCCTAAAAAGAAATATTTCCCTAATATTGACTAACCTTCTCTCTTCTCTCACATGCTATACCCAGTCTTGTTTATTATGACAATTCCATCCTATTTGATATTTTGGACTTCTATTTTTGAGATATTTTTAAAATATCTTTAAAGATGGGTATTGGAAATTAAAAACATTTCCGTGTGAAGCCAAGCCACAGATTTCTGCCTTATGATTCTGTATCTTAATTGTATTTATGACAAATGTTCAAAGAAGTTCTTTTTATCATAATAACTTCTAAAGATCTGTTTGTGAAGCTGGGAGTGGTAATGCACGCCTGTAGTGTCAGCTACTCAGGAGCTCAGGTAGGAGGATGGCTTGAGCCCAGGAGTTAGAAGCCAGCATGGACAACATAGCAAGATCTTGTCTCACAAAAAGAATCTGTTTATCAATAATGGCCCTTTTGGGATAGTAACTTAATAAGAAATTCCTGCATCCCTGTTTGCCTTGGCTTCAGAGATTTTCCAGCCAAGTCTCAGTGATCAGAAGCAACATTAAACATATGCAGACCTTTCAGAATGAGTGGAAAAGCTAACTCCTGACGTTTTCCTCTCCTTGACAACAACAGTAAATACACACAGTTGACCTTCGTTTTAAATTGGCTCTGAGTCGTTAGCAAGGGCCTTGTAGGAGTCTTACATCCAATTCCCATGTCGTTACTGTTGGGAAAAAGTTTGAGTTCTATCGCCAGTGCCACACTTTGAAACAGTTACAAAAAGAAAAAAGAAAAAAACAACAACCCTCAAACCACTATGACCTTCCCAAATCATACACTGCACAATTTGGAATGGTCCTTGAGATTTGAGCCAAAAGGAAGAGCTTTCTCGAACCTTCTGTGTGTGTACTGGTTTCCTAGCAACAGCATCACTGATAGCAATTTCACATACTTTCCAGGGGATTCCACACTTTTTCATACAACATGAAAAAAGAAAGCACATGCTTTTTTTTTAAAGTTTCAAATATTGTAACAGCCAAAGATGACTAAACTCACACAGAATAAACATGAAGTTCAATTTAGAATACTAATTTTTGTCCTCAGAGGCTTCTCTTTTTGAGCATTTATTTGAATAGCCCTATATTTGTCTCAGACATTATGTATCCAGGGACTTATTTTATGTGCATGCTGCTGTGTTCTTAGAGAAGCTAATACTAGTCATGGTCTCACTAAACAAAGAATGAGTTTTGTAGAAGAGAATTTGATATTCTGTGTGTAACGACAGTAAGGTATATAGTCCCTGATTTTTCTCCTTCCTATAATATGGATTACTCACAGGCTAAACAACATAGATTTTACCACCACCGTGTAATTTTAAATTTATCCTAAGAGATTAAGTATGCTCAAAATAAACTACATTATGCCATAAACAGTGAATAAAAATATGATTCAATGCTTAGGACACTGATTTAACAGCTGATTAATTGATTGTATTGCTGGTGGTATTATTTTTTTTAAAGTGATTACTATGTGCTGAACGCTTTCAAACATTATTTCATGTCTCTTCCCAATAATTCTCAGAAATAAGCATTATTACCCCCATGTTGTGGATGGAAAAGGAAGAAGGGGCCTTAAGAAATTCAGTGACCTGTCCAAACTCACCAATCCAGTAAGTGCTGCAATCCGGGCAGCAAACAGAGTATGGTGGTGCAGTCTCCCGCCTCCAGTAGCTTCACTCTGCCCAAAAGTGAGCAGTTCTTCCCCTCAGTGCACAGACCATGGCATGATAGCGCACTTCAAAGAAGTTCGGAGCTAATGGTAGATAAACCTGTAACTAAATTCTCGGAGTAACAAATATTTTTAAAGGTACATATGTAGTCTTTCCTCAGTAAACAATCTTCTAGTTCGTCATTAAATTACACAATTCATTCTGCAAGAAGCAGTAAAATGTGGGAGACCCATGGCAAGCACATGGCATGGCAAGGAACTAATTCCGAGTATCTGGTTTTTGTGTATCCTTTAATTTTTATTTTTTGGTGTGGAAGACTACACCCCAGGCCTTGTGCAGAATGAACATTTTATCATTGAGCTACACCCTGCAACCTGTCTGTTGTATTACTCATTTATTTTTAAATTTCATTTTATCCCATTCCCCCCTCCCCTCCCTATGTACAAAAGCCTTGTTTCCATTTTTTCCTTCTATTTTCACTTTTTTTTCTTGTTCCTTCCTTCCTTTCTCCCTCCCTCCTCCCTTGTTCCCCTTCCCACTTGAACATTTTCTTCCCATTTCCCAACATCTATTATACATTTTAGTCTGTATTTCCACTTTCTGTTTCTCACACCAGAAAAACAATGCAATATTTCAACATGTGTGTCCGATTTGTTTCACTTAAGAGTATGTATTACTCATTTAAAAAGTGCTCTTCTTTTGGATTTGCTACCTATGGTTGATGGCATGAATGGATCTGGGAGAAGCCATGGAGAATCTAGGCTGCTACCTAAGGTTAGTTACACCTGCTAGCTCATAAGAGTGAAGAGTTGTACTAGTGAAGAGGGGAAGGATAATTGTCCCAGAAAGAGACTGGCTTGGCTGGGCATGGAAGATGGTGACTGGATGGACTTCTGAGAATTTGGTTAATTTAGTTGTTTTGCCTCCTCTAAGCTAGGGACCTACGCTGGCTGGCTGCCTGCAGCTTTTACCAGGCAAGGAGCCTGCAGCCCTCTCAGTGTGACAATCTTGCAGAAAACCCCCCGGAGGGTCAAAGGATGCCACTTCCATCAGTGTGGTATGGTGCTTATTCGTCCATTTGCAGGCGTGGAGTAACCTCCCTGCAGGAGAGAGTTCAGTGATGGAGGACAAATGAAAAGAAACTGAGATTTTCCCTCAAAGAGGTAGCCTGCTAAATTTGTAAAATTGAGAGAATGCAGCTTTTTAGACTAAGTATTTCTAAATAGAATATAAGTGCTGAACATGGAAATTGCATAAGAACCACATGTTTCCTGTTTGGGGGTTTTCAAAAAGTAGCTATTAATAGCTTTAGGCATACGTTTAGGCATAGTTTATATCTGGGGAAATTAGTCTCCTTGCCTCAGATTCATTTCATTTCCTTGACAGATATTTTAAGATAGAGATAGAAATGAGAGAGAGAGAGAGAGGAGAGAGAGAGAGAGAGAGAGAGAGAATGAATTATGGATTGATTTCTCCTGAAGAGTTGCATGCAAAAAAATCTCTACTGGGAAAACTTTTTGAGTTTGGCTGGAATGAGTAGATTAGATGGAAATGGATATAGTTAATCAAAATAAAAGACAATGAGATTGGGTATATCTCTCTGAGTTAAAATAAAAGATTTTATCCTTTCATATGCAGGAAGTTGAAATGCATATTATGTGAGAACTCCTAAAATATGGCTGCATTGCATTTATTTCTTTTAGTGGTGTACTAAGGTGAAGAATTTCAATATTCAGGTCCAGGGCACCTGAGATAGTCAGATGGCTCGTATCATCTTAATTTGAAATAGTCGTATGACAAGTTATATAATAATTTAAGTCATTTTATGCTACAGACAGCATTGATTTTTAAGTTTCTTGTATTTATTGTCCAAGTCACTCATCTCATGTTGCAGCCGATTCCTTTGCCTTTTTTTGTTGTCTCCACCATTAAAAACAATGACCACTAGTCCACATTTATTGCTGTGTAAAAATCAGTCACATAAAATGGATTATCATAAAGTTGGGGTCAGGGTGAAAGCCATGTGGAAGATGAAACTTTTTAACCCTCACCGAGTCCCCAAAGCTAAAAACTCTTCGTTCTTAGGATCACTAGTTTCCTCCTAATACAATGCTGGCCCTAGCTTGGTCTCTATGGGAGACTCTGTTTTCTTACCTTATCCTTGATCAGCATTATGTAAAACTCAGTAGGAAGTAACTAGTACAAAATGGAGAGAGGAAAGCTCACAAATTCACACTCCTTCAGATGGTGCACTCAGAGACAGTCCCATTTCGAGCCTGGTTTGGCATTTGGCCATCTTGTTTATCAGGAAGAGAATGAGGGTAAATTCGCTTTCTAAGACTGCACTAATACACGCCACAAACTGGATGGCTTAAAATGGTAGAAATTCATTCTCTTTGTCCCATAAATCCAGTCAAAGTGTTGACAGGGCCATCCTGACAGCAGTCTCTTGGGAAGACTCTTGCTTCTTCTAGTTTCTGGCGGTTGCCTGAAATTCTTAGTTTTCCATGGCTTGTAGATTCCTAACTACCATCTCCGCCTCCATTTTTATGTGGCTTTCTTCTACGTGTCTGGGTCCAAATTTTACTCTTAAGAAGACATCTGTCATTTGATTTCTGTCCCACTGTGATCCAGTATGACTTCATCTAAACTTGATTACATCTATAAGGAATCTATTTCTTTATAATTTTCTCCCTTGTATGAGCTTTGGGTTTGTCCTGCTCTTCTTTTTCTAGAAGCTTGAGGTTCAGCAAGAGGTTGGGTAATTGAGCTTGCTCTGTTTTCCTCATGTGAGTATTCACTGCTATGAATTTCCTTCTTAAGACTGCTTTCATTGTGTCCCATAGATTCCGATATGTTGGATTGTCATTGTCATTTAATTGTAGGAACTGTCTGATTTCTTCTTTAATTTCCTGTGTGACCCATTGGTTATTCAGAAGTGTGTTGTTCAGTTTCCATGTTTTAATGAAATTCTTGCGGTTTCTTTTGCTGTTGATCTCCAATTTCATCGCACTATGGTCTGATAATATACAGGGGATAACTTCAATTCCTTTGCACTTACTTAAACATGTTCTATGAGTGAGTATGTGGTCTATTTTGGGGATGACCCGTGTGCAGCTGAAAAGAATGTGAATTCTGATTTTGTGGGACAGAACACTCTGTAAACATCTGTCGAGTTCATTTGTTCAAGAGTTTAATTGAGTTCTAGTATTTCGTTGTTTATTTTTTGTCTAGTTGATCTATCTATTTGTGACAGTAGGGTGTAAGGAATCTGTTTCTCAAGAAGGCCGTACATTTTGAGATTTCTGGTGGACATGTATTTGGGGAAATGCAACTCAAAGCAATACGTTCTGTGGCTTCGGACAACTTTCTTCTCTCCTAGAGCCCCAGGCTTTGTTCTTTTATGTTTTCTTTTGTTTCTATCTTCTCATTTCTTCCTTTTCCCTCCAGAGAATTTTGCATTCCTTGGCATTTATACGACCTGATTTTCTTTTCTGATTTCATCTAATGATCATCTCAGCTTGTTTCTCTGTTCTCACAGAGATGTGCCAACCCATAAAATCCCTCAGGAAATTAATCTGCACATCCTTAAGTTCAGGTGCCTGTAGATTTTGGGGGCTTCATCCATAGTTTAATCTTCAGAGAGGACTAATGCTCTGTTTTTAGTCTAGTTTCTCTTCAAAATCCCTTTAGCTACATTAGTGCATTTCTTTTGGATGTACATGGTGAGGCCTGTGTACCGCAGGAAATACTTCATCTTTCTTTGGGTTGACTTCCCTCATATTCAGAGCTCTTAGTTACCAGTTCACATAGCTCCTGCTGTGCCCAAAGAGTTCTCACTGGTAACTTCTCTCCATGATCTCAGGCCCTCCGTGGGTTGCTTTTTCATGTGGCAGAGCCAGATGGGGCACATCTCAAGGTATTACAGAACAGATGAGAGTTTGTAGTTCCAGAAAAACTATTAGTACATCAATCATTTTAGCCAAGTATATGAGCATATCACTTGTTGTGTTTAAATTTTTTTTCTTTTACTATACTTTGGCTTTTTAACTTCTTATTAGCATCCACTGATATTTATCAAGCATTCCCTATAGGAATTAGGACACAGGTGCAAGGGGGACCTGGTGGGTCATTTCTCTCTTCCATCCTGGGTGGATTTCAACCAAGTCTGTTCTAAGCTGGAGCCCTTCTGATTGCTGTTGGTTTATGGAATTATACTTTTAGGAAAATGCCAAGTGTTAAAGGTGACCAAACTGGAGAAATCATGGGGGAATGTGGAATTTACTTTTTAAATTTTGTTCCTCTGATCATATTTGGCTCTTTGATTTTTGGTTTGCTTTTATTAAACACACACACATACACAAAAGTTTGAAGATAGAACTTATATAGGAGGTCACTATTATGTTTTTAACTCATTTTTATAACTCATAGCTTGTTTTAGACAAAACAAAAACAGTATTGGTAAAGTTCTTTTATGAAAAAATTTAAATTAGCTACACAAATAAACGGGCTTAGCAGCAGCTTTAAACCTTTCCTTGTTATGAGTTCAGTAGATCAATGTGCTTCCTGCTGATAAAGTAAGCACTTCCTTTCAGCTGATGACTAGGATTTGGGAGGAAAATAAAATCAAGTAGATTATCAGTCCGCAGTAAAAGTTCTGTAAAGATTAACTACGTAAAATTAAACCTGTATGATCTTCTTCAAGTATTATTTTATTCCAGTTCAAGTGACATTGAAATGATGTTCTTGGATTAGATTTTGTTAGATTGGTCTCAAAGTCGGTGAAAAGATTTTTGCTTTTTTTACTTTTTCCTAGTTGCTATGGTGACTTTTTCTTAGTCAGTGGGGACAGAACAGTAATGAGAGCAGTGTCCAACCCTACCATTCCCATGCCTTTGGGTGATGTGGTCAACTAGGCATAGTGGGGAGAACACAGACCCAGGGATGGATGACGAGGTGGGGGTGTCATGTCCCCAGAGCAGCCATTCATTTACAGGCACAAGTCACCCTTAAGGCTCACTTTACTCATCTCTAACATGGGCCAAACTATTATTCTTGTCTACCTTGTATTGTTTAGAATTTTAAATAAGTTAATGTACTTATTGAAAGCACTCTGAAAATTGAACTAGCATGCACATACAGTCTTTTTAAAAATTTATGATAGCTTAATAAACAATTGATTCCTTACCTCTTCTTTAGCTCATTATGGATTTTTCTCCAGTAATTCCTCTTCTAGCCCCAAGTCTTTCTCTAACCTTGTTCTATGTCTGTATAAAGTCTAGTTAAGATATAATACACATTATGTGTGGAATGGTTATCATATGCAAGACACTTAGCTACAAAACTTATTCTGATTGTTTCATTTAATTTATATGACAGCCTTATGTGGTGGGAATTAATACTGATGTAGATGAACGGAAGATTAGACATGCTAAATTATTTATCTAATAAGTGTCATTTAATATTGGAACCCATTTTGCTTTATGCCGCAGCCTAATCTTTATCGGGTATGCTAGAAGGTTTCTTAAAGTTTTTTGACCCAACATACTAATTAAGATGTTCTGAAGATATGTCTCCCCCATGAAAAATTTATTACTAATTGGATACAAAGCGCCACTTCCTCTATTTCTTCTAAGTATGTAACTTTCGTAAGTCTTTATTCATCACAGCATTGTTCTTTCCTTGGTTGGTATTTTTATCATTCAGTCATTCTTTTTTACATAGACCCCTGAAATCACTGCCATCTCTTTTAGATTACAGATACCTAGTTTCAAAACATCCGTATCTTTTGTGTTTTATTATTCATTCAGCACACAGGAAAATGAGATAAAGAAGATATTGATAGTCTAAACATTACCTCCTATGTTGTTTTCTCGTAGCTGTTAGATTGATATAACTTAGATCGTTTATCCTCACTCGTCTCTCTCCTACTAGTTCCTGTGACTTTTGGTCACCCATCCAAAATTAAAAATACGGCTAGCGATCACCTGAGTCATTGATGCTTATTTGCAGTGTGCTATAAATTAATATATAAAAGATGAAAACAAATTCACATTTTTTTCAAATGTGAAATTATTCTTTGCGAACTGTAAAAAAAGCAAAAAATCCCCTATGTATTGACATGCAGAAGGGCATGTGTGTAATGGCACAATTTATGTCAATAAATTTTTTTTTCTCACAAGATGTTGCATACACTTAGTTTCTATAGCATTGCTTATCCTATGGTATGCACTCAATAAATACTGAATAAATGAATGAAACTAGAAAGTTGTTTTACATTTTAAAAGTTTAGAATTACAAAGATAGAGTTATATTTCTACCCTAATTGTCAGAATTAACTTTATTTTCTAGTACTTTATAATTTTGACCATAAAATGTTACTAAATTGCATATTCTATTTTGCATTTGATGTGAACTTTGAAATCAAATGCACCACTTCACATGTAATGAGAACACGAAGGAGTAAAAGAAAATGTCAAGGTCTTCAGATGTCAGTCTCCAGAAGTTTCTTTCTCTCTCTCTTTTTTTTTTTTTTACAACCAATCTACATTTTCCCCCAGCAGATTAACACTTACGATAATATTGGAATTTGTCTTTAAAAGACACACACATGTGCTATAGATGAGAATAGATACGACAAACCTAAAAATATAATTTTGCTCTTTGTTTTTAAAAGAACAAACTTTTTTTTCAATGCTGGGGATCTAACCTATGGGCATATACCAGGCAGACACTTTTGCTGAACTATGCTCCAGTCCTTAAACAAACCTTGTTTACTGTTTCTTTTAAATATTAGAAGGAAGTACGGCTGTAATTTTTCAAAGCATCACTGCACACCAAGAATCTGATAGTATCACTGCAGAGCATAGTGACTGGTTTAAGGCTATGAGTATCCTGTTATTTCCAAAGGAATTTACAAGGCAACCTTAAACGATTAGAAAAGAAAATGGAAAAATGTTATACAGAGTTTTAGATGAGTCAACTTCTGATTTTTAAAAAGCTGAACTAGATGGGCCGATGAACTGAAGCTTAAAAAATGCAGAGATGAAATGTTCAAGCTTTCGTTTCCTTGTTCTCTTTTATATCATGTGGTCATAGTTATTTTCTTCAAAAGTTTTTTCATTGGATTATTTATTTGATACAATGGACATTGAGAACCCTGTGAGCTGAATATGGAGATAAAATGGCTTCACTTACCTATAAAGTATTTTAGTAAAAGGTGTTGGATTTTAATACTGGGCTACCATTGTATGGAATATGCTATGAATGGCACTCCCTGGAGTTGGGCAGTGGTACTGCAAATATATCTGATCTGCTGATTTTGGCTTATGGAGTATTTTCCATGTGTTGCTGTAGTGGGACAAATATTTTCTAATGTTTTATGAAACTTATTTTATTAAACATTCACCACAATCTATAAACAATATGAGCACATGTAATTTTAAATAGCTTTTTCATAGAGCTTTAACCAGAAATGAAAGAACTTTATAGGACGTGGGTAAGATATTTCCCTGGACAGCACATTTTATTTTTTTATTTATGTTTTTTGTTGTACTGGTCTTTGCACTGAGCTAAATTCCCCAGCCCTTTTAACATTTTTAATTTTGAGACAAGGTCTTGCTAAGTTGTTTAATTAATTGGCCATGCTGGGCTGGAATTCATGATCCTCTTGTCTCAGCTTCCCACGGTGATGGGATTAGAGGCATGGGCCACTGTAGCTGGCTTGGCAACACTTTTAAAGTGTAGAAACAAAGGTTTTCAAGTGGAAGGAAGAGACAAGAAACTCAAGAAGATGGTAGCACTTTGACCCAAAGTCTAGTTCTCAACCTGAAAGGAGCTTGGAAATAATGTGTTAGCAGCAAGGAAACTGAAGACCCAAAGATATGGGGATCCTAACACTGCTCACAAACCCGTTATACTTCCTGTTGTGTCATTCTCATCAAAATATTGTGAAAAAACCCCAAAACTTAGACTGACATTTTAATGAAAGTATCAAAGGCTTGATGAAGTGAGCCAAACATTGTTATATAATAAGTATTTCTTTAAAAGAATAAATTTAAGAAGTTATGACTAAGATTTTTCTTTCTTTTCTTTCATGCTGGGAGTGGCACTCTGGGCCTTGTGCATACTAAGCATGCACTGCACCACTGAGCTAGACTCTCAGCTCCTTCTCATTGCTCTAGAAGTGCACAAACTTTACTATGACTTAATGAGTTTCTCCTAAATTAACATTGCATCCTTTCAGTAACCTTCGGTGAGTTGCATTTTTTAACTTTTTACCCAGTTGCTGCTGCCCTCTTTGAACTGAAAGAGCTTTGCTATTTTAACAGGTTGTGGTGGGGAGCTGTTTGGAGCCATGGGCTCCTTCAGCAGTCCTGAGTACCCTGGAAAGTATCCACCCAACAAAGAATGTATCTGGTACATTCACACTGCCCCGGGAAGTCAAATCCAGCTCACCATCCATGACTTTGATGTGGAATATGAGTCAACGTGCCAATATGACGTCCTGGAGGTAAGGCGGAAGATGGTTGTTAGCGTATTCCAAGACAGAAGAGAATAGAATGGAGAGGACTCTGTGGCAATCCCACATGCTTTCTGGTGGCCAGCAGAGCTCTATTCTTAGGCATTCTGATGAGCATCAGCCCTTCACACATAGTGTTGGTAGACTTGTGGAATTAATATCTTAGTTTGGGTTTTCCTTCAAGCAGTGCCTGAGAGCTATACCAGCTTAGTTAGGAGGGGAGGCCAGAAGGAGAGGCAGCAAACAGTAGTAAAATGCAGAGGGAGAGCGAGGAGGGGGCTCCTGAGCAACTCAGTCTTCTGCGACCTTCCAGAGGTCACCCTAGAAGGACTGGGGCTGAGGCCTTGGCCCCTAACTGTGGCTCCCATAGATGAGTATTGTGCTTGGGACCATTAAAACCCCACGCTTCTGTCTGAGAAAACTCCCTTGGAAAAAACATATCAATTGTTTTCTCTAGTTTGTGAAACATGCTATTGGAATTTCAGTCAGGATGGCACTGAATCTAGATAGCAGTTTTGAAAATATGGCCATTTTTACTATATTAGTTCTTCCTACCCAGAAGTGAGGGATGTTTTTCCATTTTCATATAAAATGGAGTACTACTCAGCCATAAAGAATGATAAACTAGAGCCACTTATATCTAAATGGATGCACATTAAGGCCATACTCTTAAGTGAAATATACAGGACACACATGTGTAAATACCAGTTGTTTCTTTGGTGTGAGAAACTGAAAATGTAAATGAGGAGCAAAATGTATAATAGATATTGTGAAACAGGAAGAAAAGGTTCAAAGCGGAAGGGGGAGTAGGGGATATGGTGGGGAAAGAAAAGTAGGGAAAGAAAAAAATATGAGAAGAGAAGGAAAAAACCGGACACAAAGCTTTTGTAAATAGGGAGGGGTGGAGGGGTGGAAGGGAGGGAAAGGGAATGGGAAAAAACAAGAATCAAGATAAATCATGTACAGGTACAAATCCTCAGTGATGAATGTGATCATAATGTACACCTAAAATTACCTGAAATGTACCAATAAACGTATGGGGAAAAAGATGAGAAAAAGAAAAAGCATGTGGAGCGGAGTGGAGACACTGGCTGCAGACCCAGGAGCTGTGTGGGGCTGCAGCTCTGCATGGGTCAGCAGAGCGCAGCTGCTGCATCTGCTGCAAAGGCTTTTTCCATACAGCGGTCAGTTGGAGAGTGTGGGGCATTTGCAGATGAGGACTTTTTAGAGTTCCTGCAGAGGGCACGTTTCAGAAGTCTAAGGTAGTTTTTGAGGACCTTGACCCTAAACTGTATTATAATCAGCTTTTTATTATAAGAATCTAGTCATTAGGATATACATGTGGCATGTATCAATATCTGCATCTCCTGAACATGAACCTGTCTGCATAATTTAATGGTTTCTAAATACAAGCAGAAAACTCACCGCCCTGGCTGTAGGGACTGCTATAGCACATCCCCGCAAGGAGTGTGTATCTAGTAAGACTTAAATTCCCTCAGTGAGGTTTTTGCTTTGCTTTGTTTTACCATTGTATCTTTGTACAAGAGTACCTGGGAAATTGTAAACAGTCAATAAGTTTGTGTAATAAACAAAAGCATCCAAATCTCTGACTGATATACTGAAATAACGCACGCTGTAGTGTTTTACAGAGGCACACTTACAATCATTTTTTCCTTTCACATTTCCCATGAAGTAAAAGGAAGATTTTGTCCCCATAATATATTTCTCAAAACCAAGGCTCAAATTAATGGGCTTTTCTGTGACCACACGGAAAGTGGATGGAAGAGGTAAGGAGTGAAGCTGGTCATTACTCCATTCTCCGTGTAAAGCAATATGAAACCACAGTTGTGTGCAGTGTGTAAGACAATGAAATGTGTAAGGCGTGCTTTAAAATCTTCATTTGATTAGAAAGTAACTTCTTACTGTGAAGAGAAATGGAGTTCTAAAGTCATCCCCTGGATGGGTAGATGCAGAATCATGAGGGACTTTATTTAGTAGCTGGAGTCCCTCTATAGGGGGCAGTGCTACAGGAAATGAAGTCAGAGGCACAGCTGAAAAGGCTGTGGGTGAAACCCATACCCTTGTCTTCGTAGAAGTATGGTTGCTGTCATGATTCCATGTCAGAGGAGGAATGGTTTTTAGGAGGAGAGAACAAGGTTCCTCCCTAAATTCACTCAGTCTGAAGTAGGACTAACACTCCCCTGTGGAATGTTCCAGTGGTGTCTCTTGCCAGCGAGGGGAGTAAATGACTTAGTCCATAAAACCTCTTTGCACTTACGAAGGGCTGGCTGCAGAGCGTCCACAGTGATGTGCAATGTTCCAAACCCTTCATTTTCATATTCCAAAGTGCATATGATTGTTGTCCACTTGGCAAAGTATAAACGGGTTCATTGTGCTTCGGGTTTTGTCACACCCTTTACGTGAGAAAGTAGAAGCAGGGTTTGTTGCTTGCAAGCAGCCTCAGCCACAGAGGGACAAATTCAGGGGCTCCAGGCAGCAAAGAGCATTCAAGGGGAGAGGGTTCTTCACTTGCACATAATTGTGCTGAGGAAGGTGTCAGTCAACCTAAGGTTTATTTTTGTTAGGACAAGCTGACAGTGCAGTGGACTCCCAAGTTCCTCTGAAATCGGGGTTTGGGGAAATATTTAGCAGCCCCTAAATATTGGTGGACAATATTTTTCTTAAAGCTGAAAGGAGTAGCCCCTTGGCTTTCACTTCATAAGCCTTGTTTCGCTTCTCTGCAAATGCTCAACTCAGCGAAAGTGCTGTAATAAATTTGGGCTAATGATGATAGCATAATTTCTCCAGTGCTTAATCACTGATAACCTGTTGGCAGTAGGTTTCAAAATTTGTTATCCCTGTGGAACTGTGGTCTAGAAACATGGCTTTCTCAGCCTGGACAATCTTCTTTGTTCTGCTGATCACACCCAAGTAGGACCTTCCTGTTACCAGGTATAGGACTTACTGGGACTCACCAAATTTAATCGGAAGCCATCTTTTCCCTCCAAAATGACTGCCCAGGAAGTGACCAGTTGCATAAAGCAACAGCCGTGTGGTTACTCATAACTCCGGAATGCTGACTTGATTGTAATAATAAACGGACCTAACAGAGCAGAAAGAAATGTTCAAAACAGATTAAAACCATAGCTTTGAAATGTTCTCCATCCTGAGCTTTGGCTAAAAATACATTTTAATCTCTGATCATAAGAACAATTCTTTTTCCCCCAAAATTTAGTCATATGCCATAGTGGGATGAACCACACCCTGAAACCTTTCCATCTTTTTCCTCTTTTGAATATGTTCAAACTATTGGTTTTACGTGTGGAAGCCAAAATCACCATTGTATTGTTTTGGTTGTGGAGGCACCAGGCTGATTTTATGGCCAGTTCTGAGAAAGCTCTATAGGAAGAGCTTGAGGTACATCCAGTAGGAAGGGGAGCCCACTGCTTGCAATAAACCAGCACAGTTTCTTGCTGTAGGCAGTTAGCACCTTCCAGTCTCTCTGCCAGTGGTCATTTATGAGCTCAGCCCAGGGAGAGGGAAAGCAAAGAATGTCCAAAGTGGCAGTGTTTATTCTTCTGGAGGTTTCCAGCCCCGGCCAACTCATACCCTTTATGTTTGTGATCTCAAGGGGACACATGAGCAGCGAAAACAGAGGCTATTTTGCTGACATGTGGGTTTTCTTTGTTAGGGCTTACAGCTTATGCTCAATGTTCTTTCTAAATATGTGCTGGTTACTGGCCTTGGATAATTAGGAGCACATGCTGTCACAAGCAGGCTCTGGGGACAGTACCCCGGGCTAGCGGGCAAGGGGACAGGGAGTCCTGAAACTGGGAAAGGGACTCTCACCCAGAAGCAGTGTTGTTTCTTCCATTTGCATTTGTGTACGTGTAAAGGGCCACAGGAGGCTCTTCCTGAAGTCCTGGTTTTGATAGCACTGGGAGGGCCACATAAACATCAGCTCCTGCTAATGAAAATAAGCCTGAAGCAGTCAGCCTGCTTCATTCCTTTGCAATTATAGCCCTTGTGCTCAGCCCTCTGGGAAACAGCAGTTTCATTCATTTTGGCCTTTCCCGCATGCTGGGGGCAGTTCATCAGACAAAGAAATCATTATAGATTCAAGTCATGCACTCTTCCCTCAAAGTAGTCTTCTTGTTCTCACTCTGGGCCTGGAGAACTCTTGAGTGATTTCCCCATCAGTAAGCAGAGGACCTGAGGAAGGGCCGGGTCTCCAGGGGCAGCCCAGGAGAGACCTTCCTGAGAGCTGCTTTCCTGGCCTTGGCCCTGAGTGTAGATTTGTGTGCCTATAAGTGGGGGTGGGGGGTGGAAAGGGCTCAGATGCCCGTATGCTTGAAAACCGTCACTCAGAATAGCCTGTCTTCCCCAAATTCAATTCTGACAGGAACTGAAGATGGGAGATCAGTAACTTCTCTTCAATACTAATCTTCATCTCACCCCTGCCACCCAACACCCCCCCCACACACACACACAACACATGCACACACGCACACATGTGAGTGCAGGCACACAGTAGATAACCAGGGTCCAGGGCAGATTCAGCAGCCTGAGTCTCAGGCCTCCTGGAGGTGAGACCGGGGGAAATCTGGCCTGAGTAATGTGTCACACAGTGGCTGGATCCCAGGCAGACAGATGATGGGCACATTTGGAGGTGTCATAAAGGTCTGAAGCCATCTAGAGGGAGCCATCTAGTTTGGGGGACAGAGGCTAGGGGGTTCCTGGGAGAAAGTTGGACCTGTTGGCCAAGTGCCTGGGAAAGGCAGAGCAGGTTCTGTACAGTTCCCTTCATTAGGACACTGCAGAACCCACTCAGGGAGATTCTATCTCCCCTCCCTCAGAAGATGCAAAACTTTCATACTTGATGCCTAATCTTGCAAAACACTCAGTTTGCAGGGTAGGTGGGAATTCTTAAAAGTATAAGTAGAAAATCAGTAGCCATCAGTAAACTCAACTTTCGTCCATAAAATGGCTTTCTGTTCAGACCCTTCATATATACCTATATGTAAGAGTTAGAAGATCACACTTAATATTGCATTGTCTGCAACACTATCAGAGAAAGCAGAACATCTGTGAGACAAAATTGAGGAAAAGGGAGGACAGGGATGATTCTGCAGCAATCCACCCAGTCCACCTCTATGACTCTGGCGATGAAACAAGCAGAGATTTGGGGGGTGATTCAGCTTGTATGTTCCTAGGTCAGAGGGAGTGCCACAGTTCATCCTCACCCACGCGGCTGTTTTCCATCTCTAATCATAACAGATTCCGAGAACCGCTGATGAAAAGGAGCCATGGGAAGGTGTGAAATTGTTCCGATATATCCTTGACTGAGTCATTTTTCCTTCTCCCACCCGTCTCAGGTCTATGGAGGCCCCGATTTCCACGCTCCCAGACTGACCCAGCTGTGTGCCCAGCGATCATCTGTGATCCCCATGCAGGTCTCCAGCACTGGAAACGAGCTAGCAATCCGATTTAAAACTGACAGCTCTGTAAACGGGCGAGGCTTCAATGCCTCCTGGCAAGCACTCTCCGGAGGTGAGTGGAGAAGGAGGAGGTGGCCTCTCAGTGCTTAGGCTGACCCCTAGTTAAACTGCAATGATTGGAGAAAGGAATCGAGTGCCTGATGACTCTGGGACTTCCCAAATGACCCATACTGCTTTGGTATTACACTTCCCTAAAAAACGGGACAGAGTTGAATTTTCTCCATTTCCCCATGTACATTAAGGCAGAGATACAGGTATGCAAGTCCGTGGCAAGAGCAGAGTTGGGGGATGCAAACACTCATTTGCTTGCCAAGGGACTTGTGCCCATTTCCCAGCCTCAGATTCTCGCAGCAGTAAATGGCCGATCACCTAGTGCCATAGTATAGACCTTTGGATACTTGGCAAATGCAAACTCTATAAACAGGAAATTTGTCGGGTCCAAGGAATGACTGTGTGTTGCAGAGTGACTTTCTGTCCAGTCTTAGGTAGTCTAAATAAGTTACCTGTTGCAGATTTTTAAATTACACATTATGGCACAAAATATTTGAATATACTATCTTAGGAAACCATTAATGATAGTGATATTTATGGAATGTTTACTATATGCCAGCTACTTTTCTAACTATTTTTCAAGAATTATCTCATTTATACTTATAACTGCCCTGTGAAGAAAGTCTGTTTCATAGCCTCATCTTAGGAGTGGGGAAACTGAGGCTTAGAGAAGTCAGTGATTTGCCCCAAGTTCCACAGCTAGAAGTGGCAACCCAGAAATGTGACACCAGGCCACCTTATGGCTCTTCTTCAACTCCAAGGTAACACAGTAATCACATAGACTCTCTCTTGAAGTTGGTTGTGTACAAATTTACATACACAGTGTATACATTACCCTCAAATGATTCTTAATTACTAAGAAATAATGCTGTTATGTTTCTATTAATGGTTTATATTATCATAAGCCCAAACAATAACGATAATACAGATATATGTGCCAACAGGTATTTATAACATCATAGGAATTAAAAACAGCACAAGTAATTGTACTATATCTAGATCATTAAATTTAAAAAATTTAAAAGACAGTTATTAAGTGATGTGTTAAATCAAATACTACTAGATTAGCAAATACTTTGAAAGAAATGATTATTCTTACAATATGCTGTATTTTAGAGAACAATAAAGAGACATTTCACAGCTTTGTAAAAGCATGAGTTCATTTCAACTTATTTTTCATTATTATTTTAACTTTGGATATCCTTATTTAGAGTGTTTAAAACATTTTGTTAGTATTATACAGTACATACCACCTTGCTCCTGTTGGGATGACTGAATTAATGTGACTATTCTGTTCTTCAAAGGTTTTAGCATAGACCAAATAAAACTAATAGTCAAGAACAGTAGCATGCTGACCTACTACCAGATCAGATAGTGCTATAGTTTATGCATCAGTGATTCCTCTCATTATTGAATTGGGTTTCCCACTTACAGGTTGTGGCGGGATTTTCCATGCTCCCAACGGAGAGATTCATTCTCCAGATTACCCCAACCATTATAGAAGTAACAGTGACTGTTCCTGGGTCATTCAAGTTGAAAAATATCACCGTGTCCTCTTGAATATCACTGACTTCGACCTGGAACCTCCAGATTCTTGTATTACAGTAAGTGATAGAAATTTCAAGCATTGTCTTCAGTCAAACTTGGGTCAAAACTTTGTCATATGAGTACATGTAATGACTATTTGTTATGGGTGTTTTCTGGTTAAATCAACAGAAAGGTGACAGCACTTAAAATATAAGGACATCTTTTTTTTTTTAACCTAAAAACAGAACAGGAGGTAGACAATATCAAGATTTATTTGGCAGTTCAGTGTCTGCTCTACCATTATCAGCTTTCATTGTGTTTTTTTATTTCACCATCAGGAAAATGTTGGTAGTAAGTTTCTTGTTTGGTTTTGTTTTTCCTGAACATCTTTTTTGCGTCCACATTTGGAGAAAGGAAGAAGGAATAGTGTTGGCTGTTTCTGTTTATGTCTTTGTGTGTGTGTGTGTGTTTTACTTAGGAAAGGAAAAGGTTTACAACACCCCCTCCCATATCACTGGCCAGAATTGACTACAAAGGAGACCAAAGATGTATAGTAAAAAGTATTTATCACAACTGGCTTAGATCCAATATTATTAAGCTTCCTGGGGTTCTCACAGAGTTCTGCTTTTCTTGAGATCCGAATATCTTGATTTTATATTTGAACAAATCAATGTTTGGAGGACCAAAAGAGACCGGGAGATATGGAAGGAGGAGAAGGGCTGTGGCTATTAGTTGCTTCTAAGATAAAAAGTTTCTCTTATTACCATGTTTTCTGCTTAACGTAGGAGTGAATTAGGTCTTATTTTTCTTTTGTTTTCAATTTAAAATGTTGGTTATTGATTTTCTAATGGAAAGTATCATTGTATTAATAGACATTTCATTCAAATATAACCAATGAACTTTTTCTTTTTTTTGGTACCGGTTGAATGCAGGACATTGCACTTGCAAGGCAGGCGCTGGAACCCCTGAGCTAAACCCCTGGCCCAAATATAAACCAGATTTCCTTGGTTAATGAATCTTTCTGTTTTAGCTTCCTGAAAGTTTCTTACACAATCTCCAGTTCACTAGCTCCTCTTGAATTTAACTCAAGAAAATTTGTTTTCTCATATTTTTTCAAAGTACTTCAGTCTAATGGTGTGTATTTCAAGTATTATTTTGCAAGGTTGGGTCATTGATAAAAGCTCAACAGAATCACAACTACATATTCCTCCCAGTGAGCCTTCAGGGTCTAGGTTGGCAGAGCATCATACAAACCTAAGGTGTAGACACCCACTTTTCACAATGCTAACTTGGAGCAAATCTTAAAAAGACAATTTACAATTTTAGATGACATTTTAAAAACTCTTTCTAAATACAGCAAAGAACTTGCAACATAGTATAATATTTCTGAGTTCTATCTAAGAGATGTGAACACCGTGTTTGGCACTGTTTTTGCGCATAGAGCATTCTAATCCAGAAGTTAGGAGCACTTTTGAGAGCCTCTTAGGGCAAAGAAAGCCAGAGTTTGAGTCCAGAACCTGATTAGGGCAAAACTTCTAGTCACCTATTCCTTCCATATTAAAGGCTAGTCAGCCTTCCCTGAGAATGTACCTTAGTGTCAAGTTCAGTAGAAGCAAACCCACTAATACACCAGCATGCTGAGTTCACCAACCACGGGCTTCTAAACAAATATGATTACTAAACTCATGGAGATAAAAGTGAAAACTAAAAGCTTTCAGCAAAAATTGCAAGCTATAAAAAAATGATGTTGCAAATATGAAAAAGAAGCAACTGAAAATTTTAAAAACAATAAATGCTGCAGCTAGAATTAAGACTTGCACCAAAAATTTTTGTTGTTGTTGTTGTTGTTGTTGTTGATTCTTTCTCTGGGAGGTGGTGTTAGACTGATATGAAAAGACAAATAATAACCTGAAAAATAAGTTGGAAGAATCTGGTAAACACAAAAAAAATTTAGAGGAGAAGTTAAGACTCATAAAGAACATATGGAAAGGTTTAACATATATTTAAATTAGAATCTTAGAAGGAAAAGAGGTTAATGGATCAAAAGCAATATTTAAAGAGCTAATGACAATGGTTTTTCCAAAACTGAAGGCAGACATCATTTTATAAAAAATGGCCCAAACAGCCAAGCAGGTTAAATAGAAAGATAACTTTTACAAACTAAAGATAAATAATAGATGTTAAAATCAGCCAGGGGAGTGGGTGGATGGGAAAATATTACCTTTTGGGAAGTGGTAGACCAAATACTGACTTTTCCACAAAAAAGACAATGTAAGGATGTTTGAAGAGAGAAAATTACTAGCAGCCAGGAACTCTGCTCTCGTAAAAGGCCTTGAAGAATAAAGATGAAATAAACACTGAGTAAAGGAAGGGCCAGAGGCAAACTGCTGCTACTTCTTCCTGCACGGAGCGTTTCTGACCATTTGCTCCCTCCTAAATTCGCAAGGTGCAGACTGCAGACTAGGGGGCGGTACAGTTGCTCCTCTTCCGGAAAGTCCATACTTCATACCATGTCTTCTCTGTGGTAAAATCTGTAATGCGCAGAATCAACACGCAGAGTGTGACCAAAGCCTGGCTCAAAGGCACGCCCATCATGGCTGTGTTTTTTTCCCTCCTGTGGTCAGGAGAGGGGTTTTCCACCCACATGGGATATAAATGCACAAGGCTTTCTGGTCGCCAAGGCCATGTCTCAGCACGCAGCAGGGTTCGGCTTAAACTTAGCAGGAGGGAACAGATGGAGGGGGCGGAGTAGAACTTCAAATATGGTCTGGTCAGAGGGATGGAAAGGGGAAAATCAACACAGACAGGTGCTGGGAGGAGTTCCGTTTGGCAGATAAGGCAAAAACACAAAATGTTGTTATTGTTGAACCATCATTTAAAAGACCTGTCAATGTTAGGGAATTCTTATAAAGTTGTAATAACCTGGGCAGCAGGCAGAAGGGATCAAGAAGCAGATACCTCTCAGCACTTGGACAAGCTATTGACATAAAAAAGGAACTCCACTGAAAGTATGAGTTCTGCGATGCCCAGCTGAGAAATCTCACTCTGTGGTGGGATGGATCTGGGGTCGGGCCTGGACTCTGCGATTTCCTACTACGTTGCAAACTTTCAGCTTCTATTCTTTAGGTAGGATAAGTGTAATACAAGAACCTGTGATGTATTTGTTGTTGGGATCTTTGAGACAGCGTGGGTGACTTGCTTACGGTCATATAGGGAGTTCACGGGCTGTGCTGGCCGTAGTCATGGGCTGCTGCTGCTCTGAGTGCTTTCAGAGAGGTTTAATGAGCCCTGAGAGGAGACTGTGGAATTCCAGGAGGAGTCTGGGCCTGAGAATTCCAGTGAGGTCCACTCATCTCTGGTTCTGGGCTCAAACTCATCAGCAGAAGAATTGTTCTCATAGTATAGCAGCAGGCACTTGGTGCTCTAGGAACTCAATACCCTGTCATGGTAGCTGTGAGAATATGGCAGGAATGGTTCATTCAAGCCTGGGAGGAGGAAAGGTTTTACATTGGAGGAGGTGGAGTTTAAGTGACACAGTCTCACTAATAGAAATGTGGCAATGGTGTGATGCATGCTTGTAATCCTAGCTACTTGTGAGGCTGAGGCAGGAGGGTTACAAGTTTAGGTGAGCCTGGGTAACTTAGTGAGAGGATGTCTCAAAATGAAATATAAAAAGCAGGGGGCGTAGCTCAGTGGGAGAGTGCATGCCTAGCATGAGCAAGGTTGTGGGCTCAATCTCCAGTACTGCAGGGGAAGGAAGGAAGGGAGGGAGGGAGGGAGGAAGGGAGGAAGGAAAAGGGAGGCAGGTGCAGAAGGGTAAGAAGGAGGCATCAAGGCCATGAGGCAGGATGGGAAAATGGCACACAGACTTCTGGGAATAAAAAGGTGGGTGTTGAGCCTGGAGGGTAGACAGCTACTGAGGGCATTGGAGACAAGGGCAACAGAAGACATGCAAGTGGGACAAAGCTTTTTATGTCCTGATCACAATTTTGAAATTATCCTCTGGGTAGTGTGGGGTGAGCAAAAGTTTTCTGTAAAACAGAGGAATAACACTTTGAATTGCGTTTTACAGCAACAGGCAGCAGGATGGGAAATGGGGCAGAGACAGAGAAAGGTGGGATAAAGGCTGTTTGAGAAGCTGTGGAAAACGCTTGAGCCAGAGGTAACAAAGGTCTTGGGAGTAGAAAGGGACCACACTGGAGAAAGGTTACGGTGTGCAGTCAGCAGGACTTAAGAGGCTAATTCCATGGTGGAGGGCGATGGCAATGGGCTGTAGAGAGTACTTGCTTGAAGATGGGGGATGGGGATTATATCAACAGGATAAAGGGGTAGACTAGAGTGAGGCTGATTGGACACTGAGTTGAAAGGTCTACCCTACTGTGTTCTTCACGGAGTCTGAAGTATGGGCTCAGCGTTCAGGAGGGCTCTGAGCTGGACATATGTATTTCAGGATCATTTCTGTATGTGTAGGCAGTTGTCACACTCATGGAAGTAGGCATGGTCACTTGTAGGAGGATTTTATAAACAAATTAGGGCCAAAGTAATGAACTCTTGGGGAAGCACCACCACTTAAGGGGCAGAGGAAAGATCAGAAGAAACAGAAACAGCGCTCGGAGAGATCAGAGTGGAGAAGCACAGAGAAAGTGGTCACGCAGGAGCCAAGGTGAAACCATGCATGACGAGTGACCCCAGGGATCAAATCCAGCACAGGTCACCCAGAGTGAGGATGGAAACAGGCTCACCAGATTGATGCCTCACTAACCTGTGAGGAGCAGGTTTGCTGTGAGTAGTGGTGGGAGACTACAGATCAGGGTGGTTTAGGGGAGGCAGGAGCTCCCGAGCTTTTCAGTAGACTTCCAAAAATTAGTGGCACACAGGAGGATAAATGCAGTGACCTCTGGATAAGGCACAATCAGTGGAAAGTCATTTCAAAAAATTATGGAGAAGCTTAGGTTATGTCGAGAGGATAAGGTGCTGGTGGAAAAAGACCAGCTCGACGTAAGACATAGAGGGAATGACTGATGAAACCATGTTATCAAGGCAGAGACCCGAAGAACAGCCAGATTGGTCCTATAAATTTCATAGTTTCAGAATAAGAAATTGGAACACAAGGCCTAACATAAGTTTTTTCTGATTTATAAATTTATTTATGAGGAAATTGCATAAATTGGGTATAAGATAAGCCATCATGGCTTATACAATTGATCACATTTACAGCAAGGTAAAGAAATGGTTAGAAAAGTGTGTGGGTAAAGTGCAGTAGAGATCTGCGATCCGCCGTCTGTGGTTACCAAGTGGACTCAATTATGAGGACAGGACGTCTGCAGAGGTTTGGAGCCAGGTGGGGCGATGTCCTGGCGAGGCTGGAAGCTTGGCTCCCAGCAAGGGGTAGCTGTCCAGGGATTCATAAAGACAGGCATTGAAGCACCAGCCACCTACCTTCATGGCCAGATGGACACTGGACGTGAAATGTACCTTAAAGTCCAATGTCTTACATAATAATCTCAGCAGTTTAAGTTCATACAAAGCCAATCATTCATTTGGGGACATTCAAGTTAATTTCTTGGTCCTGTTGCTTAGAAAGAGTCATTAGCAAAGAGAAAAATAATGAGTTGCCAATGATGTCAGATAATGTTTCTATTCGTGAGATTTTTAATAGAGCTCAAGTGTACCACTCAATACCAAGGTAAATTATGCTTAGATGAGACCAGCCAATGTTTTTTAAAACTTCTGTAACAGTTTGCTTGTTATAGTAGAAATATTAACTTAAGAGCCGTATGGCTGATGGTCATAAACACATAGGTACATGGAATGCTAGCTCAAGTTGGAAGGGAAGAGAATAAAGATCCCTAGTTTCATCTCCTTATTTAAAGAGAAAGAAATAGAGGTTCAGAAGGGTCAGGGTCAAGGCCAGATAGAAATTAATAGCAAGGCCAGCACTAAAAATAGTGATCTTATACTTCCTAAAGTAAGAATAAGTGTTTCGGTAAAATGTTACATACAAGAAACGGAATGGAAAAATAAAAGACAATTGGAAAAGTAAAGGGAGAAAATAATATCAGGATTATTTTGAAGCCACTTTGACCTTCCATTTCCAATGAATACAGATGTAGGTATAAGGAACAGTGTTAGGGACTTAAATATAGTCAACATTGTCCTTGCTTGCAAGTCAAGAGGTCTGGGTTCCATTCATTCATTCCCTCTTTGGTGCCAATTCTATGCCAGACATCACTAAGTCCTAGTATCTGCTTGTGGTACCTCTGTTCACTGTTTTTATGGCCTAGGGATCATGGTTTACTTATTTATAAAATTGGGCTCTTAGGCAACCAAAGCAGGAAACTAGGAAAGAACATCCAGTTAAGATTTGTGTCCAAGAGAAGGAAGAGGGAAAGAAGGTAGGGATACAATGGGCATTTAGGACAGATGATGTCAGTGAAGGATGGGGGAGTCACTCATCCTCAAAGTCAAAGTCAGACGTATGTAGCCACTGTGGTTCATGCACCAGGCATGGGGTAAAAATCAAGCTCTATGCTCTTTGGCGTACACAGATGAGAGCTCTTCTTGCAGTAGGTCTAGTCCGCATTGGTCCCAGGAGGATGCAGAGTAAGCCCAGAGGTGACTGTAAGCCATTATTCTTAGAAGTAAAGGCAACATTCAGCAAATAGAAGAAACAAATGCAAATTTTAAAATGCAACAGTAACACACAGCCTCCACTCCTTTTCATGTAACTGACAAGAGTAGTTTTTGTATGGAAAGCTACCAACCTATTTGATACATGAATTCAAAATGGGTAGATGGCTCAACAAGTGAATGAATGAGTTTTGACCATCTCTGCTCCTGCAACAATCAGTGTTTCGGTGAAAAATTGCAGAGGACCCCTGGGAAATGTGTCATAATCAGTTCACTCCCTGGCACTATTATTGACCTGCAGCCTCACTATTTGAGCCACCTGAGGACTTAGATATACCATCACAGAGGTGTGTTTTCTAGAACTGCATGCTGGTATAATGGAAAAGGAGACAAACTGCATTTTTTGATTCTATTAAAATGGTGATGGCATCATGGGGAGCTAATGAGCCAGCTCCACTTGCAGTCAGGTTTCAATGAGTTCAGTAATATGTTTGCACTTTCTTCTCATTTTCCAGTGCCCAGTGTTAATTAACCTCCAGCTTTCCAGAATGACACGTTGGGAGTGTTTCTTGCTTAGGCAGCAGTGGACTCCACTGGCTGGGGTTGGCTCTGTGGTCAGCACAGGAAAGTGGCTCCATTGTGTTTCCCTCCATGAAAGCCCAGTTGTGAAGTGACCTCCAACTGGCAGTTTAATTGCTTAATTAGAGTCCCTCTCCTAAGCCTTAGATTCCTGTATCTCTTCAAGCTCTTATTGATCTCTGGGAAATGCTGGCTGTAGAGTGTGAGAGGGGAAAGAGGAGAAGCCAGCACCAGCTGGGCCCTGGAGACTCACCAGCATCCTCTTTACTCAGCTCCGTGGAATGTCTGCCTTCTGAGAACCAGTTGGGAACAGATAAAGGCAAGCAGGCCACAGTCCACAGCCAGCTGCTCATTTGGGGGACATGTGCGCTGGGCTAAGACGGCCGAGTACAGAATTAAAAATGCACACGATTAAGGGCTGCTTTCTGTCTGAAGCTTTTTGTGCCTAAGAGAAAGGAAGCAAAGCATCTGATTTGAACTGAAAAAGCCCAGGCCCTCACTCCCACCCCAAATGGTCAGTGTTTGTGCACATCATCTGAAGATAAAGCACAGGGTGGGACAGGGCAGCCACATAACACAGCATCCTTCTTTGTTTTATTTTTGTAAGAAGCCACCCATGGTATGTTTCCTTCTAAAACACTGATCGTTTCCCAAGCCGAGCAAGAAGAGACAGGAATAATAGAACATTGTGCTTCAGAGAAACAAAGGAAACAATTCTTCTTCAAATATTTACTGTTTTATAAATGAACCCCTGTGAGAAATATCTCTCTGTCCTTGTCTGTGTCTTTGTCTCTCTCTCTCATTTGTTCCTTTCCTCTTTTCTTTCCATCTTAGACATTTTAGTTTCTCTAGCTACTTAAGGATTTTTTTTTATTTTGAATTGCTTTTGATAACCTACTCAGCTGTTTTGCGTTTCAGTGCCAAATGAATAGCTAAAAGCTCCGCGGAGACTTTGCATCCCCCAAACAAGGAAAGAGATTGACTGGGCCCACCGTTCTGTCTGTAGACATGAGTTTTGGTTTCCATTGCAGCTCAGAATCTCCTTAAATGCTTGTTTATTTGTGAATGTAAAATGAGCATCATGGATTTCTTTTCATGTCAACGTTTCCACGCATCTTTGAGGGCTGCTTGCAGCAACTGCAAATTGTTGGAGTTCAAATTCCCCTGTAAAACTGTGAAGACTATGGGACAATGGAAAAGGAGTGATTAACTCCTGGAAGGAGCAATGTGGTTGAGAATTTAACTTGGTATTTAGTTTTTGAGCAGTGAACCTGGAAAATATCACTGACGGAGGAAACTGATGCTTCCTCCCTAAAAGCCCTGAGAAAAGCTGCTGTAGTGAGTAATATTTTCATTTCCTTTCCTTCCTTACATTTATGATTTTAGCAGCTTGGATAATTTCCTGAGGGATTCCCCTCCTTGTCAGTTAGTATTTCCTTTGTGTTGAAGCAATTCAAACTTGAAAATGGGAATTCCCCTAGCAGTGATAGTACCCTATATAACACGTGAAAACTGGTTTTTTTTGGTACTGGGGATCGAACTTGGGTCCTTGCGCAACATTTTATGAATTCTTTACCCTCAAAACTGATTTTTCACCTTGATAATGAATTAACCTTTTTTAACCCTAAATATCTTATCCTTCCCCACATTTTTTTTCATGTTGATAAGCTTTAAGGCAACTCAAAGCAGGAAAAATGTTATTAGATAGAGTTAAAAATGAAGTAAAAGGTGAGAACCAGACTGAAAGTCAAGTTAGGCCAGGGTCAAGATGAGAAAAGAGGCCGTGCTAGGCCGGAGAATTGCTCTTAGACCAGTAAAGGACAAGACATAGATTTATATCTGAATTCAAAAACAAAACCAAGCTTAGAACTCAGGGGTTTCAAATATGTGTTTTACTTATTGTCCTAGACACTGTCCTCTTTGTTACAAATCCTGCTAAATTAGCCATGCTGGGAATCTCATGCATGTTCAGTGGAATGGAATGCGTGACAGATGCCAACCACACTGAATCTGCTGGAGCCCAATATAATACTTTCTAAAATACCACTTAGGACACCTTATTGCAATCCTAGGGAAGTGGTGAGAGACACCCTTGCTATTCCCAAGAGTGTGTGTGAATATCTTTCTGAGAGTTGACTATGGCCAACTCACTCAGCTTCACAGAGCTGTGGTCTTTCAGTATTCTAACTGAATGAATGAAACTTTGTTTTACCTTTTCTTTTGGTTTAATGGTGATTCATCAATTTTTGGAAAGGCAGAGCTGTGCTTCTCTGCACTAAGGGTAACCAAGGAAAAGTCATTCATGTTTTCTGAGTCTCAGTTTTTCCCCACTGCAGAATGGAGCTGGAAAAATTACCTTTTAAAAAATGTGTTTAAAGTACTAACCAGGGACTGATAGAGACAGTATTAGCTGCTACCCTTAGTCTCTCTATTACTAATACCGCTATTAGTGCTTCTATTACTATTAATACCATGTTAAAGGTCTACAGGTATCTTCTCAAAATTGTGAACCTTAGGACTCAGAACTGAACCCATAAGCCTCAGTTCATTGTTAAGATTCATCATTAGTTCATAAACAGCTCTCATTCTATTTTGTTAAAGTAGTTTTTAGAATCTTAAAATGCATATTACAAATATTTTTACACATTCTTTAATGTAGCACCTTAACAAATTTTCATACCTTACTTTTGTACCTAAATTTGGTACATTATTTTGATACCTCCCAGGAGATTTACAAATAAGAAGGAAAAAAGTAACAGTACAGAGAAAAAAAGTATCCTCACAAACGTTTCTAATTTGCACAAAAAGCTCAACTCTGAAGCTGAAGGACAGCATTACCATGCATTGGGGGATTGTAAAATGTGTATACATTTTGCTTTTATATTAAAATAGTTTCTTCTCACTCTGGGTTGTAATAATTTAAACCCCTATATTCAATTCATTTATTTTTTTCCCTGACCAAATGAAAGGAAGAAGATAAGAGATGCGGCAAAAATAATTATTTCTATTTCTTCCTCTCCAGTAATTGGAGAATGTATCCCCGTCTCTAGAAATGAAAACGCAAGCGTTGCTGGGGAAGTTACAATTCACTCTCCCTGCAGTCATGAGCTCTGGGCCCTGAGTGATGACTGATACTTCCATCAGATGATCATGAGCCATTCAGTCATGCCAGAGTTGTGATCACAGAGCGGAGTGGGTGCAGGCTGAACTGCTCTGCCTCGAATCCACATCAATAACGTGTTCTTGGTTCTCACACAAAGTCATCAGCCATCCTGTAACTTTATTTGGTACAATTCAAAATTTGATAGGTCTATTCAACTTCTCTTTTGTATCGGCTTACATTCTAGAAAGAGCACACTGCCTGCCAACAGTTGTATGGAGACTGAATTGAAGGAGAACAGAAGTTGAAGGCAAAAGAGAATGGCCTAGGCAAGAACTAGATACTAAGAGACCCCCGGGGGTTCTGGGAGTGGGGAGGAGAGGGTGATCTAAGATGGGTTGTAGTTGGGTACAGGCTTCTGGCATTTACTGATGCAAGAGATGTAGATGAAGGAGGAATGCGGGGCACAGAGACAAGGAGACTGTTCAGTTTGAGATGCTGATTTTCAGGGTTTGAGGCCATAGGAGCGATGGCATGTGGCATGCAGTTGGTTATATGAGTGAGAAGCTCAGGAGAAAGGGCTGGGGTACAGTTATAAATATGAGTCAGCCAACAAATGTCTTGGGGAGCTTGAAACAGAAACTATATCCATTAAACTTGATACACCCCTGCCAGGCAGGAGAGCAGATTAAATGGCCTTAACATCTATGTGGCTTAGATATGGGAGTCCTGTGGTTACATGAGTAGAATACTTTCAAGGCTGTCTAATCGCTTACATGTCTGAATGGCTAAACATTTAAACAATTTCAATACAGGTCTTATTTATAGATTTTCCATGTTCCTCATATTAAAATTGCAAAATACAGAAAAGAAGCAATAAGAAATTAATGCTTTCTTTAAATTATACTATAGCTATAAATCATTACAATTTGGGTTTATTGTCTACATACACAAATATGCACACATTTCTATACATACAAACATGCATGTTTTAGATAACATTGCATGTCATTTTGTATCCTGCCTTTTTACTTAGTATTGTATGAATATTTTTCTTTTGAAAAATACTTTGGTTGGTCAGTTACAGGGACATACTACAATTCAGTGAGCCACTAATTTATTATTGACCATTTGGGTTACATCTTTCTTATTTTAGCTATGCTATTAATGATATCTCTATATGTGAACATTTTCTTATTATTTTCCTTATATAGGCTATTTTTTCTTTATTGAAAACTATTCTGTAATATTTTAAGTATGTAAGAAAATATAGACTATATAATGCACACAAATTACAAAATGTACCCAAAAAACTACCTACTCAGACAAGTCAAATTTTAATATTTTGCCATATTTGTTTCAAGTTCTTTTTTTTCCCTGCAAAAGGGATGAATTGTTAAAGACTCAGCTTAGTCTCATATGTGGCCATTATGGATCCTTTTCCCTGTTCCCTTTAATTTATGGTGCCCATGGCTTTATTTTCTTCATTATACATGTACATCCATACACACTATAATTATAATTATATATATTATTTTGCATATTTTAAAACTTAACATAAATACTACTGCACTGCACGTATCCTTTCTTAATTTACTCTTTTTACTCTGATCTTAACATCAACATTCTTCTAAATTGTACTATATGTAGTTCCAGTAACTTTTTTGCAATTATATGATATTCTGTTTTATTTGTTTCACATGTCACTATCCATTCTTCTGTTACTGAACATTTACTTCCAATATTTTTCTATAGCAACCTTTTTGTGTGAATTCTTGTAAATATCTCAGTACAGAACCATCCACGAGTTTCTCTTGCATGGAACTGTTAGCTTTTAACTTTATTGTGCACGGGATGATCAAAACATGCCATGAGTGTTTGAAGACTTTTTACAGTAAAAGACACATCACTACTGACCCCAATCCACGCACCCCTCCCTTTGAGAGCATTTACCCTACCATTCTTGCCACTGTCTTAGTGGCTCTGGAGCTCTTCCTTCACAAGTATCTTTGCAAGGTACTACCAACAAACAGTGGGCACTGCTGGCGCCGTGCGCCATCCAGAAGAAAGGCAGAATCCTAAAATCTTTGGGGTGTGTTCCCATTCACCTTGTTCACTGAGTCTGGTACCACGCGACTTCTGGCTCTTCCCCGAAGCTCAAAGGACTGTGAAAGTTAAACACTTCAGATCAGCTCAGGACATCCATGCAGCTACAAATGATACTTGCAAAAGAAGACTCCCCGAACTGCTCCAGAAAGTGTACGAAGGATAGAATAAGTGTGTGTGAAGCCAGGGAAATGAATGGTGTTATGTCTTTTACTGTCATAATTTGTAAATGTAAACATTCACTGTATATATCGATCACATCTCCTATACTGACATTCTACTTAAAATGTATACCTGAGAATTTTTATAATGAAATGAGAAAAATACTTACTTGCATATTTGTAATGATAACTTCCACAAAACTTTCACAGCATTGTCTGATTTGATCTTAATGATAACTTTATAAGGCAGCTTGGCGAAATTACCTACCCTCATGTTTTATATTGTGGAGTTGATACCAGGAAACCTCTAAACTGTTTTGGCGAGAACAGACAGATGCATCACGTGGATCCAGGGCTCAAGACTAGGTACTCTGACTTCAAGATCTCTGCATCTCCCAGGTGTTCTGACTCTAGGATCAGTGCACTTTTTACTGTGTGTTAGATGGAAAACAACAGCTGCACTTGGCCCCGGAAGTAGCCTGTCAGCTCAGGCTGAGCAAAAATGAAAGGAAATGACCAGCATGCTTAGAGCTGAGCATGGATGTCAGCATCCAACAGGACTCTGCTTTTTTGAGTATTTATGGAACTGTGTCTTGGAGCAGAGCCGGTGTTCTGGGAAAGGAGTTTGGGGAGGAAACACAGAGAATTATTTTTATTTTATTTTTGCCCTTCTGCTGGTTCTGAATGTCTGTTTTCTTCCAAAATACGTATGTTGAAATGTCTTTATTCCCAAGGTGACTGCTTCAGTAGGGGGCTCTGTGGGAGGTGATTAGCTGGTAAGCGTGGAGCCTTAGTGAATGAGCTTACTGCCCTTTTGAAAGAGGCCCGAGAGCTCCCTGGCCCTTCCACCACGATCAAACATCACAACAAGATGGCCTCGTATAGAGAAGAGGCCCTCACCAGGCTCTAAATCTGCTGGCGCCTTGGTCTTGGATTTCCAAGCCTTCAAAACTGTAAGAAGTGAATTTTTGTTGTTAAAAACTCCCTAATCTATAGTATTCTGTTAGAGTAACCCGAGCAAACTAAGACATCTTCCTGAGCTTGACTGGATACGTTTTCATCCCAAACTGGACCTGCTACATAAATGGATTTTAAAATCTCCTGAACAATCTGTGATAGCCTACTTTCCATCAAAGCAAATCAGACACAAAGACATTAAAAAAATGTTTTAAAAGAAGAACCACAGAAAGAAAACAATGAAATTCCCTAAGGCAAACTAGGAGTTATTGATTGCTTATCACACTCCAAGCAGTGAGAATTACCTCGGTAATTTCTCACACTGATCTCAGGAGGTGCAAGGATTAAAGGCAAGTGAAGCTATCACAGGGTCTCCATCTGCCCTTTGCTCTTACAACGCTGTCCACTCAGTGTCTGCATGCATCGTTCCATCATCCACTACCTCCTTTAGTTCTCCTGAGACCACCAAGTCACTAAATGCAATGGATACTTTTAGTCCCTTCAGTAGAGTTTAACACAACTGATCACTTCAGAGGGGGAAAAGGCAGAAAAACCCATCCACTCTCCATGGTATTTTCAGGTATTTTAGAAGCGGGAAGGTGAGGGCAGAGGGGTAAAGGCTTATTATTTACTTGTCACCCAGGACCCCCTTTCTGGTTATTTAAAAGATTTCAATCCCTTTGTCTTGCCTCATATGGCTGTTCCCTTTCTCTCTATCCCTTGTTGAGATAAACTTGGAGTTTATATTTTTTCATGATTTTTAAAAAATAACCTATATTTGACACCTTTTATGTGGTAGACTTTGAATAAATATTGCAGGCACCTACAGGTATTATATGCTTTGTTCTTAGGAAGCCTTTGACCGCTTTTCCCTCAGTCTTTCATTTCACATCCTCTGTTTTAGTTATCTATGAATGTGTAACAAATTATCCCAAAGCATAATAGTTTAAAACAACCATGTTTACAGTTTTCATGGGCCAGGAATCCAGAGGTGGTGGCTCACCTAGTTTGCTCTTGTAGTTGCTGGCAAAACTCATTTGCATTCAGGTTGTTGGCTGGAGGCCTCCTTTGACTCCTTGCCATGAAGTCCTCTCCATAGTGTGTCACAGCGTGGCAGCTTGCTTTATAGGAGCAAGCATCAGGCAGGACAAGAGATAGTCCCAAGGGGAGAGAGAGAGATAGACATAGAGAGAGACAGAGAGACAGAGACAGATAGACAGACAGACACACACACACACAGAAACAGAGAAACAGAGAGAGAGAGAGAGAGAGAGAGAGCAAGACAGAGGCCACCATTTCTTGAATTTTAACCATGGAAGACCTATCTCATCAGTTTTTCTTTACTCTGTTAATTTAAAGTAAGTCATTAGGTTTATCCCATACTTGAGGAAGAAATTACAGAAGCACAAGAATACTAAGAGCTGGGAATCATTCAGAGACACCTCAAAAGTTGCCTACTGCCCCACCATCTCCAGCTGGGTAATTTTTATCGATTATATCTATCACTGGGGCTCCTACTTCATCCATTTTGCTGGACATTCCACTCCTGAACTTCTTTTCTTTTTTGCCTTCCTAATTTCCCACCTAATTTCTTACATAAAAATTTAGCTCTCTGTCTCACTTTAGTAGTAGAGGCTAATATCGATTACATATTTACTTTATGTCAGAAGCTTTTCTAAGTACTTTATATCTTTTAACTCATTTACTTTTCTTGAACAACATGAACTGTATACTCTTATCGGTCCCATTTTACAAACTAGAAAACTGAGCAACATGTTAGGAAGTGTAGAAAGGGAGCAACTTGCTTCCAGCAACATAAAAGAACACCTTTTATTGTGCTCCTGTTCTAAAAGCCTGTGAAAGTGTTCCTCTAAAGACTGTCTTTCCCTCTAGAAGGAATTCTGCTACCATCTCTTAAATAGTGGAGCTCTTCAATAATGCATATTTATAGCATCAGTATGTTTATAGGAAGGTAAAATGTCCTCACTGTTGGGCTCATTTATTTTGCATATTACCATTTCTTAGGACTCTGCTCATGGACCTTCAAAACTGTAAATGTCATTCTCTCACGTGAATGGTTTTACTGTGTCCCTTGATGTGTGATAAGGTTGATAAGGGTTAACCTTGGCAATGATTGACATTTACCCAAATCTTCTCCAGGAATTTAAATGTCAAGTATGAAAATTCATAAGCTTTGGTTTGGTTCTCGCTTTTGGCTAGTAGTATGTGGAGGGCTCTGACAGGATCATAACATGTCATGTGTTCAGAATGCTACGGGCCTCAGGATGAGCCTGATGTTCTCAGCCCATCTACCTTCACTCACACTGTGGGTGAAGCTGAGTTAGTGGGGTTGGTGGTGCTTTGTAATTAGGTCCCCTCCACTTGCCCTTTGGGCCAGCATGTAGAAATACTACCCAGAAAGCAGCCACGAGTGACCTCTTTCCCACTGTGAGTGGCCTCCTGCCCATCACTGTGCCTACCAAGTGCTTGTACAATCCACCCCATGAGGGAAATGAGAACTTTCCCTTAACTCTGGGTTTTTTCAAACCTAGGACTCTGTTCTTAAAGACCATAAGCTGTCATATGTTCGTCACATTCATTTGTGCATCTAACAGTTATTATCTATTGTGTGCCAGGTGCTCTTCTTTAAAAGTTTTCTATTTCATTGTGATGCAGTTAAATTTGGGCATTTTGAAAGTCTGTGCTAATATCTTAAAATTTTACAAAACTCTGGATACTTTCTAAAGGCACTGATGAACCTTCCTATGGGAATTAGATTACATTTAGCCAGATCTGCTTTTGTTTTCTGAGAGCTGCTTTAGTTGGAACTTCTCAAGATGGGGGCTACTTTTTCTTTAGGGGACTTGACTCCAAAGTTTTATTGTATTAGTATCATAGGAATGAGTCAGTTAGGATGCACAAAGTTTTACTTTATTTTGTTTATATATTGCTCTGACATTTACTACTTAAATAACAGGTTGGAAAATCAATTCTCAGGCCTAGAAAAATCTTGGCAGTAGATTTAAGTAAGAATTATGCAAATTACATGAATACATTATACATGTACCCAGTAGTAATATAATTTGCTATCTCTGCCTTAGGAACTAAGTGGAAGTAAAGGAAAATGCATATTGACTTAACATTTAAAACTCATGTTTGAAGTTTTCATGACTTTAGAATTTTAAAAAAGAACAAAGTTTCTCATATTTTCTTTCTTGTTATGATTTTCTTGTAACTTTGCCAATTAAAACTTTAAATGTGAGAATATCGACATATTATTGCAAGTGTTACTCTCAAAAGAGAATCAATATTCCAAATGCAGTTTTAAAAACCTGGCACATTAATAGCCTCAGGTTTTGAAATGTCATAAAATGACAATTAGTTATATATAAATTAATAACTATCACATGCATTCTAAAGAGAAGTGGCAGGATATAATACAGAATCTGGCAAGAAAAGACTGCTGCTCACTGGCTCTGTGATCATGCATAAGTTATAAGTTTACATTGAATAAAATAATAGTTTAATGGTTACCATATTTATCTCAGTTTCTTCATTACAAAAAATATTTACCTGGCATGGCAGACTAGATTAATTTGTGATGGTGTGTGTAAAATGTAAAACACACTCATACATGTGGTGTGCCATTGGTATATAATCTCAATTCAAGGACAGCTGGAAACCTTCTCTGGATCCATTCCTTGTGAAGCAATGACCAGCCAGTGAATTTCAGCAGGGGTCCTAAGATTCAAGGACTCAAGGGATGGGGCATGGAAGTCTGCAGACCTCCTAGATGTGTCCAAGCCACAGAATCCCCAGAAAAATGACTCATTCATGTGACTTTCTGAAGTTTCTATCCTTTATTTTTCTGGTTTACCTTTTCCACATTATTTCCTTTTTCTCTTGAGAGAATCACATCTACTTAGAACAAAACAAGGGCTTAGAAAAATAAGAAATAATATCCACTTACACATTAGACTTCTGCATTTGGGGAGAAATAGACAAGACTAGAAATAGCTTGCCTGTATGAGCCTAGATTTGAAAGCAGTTCTAAATCTTGTGGGGTTTTTTATGAGGGTAGTCTATAAACTTCATAGAACCAAGTGTTCCAGCAGAATTTAAGAAAGTAAGCAATGTTGTTCTAACAAATGAAGAAATAAAGCATCTTAAGAGAAGCAAGTAGTCTTGTACGTTGAGCAAGTCAATTGCTAATTTCCGCAGACGCTGTAACCCCAGGTGTTATAAGATTTTTTTTATGAACAACTAAAATAGTATTAATAGAACATTACTAAAATCCAAGGTTATTATAGCTATAAGTTTAGGAAGTCATAAAAATATTTTATATTTTAAAATATAATAAAGATATGAGTTAAACCAATGATGACAGTGTTTGAGAGAAGGCTGAAGTGTGAATGTAGTAATGTAGAATGTAGTTGATGATGACTTATATGTTGTTGTGGCTATGTCTAAAGTAGTGGTGGTGAACCTATGCCACATGTGCTGCAGCCGGCTGTTTGTTATCATTGGCAGCTCTAAAAGGTTTGCCATCACTTGTGTAAGGTGTTCAAAGTATCAACAGAAACAGTCATACTAGACTGGCAATTGTATTTCAAATTGCTTAAGAAAACATAATTTATTTTTAGTCAATCTTTGCCAAATGAAAGTCAGCATTAACGTTTCATTTATTGGATATATAGAAATAAATGTGAACATTAGATTAAAGAAAGAAAAAAGATGGAATGATGTACTGCTTCAGAATCACAATTCTTTTAAAATCATTACCCTAACAGCTTTATTCCTTGCTTTAAGAATTAAAATCCTTTTGCTATTTGATTCACATGCTTGTACAAATCAAACTGAACATAGGTTCCCTGTCATACCTGTGTGATAGAGAGAGAATACTGACTATCATCATTAGGTATTTCAAAGTACCTGTGAGTACCTTCCTTTCATTAGATTGCTGAACTACTTTTTTCCCAAGATTGTCTTATAAAATATCAATGGAATTTTTTGAATGAAATAACCATATTTTAATTTCATACTTTCAACATTATTCTGATTTCTGGCAAGGTGATATATCTACCCTGCTGAATTGACACCTTGCTTTCTATGCAATGAAAGAGCTTCAGCTCTGGAATTTCCTTTGGTTCAGTGGGACCCATCCCTCTTAGGAATTGTGCTACTTGGCCATGTCACGTAGGGTCTCTGTGCATTGGTTTTCCCTCTTCTTAAAAAAGAAGGTTGGGAGAAAATGGGCCAGAGAGTGTGCAGGACTGAATCCAGTTTGGGGCACGTAGTAAGCACTTAATGAATGGTAACTCTCTCAGACAAGAAAATCATCTCTCCCCAGTTTAAACATGAGAGCATTCAGAACTTCCTACTAGACACAGCATCCAGATGATTAAGCTTCAGTTTCACAAACTGATACAGAGAATTCAAGTACATGATGTAAACTCTGTTCCATTGGCATCTTTGGAGAGCTGGAAAAGTCCCAGCATAGTACTAGGTAGAAACACAGTGCAAAATATTTTTTAAAAGGAGAGAGATATTTCTAAGTCAGACTCATACCACTCATGCTATTGAAGGGGTTCTACCATTTCTCTTGCTTTTTGACCATGAATGAGCTTGTGAAGAGAAGAAAGTTCCAACAAATGTTAGGTTTCTGACAATAAGTGCTCACTCGTTATTATTTCTCAGCTATTTGCTTTTATGTTCATTCTTGCATCAAACGTATTCGGTAAGTGTTGTGGGTCTGGACTGTCCTGAAGTCGGGGGAGGAAGGAGGGCTGTGAAAGGGACATCGTGTATGAAGATATCAGAGAAGACATGAGTCAGAGTAAGTGAAACCCCTGTGGAAAGCCCTGTAAGTGTCCCTGGAAATGAAGACTTGCACATTCTTGTGGAGCTGCATGGTAAGACAAGAAAGCCATTTCCCTAGGTCGAGCAACTGTGTGGTTTTCTGTTAGCTCTCCAGTGCCCGAATGTGAGCTTTACCGTTGTAATCCTGAGGTGCTGAGCCAGGGTTCCTGTGTTCTGTCCCTGTAGACACATGATGGCGTAAACTCTGCAACAGCTCGCCTGGCCAGCGTGTGCGGCAGACAGCAGCTGACTAACCCCATCACCTCTTCAGGGGACAGCCTCTTTGTGAGATTCCAGTCTGGCGCTTCCAGACAGAGCAGGGGCTTCCGAGCCCAGTTCAGGCAAGGCAAGTACCCTGCGGGTCTCCTGACACAGGAGAAATTTTGTTAACTGCCCTGATTGGTGCTGTGATTAAAGGAGACCAGTTCTCCCAAAACCAATCACAGCTTCCTACTTAACATGCAAAATTGTAAATACAGAAAAATGTGACTTAACAATTATTCTGACTGTTGATACTTTTCCCTTTGGTGCTGACTTCCTTTGGATCTGCGTATCTCTAAAACACACTGTATAGTCTCAAAGTTTTCAGAATAATATTTAGAGGTGCCTCTGATGATTGAGACAGTATAAAAACATTTTTATCCAAGGCTTGCACTGTCCACGGTTTTATACTTCAAGGAGACACACCACAATAAAGTACAAAACTTTCGTGTACTGTAGAGCCTTCATGTCTCTCAGTTCTGAATCCCTCCATTGTCCAACTGAGTCATGGCTGTTTCCTATTGTGTTGTTCCTGAGTTACTGCTTCCTGATTTTCCCTCCATAAACTTGTCACCCATTGCTTTTCATCTGGTCTTTGTCAGAGATTAACCTTTTTTATGCAACTGTCAGGCATGGAAGGAACTCAGGGCTCTGTGCGGTGATGATTTTTATTTCGATGGTTCAGACCATTCACTTCCATTACATTTAATCTGCTTAGTCTTTACATGCAACTCAGTGGACTTGCGGGTATTCTTGCAAAGAGCCCTCAGTGGGGATGGATTCTGGATTAAGAGCTCCCAAAGATGAGCTGTAAACTTTGGAGCAAGATAGACTCCATATTTCTATCAGCCACTCTCAGTGATTTCAAAGAAAAAAGTTTCTTAATGCTTTTTTCTGTTTACATTTAATTACTGCCAATGGTATCACTTCAGAGTAAAAGTCCCCACTCTCTCCTACCTGCAGTGTTGTAACAGCCCTCTTCAAACTCACCCTCCCTCGTCCATCTTCAAAGTCACTTGCAAAAGCCACACTCTGATCGTGCCATTGAGCTTGTGTGTCTCGCATGATCTGGAAAATGAAACACAAGCCCCTCTGGGCATTAACCAAGGGGCCCATGCAGGCTCTGACCGCTTTCCAGCATGATCCCCAACACCCCTCAAGGCCTGGGCACCTCCACCTCCTCTGTGTAGGCGCCTCCTAAGCATCTTTGCTCTTCCCGTGCTCCAATTCCTCCTCTGTCCACTGTCTTCCTGGAGACACCTCCTAGACCCACCAGCGGCACCGTTCTCTCTCTCCTGGATGCCCACAGACCTCGGAGCTTCTCTGTTAATATCTAGTTGTTCTTATGAAGTCCTGCTCTGCTCTATTGAGTAATTATTTTCTTGAAAAAAAAGAGATCATTAAAAAAAAAAAGAGATCATTTATAAACAGATTATTCCCTTTCTCCTAGTTTGTGGGTGGACAGAGTAAGCAAATCAAGGCCAGTGTTCTGTTTGAATGATTCAGGCAATTCATAGCCATTTAATCTGTTGTTCTGTGCCATTTCCCTACTTCCTGTAATTGAAGAAAGTTATCTTGTTAAGTGTGTTCCCGTTTTCTGATGGTTTAAGTGCAGTTTCCTTGGCAGACGACTTCCTTGGAGTGCGTTTCAAAAAAAAATCATTTGTGCTTTTATTCATCAAATGTTTTGGTACCATCAGTAGAAATGAAAAGTATATGACACATGCGTATGTTTGTGTTTCCAGTCTGTGGAGGCTACGTCCTCACCAACTCTTTTGATACCATTTCCTCGCCATTGTACCCTGCCAAATACCCACACAATCAGAACTGCAGCTGGATAATTCAAGCTCAACCTCCATGTAAGTAACAAACATAAAGAAGGAGAGGCATCCAGGATCGATAGTGTCTGTGGGAAAGTCAGTCTGGGAGTGATGTTCTTATCTTTTCAGTGGTAACAATTACTGTAGCTTCCTCTTTGTTTGGAAGTCCTAACTGTTTCCTAGTCTTATAAGGAAGTAATTTTTACTGTTTCATCTTAATATAAATGTTTCTCTTTTTTTCTTAGTTGTAAAGCCTACCAAAGGGAAATAAACACACACACAGCACAACAAACCTATGTGAGACTGGGCATAAGCAAAAGTAATGATATGTGTGCTTTGAGTGTGGTAGGCATTCGGAACAGTTACTGAAAAAATATTCCTCAGCCCCTTTCTGAAAGCAAAGTGAAAACTAATAAAACTTGGTCTCCCCTACATTTAAAAAAAATCCAGCCCAGGCCTGGACGAAACATTCAATAATGCTTCTTTTCTTTTTGAAGTCCTAGAATCTTACTTGCTGATCTGATAGTGGTCTAGCAGTCTGATTTTAAGGGTTATTGTCCATATTTTACCAGTAGGGAAAACTGTGGACCTCTAAGGACACAGCAAAATGGCTCCAGTGGAAGTGATCCTGGGGCCGTTATGAGTCCTGTTTCATTTGAGCCCTGCCCTCCTTTGAGGTTTTCAGGAAAAATTTGTGATTTCAGAAATAATGTGGGAAAGTCATTGAGTTCTCCACTCAGCTCTGTAATTCATGACCCGTGTGAAAATAGATAAGTCACTTAAGCTAATCAACCTGCAGTACAAATAATTTTCAAAATGAAAAGCTTGGTTTAAATATTATCTCGCCCTTTACCTAGCGACATTCAGAGGTAACAAAGTGATGGTATGTTTATTGACATGGTAATGCGTGGGGCCTGTGATGTAATCCTTGGCCAGTTGCAGAAGGAGAAGGGAGCCCGGAGGGAGAAGGGGATAAAGCAGCGTGTGCCTGAGGATTATTTTCTAATGAGTTGTAAAGCATTTAGATGAAAGATCTCACTGGTTCAAGGGCAGTAACAGGAAAAGATCTTGTTCTGTAGATTAGGGACCTTGAAAGAATGACGAAAGTGAAAATGTACCCAGGCACTTGCTGTTCTGCCAGTAATTCAAAGCTCTCTTGGTAAAAGACTCTGAACCTGCAGGCCACAAGCTGTGATGGAACTGAGTGTGCTAGGGTGCGAGCGCCTAGGGGAAAGAAGGCCTTGCGTAGAAGGATATGTGAAGAGTCTGAAATAAGGAAACTGTTCTGAGAACAAATGCTTTGGGAGGGACACACCAGTAACATCAGTCAGTGTCAAAACGTGTAAAAGTAATGTTTTCCAACTGCACATTTCCCATAGTCCTGTTGTTTCCTGCTACCAGCTCTTCAGCTCCTACAGGCCTTTTCAGAACTACAGATTCTGTTAACACTTTGGCCACTTCAGCCGGATCCTTTAGCATAGACTTGCACCCTTCTCTAACTTCATGAACTTGATTCAGGTCTGCCAAATTCCATACTTCTCTGCTTGAAAACCCTCATATGAAATTATCAGAGGTAGATTTTCTTTCTCTGTATGTTTTGTTTGCCAATAGTTTATTAAATAATCTCCCCATCCTTTTTTTTTTTCTTACAGTCAATCATATTACTCTCTCCTTTACCCACTTTGGGCTTCAAAACAGTCGGGGGTGTACTCTGGACTATATAGAAATTTTGGACGGCAGCGACTCTGATGCACCCCTCCGAGGTATTGTGGCATTCACTCATTTACATCTGTGGTCATGGCTGTGTGTTATTTTTGAAATGTTTCCAATAAATGTGCAGTCAAATGCTCTACCACTGAGCTATACCCCATTTCCAATAAATGTGAAGAGTTGCATAAGCCAAGGAAATATAATTAGAGGATTAAAAAAAGCAGGACTTAATGTGGGGTTCAGGAAATTCACCATGTTTATATTCAAGGACATGAGTAGTTTGTGTGTATTTTTAAAAATTAAATGTTGCAACTGAGATAGCAGTGATGAAGTCTGTTCCAGCTTTAGATAAAATACTGTCTGAAATTTCTTGTCAGCATTTGAAGAAAGTTCTTGTACTCAAATTGAGTGTGTTTCTTCTTTGTCTTCAAAGCAAAAAAATTAATTAATTGCTTAAATTAAAAATCTGTCCTTTTGTTTGTGGGACATTCCAGTAAAATTAAAGTATACTCCTATGTAGTTTTAAAATGTCTTCAAGCAAAATAATTCCAGGACGATTAAGTTTTTCCATCAACTTAGTAGTTTCTGAGTTTGCCTGACACAGATTTCTCCTATGGTACTGGAAGACAGGCTGTGTCAGAGAAGAGACTTTGTCTTGCTCATTGCCTTATTCCTGGTACCCGGAACAGAGCTTGAGACATCAGCAGGCAGCCAGTGAGCGCTCTATGCTCTGCGCACATCTCTCATGGTCTTTCCTGAGAGCCTTTGAGCACCGATGAGGACGGGTTAGGACCAAGCAAGCATCTGTGTAGCGCTGCCTTGTGCTGAGTACTAAGTACTTTACAAACAGCAATGCAGTCCTCATGCCCTTATGAAATAGGCATCATTATTTTTAATATTCTCTTTTATCACATGAGGAAAACGAGGAGCATTTAACTTGCCCTGGGTCATGTAGCTAGTAAATGGCAGAACCAGGAGTTGAATCTGGGGCATCTGGCTCCAACAGCCACATTTTTCTGCACTGAATTATCCTGAGATTGTTAAGTATTAGTGTATTTATTTGAGCAGGTCCCTACTATGCTGCAGATTTTACTTCAGTTTTCCTTTTGGAGCCAGGTCACATAAACTTCCCCTCTGTTCTTCATCATGAATCACATAAATCATCTCTCCAATGCTAGTATTCAGAGCTTATGTTGAATTCTCAGGCAGTGTCTGAAATACTAACACTGATGAAATGGTTCTCTTAGTAGTGATTTCTTCTGGATGGGTGGGTCTCCTGTAATTCTACTAGATGTGTTTATGCCCTCTGCCATATCTCGGTTCAATCTCCTTGTCATTGTCTTCATCACTTAGGCCGCTACTGTGGTTTTTCCTTGCCCCATCCCATCACGTCCTACAGCAGGGCCCTGACACTGAGGTTCATCTCTGATTCTGGAAACAACTATGATGGTTTTCATGCTCTATATGCTGCATCAACATCGGGTAAGAAACTCAAACAAAGGGCCACCAAGTCAGTAGGCCTGTGGTAGACCCTTGGTTTGTTATTTGGAACTCTTTTTACCTCCAGTGTTGGGAGCTGGTTTCTTGAGATTACCCCCATGCCTGATCTTATCTTCTTCCCAATTAGATGAACATGTAAATTCTAACAATAGCAAACTCTTGAAGTGAGAAAACTGGCTGGAAACCTGGCTGTGCTTTCAGCTAAATCTCATGATCTCCCATAACTTGCCGTGCCTGGGAGACATGTTTGTTAAGGTGGCCCTGACTGCCAGCATCTGATGGTGTTCTCCTGTGGATGAACAAACATGTGGGAATTCTCCCATCTCCCAGGCCTTGCTGCTGGGCTCAGGCACGGTCTGGATGTGGACAGGGAGGCACATGGGGAGGAGAGGAAAGAGGAGCCCCAGCATTGGGTTTCTTAGACTGGAGGAGCTGATTTAACTGCCATCTCCCATGTGAGGAAAAAGCTGAAGAACACCTACAGGCTGGGGTATGCATTTTGGTGTTTCCTGAGAGGAAAGAACTGGAATACTGCTCTCTTCTAGGTCAGTGTTGAAGATAATCCTGGTCAGAAAAACCAAATGGTTGTAAGGTTGAGAACAAATTTTTTATTACTCAGAGTTAGAGTTCATAGGGAGAAAAGGCTTTTAGAGAAGACACTGCAGAGATTCTTTCTGATCCCCACACTGTGTGGGTCTTGTTTTTCAGGTTACAAACCTTTCCCTTATAAATATAGCATGGATTTAGGAAGTGCTATATCCTTTGATGCTGATAATGGCTCTAATGTTCTTTCTATATATTGTGGTATCTCACTCTTGATTTGTGCTCTGACACTGTTTATTTCTCTTTTCTTCCAGCTTGCGGTGGAAACTTCCACAGGGCTACAGGCACCTTCGAGACCCCTAGCTACCCAGACGTTTACCCCCCTAATTCGGAATGTGTCTGGAGCATTATCAGTTCCCCTGGCAACCGGATCCAGCTGTCTTTTATGTAAATCCTTTTTTATGGTATATTGTTTCAGTGCTAATGAATCTGTAGGAAGGAAGCTCTGTTACTAATAGGATGAACATCCAACAGCATATGTGTCCAAACAACTGCTAAAGGGATACTGTGGGAACTTGTGGAAGTCTTTTTCCAAATTTCCTATGTTTAAGTCATAGTTTGGGTTATAAATAGCATTAAGAGTCTCTTAAAAATAGTTCTAGCATCCTGCTTTTACACTACTGGAAATACATTCTTGAGCTCTTGGTGAATAAATCTATGGGACATTCATGGTCAGAGTACAGTAATTCTTATCTTTTTTTGGAATTAGTCACATTTCAGGTTCTTCCAGTTGAGAAAGTCTCATGTCAATTAAGACTATTTTTTTACCCATATTTTATCCCTGCTTAATCCACCTTTTTTTCTTTCCCTGTCAGAAGAATGATCTTGGAAGGTTTTTGGAACTTAGCAGTTGATTTATAAAATCCCTTTCAAACTCTAACACCTTTTGAATATAGACTATAGATACGGAATTAACAGTAGGCTCTTACACAATCTGAGTAGTCTTAGGTTATGTTAAATAACAATGATTGTATGTCCCAGAAGTAAATATAAAAAGCATATGGCATACAAATGGAATGTTTTAATCAATCAGTAGAGAGGTACCTATGTCATGCTACTTTGGTAATGGATGCTTAACAAGATATGGAGAGATAATACTTTGGTATTTTTAAATTGCCATTTTGAATTAAATGTTATACACTGTACTATATTACTTGTTACTTGGCTATGGTTGGAATTACTAATTCTGTATTGAAGAGAACATAAGTAACATAATGTTGAGAAAGGTGTTTAGAAGACCCTGGCCTATTTATTCCATAGTCTGCCTCTTCCTCCTGGACATACCAATCTTTCCATCAAGAACTGATAAAAATATAAGACAACGGTCCTATTTGTGGACCAAGTTCAAGCATCTCAAGTTGCTTTCTTTAATCCATCAGTTAGAGAATGCTTCTTCAGAGTCCAAGTGGCTTTGTGTTGAGACAGACACCCTCTGCATGCCTCAAAGCCAATGCCATTTTAAGCTGCCATGTGGGAAGGAGCTTTTGGACTGTCCTTGGGTTTACTAAAAGGACCCAATTCTATATGGAGGTGGACACACCTCTCTGTATAACGTTCATCTGACATCTATTTATTCCTGTATTCAGCAAATGCTTATCAAACCCTGTTACGTGCTAAGCATGTAGTCAGCCCATGTGAGATCCTTTATATACAATGATGAGTAAGGCACAATCATTGTTCTTAGAATGAAGTCCAGGGTCCTTCACCTACTCACTAGGCCTCAAAACTTTGCAAATGAAATAATTTTCTTTCTTTTTTTTTTTTTTTTGGTACCAGGGATCAAACTCGGGACCTTGTGAAATAGCTTTCTTATTTGATCTTTTTCTTCTTGGTCTCTGCCACGTTCATACTGTTGACTACTCTGAGGTTCAGTGGCTGCCAGGAACTGGGTTGGAATCAGAAATATTTAAGACACATAAGACCCAAGTTTGTGGCAAATTATTAATGAAGCGACAGGAAACCCATTTAACTGAAACCTCAAAAGATGCTAGTGAACTTCTAGGACCACCATTAGGGTTAAAGATGTCAAGTTTAAAATATACTGTATAGTGCAAGCTGTTGAATGGTAATTCTCCCAGTACTTGTCATTTCCAAAGTATCTTCTATTATGCTTCACAAATAAATCTAAATGGACAGCAGTGGGCTGTCCCAATTTAATTACTGCACAGAAGAGTTCTTCAGGACTCAGCTATCTCCTTTCTCACCTATAAGAAGTTCAGTTTGTCTACTTTCATGTTACTTGCTTGAGTTTTATTGTTAAAATGAATTTTGCAGAGTGCACGATGCTTCTTGTTGTGCAGATGATAATGAGAAGGGCTTCGTGGCAAGGCTTGTGAGTTATAATATTCTTCCCTGATTTAAACTACATTCAGATGGGCACTTAGAAATCTTCCCCTGGAGTGTGTGAGAAGCCTAGGGGAAGCATATGAATCACATCAAGTTCTAAAACATAGGGTTTGGATGGCGGATAACGTGGTGGTGAAATTGAGCAGGGAGAAGAACTGGAGAAATTATGGTTGAGTCTGCAAAAAAAAAAAGGACAAGGAGAAATAAAACCTTAAAAGGAGGGGTTTTTTTGGTAAAACACATATTTAAAAGAATTAACAAAAATTGCACTGTATGCTTGCAGAGTGCTTTTAGAAAGTAGTTGGTCTTGGTTCAAGAATTGAAATGAGGTAATGAGAAACAGTGATTTATTATTTTTGTTTCACATCATAGTTTTACTAACATCTTAGCCAAAGGGTAGACTTGCTTCAAAAAGTACCAGCCTAAAACAAAGATTTCCAAGAACAATAAAAATGTTTTTAAAAGTTCGATTTGATTCTTATAGTGTCCTAGCATAATTTCTAATGAAACATTTTTCTACTGTTTAGAGCTAGATAATAATGTGGAACTGAGAAAAGACCTGCACTTTGCAATCTTCTGGACAATTGTGCAGAATTTTAATATGCACATTGATCACCTGGGATCTTGCTAAAATTTGCATTCTCATTCAGTTAGCTAGTGGAGCCCGATGCTTCATTTGGAATAAGCTCCCTGGTCTTGTTGATACTGCCAGACCTGGTATCAACTTTGGGTAGAAAGGTTTTAGAGGCAATTTCATGGAATTTGCCTGCTGAGGAACAGAACCTTCTCTTCTTCCCTTTCTGAGAAGCAGAGAAACAATTTTCCCATTGTTGGTAATATTATGGGTCATAAAATTGAGCTTGAAGTTAAGCAGCAAACTTAGCAGTCATCCCACAGGTGGAATCAAAACAATTCCTTGTGAAAAATGAGGGTAGATAATAACTTTTGTTATTACAAAGCATCAGATTGTCAAGGAAGTAAAGACAAATAGGGGTTTGCTTTGCCTGATAGGGACATTTCCTGATTTCTTCTGCTTCTCATTTATCAATCATAGCTTGTGGATATAACTACGTCTAGAATATAGTGCAGGTGACTTGTTTGCCAGTGACCCACCTTGATAGGATCATGAGGGCCACCAGCTGATTGTTTTTCTAGCTGGAGACTAGCGTCTGTTCTGAGAAGCAAGGGATAGACTGGGGCAGAGCAATCCATTCGCTCTTATGTCCTGGTCAGCCGGGAGCACACAGATGTCTGGTTGATATATTGATTCCATGGACACGTAAGTTGGCCAAAGCCTCTAGTGGGGCTGCGTCTCGGCATCGGCATCCTAATCCCTGAGCTGAAATGGAGCCCCTAGCAGCACTACACTCACTCTAGTGTGAAATCTTGTCAAAGATCATTATGAGATTGACTGAAAGATACATACAATGTACCACAGAAATGTATTTCTATCCTTGAGATGTGTTTTGTTCCCCTTCCTGGTAGTTTTTCCTCTGTACCTTTGCTAAGTCATTCGTTTACCCTCACTTGGTCTTGTCTTTCCTCTTAACAAAATCTCCTTCCAAAAACTGATGCAACCGTTTGTATTGGGCTTCTTCTATTTTGTCTTTTCTACCACCCCAATTTATTTTCCTTCAAAAATTACTTTTAAATAAATAAAATGTTACAGGGCAACACAAGTTCCCATCCATATTCCTTTACTTTTTCATCACGAAAGTAACTCACATCTTGAATTTTATGTGTATCATTTCCATTCACGTTTTATACTTTTAATCTGTATGCATAGATCCATAACACCCCATTAAATACTGCTTTCTGTTTTACACTTCACATGAATGGAATCATACTTATTTATTGAACTAGAATTACATTGAATTTATTAATTAATTTTGAGTGAATTATCATCTTTATGATAGTGACACTTCATATCCTTGAACTAGGGATATCTCTATTTGTTTAGCTCTCCTTTTATGTCCATCAATAAAATTTTGTATTTTTTTCCATAAAGGTCTAAAAAGTCTTTTGTTACATTTATTCCTAGGCACTTTATTTTTTTATTTCCATTGAAAAATGATATCCACTTTAAAGTTACACATGTAACCTGAATGCCCTACCTAAAGTAACACCTCCTTATTGTACTTTATTTTTTCCTCCTAGAACTTAGCACTACCTCATTGTAGATCAACTTATCCACAGAGCTCTCTTCCTAGAAAATGAGCCCTTTAAAAAGAAGCACATTGTCTATTTTGTTGTTGTAGTTGTTGTCTGGTTTCTAATCCCCACGACAGTGTCTGGCAATACTTAGAGACTTGAAAAAGATGTGTATGAATGAATTTTTAAGTTTCAGTTTTGAAATATTAGCTTGCTGGTATAAGGAAACCCTATTGGGTTTTTTTGATGTTTTCTGATCCAGTGACTTTTTGTCTCTATTGTTTATTTCAGTGCCTAAAGAGAACCTGACACATTAAGATGTTTAGCAAGTATTTATTGAGTTAGTGAACTCATTTGAATATGGAGTTACAGCTTTTCTTTTCCAGTCTTTGCAACTTTGATTTCTCTGATTTCTTCTCTTACCGCACCACCTAACCCATTAGTGCAGTGTGGGACTGCAGTGATGACAGGTGTCCTTGTGTTCTGATCTTAAGGCTATGCTTTAAAATATTTTTCTCTGAGTATATTTTGTAGGCATTTATCTAGTTAATTTCCTTCTGTTCTTAATTTCCCATGAGCTTTTATGATGGACGAGTATTGACGTTTATCAAATAATTTTAGCAATTGCCATTAATTCTTTCTTAATATATTTTTCCATCCTTTCCCTCCTTTACTACTTGTTTTGTGGTAAATTGGTCTATAGATCTTTTAATGTTAAATTGTGGCTTACAATTAAGATTTATGAATTTCACAAATTGCTTCATTCTTTTTCTGTCTCCTCCTTATTTGCATTTCTTAACCCTAGAAGTAGCAATCTAGTCCTTAAACAGACCTTTGCATCCGTAGGTTCTGAAACCATGAATTCAAACACTGAGTATCAAAAGTATTTTAAAATATGCATCTGTACTAATCTTATCATTATTACCTAAACAATATAGTATACAACTATTTATACAGCATTTGTATTGTATTAGGTATTATAAGTAATCTAGAGGTGATTTAAAGTATATAGGAGGATGTGTATATATTATATGCAAACACTATGTCATTTTATATAAGAACTTGAGTGCCTGCAGACTTTGGTGTCCATAGGGGTCTGGGAACCATTCCTTCGGACACCCAAGGACAACTTACATACAGGTGATCTGCTAGTTCGGCTCCAGTTTTAAAATCTCCATACATATTACCTCCAACAGATAGCGGCATTTTCATTAATTAAGTTCAATACAGCACAAAAATATTTTCTGCTCTGCTCCTCGTCATTACCTTGGTAATGTTACTGCAAGGTTAATGTCTCAAGCCAGGCCCCAACTATTTAATTTTATTACTCCAAATTTCACAGGGTTTTTTTTAATGGTAAAAAAAAAATGCATAACATAGAATTTACCATTTTAGCCATTTTTATGTGTACAATTCAGCAGCATTAAGTGCATCCGCTGTTACACAGCCATCACTGCTCTTCATTTCCAGAGCTTTTTCATCATCACAATAGAAACTCTCCGCCCATTAAACAGTAGGTCCACATTTCCCCTTCCCTTATTCTTTGATAACCTCTATTAAACTTTCTGTCTATGGATTTGCCTCCTCTGGGTTTCAAAGTAGAATCATATAATATGGTCCTTGTGTGCTGGTTTATTTGACAGCGTACTATTTTCAAGATTCGTCCACATTGTAGCATGTGTCAGGCAGAGTTCAATTTTTCCTTAAGGATGAATAATGATTGCATGTGTGTATGCATATATGTGTCTGTTACATTTTGTTCATCCACCTATCTGTCAATGTTGTTTTCACCTGTTGGTTCTTACGATTTACGCTATTATGACTTTCAGTGTACGAGTATCTGTTTGAGCTGATGCTTTTGATTCTTTTAGGTATATTCCTAAAAGTGGAATTGTGGAATCACATGGTAATTTTGTGTTTGTCTTTTTGAGGAACCACCAAACTGTGTTCCACAGTGGCTGTGGTATTTTATATTCCCATCAACAATGCACAAGACTTCCACTTTCTCCCTGTCCTTGTCAACACTTTTCTTTTATTATAATATCATCTCAGTGGTTGTGAAGTGTTATCTCATTGTAATTTTCATATGAATCTGCCTAACAACTAATAATGTTGAGCATCTTTTCATGTTCTTATTGGTTATTCATAAATATTCTTTGGGAAAATGTCTTTTCATTTGCTTTGCCATTTTTAATTGGGTTATTTGTCCCTTTTTTGAATTGCAAGAGTTATTTTATATTCAGGATATTAGCATCATCATATGTTTTTAGTTTTCTTGGATAAATTTCTAGGAGTGGAATTTTGGGGCTAATTGGATGTGTTTTATTTTATAAGGAACTGTCAAAACAGTTACTCACAGTGGTTGTATCAGTGTATAGTTCCAGAGAGAACATATGAGGCTGAAGTTGCTTTGCATGCTTGCCAACATTGTCAGTCTTTATTTTAGCCATTCTGATGGATGTGAAATAATATCTTATTGTGGTATTTAACATAAATTGCTCTGATGACTAAACACACAGAATACTTTTCACATTTCCATTGGTCATTCATTTTCCTTTATTTCAAGTCTTTTGTCCATTTCAAACTTGTTTGTTTTTTTCATATTTTGTTTGTAGGAATTTCTTTTATGTTCCAGCTGTGGGTCCCTCGTTAGATATATACTTTGCAGTTTTCTCCTCTTACCCTATCCCAGTCTGTGAGTTTCCTATTAATTTTCTTGTTTACAGTCTTAAGAAATTCTTAAGGAGAAAACTTTTTTGAAGTATAATTTATTAATTCTTTATCTTATAGCTAATGCTTTTTGCGCTTTATTGAAGAAATATTTCCTATGCCAAGGTTGCAGGGATAGTCTTCTATTTTCTTCTAGGAGCTTTATGGTTCTACTTTTATGTTTAAATCTGGAAGAAATATTAGTTTCTGTATATGAAGAGATAGGAGATAAAAATCAGTCTCTCTCTCTCCCTCTCTGAGGATCTCTCCCCCCCTCAGGATATCTCTGTCTCTCTTCAAGAATCTCTCTCTCTCTCTTTCTCTCTCCCTTTTCTCTCCTCTCCTCCCCCTAGTTGTTGAAGCACCATTTTCCTCACTGAATTCCCTTGCCACCTTGTGTTGCATTGTACTGACTGTGTATTTGTGGGCCCTCTTCTGAACTTTCTTTTCTATTTCACTCACCTCTTTGTCTACCCTTATCCCAATACCACATTATCTTGATTATGTCCAAGTCTTTAAGCAATCTGAAAAAGTTTTAAGACATTCACCTAGCACCTAACTGTTCCACTCTTCACCCATGTTTCTTATGAAAATCATGAGGTAGATGTTTTCTCAACCTCCATCACACAATTGTGTAAAATCAGGGAAGTTGAAGAGGCCACATTTGTACCTCAGCCTGTATTATTACAAATCTTGGAATTTTTCTACCTTTGTAGAAGTCAAGTACACATGCCTTTGCATGGCACTTAAGCTCTGCCCAAACCACCCCATCATGCTGCTCCAGCTGTACCTGTTTCTTAATGGTCCCGGGCCCTCATCAAACTAGAAGTCCTCCAAGTCTCCCTGTGAGCCTTGCCCTTTCCTGCACAAGCGCCCCTGCAGGTGTTCACTCTCTGCCCATTGTCCAGTGTCCTTAACTGACCAAGCCTTACACTTTCATCTTAAAACTCTTTCCAACTTATTACTGAACCCCACATCCAGATGTGCTTCGGCTCACAATTTTCATGCCCTTATATTTATTTATTTGATTCTGGGAATTGAACCCAGGGCCTTGTGCATACTAAACTGAGCTACACTCCCAAGCCCTTCTCATGTCACTTTTTAGCTTCGATTGCACTCACATCCTAGCTTCTTCTTTTTTTTTTTTTTTCTGTATTTTTACCCAGTCTATCCCACCAAGAAGAAAACTCCTTGAAAGCAGTATACTTTCTTTGTATCTCTTGCCTAGGCATGTCAACAAATTTGAGTGAAAGATTTTTTTGTTTTGACATAGCTAAGGAATCTTGTGAGCAAAGTTAAAGTTTTAAAAAAGTGAACAGGATAACCAGGCATATGATTCAGGATAATCCCAAAATTTGTTCTATCAATTTTATCCCTGTTAATGATGTGTTTTCTTTCCAAATCAGATCTTTTCAGTTGGAGGACTCTCAAAACTGTAGCAAAGATTTTGTGGAGATCCGAGAAGGGAATGCCACTGGTCCCTTGGTGGGAAGATACTGTGGAAGCTCCCTACCCCGCAATTATTCATCTATTACAGAGCATCTTCTGTGGATCAGATTTGTCTCAGACGGCTCATCCAATAGCATGGGCTTCCAGGCCACATTTACTAAGAGTAAGTCAGTTCTGTTTTAGTGACGGCTTCCAAAGTATGTGCTATGAACTAGACGCGATAACAAGTTTTTCAGAATGCATTAAGCGAGAACAATCTTAAACTCCACACTCTTCTTCCGTATTGTGGAATTACTTTATTGTATATTGGAAAAACTGAATTATATATGAACGGCTCATTAAAATTAAGACATTCTTGATGGTACTAATGATTCTTTTTACGGTTCAGGTTCTACCTAATATTTAATTTGTTTTCATGATACCATGTTACGGAGTCTTCTGATATAGCTCAGGCATGGTATAGTTCTATCAGATGTATTTCATTTAATCCCATAAACTATATTCTCCAATTACAGATCTTTAATATTACTTTGAGATTGATTTACATGCTCAGATATAATAACTATGGAGTATTTTCCCAACAGAGATAAAATGTTAACTATTTTTTGATTGATTGATTGATTGATTGTAGTTCTGGGGATCAAATCCAGTGCCTTGAGTATGCTAGCCAAGCACTGTACCTCTGACCTACATCTTCAGCCCGATTTGGGGGTTTTTTTACTCAAGTTTTCCATAGTTGGCTCTTCTGTATGTTCAGTTTCTCTTATCGTTTAGAATTTAAAAAGAAAACTTTCCTTTCTTTTGTAAAACAAAGTAAAATAGATAAAACAAAATTAGAGAATGGAGATATACCCCTCCCCCACTTTCCCATGTTCCCTGGAGTCCGGGAAGCCCTTTTCACATGGGAAATTGTCACCTCTTTTCATACTATGTATCCTGCCAAGGAGATAGGATTCCATTCAGAAAAACGCCCTTCTCTAGGGAATTAATAGATAGCCTGGAAACCCAAAGGGAAGCAGTATTTCTTTCAGTAGTCAGAAAAGAAATCACAGTCGATTTAAAGTCCATCCTTTCTAGCCTCATTTGCCTTTTGTTTTTCAGGGGTTTTTTTTTTCATTAGATTAAAGAGCTATGCTAAGTTGTTCTGATTTACTACTCTGTTTTTCCTCCTAGTATTTGGCAATGATAATATTGAGGGAACTCATGGGAAAATCGCTTCTCCTTTCTGGCCTGCAAACTACCCTCCTTACTCCAATTACAAATGGACAGTAAATGTGAATATGTCTCAGACTATCCACGGTAGAATCCTGGAGATGGACATTGAATCAGCACATAACTGCTACTATGACAAGTTAAAGGTTAGTTTCCATGTGAATTCCATGTTTATAAATTTTGATAGATTTCAAATCCAAATTAATGGCTATTCAAACAATTGAAAATATATTGGGTGGATGATCTGCCCTAAATCATGATTACTGCCTGCTCATTACCTGTACAAAAGTAATTCTAGTATCTTTTCTTATTTTCTATAGTGTGTTGAAAGGTGTTTTTAGCAGTATTGTACTTATTAGGCTTTGTCCAAGCATGTATGCGTGCAGGTCCTAATTAAGTATTTATTCTATCTTATATCCCATTTTCTTGTTTGCTCCCATGTTCAAGTATTTAAAGGACCATGTGAATAAATATAAAAATTATAGCAATCATTGTCATCCAGACATTGCATACTGTATCAATTCTGGAAATAGTGCCATATTTCTGAAGGTCAAGACCCCATCTTACGCATCTACTTTGCTCAGTGGCTTTGATATGACCTAATAGATAGATGCCCAATATGTACAAAGATAATTGCTACATAACTTTTAAAAACGAAGTTCAGTAGAGGATTTTTAAATAAATACGTCAGTGAAATTGTTTCCAGTTATTTTGAAACTATCACAAAGTGAGTCTCTAAATATGTAATTAAATATTTTAAACCAAATGAAAGCAACTTATCAGTTGTTTTGAATGTGCTGGGCCCTGTAAGCTGTGACTCTCTGGTTGTATTGATTATTCTTTCCTTCTGTGGAGATATAAACTCTTTCAGGATACCTGTCCACTTTCTCTCATTAAACCTGTTCTTTCCCTTGTTGTTGTCCTTTTTTTCTTCTTAATTGCTTCCTTGTCAAAATCAACTTTTTGAGACCTCTAGAAATTGACAAAGTGGAGGTGTATTTATTCAAAAAACATGCTCCAAAGCATATTTATTAAATATTGTCTCTGTGTAACTATCAAAGTTTCTATTTTTCTACCCATGAATTTTACTTGTAAATCATTCAATATGCTGTATCCTTCAGAGGATTAATATAATTACAATAAAAGTATAAATATTTTGAAACACTTTAAATTATTTGCAATAATATTTTACATTTAAAGACATTATCTGTTTTAAACTGAAGTAAAATGTTACTTGTTTATTTTTATTGTGATAAAATTGTAATACTATAAGGCATCTTTTAACTTTTCTTTTTTAGGAAGAAAAATAGAGATAGTTGCCTATTAACAATGTTCTGTTATGTCTTTTTTATGTGTAGATTTATGATGGGGCTGATACTCATTCTCGCCTAATTGGAATTTACTGTGGTACTGAAACTCAGTCTTTTAGCTCCAGGGGAAATTCTTTGATGGTTCAGTTTTTGTCAGACTCTTCAGTCTCAGGGAAGGGATTCCTTCTGGAGTGGTTTGCAGTAGACAACTCTGTTGGATCTTTACCTACCATCACTCCAGGTGTGTGTTTGGTAATAAATGAAATTCTTTTCAGATCTGGTATGTGGAAGCCACTGTTTCAAAGGGCTCAGTCACAAAAGCACAAGTAAGCATGGGTAAAGCCCCCATACTCCTTCCTCCATATGTTCAGATGTCTTTTCAACTTCATAAATACTTACATGGTGTAAAAATGTTACATTGAGCCTGAAAATGCATGTTTTCCATTAAATTTTCACATAAATTAGATGTTTGATAACCATATAATATTCTACTTATAATTTCCAGAGATGATTTAAGAGATCTCTGAAAATTTGATTTGCAAATACTACACAAGCACACACACACACAGTACTTCAGTATCAACTAATAAAACTATTTTCCCAGGGTTTTATTTTGTTAAAATACCACACACTGAAAATTTTATTAAAACTAAGAAAGCTTAATATTTGAAAATATATTAACATATCAAACATATCATTAACATTACACATGCACATATTTAAGGTAATAAATATTTATTGAGGACATATTATGAAGTAAGAGTCATAAAGTTCTGGAATCATGACATATATACTTCTGAAAATCTATTCCTCTGTAAAAGAGATGAGAACACTGGTAAAAGTTGTTGAAGTTAACTTTTTGAGACCTCTAGAAACTGACTGAGCTAAGGTGTATTTATGCAAGAAAACATCAGACTCTCAGTAACAGTAGTCAGTGACTTTTCCTACATCCATCCCCTTCTTCTCCCTAGCTTTGGAGTAGCTTTACAACAGCCCCACATCTAAGGTACCTATGAAAACCAGCACCTTAGTAGCTTAGCAGCCATGGCTGTGGGGCATAACAGGACTGGAGCTCCAGAACACTTCCTGTCTCCAAGGAGTTGCCATTATTTGATCTGCCTAGCAGTTTTCTGCAACACTGCATCCTCACATCTAGTCTTCATTTCACCTGAGAGCTCACTCTCCTTAAGCATTTCCTGTTCCTAGGGTGCTTCTGAAAATAGTCAGTGGCAGTTGGCTAACATCACAATTGCATGAAGCAGTGATACCAGTTATAACCGACAAGAAACTGACCAATAAGCATGGAAGAAAGAATTGGGGAATGAGATGTCCACCTGGGGATTTAGGAAGCTCTGGCGTATTTCGGAGACTCCTGAAGGCCACACATGTATACAGCTTTGCATATGCCCAGTTTCTTTGCATATGCTCTAATTTCTCATCTTATATGATCTTGAGTCGATATGAAAGTAGGAAGTGAAAGCTAAGGCAGAGTTATCAATAAAGGAAAGGCAGTAGCAGAAAACCTTGGAAGGTGTTCATTTCCAGAGTCACCAGATTTTTTTTTTTTTGGTACCGGGGATTGAACTCAGGTCCTTGCGCTTGCGAGGCAGGCAGCGGAACCACTGGGCTAAATCCCCAGCCCACCAGATGTTATTTTAAATGTCCAGTTTTTGACAAAAAATTACAAGACATTCAAAGAAGCCAGGATGTTTGGCCCATACAAAGGAAAAGAAGCAAAACAAAACAAAACAAAACAAAAAAACCACAAAAAATGTCCCAGAGGAACTCAGGATATTGACCTTAATAAAGATTTAAAATCAGGTATTATAAATGTGTTAAAGAACTAAAGAAAATGATATCTAAAGAATTAAGGAAAAATAAGAAAATTATGTCTCGTCAAATGTACATTATTAAAAAGTGATAGAAAAAATTTTTTAAAGAATCAACTAGAAATTTCTGAGTTGATTGTCTATATAAGTAAATATAAAAAACGTTATAAATGTATTTTTGTTTGTAGCTCTTTTCTTCCACCATCTGATTAACAAAGATCATTGGGTAAAGCAATATAGACATTCCTCATTTAATGACCGAATTCTGTTCCACAGCTAGTAAATGAATCAGTTGCTAAACAAGGAATTGTACGTAGTATGAACATTACAATATTCAGAACAAAGAAACAGTCAAAGGAAACTTCAACTTGATGACTTTGCTTTTACTTGCATAACTCTTACATCCAGTGCTGTAATGTATAAAAGAACATAAAACTACAGTACTATACTGTACTGTACAATCACCAAAAACTATTCTACTATATAAACAAAGTATACTGTACCAAAGAAAGACATTGAGGCTTTATAAACAAGGTGTACAGAACTGTACCAAAAAAAGAAAAACACAGATGGGTCATAAGTCTTGAGTGGTGGGTCATAATTCCAAATAGTCATTAAACAGGTAGGTCATTAAACAAGGAATGTCTGTAATTATAAAACTATATCAATAGGCTTCTGATATTTAAATATATAATTTGATGACAATCAATTGCATAAAGGGTGAGGAAGGCAGGAATAGGGTTATATAGGATAAATATCTGTAATCTGAAAAATCCGAAGTCTGAAATTGTCTGAAATCTAAAATTTTTGAACACTGGCCAGACTGTCAAAAAGCTTCAGATTTCAGGTTTTATATTTTCATTTTTGGGGATGCTTAGCTAGTGAAATCTTTGTAAACATTCCAAAATCCAAATAACTGTAAAATCTGAAATAATTCTTGTCCCAGGAATTTCATATGATACTTAACCTGTATTATATTAGCACAAAATTCTGTAAATTATTTAAATTGTTAGTATTAATCCAAACTACCTTGTTTTAAATTACATTAGTTATAAATGTCAGAATAACCACTAAAAAATAACTTGAGGACATATAGTAAAATAAACAACAAGTAACATCTTATTCTAGAAAAAATATGTTTAATATTTATTAAGACAGACAGTAACACATTTTGGTGAAGATACAGGAAAACTGAAATCCTTCTGCATTGCTGGTAGGAATGTAAAATGACCTAACTACTTTGTAAAACCTTAGTCCTCAAAAATGTAAACAGAGTTATCTCATTATTTAGCAATTCCTCTCTTAGTTATATACCTAAGAAAAAATTAAAAACATGTCCATACAAAACATACATGAATGTTTATACCAGCACCAGACATACAAAATAAAATATGGAAACAACCCAAATATTCATTAACTGATAAATGGAAAAACTAAATGTATCTATGCAATGGAATATAATTCACCCTTGAAAATAAAATGAGGGAAATACTGATATGGACAACAATATGGATGAAACTTTACACTGATAGGCAAAATTATAGAGACAGAACTAAGATTTAAAGTTTCTGTTTAGGAGGATGAGCATGTTCTAAAATTAGTGAAGATGTTTGCACGATTTTTTTAATATAGTAAAAATGATCAAGATATACAGCTTAAAAAGGACATATAGTGTGCGTGTTATACTGAAAGAAGGCTATTACTGAAAAAAATGTATGTACAGATAGATATTCCTCATATAATGACCTACCCGTTTAATGACTGTTCAAACTTACAACCAGCGTGCCTTGTTTGGACTTAACAACCTGTCTTTTTTTTCTTTTTTTGCATAATCCTGTACATCTTGTTTAGAGACCCTCAATCTCTTTTTTTGTGCAGCACACCTTGTTTGTTTATACAATAGTGTAATTTTTGGTGATTGTATAGTCCAGTAGAGTACTGTAGCTGTATGTTCTGTTACACAATACAGCACTGCATGTAAGAGTTATGCAAATGAAAGCAAAGTCATCAATTGCAGTTCCTTTGAGTATTTCTTTGTTCTCAGTATTGTAATGTACATACTACATACAATTCCTCATTTACCAACCAATTCATTTAACAACCTGGTAGCAGGAATGGAACTCTGTAATTAAATGAGGAGCATATGTATTAAATATGTGTCTAAAAATAAAGGCTGCAGTTTTGCTTATATTTTTTAAATTTTTCAGCTTATAAAGGTGACTTCAAAATTACCTAGATATAAATAACACAACAAATAGGTCTACTAAGAGAAATATGTGAAACATGAGTGTAATTCCCCAGACAGGTGGGGAGAATCCTCTACGTGTATTATTTATGCTTAACAAATAATCATCATTCAATAATAAGTAAGTAGTGTGACAGAATTATGGTGAAAAGAACCATAATGTATTTTTCTTCTACAAGAGATGAACTTCAGAAATCATTATTGATTTCTTTGAGAAAGTTATTTCTACTGTTTTTTTTAAACATAGAGCTATCACTTTAAAGTACAACAGTACTAGTTGCTTTCCCATTGCAGTTATTTCAGAGATGTTGCCTTTCATTCTCCAGGTGCTTGTGGAGGGTTCCTGAGGACTGGAGACACGCCGGCCTTTCTCTTTTCCCCAGGCTGGCCTGGGAGATACAGCAATGCGATGGATTGTTCATGGCTTATCCAGGCTCCGGGTTCCACTGTGGAACTCAATATCCTCTCGATGGACATCGAATCTCACCAAATGTGTGACTATGACAGTCTCGTGATAAGAAATGGTGAGAAACACTGGAAAGAAAACTGTTTTCTAACTCTGGGACACAGTTAATATGCAATTACCATCGCACTTGCTCATTGCCTCTGTTCTTTTGTACATAATTTGATAGATTCCAAGATCAGTGAAGCCACTGAATATTGAAAATAGCTGCACTTTCTGGAAAATGTAAGGCAAATAGTAAATTGCCTGTCACAAAATGTCAAGAATACTAGAACATCCCTAAGAGAAAAAAAAAAGCTTATTGAGAGGCCTAAGTAGGAGATAATAGTCTAAAATTTCAAATTGTGCTACTATTTTTTTAAGTTGAGAAGTCTTGTGGATAAAGATTGACATTTGATATCTATGGATTTAAGATCCTAATGAAAAAGGTCTTTATAATTGCAGTGTATCCATTTCTTCTTGTCCCCTGATTCTGTGGGTGGAATAGGTAGTACTAGGAGGTGATATTTCCGCACATTTTCTTGTGTACAGAGGTGTGGCGTTGTTATGCAGTAACCCAGGTCCTGGACAGTGCTAACATGCATCATGCACAAAACTGTGCTTCGCAGGTGACATGGGCTGGAATGAAGGAGAATGACAGGAAGGCTACATCTTCCATGTCTGCAGATTCTCACTAAAAGCCAACATGTACTTGCATTTGGTCCACAGATTATTATTTTTTTTTGCTTAAATTCTTTTATTGGTACGTTTTAGGTGTACAGTACATTTACATTTATCACTGGGTGCTTGTACCTGAACATGATGAATCTTGGTTCTTATTTTTTCCCCATTACCTGTGCGCCCTTCACCCCCTCCACCCTTCCCTATTTACATAGACTTTGTTCCCATTATTTTTTCTCATAATTTTTCCTTTCCCTTCTTCCCTTTCCCCTTGCCCTCCCACTTCCCCTACCCCTGTGGACCTCTTCTTCCTATTTCACATTATCAATTATTCATTTTAATCATTTTAATCCTTATTTACACTTTCAGTTTCTCACACTAGAGAAAGACTGCCTCCTCCCAAGTGAGAAAAATCAGCTGGTGAAGATGCTTTATTTTCCATCTTCCAGAGGCTGAGTACTAAGTAAAGACCCAAACCAACCACACAAACACAATGAAATGAGAGACACTAACTTTCCCTCTTTCTCTGTCAGCAATCAGGTATCTGCACATTGATTGCCCCAGAACTGTTCTTTTCAGATATTAAGACATTCCTGTGGATGTTTAAGTTTTGTAATGAAATGAACATGTCCTTGCACATCTATTCTGAGTGTTCAGAATCGAACAGAAGCCTTAAAAACAATCCTCAGTAGATAGTTGGATCAGTGAAGTAAGAGGTGTGATCGAAAAATTAGGTGAATATCTGAATTTTTTTTTTTTTAACTTATTATAGTAAAAGACACATTGCCATTAAAACCCCTCAAAATATTCCCCCTCATTTTGAACACACTTATTCCATATTTCTTGCCACCTTCTGGAGCAGTTCTGGAAGTCCTCTTTCATGAGTGTTTGCAGTTGTGCTGCTTGCTGTAGCTGCTTTGAGGTCCTGAATTGATTCCGAAGTTGCATGGTATGGTATCAGATTAAGTGAATAAGGTGAACACAGACACATCTTAATGTTTGTACGAGCTTGCCTTTCCACTGGATGTATTTTTATCATACCTTGTAAAGACACTCACAAAGGAGCACTTACAGAACTGCTTCAGAAAGTGGCAAGAACGAAAGGGTAAGTGTGCTCCCAGCCAGGGAAGTTTTTTCAGGGGGGATTGGTGGCAATTGGCCTTACAGTAATTCATTTTTAAATTTAAACTTTCACCATATATTTTGATCACTCTTTGTAAATTATAGGTGTTCTTTAAAAAGCACATTCTGTGGAGTGGATTTTTGTTCCATCCGTAGCTTCTGCTGGAAGCATAGACTCTAGAGAGCATGCCCTGTCTTCTTCACGTGCCCTCACACAAGCTGCTAAATGGCTCCAAGCCTGCTCTCTTGCTACCGGGTTACCCACTAACTAATCAACTTATTAATCAACAAGTAGTTATTTAGAGATAAGCATTGATTCACCAAAGAGTCTAGAGGGAAGTTTAGAAAATAAAGCTAAGTCAATAGATCTAATCCAGTATTGCTAAGGGATAAAATATATACTTGTGAGATAAAGACATTTAAAAAAACTTCAGCTGGGCACGGTGGTGAACTGTAATCCCAGCACTCTGGGAGGCTGAGGCAAGAGGGTGGTAGGTTTGAGCCCAGCCGGGGCAGTTCAGCAACTTGGTCAGTTCCTCTCTCAAAAAGAGCGGGGAAGGACAGGGAATGTCTCTCACTGCAAGGCCTGCGATTCAGTCCCCAGCACCTCAAAACCACCACCACAATGACAAACTTTAAACTTTCATACTGCATGTTATTAGAGAATACATCAAAAAATAATATTGGACAAAATGTATGCCAAAATAACGTAATGAAGATAAGTTCAAAAGGAGTTTAAGAGGTAAACTTGAATAGCTTGAATTGTAAAAAAAAAACAAAACCAACTCAAAAGTTTCCAGAGTTGATAAACCCTCCAAAGAATGCCTCTGGAAGCATCTTAAAAATATTGATATGTACAACTGAGCCATTACATTCATAATCACAGAAATAGAAAATGACTTGTTTCCTAAAGTTAATAATGAATGAATTTTAAGTAGTTGTCTGTGTTTAAAAGGAGACATTTTGTTGACTGTGTAAAAAGGGAAATTTCCTCATTTCTCAAATTCTAGTCTTTCTTTTTTGTAAGTTGAAATTTATTAATTTCCTGCTTCCTGGAAAACAGTACATTTTCCCAGCCAAGGAATCCAAACCCGCCATGATCTGCTTTGCCCCATTCTGGCCTCTGGTCTCTGGTCTCAGTGGGGACGGTAGCTTTGATGGACACGTGTCTAAGAGAAGTGAAGGAAGAAGGTGCATGAGTAAACTGGCTCTCCCGTGTCTCTTTCCGGAGGACGCACTTGCTGCAGCTCTCTTTCCTCATCCCCCACAAAAGTCTGCTCCTTTTATGATACAATAAATAAAATACCAAAAAGAAGTTTTTACAACTTGCAGTGAGCTGAAGAAAGAGCCATATAAGTTACACACATCTTGCTCAGTGACCTCTTAATGTTAGTTAGGAGCTGAGGGTTAAAAACCACCTTTTCTCTCTCCTTTAGATGCTTAACCTTCGACAATCTGCGGTCAGAGTCTCTGACACACGTAAGCACAGGGCCTCGATCACTTCCTGGTCTCATGTACTCTGACTTTGAGTTTTCATGCCAGGAAGAACTGGCAGCCAGTTTTTAGAAAGATCCTGGGAACTGTCCAAGGGGTCTTTATCGACAAGGGTAAAGAAGGGTGCAGGCAGCCCCGCAGCAAGCTGGAGCCAGAAGGAGGCAACCTTGTGCGTCCTTTGTGAGAATCCTCTTATCTCCTAGGAGCTCCAGTGTTCCCAGAAAACTGTGTGTGCCTCTTTGGCTGGGTTGCAAATGATGGTGGGGTAGACTCTTAGGACACCGTATTTTCATGTTGATGTTTCCTTTCTTGGTCACAGGAGACAATGACGAGTCCCCACTGCTGGCAGTTCTCTGCGGAACACAGATCCCTGGGCCCATCCGGTCCACTGGAGAGTACCTGTCCATCCACTTCTCCTCCGACCTCAGCATCACCAGGGCAGGCTTCAACGCGTCCTTCCACAAGAGTAATGTGTTCAGACAAATCTCCCCTCGCCTTCCCTTCCCTCTCCTCTGCCTTCTCCTCTTCTCCTTTCTCTTCTTGCTCCCTGATGCACTGTGCTCATTTTTCCATGCCAGGACTGGTTATAGGCCACTGGGCACAGGTCTCTGCCACTTCCGGATACCTGTCCTGTGTCGAGTACCGAGTCCTGATACAGAGCACTGTGGCTAAGATGTAGAGTTCTCTTGCCATCAGGGCTCAGAGTGGGGTGGGGCATGTCGCCCTCAAAGAGATGTGCTCTTGGTAGGCACAAGAATGATCTTTTCATCCTAGCTGAGGGCTGCAGCTAGAAGAGAATAGGTATCCATAACACATCAAAGGGACAATAAGTCAGTTATTCTTTAATACAGGAAATAACCAGGGAACACATTATGTAAGATATCTTCATGAATGGCAGTAAGAGGTCCGTATGAGGATTGGCAGTAAGGGCTTCTTGCTGTTGAAACATGAAATTTGATGAGTCAGATAATGTGTACAGTATGTGGGGTCTACTGCATGTGGTATTTCAGGACTTTCAAAATGTGACAACATGTGAGGCCTAATAACTTTAAATCTAAACTAGATTGAAATAGTACATGGACTACTGAAAGACTTTCATGTATGAAAACCACAATTTTAAAGTATTCTCAATAACATATTAAAAATAGATCTCAATTTTTACTCTTCTATGTGACTTTTATAAAGTATGGAACAAATGAAGAAAAATCACCTTCCTCTGGCTCAAGGGAAGCAACGCATATAGTGGTTTACAAAAATGAGCCTCGGGGCCAGGATTTAGCTCAGTGGCGCTGCGCTTGCCTTGCAAGTGCAAGGTCCGGAATTCAATCCCCAGTACCGGGGAAAAAAGTGGGCTTTGGAATTAGATCTACAACAAATTTCCATCTCTGCAATTTAACTAGTTGCATGAACTTTCCTGTCTCACTGATGAGCTGCACAGTCCTGGACAACTCACAGATTAATGCCTGCTCTCTTCATCTCTTCCCCCAAATCCCAACCTTGCTCTGTCACCTGCTGTCATATGTATGCATGTACACATCAGCACTTTTCACATACAACATACATATAACAGGTGCATACGTATGTAGTGAATGTAGAACCATGGTGACAAACGCGTTCCTATACATACATGCGCATATATAGGTATATAATATACGTATGTATATGTGTGTATGAAATATACATGTTCAACAGTTGTATGTCTAGAAAGTATTCCACAGTTAATGTGTCAAGACAAACTCTTGGTCCTCCTTTTCCTATCCCCACACACTTGCCCATTCCACATTCTCCACAATCTTAGCAAACGAAAGTACATTCTTCTACTTAGTACATTCTTCTATTTAGCTTCTACTGAAGCTAAATATCTTGATGTCATTCTTGACTCCTTTTCCTCAAATGGTATGTCCTAATCGTCCACAGTCCCAGTGGTTCTATGTAGAGAAGAATGTTGTCTCAGAGCAAGTTGAACGTAGAAGGAACTCTGGGGAAACGTTCCCAGGAACAGCAGATGTTCTCTCGCATGGGAGATAACATCCAGGGAGCATTGCATGCCATGCTCCTTCTCTTTCAGGAACCTTGACACCCAAGGGTGTGAGTATTCTGCTCTGGGAAAGCTCGAGATTAGATATGAAAGCTTTCAAGATGTTATTCCTAAAAAACACCTTCAAGGCCTTGGTTGTAATCTCTCACGTTTCTCACACTCGCATTGTGCACCACCTCAATAAAAGACATGGGCAGCAGAGGCAAGCTGCTGTTTCGCCTTGTGAGCTGCAGCCCTCTGCTCGTCCACTTAACTGCATTCTCGTGGCCTGACTCTTCTTCGCATCTCGCATGACTCCAACAGTTCTACCTCACAATACATCTAGTTTCCAACCACTTTTCTCCATTTCTTCTGTTGCCATCCTTCTCTGTGCCTCTGTAATCTCCTCGTAGTCTCAGACAATCCTGTCCTCTTGGATCTTCTGCTTCTGCTTTTCCCTGCCTCGCCCCGCTGTGTAGTTCGAGTGCTGTGGACAGTGGACACCTTATAATTGAAATCCGATGATACCACTCAGATGCTTAAAGCCTCAGTCCCTTCCCCTTCTTACTCTGAATAAGTCCTCTGCTTCCTGCATGAGCCAGTCATGCTACCTTTGAGATCTCCCATTTGATCTCATCTATTCTGGCTTTCATGATGTGCCTCTTAACATATCAAGTCTTTACACTGCTTTCTGCCCTGAGATATGCTTCTCCCACAAGACCACCGAGCACGATTTCTCACTTCACTCAAGTGTCTGCCAGATGTTGCCACAATACCTTCTCTAACCTCGCCTTTTTCTTTGTACCTTTCACTTTCTATGTAGGTTCTGTAACTATGTAACATTTTATATTTGTTTACTGCATGTTGTCCTCATTTATAAAGTAAGATGTATATTACTTACCTCTATATCTGAGATCTTAGCAACAACACCTTGAGGACCCAATAGCATGTGTTTATTCAATGACTATTCTGGTAATCATTTCCTACAGTTTGATTGCAGTTAGTCTCAAACCTCACTTATATTGCCTGTACTTTGAAGATCTCCAAGGAGAGCATTAAAAACCCAGTTGCCAATGTCATTTAAATAATCTACCTTTCTTTCTTCTTGGGAAGGCTGTGGTGGATATCTACACGCAGACAGAGGGATTATCACATCTCCCAAGTACCCAATGCCCTACCCTCCCAACCTCAACTGTTCTTGGCATGTCCTGGTCCAGCCTGGTTTCGTCATCGCTGTCCACTTTGAAGAGCCCTTCCAGATTCCAAGTGGAGATGCTATCTGCAGCCAGGGGGATTATTTGGTGGTAGGTCTTACTTGCCACTTCAATTAGAAAACAAAGTGATGATTTTTCTCTCTTGGATCATAAATTGGTAAAACTTTTTCACTCCATATCTCACATTCTAAAGGAGTTTATGCAATTTTAATATGCCTTTCCAGCTGAAAAATGGACCAGATATCTATTCTCCACCTTTGGGAACCCAAGGAAGAAATGGTCGTTTCTGTGGCGGTTATCCCTCATCAACTCTGTTCACCTCGGATAATCAGATGTTCGTTCAGTTTATTTCTGATAATAGTAATAATGGAGGGCGAGGATTTAAGATGAGATATGAAGCAAAGAGTTTAGGTAAGTATTTCCACTAGGAAATATATTTGCACTTTTTCTGCAATTGTTTGGCTTTCCTTGATTAAGTGAATTTGCAAAAAAAAAATAAATTTTCCTTTTCTGAACTAAAGGTAATAGCATTAAGAATAGCTACTTATAATTAAGCATTTACTCTGTAATTGATACATTAAATATCTCAACATGGTACTTTTTAAGCAAAGTATCTTATTTCCACTTTACAGGTCAGTAAAATGAAGGTTTAGACTTTTCCAAGTTGACTTCCTAGTTAGTGATTAAAGTGAAATTTTCCATGTGTATAAATTAAACTGATTTTATCGTAATGCCTGACATTTCTTAGACTTTTATATTATAAAATGTCTAATTGTTATGTAAACCTAGTTATAGAAACATTGTAAGGGTTATGATTGCCTTATTTTATAATCATTTGTGTGCTTCCTTTTAAATGAACCCAAATCCTCTGATTCTATTATTATTCATTTAATTATTCTACATTACAGCAGCGATCTTTATTTAACTACCTTTACTTAATTATATTTAATTCTACTGCAATTATTGATTTTTGTGACATTTTCTCTTTAATGAGGTTTAATTGAATAAATAAATACACAGAGCTTCACAAACAGGGAATGGTGTTAGTGGTAAGCAAAAGCAATAATAAATCTTTGTTTGCCTCCCCTGCTGGCTAACACAGATTTCAGGTTGATTTTATGACTTTAATCCCAGATTCTCAAGTACATTTAAAAATACATGTTAGTTTCAGTGAAACCATACATTTTATTATACATTCCCCCAGATATGACAATTGAAAATGTTAGCATCGTCTCTTCATTTTGGAAAAGGAAAAGAAGTATAAAGTTCCCCATCAACTGTCACACACACGAAAACATCTACTAGCTTGAGTAAGGTCCAAGATGACAAGTGATGTCCTTCTGTCACCTGCCAGCACATGCAGCTCCGGTGTGGGGGCTTTAACAGTTGTGCAGTCACCAGCAGCATTGCTCAACCTATTGGGAGCTTTCCTCCCTGCCCCACACCATGCGCGCCCCGCTCTGTGGCTGAATGGAAGGAACAGAGAATAAAAGATCTCAGTAATAATGTTCATATGGCTGTTGCACTTGGCATGGAATGTAACGGGCAAATTGCCTGGTGGAATTCAGGTTGGAGGTCATATATTTTCAGTGGCAGTAGCTTCCTTGAATGGCTTGAATTGAAAACATGCACAAAACAGAAATTTTTTTTTTTTGGTACCGGGGATCGAACTCTGGACCTTGCGCTTGTGAGGCAGGCAGCGGAACCACTGAGTTGAATCCCCAGTCCCAAAACAGAAATTTTGCAAGAGGAATTTGAAGGAAAGACATGGACCAAGGTTTCTAAAGGCTGTCAAAGGGGTGTGTGACTCAGGGTTTCAAAGATGAGGAAATTCTGGGTAGTGACACAATTCAGGGTATGACCACAAGAGGCTGTGACAGAGGAAATAAACATTGCTTGCATTTAGTAGGTCAAGTGTGTGTGTGGCTGAGTCATCGAATGGGTTCATTTCTTTGACATTGTAAATGTGTTAACTCCTGCCTCATTTATTTGCAAAAATTACCAAAGAGTATTTATAGATGAAAGGAAAGTATTTTTATATAATATTTCGGTTTTTAGAAAGGAAGTATAAAGAACTCCTTTATCTTTTTGCAAAAAAAAGGCTAATAAATTCCTTCATGTTATCCATCTCTTGGCCTTCAATCTAAATCATAAAGAAATATAGTGAATGGATATCTACAGAGTTGTACACGTACTTATCTGCTTATGAAGATCACAGCTCTGCTTCATTCCCCTGAGCAGCCAGTGGCAGTTATAACTGCTATTGTACTTACAGGCTCATCTAACTGGGGGGTGTGTATTTGTGCTTCTGTGATGTTCTCATGCATGTTCAGTGTATCCTATTCCACCGGCTTTCAGGAAGAATGACATTTTCAATAAGAATAGATGGCTTGGCAAATTAAAAAGTGACATGCCTGGTAGCTTCCTCAGTGGCAAATTCAGAATTTATTTACTTAAAAAGAAAATGAAGATAATTCTAGATGAAAGTAAAGTGAGACTGGAAATACAGACAAATTAACTTTTAAAAAATGATTGCAGGGCTGGGGATTTAGCTCAGTGGTTTCGCTGCCTGCTGCACAGGCTCACGGACCTGAGTTTGATCCCTGGTACCAAAATAAAATAATAATAAAAAATGTTTGCAGCAGTTGACTGTGTCCTCCCTCACCAGACTAGAGATTGATTTAACCATGTTTCCTGATAGCCTGTGGGGGTTACATCTACATCCACGATGCTGATTCGACTGGATATGTGACCTCCCCCAACTACCCTAACAATTACCCACCGCATGCTGATTGTGTCTGGATCATATCTGCTCCTCCGGGAAAGAGCATAAGGATACAGTTTGAAGATCAATTCGATATTGAAGATACACCCAAGTAGGTCACTTCCACTTTGATTTTCTCCTAACCAGAGTGAGTATTTTTTATCTGTCACGTCTCAGAACCATTTATTTCTTCTTTTCTTAGCAGTTCACACTGCACAGGGAATCTAGGAACAAAGGGCCAAGCTTAATGCACCCATCCTGGAAAGTTCACCAACAGCCGCCCTTTCATCAGCTGAGTGGATTATGTACAGATACTGTCACTGGTGACCCCTGACACATCCTCTCAGAGACACCAAGGGTGGTGTCTCAGATTTAGGTTATCTGTCCTTCCTCCCCAGGAAAATATAGTGCCTCTGCTAGATGAGTATTTATTTGCCCAGCCTCATATGCAGTGTCATAGGTGATAAAATACCTGTTTAACAAATGGCAATATATGTGATGTGGTACCAGGGGTCACCAGTGTCAGAAACAGCACGAAGCAAGGACAATACAATTTCCCAGTCTCGATTTAATACAGATCCTGAAAGGGTTACAGCCCAGAGAATATTTCTTACAACGCTGAAGACAAAAGAAAATTCTAATCTGTAAAAACAAAATGGAACAAAAAATCTGATATGATTTTCCCTTTCATTTAACAGAAGTGTGATACAGAACCAAGATACAAGAACTTTGTATTGATTTCTGGGCATGAGCTATAGCACCGTTCTTCCACTCACTGCACATTAATTGTCTGGTCTGGCTTTCTCAGGAAACATTAGGTGAAGACTTGCCCTGTTTATGGACACAGACAATTGCAGCTGAGACTCTCCATTAGCTCTGGTCCCAGAGCTGCCAAGAAAGCATTCTTAGCTTTCTCCTGTGAAACTTATCAAATGATCATGTGAAACAGTACTGGCTTTGTTGAAGTCCACAGGGATTAATTTGAAAATGGCTTTTATATTTGTAAAACTAATACAGAATATGGAAGGCCAGCGAACTTTCTCCTGTGTAGTACCTGTAAAACGTGTCTTCCTAGCTTCTAATGAAAAGACTGTATTAGCATTAGAAAATATACAGCGTTTTAAAGTGACATGAAGCGTAAACTGGCTGTGCCATAGTGCCTTATGATACAAAAAGGATGACTTTATAGTACCCTTGCAGAAGCTGGTGAAATCTTCATTATCAAAAATAAATCAAAGCAATTGGCTTTATAAACTTAACTGAGTTTTTTCTTCTCACTTTAGCTGCTTTTCCAGTTATCTTGAGTTACGGAATGGAGGCAGTTCAAGTTCACCAGTACTTTCCAAATTTTGTGGGATGTCTTTACCCGGTAGCCAGTTGTCCTCAACAGAGCTTATGTATCTGAGGTTCCAGTCCAACAGTTCAACTCACACAGGATTCAAGGCCAAGTATTCTATGGGTAACAGGAGTTTCAGATATTAAACATGAAAGTTGTAGTACAATGAATATATTAAAATTTTTAAATATGTCTTTTAAAAATAATTTTTAATTATTTTGTTGTGTTATTTTGTGTTTATTTTTAATTGTTATTGTGTCTTAATTTTATTGTATTTAAAATTTTTATTTTACCTGCCTTATACTGAGGATTATTTTGGACTGGGGATTTAGCTCAGTGGTGCCACCGCCTGCCTTGCAAGCACAAAGTCCTGAGTTCAATCCCCAGTACCAAAAAAAAAAATACTTTAATGATAGAAATAAGTAAAAAGTGTAACTGTTTAAAGTCATAGTCATTTATCCATTTTAATTTCTTTTTTCCCTGTCATCTTAAAACAATATAAAAAAGTATAAAAAGCAAATATATTACTTCAGGGTTTTGATTTTCTTATTTTAAAAATGAACAATAACTTCGAGTATTGCATATTCCCTCTAATATTGTTACAGTGGCATTTGATTTAGTATCTTGTGGGTCTGGACTTGATCTAAACAAATATTTAATTGAACAAAATGTCAGAAAGTCTAGCTGTAATAATATTTAACCTACACCATTGGTCATTTTATGTCCTGAGTCAAATGTATGTAATTCAATATAGTTATCACATCCAGCTAATGAGAAATAATTGGATGATAATTTTCCAGACCCTGTTACTGTAGTACAATGTTTATTTGATAAACTACAAATGGCAGGCCTCACTGATGAGCTTGTAGCTCAGTTTGGACAGTCTTTAGAATCAGCCCAGGACACGAAGCAGCCCATATCAACCTATCAGTTAGTTCTTGAAATGAAATACACTTGCAACTAATAGCACTCCTATAGTACCCCAGGAGAATTAATGTGACATTACAGAATATACCGTTCAGTAGTCATCTTCCCTTTCCTGTTATTGACTGGACTGGTATGATCTCGCTTTTCATCAACAGTATATTTCAGATAATAAGGAAAGTTCTTGCCAAGCATGTTCAGCATTATTAAAACTTCATATTCTCATACTTTCAAACATTCTGGTTTAATCAGAACAAAGTCTGCAATAGAACATTATACTTTCTGTTTATTGCAGCCCAGTGTGGAGGAACAGTAACGGGACAAAGTGGCAGCATTGAGAGCATTGGCTACCCCACGCTTCCATATCCAAATAATTTATTTTGTCAGTGGCAGCTCCAGGGCCTCCCAGGACACTACCTCACCATCCATTTTGAAGATTTTAACCTTCAGAATTCCTCAGGCTGTGAAAAAGACTTTGTGGAGATCTGGGAAAACCTTATCCCTGGTCAGTGAAAAGTATCTGCTCTCTATCGGGGTGTTTATGTTCACATGTGCTTACTCAGCGCCTGAAATTTCTTTATCTCCAAGAAAGACCCAAGTGTGTTTACTGTCTGTGGAGAAGCTCCGTCAGTTCTCTCCCAGGACGCTACCGCTTCGCAAGGGATGCCCAAGGCCCGGGTGTCATTCTGTAGCTCTTCCGGGAGGTCACAGAAGGGCGTCTTCCTCCTGTTGAGACCCTTCGCTGCCACATGCAGTTAGTGGGTGGAGACCTTGTTTAATGGGGAGAGGAAAGGATGGTGCACATTCCCTGGTAATAGGAGATTCACACTGGTCACTGCTGACTCCACCCAACTGGTTAAGGTTAAGCCTGAACCAGTTAGGCGGGCCTTCCTGAGTGCTGAGACACTCTTCTCCTAATTGGTTGCGTTTTTAGAAACGCATCTTCATATACTTGAATATGTTAACTTTTATTCATGATTTTTTTCCTTTTCTTGACGGAGGATACCATTTCTTCACGGGCGGGGCGTTGTCTTTTATTATTTTCTTTGTAACTGTGCCGCAACGCAAGTAGTGAATCAATTACATGAATATATTCTTCCATCCTCACAGCACGTCTTCTGGGTAGATACTGTGGAAATGCCATTCCTCAAAGCATAGACACCTCTAGCGATGTTGCCTCTGTCAGGTTTGTCACGGATGACTCACTTACTGCCCCAGGGTTCAGGCTGTGGTTTGAATCCAGCCTGGCAGGTGAGTCCATTGGTTCATTCAAAAAACCCCATTACTGATCGCCTACAACACTATGCTGGGCACTGAGGTTATAACCGTTTGGAAAACCAAATGTAATCCTGTCTTGTTGGCCCTTATGGTTAGTGAAGAGGTGGACATTGATCCCAGTCACACCAGTGAGTGAAAAATTCCCACTGTGATAAGTGCTACAAAAGGAAGAGATGCAATGGAGATGAGAATTGTACTGTGATGTCCAGCTTAAGAAAATAGCCCCTCGGTGCCAGGGTTACTCAGAATTCACATTCCCAAATTCTCTGCCAGACACAGGTGAAATAAAGATCATGTCTAGCGAACCTGAATAATTACTTTAGCCTTCTTACATTCCCTGTATGTAATAGCCTTTCATATATCTTGGGCCACAAGGATAATTAAAGTGCTGCCTAGTGGAGTATTGTCCATGAAAGCAAAGATTAAATGTTAATAGAGATAAGAAGAAAATATCAATGGTCTCTAAAAGCGTTCACAAACATATGGTGATAAATAAGGGCCACCATTTCATCTAGGGGGAGAAGTAAATATTAATTTCCCTATGAAAGGAATTATTTTATGGATTGGAATTTTTCCTGCTCTCCCCCACCCCCTTTCAGAGTGTGGTGGGGATCTACAAGGCCCCACTGGAACATTTACTTCACCCAACTACCCGAACCCAAACCCTCACGGCCGGGTCTGCGAGTGGAGAATCACTGTGCAGGAAGGCAGGCAGGCCACCCTGACTTTCAACAACCTGAGGCTGGAAGCTCATCCATCCTGCAGCAACGAGCATGTGATTGTAAGTGTTCTGTGCAGGCAGTGATATTACACTCCATGTTGAGGGAGCCTATGGACCCATAAATCATCGCCAGAAAACTAGGTCAGAATAGTGCCATCTATGCTACTATGTCTCAGACAAATTCCAAACATTATTGATAGAACAGAGTCACCATAAACTGCCAAAGTAATTACAAAACCTGCTTTAAGAGACTGTACGCTGTCACTGCATACATCAGGATCACAGGTAGGATAAAAGGGATCATTGCATACGGCAAAAGTGAGTACACAGAGAAAAGTGAAGCACAAGGCAGCACACAGCTAAAGGAGACCAGAGTCACAGAACAAGCCACGGTGAAGATGCTTAAGCAGATGAGGGCTCCCATTCTCTCTCCCTCCCTCTCTGCGCACGCGCTCGCCCCCCCCCCCAGGAATTGAACCCAAGGCCTTCTCACTGAACTGCATCTCCAGCCTCCCACACATACACACCTATTTTTAGACAGGATCTTGCTAAGTTGCTAAATTGCCCAGGTGGGACTCAAATTTTGTGATCCTCCTACCTCAGCCTTCCAGAGTGCTAGGATCTCAGGTGTTTGCAACCACACCCAGATCCAGTCTTATTTTAACCCCCCCTCTGCCCCCCACTGGCTAGGTCCAGCATCCTGACCTCTGTTCCTTGAATGTTGTAAGATGCTCTCACACTGGGCCTTCACACTGACTTTTGCATCTGTCTGGAATGCTCCTTCCCTGATGGCTGCCTGGTTCATGTCTTCACTTTCTTCAGGTCTCTGCTCCAAGGATCTTGACCCACAAGGTCTTCTCAAAGTACCCTACAGTAAACCCACCCCACCTGGCCTATCTCTTAACACTTCATTTTCCCAGCACTTCACCCCAACTCCCACACTTTGTATTTATTTGTTCATCTATCTATTGCCTGTTCCTTCCACTAGAATATAAACTCCACAAGGGCAAGCATTTATTTTATTCACAACTAATCTCCAATGCCTGTACATTATGACTTTATAACACTATGCATTTCCTTGTCTTGGTTAATTTCTTTTCAGCGGAGCAAATTCACCTATAACTCCCAAGGGAAATGAGTGTGGGTGATAGGTTTTTGAGAACCCATACACCTGAAACTATCCTCTTTAGCCATCATTATTGAATGTACATACTCAGCTGTTACATATACTCATACATGTGAGTATATTAACTATCATTTTGAAATTTTATATCCCTTCTTTTGGAGTCATTTTCCTTTAAATTCCTATCTCCTATTAACATCTACTGGCTTCTACCTTTTATATTAGACTTTTCTCTGGATTCTGATGATCATTGACTGCTCATTCATGTTAAGCATGAAGTATGAAAACCTTGATTGAGATCACTGCATTCATCGCTGCAGCTGTTAACTTGTGGGCTTCATAGAAAGTACCAGAGGGTGGGGCTTGGCTCTTTAATTAGGGATACCTATGAATGTCATATCTTCAGGTCTTTTCTCTTGGAGAGGTAAAATTATAACAAAGAGTCATTTTCAAAAGTAATTTCTTTCTGAGTCTTTGGTGTGAAGTCCACTTTCCTTTTCTTTAAAATATTTGTATATGTTCTATGTTTGTTTTTTCCTCTGCCCTCTGCTCCAGATAGGGTGTGTGGATTGCCTTTTGCTCCCTTCTATTTACTTGAACACTTACCACAAAGGAAGGAAGGAGGGAAAGAAGGAAGAAAGGAAAGAAGGAAGGAAGGAAGGAAAAGAGGCAGAGAGGAAGGAAACAAACCCTTTTAAAGATCTGCAGATGGAGCGGGGCTGCTTACCTAAAACCTTTCCCAGCTGGACCAAACCTAAAATTCCTCCAAACCCAGATGCCTGTCTCCCTCTGTTCAGACAGAGAAAACAAAAAGCTACACCACATAGTGTCAGATTTTGTTCTTGCTCATAACAAATGCTATGTCCTGAATCTCACGTGTCTACTTCTACTCAGTTATCTTCTGGGAGTTGTAGTTTCTGAGCACAAGAAGGATTAGAGGACCAGAATGGGAATAGCGCTCTGGTTGCTTCTCAAGGCAGCTGTCCATGTGATTGAAGGACGACTGTCCAAGTTTTAGTCATTGTGATTCTACACCAGGGGCAGCACGGGCAGGGATGAAGGCCACAGGTCATGGTTTGCAACGTGTCTCAGTGGCCTCGAGTTGGTTATAATCCCCTTTCATTCTGAGTATGTATTGCCCATTCTTGTTTTCAGTATGACTGAAATGTTTGTCACCTTTCTGGTTCTTTCTACTTCATTTCAGGGTTTGAAGCCTACTTCAAATATCCCTTGTTCTTTGATCATCCACAAATTGCAAATCTCTGTATTCTAGTGGTCTCAATCTGGAAAAGGGCATCCGTATATGCCTGGGAGCGTGCTGTGCTGATGTCCAAGATAGTCTGAATGGGTGATTAGCAGGCAGTGGCCTTGTGTCTGTTCAATAAGTGATATACAATTTTTGTCTGGTCTTGAAATTTTAAAGCAGAAGCCCCCAAAGAGCTAAACTTAACAATCAATTATAGTAAATTAAAAAGGTTACATCTTTTGCAGTACAGTGCTTCTTCCTCTGCAGGGCTTTTAGTGCCATAGTCTGAGTCATTATTTCTAATTCTGAGCCATTCATGTGCTTTCTAAAAACAGGAATACCAATCACTCAATCAATGAATTATTATTTAATTACTTCTTCTGTATCTTTTTTGAACTCTGAAAAGCAGGCATCCTAAAACATTCACTTGGTTTTATATAGCAGCAAAAAAAAAAATTCTTTGCCAATTGTCGTAACTATGTAAACAACTAGAGTTATTATTTAATATTGTGGAGTCGATAAGACTCTGATCCATTTTTTAAAAAGTCACATGAGTAAGAAAATTGAATCTTTGGAATCCATAACTAAGAAAGAACCATTATATTTATATTGAGATTGATGTGTAAATTAATTTTTAAGGTATTTTAAAATATTTGAAACATTACATACTTTAAACCACCAGAGACTAACATTTATGCCTTTACCCCCAAATATCAAAGGTCCTAATGCATTATTAAGGAAACTGCCCCTCAATAACTCTGTGAACTATGGTATAAGCACCACGCACACTGACTTCACATTTTGGTTGTGGTTTCCACTGGCAAAGTGTAGAGTGGTCTTTCACCTGTCTCCACATGGTAGGAGGGCATTTCTACAATATTTTCATTTTAATAAAATGACCCTAAGGCCACTATATGTGTTCAGGGTAATGTATTGGCTTGTGATACTAGGATGGAAGCCTGCATTGCTAATTAGTTTTAGTCCAAGGTTCCCTCACATGGAAGCCAGTCTGGGCTGTGAATATCATCTTCTAGGGAATATTCTGTAAGACAAACTGCATATCTAAAAGTTAAACTATTTTTCCAACAGATATTCAATGGCATTAGAAGTAACTCCCCTCAGCTTGAGAAGCTGTGTAGTAGCGTAAATGTAAGCAATGCGATAAAGTCTTCAGGAAACACAATGAAAGTCGTGTTTTTCACGGATGGATCCCGGCCATATGGAGGCTTCAGTGCTTCCTATACATCCAGTGAAGATGCAGGTAATGTAGGGTGCTGGGAACGCACCCCCTTTTAATCAGCTACACTCCACATGCCCACAGGCACCACTATCAGCAGAAGAGCCTTCTATCTGCTCCTTGGTGATCACTAAAATTATGCCTAGAATCCTCAACATGAAGCAAACAGATATAAGCAAACAGAAATCCAATCTTGACAAAAAAGATTTTTTAATGCAGAAAGAAAACTACTGTTGTAAATTATAACCTTTTAAAAAATATTGTTAAATGAGCATTTAGCACAATTCCACTGCCATTAGGATTTGAGTGAAATCCACAGTCCTTGGTCAGTTCTTTTGTGTTGAAGATACCGTCTACCTTTTAGAAGTAAACTTGGTCCCAAAGACACATTTTACTGTCTTAGTCACCGATCCATATATACATTTCCGGCAGATGAATGGAGGGTTTGCATTTGATGTAGAATCTGAAAAAGGGAGCAAGATGTGACCTCTGCTTATAAATATTCTCTGACTTTTAGATTGGTGTTATTATGTGAAGGTTTTAAAATTTAGAAGGAGTGGAATTGAATTTTTAAAAAAGCTCTTCAAGTTATTTCACTGGTATAAGAGGCATTCATTACCATATAAAATTGCAAATTCATTGGCACCCCAGTTATACTTTGATCCAATTAATTTTTTGAATCAAGTAGAGAATTGCTAATCAGAAGTTATTGGGACTTACCACCAATATATATAGGTGCTCCTCTCTGTTAAATAGTAGTGAACATTAAGCACAATTTAAAGGTACTGATTATCAGCCACATCTCAGCCATCTACACTAAACCAATAGGAAAATAAACACACTTTATTTGTGCCAGCCTTTCTTTCATCAACCCACAGAAATTTCTTCCATGGTCTACATGCCTTTTATCAACAACCCTGACTGTGTCTAGAAAAACAAATCAGTAGAGTAATTGTGCTATTGTTATTTTAATTTCTGTTCTTGGATTATTGGTATCTCCTGTTACAGCATAAATTTTACCATTAATTTCTCTGTGGTCATTCGTTTTCTTAGTGTGTGGTGGGTTTCTTACCAATGCCCCCGAAGGAAACTTTACTTCTCCTGGTTATGATGGAGTCAGTAATTACTCAAGAAACCTAAACTGTGAATGGACTCTCAGCAATCCAAATCGGGAAAATTCATCTATTTATATTAATTTTGTGGCTTTCTCCCTTGAAAGTCATCAAGATTGTCAATCTGATGTCCTTGAGTTTCGAGCAGGTGAGTTCAATCAAAGAACACATTCTCTCATTTATTTACAGTATTCTTCTTATGCATGGTGTGATGGTTAATTTTGATTGTCAACTTGATTGGCTTGAGTGACACCTTGGGGATTATTAGTAAAGCACACTTTTGAATGTTTCTTGGTGTGTCATGGAGGTGTGACCTTGGAGACTAGTTTCTGGCCCCTTCCTCTCTGGCTCTCTTTCTAGTCTCAGTTTCCTAGCCCCATGAAGTGAGCATCTTTTCTCCACTGTGCCCCGCTATCATGATATCCCTGCCTTGGAGCCAGCCAATCGTAGTCTCAAACCTCTGAAACTGTGAGCCAAAAGAAATCTCTCCTCCTTTAAATTGGAATTGTCAGATATTTTTTCCTAGCAACTGAAATCTGACTCATACAAAAAATTGGTGCCAGAGGAGTGGGGTCATTGCTTTGACTATACCTCACCAAGTGGTTTAGAAACCTTTTGGTGCTGACTTGCAGGAGGAGTTTGGAAAAGTTTCAAGAAGCAATCTACAGAAAGCCACAGGTGCTGTAAGCAAAGATTGATGGATGATTCCAGTCAGTGAAGACCAGAATGCTGATACAAATGGGGAGACTAAAGACCAGGTTCATGAGGCGTCAGTTGAGAATGAGGGCTGCACTAGGAATTGGATCAGAGGCCATTTGTGTTACATTTTGGCAAAGAATTTGTATACATTTTGTCTATGGCCTACAACATTGTATGAAGCTGTTTAAAAGGCAGTAGACTGATCTGGCAGAGGAATTTTCAAGGCAGCCCAGTGTCCAGGCTGTGGCATGGGAATCGCTGGCTGCTTTTAGCCAGATTTGTAGTGAGAATAAGGAACAAAGAGCAGAGCAGAAAGATTTTTAAAAACTTGGAGACATGTATAATTTTGGGGCCAAAAGAGGGTGGTTGCTGAAGAGATTAGCACCAGTAACAAAACAAAGTACTGTGAACTAAGAGAAGGAGAAAGCTGTCTTGATAGCATCTCAGGAACCAGAAATACCCCTCCTAGCATGGGCTCAGGGTACAAAAATATAAACCTTTCATTTTTGAACAGGGCCCCTGGGCTTCTACTCAAAGGACCTCACTGGGATTTGGTTCCCTAGGACTTATTTCACCATGCTTAACCATCCAGTCACTGTAGCCTTTGTCCAAGGGGGTCAAAATAAAGCTTTCCTCCTTTAAGTTGCAGGTGTCAGGTATTTTGTTCCAGCAACCAAATCTGGCTAATACACTTGAAGACCACAAACAATCAAAGGAGTTAATGGCCACTGTATAAGTACATAAGATCCAAAAGAACTACTGAAACAAAACCTTAAATCCATTTGTTCCCAGCAGAGGAAAAATGCACTAGAGCATTAGTGGAGTGGATTTGTGTTTGCACTAGACCCTATGTCATGGTTGTTTCCTAATAAATACATATATACATAAATAGAGGAAAATAATACTGTAGACAATCTGTGCTATCAGCGACTTGCTGAATTCTACTTTATCCAAAAATTTAGAGAAAAGAAACTGAAAGCAGAAAAGGTTGGTTAGTTGGTGGAGATGTTCTTGGACAGTTATAGAAATCGGTGGTAGGAGAATGTGATACAATCTACGTTCACAGACCAAGGACTTCAACAAGAGAATCATCCTAACTCTCTGAGGTTGATGAGTCTAGAAAGGTCTTATGAGGGAAATGAGATTTGTAGTTTAAGAATGCTCTCTATGAAAACCTGTTAAACTTCCACCTCTTCTACCTGCTTCAAAACTATGGCTTATAGAATCAAGCAAAACAGCTGTATATAAAGTTTCACTCAGTCGAATGCCATGTTCTCTTTATTCCTTCAGATTTTGAAACAGTTAAGATACTATAGTTCATTGATTTATAAGTCAGTGATGTTCATCTGACACAATAAATAGCAGATAGATGTGAGCTGTCTAGGTGCTCTATAGATGTTAATCAAATTTCTGTGAAAAGCAATCTTCATAAAACACATTCAGCTCAAATCTGACCACTCTTGGCTCAAGTGCTGGATATTCTCTTCATTTTCGTTGATTGAATACAGTGAGGAAACCCTTAAAAGTTTAGGTGATTACCACCTTTATCCTGAGGATATATTTTACCACCATTACATATTTTACTCCCTGAAAAAGGCCTACCCAAAAGGGTTTTTTAAAATTAGCTATATCTCTGCTTAGCTATGCTAAAGTAATTATGAAAACACAAACTGAAATGAATTAACACCTATAGTGGAGACATGTCTATAACAAAACATCCTAGGTTTTTTGTTTGTTTTGGTTTTTGGATTAGTCCACTTTCTTTGGGAGTTAACAAAGACAGAGAGGCTTTGTGACTTTTCCAATGCTTATTATTTTTTCTTATTGAATTCATTAAATGTATTTTTCAAAAGCTATGTAAGTAATGGCGTTTGGTGTATTATTTTGTCAGATGATTCTGAAGGGCCCCTATTAGGGAGATATTGTGGCCCTACAAAGCCAACAGTGCCACTGGTAATACCTTATCCTCAGGTGTGGATACACTTTGTCACGAACGAACGTGAAGAACACACAGGATTCCACGCAGAGTATTTCTTCACAGGTAAGACTATAATCTCATGCTCCGGCAATAAAATCATAGTTAAACTTGTTATAATCTTTTCCAGAAAGATATCACAGATATTTTGTGAGATTTGTTTTGAGGTAGTAGTTTTTTGGGTAATGCCAATGAGATTTTTCCAAATTACATTTTAATAATTTATTGTTGATAGCTAAGAATTTTGTAATTTTTATACATTTACCTTTCTTCTAGAGGTCATGTTACACTCTTACTGGTTTTAATACTCTGTCTTTAATTCTTTTTTGGTTTTTCAATGTAAGTAATAATTTCCCTTGCAAATGAAAGTTTTTTTTCTTTTCTGCCCTTAAGTAAATACTTCATTTTCTTCCCTTGTCTTATTTCACTTGCTAAGGCTGCTATTATAATATTAAATAGAAAAGATGATGACCTTAATGTGAATGTCTATGACATTATTAAACATGTTGGTCCCTCTTAGATTTCAAAAACCCTTTTTCAGATTAAAGAAAGTTAATTCTTAATGACAAAATTTTTAAAAACTAGGAATAGGTATAAGATTTTATCAATATTTTATCAAATATTTTTATTCATTTATTGAGATGATCTTGTTTTTCTTCTTTTTATATTTTAGAAATGTTTTTCTCTTAGCAAACTGTTCTTACACTGCCAGAATAAACTGTACTTGCTCATGACCTATGTTTTACTCTTATTACCGCACTCTTATTATTTGCTAATATTTCATATTAACTTTACATCTGTGACATTTAGAGTTTATACCTGAAAATTCAGCCCAAAATATGTAGCACTACTCCTTGCTGATTCTCTTGGTTATTAGAGATTTTTCCAGTTCCTTTCCACTAATAAGCCATCCTTTTTAAATTCTCAACTTTGTGTAAAAGGCTCAGTTCCCACCCTTCCTTTTCTGGAAGTCCAAAGTCATATCTTATCTTCCTGCTTGGTCACCAGAAACTCAGGCCCCAGCCCCCAGGCACGCGTCTTGGTTCTTTACTTTCCCAGACCACCACACTTTCTGTTTGAGATGACCCCTCCAAATTTCAGCACTTACTGCTGATAGATTTTGGAGAGCCCCCCATTTTTCCCATTGGGTTTAAGTATGAATCAAAATATGTTTTGTTTATAGTTTTATCCAACATTTCTTTGTGTTATAACCAAACGGCTGGTTGAAGGAGTGAGGATTTTATTTACCCACTCAACCACCTTTCCAGTTTAGTTTTGTCAAATTGAAAGAAAAGAGTCAGGCTTCAAGAAGCAGTGTTATGTGCGTTGCACATAAGATCATTCAAGCTTTATAAATGTATCATCTTTTCAACTTATTATAGTCATGTATAACTTGATTCTTGAGTATGTGCTTATTATCAAATGACAGTGTTTGATTATGGCACTGATCATTTCTTCAAGCTTGTCTATATTTTCATTGGCCCAGGTTTTTTTTCAAGAAAGGCAATGTTATTTACTCTGTCACTAGTGCACTTACTGTAAGTTCCACAACACGTCCAATTATATATAATACAGTTAATCTTCCTTCCCCTTTGTACTTGAGGCTGTATTCATTGAGTAATTCTGTTCAGTTAACAGTATCTGAGATTCTTTTGTTTATATTATTACACCTAATTTCACTTTTTATTTTATTCATTCATTGTATTTTATCATAAAGTATGTGACTATAAATACAACTATGCCTTCGTGGGGTTTTTCCTTCTGCCTTATTTAGAGGGTTACACATCTGATTTCAGATTGTGGTGGAATACAGACAGGAGAGGCTGGAGTGATCACAAGCCCCAACTATCCTGGCTTTTACAGAAGCCTAGCCCACTGTGCGTGGTTGGTGGAAGCCCCAGTAGGACGCACCATCACTGTGAGTTCTTACGAGTCAACAAAATACTTCTAAGATTGTCATGGGACTGGAGCTGTTTACGAAGCAAGTGACTTGAGCAGGCTTTGATTCTGCAGCTAGATCATTGTTCCTCCCTAAAATCCTCTCACTAGGTATCTCACGTGGTGTCTACACATCTGTGATTTCTGAAAAATGCCACGTTGTTCATGTTTAGGAGAGTCTGTGCATAGAAGACGAAGCCGTGTCCGGGAGAGAGGTGTATCCGTGTTCTCAGTCTGAGCTGCAGTCTAGAGCAGGGCACTTCTGGAGTCCCATGAATGACTCCACTACCTGGAGAGAAAGCACTTCTCTAGATTTTCGGGAGAGATTTTAATAAGGAAAAAGAGTCGAGAGGAGAAGAGAATAAAGAAGAAATAGGAACACAGAATTATGTGAATTAACACAAAATACAAATATGTGTAAGGATTTTATCTCCCTCAAGGTAGATAAACTCATTTACAGCTCAGAATGCCTCAGTCTTTCTTTTCTCTTCTGCAGCTTACATTCAGTGACTTTGATATTGAAACTCACTCAGCCTGTGCGTGGGACTCGGTCACTGTCAGGAATGGTGGCTCCCCTGAGTCACCCATTATAGGACAGTACTGTGGAAACTCAAACCCCAGGACAATACAGTCTGGTTCCAACCAGCTCACGGTGATTTTTAACTCAGACAAGTCAATGCAAAGTCACGGATTTTATGCCACATGGAGCACTCAAACTTTAGGTAAATAAAACCTTCTCACTCTACACTTGTACTTTTTCAATGACATAATTTCTTATCTAATTTAAAATATAGTAATTCCTTGGAATAAGAGAGGAATTGGTTCCATAACTCCAGCAGACACAAAAATCTTCAGATGCTCAAATTCCTTGTATAAAATGGCATAGTATTTGCATATAACCTATGTGCATTCTCTCATATGTGTTAGATCATACCTAGGTTATTTATAATCTCTAATACCACAAAGAGGCTATGTAAATGGTTATTATACCATGTTGTTTAGTGAATAAAGGCAAGGAAAAATACTCTGTACCTTTTTGATGGATATGAATGTTTTTTCTGTGCTCTGCTATTGGTTGAAGCTGTGGATACAGAACTGCTGATATGGAACACCAACCATACATACATTTTGCACCTGCTCTGTTAGATTTAATCCTAACTATTTACACCTATCATTTTATGTAGCAACTATAGAAAGATAACACAATATCAACATCTATCTCCTGTGTTTTGCCTGGACAGAAACTGAGGATTAAGTGGATTGGCAATTTGACTAAAACATATGGCTGAAATTGGTAATCAGGATTTGAATAAAAGCCAGTTAAGCCTAGAAACTTTGATCGTAGCACTTCATGGTCCAGTCTCTATGGACAAAAAGCCATGGAACGACCAGGGAACCTCAAGTAATAGGGACAAGTGTTGGAATCACAGTCATTTAAAATATTTGGAACTTAAAGGGAGAATGCCTAGAGAGGTAAGGGCAGGGAAATAATAGTCTGGATCATGAGGAGTCGCCGTTTATATATTAGCCCCTGAACAAGGAAGAGCTGTTGAAGAGTTTTGTGATTTAGAACAAGTGCTATACCACATGAGTCCTGAGTCAAGACATAACAGATTTGAGAAGCCTTGTGAAAATTCTCAAAATATAAGAACCTGTGGCAGATACTTTATTTAGGATTTCAGAAAATCCTAAATGCTTCACAGGACAATTCTTGCTTGGAGAGTAAAGGTTATTATGGAATTTATGGGCCGTATTATTATTATGGACTCTAGAATGAGTCCAACCTTTGCTTAAAGGCTACTTAAAGCCTACTGTTGAAGTCATAAATGAGTGTGAGATGAACAAATAGTTTCCAGGGAGATAAATAATAGCAAAAGATGCAGAGAGTGCCCTTTAATTTAACTTCATTTTGTGTCGAGTTCATATTTTTCTTTTTCATTTTAAGAGTGTGAAAATAGGGTCGGGCATTTAGCTCAGTGGTTCTGCTGCCTGCCTTGCAAGCTCAAGGTCCCAAGTTTGATCCCTGGTGCCAAAAAAAAAAAAAAGAGTATGAAAATAATTCTAGATTTTTCTTTCTTTAAATTCTGTAATTTATTTTCATTCATCAGTCAATTTCAATATGAATGACTAAGATCACTTAATTGGAGAAATTTTCCACAATTCAAAATAGTGTCCAGTATGTTAGAGTAAAATTACAAATGAATATAGAGTCGTATTCTCATGTGTTAGTGGTAATAAAATACTGAACTTGCATTGCCTTGCCATACGTACTATACTACCTCAAGGAAAGTAAGCAATATTGCCTTTGCTTGAAGACAGTATAGAGGCCTATCTGCTTTACGGTGAGTAATTCAGCATACATGTGACAAAACAGGAACAGCTGAAGTGTCCTCTTGATTTTGATTCATTGTGCCTTATATTTATAGAGAATTCTTGCTGAGAACCTACCTCAAAGATGAGTCATGTGTAAGGAACAATGAACTTAGAGCTCACATTTAGAAATGTTTCTTCTCTAGCAGTCTCAAGTTTCCAGGATTGGTATTTTCCTTGCAGACTGATGACTTTTTCCATGAAAAATTTTCAGGTTGTGGTGGAATATTTCATTCAGACAATGGTACAATCAGATCGCCGCACTGGCCACAGAATTTCCCTGAAAATAGCAGATGTTCCTGGACAGTCATAACTCAAGAAAGTAAACACTTCGAGATCAGCTTTGACAGCAACTTCCGAATCCCCAGTGGCAATGCACAGTGTCAGAACAGCTTTGTGAAGGTTAGTGCGCTTATTTATTTAACTGGAGCCGAACTAGCTTTGCGAGCATAAACATTTAGGCTACAGATGGCTCGGTCATTTCTCAGTGTTAGAAAAGGACAGTTTTTCCACTCACATTTCTTGGATATAAAAGTGAGAAACCTCAGTGGATAGAAGTTAAAATGTGAGGCACAATACATATGTTGCACTGCAAATTTTTCATTTGCTAATATCTAGAAATGGTAACTCAGTTGAGATGTTTCTCTGACCCTATCAAATTCATTAATTGATCATTAATTATTCTTTCTGTGAAAACTAAAGAGAGAAGGCTTCCTTCCTCCTTCCTTCCTTCCTTCCTTCTTTTTCTAATAGATTCTAAAGCACAAATACCTTTACAATTCGAGGTACAATCACAGGAAAACTTTATTTTTTTGCAAAGTTTTTTTAAAGACAGGAAAAAAATAGGCTCTGCAGACTGAGTTTGAGCCACGTAAAAGTAGGAGAAGAAGCACCCCCTGGAATGGGAGGGTGAGCCGCCATGCAAGAGAACACAGTGGCCTCACAGGCAAACTTTAATGTGTCCTGTAAAAATTACAGAGAATTGGAGAAGCAGCTAATGCAGTCTTCACCTTGGGCCTTAAGATCCTCTAAGCTGAGAAGACCATGAGAGACCCACAGAAAAATGAGTGCAGTGGGGCAGTCAGCAAGGATGTCTTTCTCCAAAGTTGTAGATCCTGCTCACGGGGCACTTTCACTTTCCAGTGACCAGCACTGAAGTAGTTATAAATTCATTTCATCCATGCTACTCTGTATCTTATATGTCTCTGCCTGACTATGCCTTTTAGTGAAAAGAATACTGATTCTAAGGTCACGGGAGTCTGGACTCTATTCTCTCTCATAGTTAACACCTGCATGTTCTTTTATGAGCTAATTAAACTTTTAAGTTTCCTATTATTCAACTGTAAGATGAAGAGAATGACTCCTACTTTAATAGGGCTGTTTTAAGCATTAGAGGTAAGATGATATCATAACATAATAGTGTTCAGCACTTGGAATATGAAATCACCTAGTGAGCGGAAATGGCTTTTTTTGTTAATGTTATTATTATTTCATATCAGCTCTCAAATTATGTTTTATATCTTATTGATCCATACTTCCTGTTTAAATGAAAATCCAATACTTATATAAAATATGCACATAATAAGACATACTTAATATCCACTTTTTCTAATTGCTTTTTCCATGAAATAAGTGAACTCTTTTCTCAGTAATGAGTCAGTGTCAAGTGTACAGACTTCACTAAATCTCTTCATTTCTCCAGTTGTAAAAATTGAAGCTGAAAAATAACTTGGGCTCACTCATCCTCTAATAGAATAGAAGATCCTCTGACCACACAAGCCCATAGTGCATGAGATCATTTGCAAACCTTGCCAAAAATAAGTGCTAGGAAAGTTCTCTTTTCCTCCCACTGGACCCGAGAATCCTCCTTCTGCCAAGAGACACTAAATGGGCAAGAAGAACTCAATGGCAAGCATCCTTGTATGGGAAGCCCCTTTTACCTCTGAGCCCAAGATTCTCTTTCACCCAAAGATACTATAGATGGACAGAATGGCCAAAGGTCCAAGAAGCCTTTTGGTCCCCAGGAGCCAGAGTCGTTCCTTCCCTACCCACAGACATTGGCGTGGCCAGGCATCATTGGTAGGAACTTCTACTATATTCTTCCTCTTCAACTGAGAGACACATGGAGCCCCTGCCAGATGAAGCACCCTCTGTTCCATCAGGTAGCACTCGCAAGAGCTAGTAGGAACCCCAGTAGCACCATATAAACCAAGCAGTCCGAAATTACACCCCAAAGATTCTGCAAATGAAATAGCCATTGGAACCACAGCCCAAAAAAGAATGCAAGATCACATATAAAACATAAACAGGGTGACTGCCTGCTAAAATAAAAGATTTAAATAGGACCCAGAGTTTCCTAACATAATAAACAAAATGTCCAGGATACAATAAAAAGAACCCATCATAACAGAGCAAAGACCATCACAACTGTGATGAGAAAAATACAATCAAATGATATCACCACTGAGATAACTCATGTGTTAGAATTCCGTGACAAAGATGTTGAAGTAGCTGTCATAAAAATGCTCCAACTATCACTGACAGAACAAATAAAAATATAAAATCTCAATTAAGAAACGGTGATTATAAGGGCCAAAGATTTAGCCCAGTGTCACTATGCTTGGCTTGCAAGTACAAGGTCCTGAGTTTGATCCCTGGTTCCAAAAAAAAAAAGCCAAAAAGCAAAAGAACATCAAGATCTCAACCAATAACAAATGCTATGCTGGTGGGGATGGGGGGAGAAAGGAATCCTTCTCCATTGTTGGTGGGAATGCAGACTGGTGCAACCACTGTGGAAATCAGCGTGGAGATACCTCAAAAAACTAGGATTAGAGGTCCCATTTGACCCAGCTATTGCCCTGCTGGGTATCTTCCCAAAAGAATTAAAAGAATCATACCAGAGCAGTATATGCACACCCATGTTTATAGCAGCACAGTTTGTGATAGCTAAAACATGGAAACAGCCCAATTGCCCATCAACTGGAGACTGGATAAAGAAGATGTGGTTGTTTTTTGGTGGTTTTTTTTGATACCAGGGATTGAACTTGGGTCCTTGAGCTTGTGCAGCAGGCTGCGAAACCATGAGCTAAATCCCCTGCCTGTTTTTTTTTTTGTTGTTGTTGTTTTTTAATAAAATGGAATACTACTGAGCCATAAAGAATGAGAAACTAGAGACATTTATAGCTAAATGGATCCACATTGAGGCCATACTCTTAAGTGAAATAAATAGGACGCACATGTGTAAATACCGAATAGTTTCCCTGGTATGAGAAACTGAAAGTGTAAATGAGAATCAAAACGTATAATAGATAATGTGAAACAGGAAGAAAGCGTCTAAAGGAGAAGAGGAAGTAGGAGGGGTAGGGGAAAGGAAAGAAGGGAAAAGAAAAAATATGAGAAAAGGAAAAAATGGAAACAAAGTCTTTATAAATGTGGGGGGGATGGAGGGGTGGAAGGGGGCCAGGGGAATGGGGAAAAGTAAGAACTGAGATATATCATGTAAAGGTACAAATTCCCAATGATGAATGTCATTACATTGCATATCTAAAATGTACCGATAAATTTAATGAAAAAAAAAGAAATAGTGATTATAATGAAAGACTAAATGGGAATTATGGAACTGAAAAATAGACTGTAAACAACTTGTTGGGTTAACTCAGATGAGAGAGGAAAGAATCGATGAACTTGAGGATGGGATAATAGAATTCACTCCCTCTGAACAATCAAGACAAAGGAGACTGGAGAAACATAAAAGCCTTAGATCCCAGAACCATAATAAAAGGTCCAACATCCATATTACTACAGTCCCTCAAGGAGAGAAGAGGATGCAATTGAAAGAGCAGCCAAAGAAACAAGAAAGCACTCAAATAGAGGAAGTCTCAACCAAAAACTTTATATCTGGAAAATTATCCTTTAGGAATAAGGAAGAAACAAAATGCTGTCATTTAAAGGGAAACTAAAAGAAATTACCACTAGGGGACTACCATTACAGATTATCACATGGAAGCTTATCAGACAAAATGAAATGATACAAGAAGGGATCTTGGACTATTCAGAAGGAAAAAGGAACATATAAAGAGCAGAAATGTCTGCATACGATAGAACTGTCTTTGTAGTTTTATGAGTAATATTTAATAACTAGAACAAACATGATAGTACCTCCTGTTGCTCAAGAAAATAAATAAATCAGTGAAGTAAAGGGACCTAAATAGACCTCGACCTTCCACACTTCATTCAAGGTGGTCCAGTGTGGATGCTTGTACATGATTATAATAACACATTATATTCACACCCAGAATGATGACAACTACCAAAATTATACGAAGAGATAAACCCAAAACCACTATACTTCAATCAAAATAGATCCCCAAGAAATTTTAAAAAGCATAACAGGAAAAAGATGCAGTAGCATTAAATAGACAGTAAACAATAAAATGGCAGACAAAGCACAAATACATATCAATAGTTTAATTATAAATAGTTCAGTTACACCGATCAAAATATAATGATTATTGGAGACATGTTTTGTCCAAGTGATAATAAAATCACTTCAAATTGAAACACATAGGTAGAGTTAAAGTTAAAAGATAAAAAAAAGGCATATTATGTAAATATTGATTCAAAAAAGCAAGAATGGCAATAATATATCAGATAAAGTAGAATTCAGAGTATGGAAAATTACTACTGCATCAGAAGAGAGATCTTAGATAATGATGAAAGGGTCAATCCACCAGGATAACAGAATGATTCTAAATATGTATGCATCAAACAGCAGAGCTACAAAATACATGAAGCAATAATTGACAGCTGTGAAGAGAAATAGATAAATCTTCAATTACAGTTGAGAACTTCAACACTGTTGGCAATTGATAGGACAAGAGAAGGATAGTAACCAAGGATGTAGAACTCTATAAAACCATCAACCAATGGTATATAATGGACATATTCAGAATAAACTCTACAAGGACAGCAGAATACACATTTTAAGTATCCTTGGAACATACTGATGTATTATACACTGAGACATCAAAACACCTCAACAAGTTAAAGAATTGAAATACAGAGTGTTCTCTTTGACCATATCAAAAGCAAGCTAAAAAGCAATAACAGAAATCTTGCCAAAGGTTGAGCTGATCTGGAGAGAACTAACCTGGAATGAATCAGTGTAGTCATTAAAACAAGCAGCCAAAGTGAACGTCACAAGCAAGCCTTTAATCACGTACTGCAGAAGTGTAAGCAAGAAACTAAAGAAGTAAAAGTGCTCTCTCGCTGAAACTTATTCTTTATGGAACAACACCTGATAAAGATCAAGTAGATCAATGTAGATATAGGGATTGTCTCATGCTCAGTGAGCCCCAAACAAAAATGATACAAAGTTCTCAGTACTGATTCCAAATGGAGAAGAACGTTTTCAATTTTCTTATCCCCCTGATAAAAAGACATCTTTGCAAATGTTCCTGGCAAGAGTCTAGGAAAGGAGACCTTAGGAAAGGAGACCTCCAAGTGAAGGACCAGGCTGGGCCTGCAGATATGTGCAAAAACGTAGCTGGCCATGGGGCCCAGAGTCCTGACTGCACCTCCTCCAGACACTGCAATGTATTGGTTGTGCTGAGCCCAGTCTGAGAAGGACCCAAGGGAGGCCTGCCGTGTAAAACTGGTGGTTGCCTGTGGGAAGCCCTGAGCATTCACGCGTGGGTTTTGTCAGGGAGATAAACTCCTCAAATCTGTAAACGTGTATAGATATTAAGCAAAGAATTCATGAATCAAAGAGACGAGTCAAAGAAAATGTTAAACTACATAGACTAGAGTAAAAATGAAACTAAGACGTATCAAAATGTGTAGCATGTGGCTAACGCTGTGATAAAAAGTAAATTTATAGCACGAAAGAGAAATAAAAGTCTGAAATCATTCATAAAGTTATTACTTCAAGTAACTAGAGTAAAATAAATCTGAAGCCAGCAGAAGTAAAGAAATAATAAAGATGAAAACAAATTAATGATCCCAAAAATAGGAAGTCCATAGAAAAACATCAAGAAAACAAAAAGATGGTTTGAAAAAAATTGATAGCAAGGTTGATAAAAATAAAAGGAAAGTGCACACAATCGCCAATATCAAATGGGAATGAAACACGGGATATCACCAAAACCTTGCAGCCACTGGAAAGATGCTTAGAGAATACTATGAACAATTTTATGTTCATAAGTTAAACAGCTCTGGACCAGTGGGCCAATTCTTTTAAACTGCTGCCATAACAAATTATCACAAACTCGGTGGCTTTCAACAACAAGAATTTACTTTCCAACAACAAGAATTTACTTTCCAACAGTTCTGGGAACCGGAAGTCCCTAGTCAATGGCAGCAGCTCTTTCCAAAGGTTCTGTGAGACACATTATTTCTTGCCTCTCCAAGCTTCTGCCGACTCCAAGCACTCTGGCTGGTGGCCACGTTGTTCCAGTCTTATCCTCAGTGGTCACCATGTCTCCTTCTTACCTCTGTGTCTCTCTTCTGTGCTTCCTGTAAGGACTCTTGCTGTATTTAAAGCCCATCTAGATAATTCATGCTGACCTCCTCATCTCAGGGTCCTTAATTAGATCATGTGAAAATACCCCTTCTCCAAATAGGGTAAGAGTCATAGAATCTGGGGATTTAGATATGGATATATCTTTCAGGGGCCACTACTTAGCCCACTATAAACACAAGCTACCAAAATTCAACCATGTGAAATAGAAAATCAAAATAGTCCTATGACTATTCAAGCAATTGTATTGTAATTGAAAAGCTCCTGAAAAAGAGATCTCCAGAAATGATTCTTCTAGAAAAATTCTATTAATTAAAAAAATTCATACCAACTTTAGTTTCTTTCAGAAAATAGACACTTCCCAATTTATTTTATGAGACAAGAATTACTCTGATACCAAGACCAGCTAAAAGCAGTTTACAAAAAAAATGGAGGCTATATGTTACGAACTTAGATGCAAAGATTCTTAATTTTTTCTTACAACCTAAATCTAATGACATATGAAAAGATGTATACACTATGAATAAGTGGGGTTTACTCCAAATGGGCTTATTGATCCAACACTGGAAAATATGGTGTGTTGGATCATATCAGCATGCTAAAGAAAAAATCATATAATCATATATTGGTATAGGAAAAACTTTACAGAATCAAGCATGGATTCATAGTAAAAACTCCCAGAAAGTTAGGAATAGATAGGAATTATTCAAATTGATAAAAGCATCTATAAAAAAGCCCTGCAGGTATTCTCATACTCAATGGTGAAAGATTGAACACTTTGCCTGTAAAATTGGTAAAAGGTAGAATGTTCATTTTCACCACTTTTGTTCAACATAATACTAAAAGTTCTAGATATTGTAATGAGGGAAGCAAAATAAATAAAAGACATACTGGTTGGACAAAGATAAAACTGTCAGTAGATGGTGCAGATGATGTTGATTGTCTTCAAAGAAGTATTTATCTAATACTTGAAATGACTGTAGTTTAGAAATGGAGAGCAAATAGGCAGAGCTTAGAGAAAGGAGTGTGGGAGTAAACTGTGCACAGTCATGAAAAGACAACTGTAGGTATCCTCCTGGGGTTGCAGCTGTACAGTATCTTGAATGCAGTTGTGTGTACAACTTGTATGTAAATTAATACATTTACACAAGTACAAGTGAATTGGTGGGTTGCATATATGTCAACAACCTGATTATGAATAGTTTTGAAATATGTCAATAACCTGGTTATGAAAGTTGAGGGGACAGAACTATGTGCAAGGATTTCTCTGTATTATATCTTACAACTGCGTGAGAATCTGTAATTATGTGAATAAACACTTGTTTTCTAAAAAAATAACTTATTTGTGTAGTAAAATATAACTTGCAGCAAGGCTGAATTATATAAAACTCTAATACAAGTCAGAGAGCTTTTGACCAAATGGCAATTTGGTGACATTTTGTAGATTCAATATAGTTTTGATGAGTCCTGGGTCACGCAGCCAGTGAAATGAGTTCTAGACTGACAGGGAGGCACCAGGTACTTGGTAACTGTGTCATCTTTGGCATCATCCTTATTAACCATATATTCTTAGGTCAGAGGTACAAATGTCAGATTCATAATTAATGACTACAGAAAACTTTAAGCACTTGAACATGTTTGAAGTTGTTCATTAAAAAACTTGAGGTTCAAAAAAAAACTTGAGGTTCTTTATTAAAATGTTCTTCTTACTATTTAGTAATCTTTATCTTTTTAGTAATGTAATAATCTTTGTCAGAATAGTGCAAATACTTATTTCTCAGTAAGTCATGTTCATCATTTTATAAAATGTAGATAAGGGCCAGGGATTTAGCTCAGTGGTTCCGGCGCCTGCCGCTCAAGCGCAAGGTCCCGAGTTCGATCCCCCGTACCAAAAAAACAAACAAAAAAATGTAGATAAGAAATTTTGTTCACTGTTTCCCTAGATAATTGATTAAGAGGAAACAATTTTAGAGTTTTAACCTAAACCTTAAGTAAAATTGGAGGTGTTAAGTAAAATGTCCCTTTCCTGACATTTTTATTCATCTTAAGCATTTGGCAGAATATCTGTACTTTCATTCTCAGTACCTCTAGTGCCAGACACCTACTGTATCTAATAAATGGCAAATATGATTTGTCTGCAGTGAGGTGACTAACTAGATACCCAGTGTTTGAAAATCAATTGAAATGACATGGCCTTAAAGAGCTAAGAAATATTAAATCAGTGCCATGAATCAGTGCTATTTCACACTTCTTCCTTTGGCTGATTTCCCAATTGAAATCTCCCTTATTATGGCTTGATGTTTTATTGTTCTACTTGAGGAATATCTTTGAAAGAGATATATTCAAAGTGAATAAATTTGTATAATTTGAGGTGAAGAAAATGTTGAATGGTTGAGTGAGACTGCCCATGTCCAATTACTTTCTTGGACCAGGTAATTCTCAGCTGTGTGTGGTGGGGGACGGGGGATGGGAAGAATCTTGGGTGTTTATTGATAGCCCCAGTCCCCACCCTCTAGATATTACCACCCCAAAGATCAAATGCCTCCAGACATTGGCAGATGTGTCTTGGGAAGGCAATCTCAGCTAGATTGGGTCAACTGGAAGTTCAGAAGAATATGATAGTGATTGAGTTTTTAAAATCCATAGCGAAACAAAAATAAACACGACTCTTTTGGAAGTCAAACGGGGACAGAATATTTGAAAATCAACTTAACTATTTCAGATTTGCTTGTGTTTTATTTACTATTATGTTTTTTCTATATGTACCTGATGACCATTATCTTAAAGCCTAAGCACATTAAAGTATCATTAGGAGAAAACCACGGGTACTAACTCCTGCTTGTGACCCTGCTAGGTATGGGCAGGACCTGAGCAGACCATTGTGGACCTGTTGAGCACATGGTGTGGGGACGTGGCACCCAGCCCCATCATCATACCAAGAAATGCATTCACTTTGGCATTCCAGTCTCAGGAGGCGCCAGCCCAGGGCTTCTCTGCAGCCTTCGTAAGCCGTAAGTAGTACTGAAAACCAAACCCAGAGGTGACTGAAAGAGAGTGGGTGCCACAGGCAGTCCTGGGGTGCAGTGCACAGCATGCCAGGGGTGGCTTGAGCTGGGGATGCACGGCAAGGAGTGTGAGTGAGTGGCCTAGTCTGGAAAGGATACCCATCTTTCAAATCAACAAGACTGGAGCTCCACTGAACAGTAGGTCAATTGAGAAATGATGTAAAAGACTTACTGCTCCCAGCTCACAGCTACACACAAACCTAGAATCCAGAGTAAGCAGGTCCTTGGCAGGTGCTTAGACAACCACGGTGCCCGGCTCAGGGGACATTGATTACCTATGTCAGAATCTCTTGGGTTGAAAAACTTGCAGATTTTGGGGCATCGGCCCAGATCCATCTGAAGCCGGCATTTCCACACATGTGGCTTGTGTGTTTGCACTCTTGTCCAGAGGCCTCTCATGTCAGTAAACTTTGGGAGCCACTTTCTTGGGGATTCTTGCTTCCTAGCTGGCTACATAGAGCCAGTTCCGTGACCACTGCTTGCAAATTAGATAGGTGGGAATGGTAGCAGTTTCCCAGCCCGAGAAGCAACGGCCTGTGCCTGCTCGCTGAATTAAATCACGTGGCCACTAACTGCAAATCGCTGAGTGGGTGAAGATTGCAGAAAAGGAATTAGAATAATGCAGCAAATGGACGGTTCAGTCATAAATAAAAGAATGAAGATAGTGGGAAGGAGGTATGAAAGAGCCCATCCCTTATTTAGGCCTTCAGAGTTTTGTATATGTTGAAGTACACATATCAGTTTAAAAAGATCATTTCACAATTGGTGGCTCAGGGAATGATATGAACTAACTAGGTAATGGCTGTATGAAAAGATGTTTTTCTTTATTTCTGACACCAAGGATTCATGTGAGAATGTGATAAGAATTATAAATTCAGCTAATTTTTAAAAGCAACTACCATTTTTCTTATAAACAACTAATAATAGTTTTCTAATAAGACATTTTCAAACCATTAAATGTGTAAAATACTAGTTAAATGTAAATGATTTGTATCAGTTTTATTTCATTAATTTACATGAACCATATTCCGTCTTCGCTAACTTATCCTTTTTAATACCTTAATGTTGAGGGATTTATGTGTGGTAAAATTTCTACTTCTTAGCACCTAAATATTTTAAAAATATTCTTACTTTACACATATAGTTACTTTTAGTTTTGTGGTTTTTATTTTTCATTTTTCATTCTTATTAATATGTGTTTGCAGTACCATTTGCAGTCACCTTGGGGAATGGGTACATGTGCATAATATATCTTGTTTCTTTCTTTTTTTTTTTAAATCCCTTTCCCTTCCCTCCTCTCCCTCGTCCTCTAATTTCCCTTTCCCTATTTCCATTCTTGTTCATATTATTAATCTCAGCCCGTGTTATAGCATGTAATGTTTATATCGGCCGAGGCTATTAGGTTCCAGCACCTGGCATTTCCATATTCTACTTCTTTCCTCTTCCCCTTCTCCCATCCTTCGCCCTTGGTCTCTTCGACCTCTTCCCATTTGCAAGAGATCCATCCCTTTGTCCCTTTCTGGATATCCTTTATCATCGTCTTTCTTCGTACTTTGCCTCGCGCAAAGGAGAGATACCGTGTGGTATTTAAGCTTCTGGGTCTGATTTATTTCCAAGTGCACCCATTGTCTACAAATGAATCAAATTTGTCCTTCTTTTAGTATTTCATTATACAGACTTTTTTTTTAAAATCAAACCTTCCTCCTCTCAGTTATTGCTTCTTCCAGTTGGAATATCTCAGGAAGTTGTCACTAGAGAATTAATGGAATGACACCTTTTCTTTAGGGATTCGACACTGCGTGTGAGAACAAATGTTCTAATGATGCTTTTTGTGTTCTCACATAGGATGTGGCTATAATTTCACTAGTTCTTCGGGTTCCATTATCTCTCCAAACTTCCCAAAGCGATATGACAACAATATGAACTGCACCTACCTGATAAAGGGGCATCGTAGGTCTGTGGTTATCCTGACTTTTGAGTCTTTCCATTTGGAAGGTAAGTTTGCTCTTTTTCAAGAAGTTATTTAATTTTAATGGACAAAAGTTGTATCTTTAAAGAGTACAATATGACGTTTTGATGTATGTATGCATTGTGGAATGGCTAAATCAAGCTACTTAACATATCCATTAACTCCATTGAATTTTTTGGTGGTGAGAACATTTAAAATTCATTTTCATAGCAATTTTCAAGCCGTGAATACACTGTTGCTAATTATAGTCACCAGTCACCATATTGTACTTTAGGTTTCCTGGATTTATTCTTTCTGCAGAATAAACTGGAGTTTTGTATTCTCTGACAAACATCTCCCCATCTGGCTTTCCCCAGCATTTGGTAACCGCCACTCTACTCTGTGCTTCTATGAGTTCAGCTGTTTTAGATTTCACATGAAGGTGAAATCATGCAGTATTTCTCTTTCTATGCGTGATGCCCCTCAGGTTCATCCCTGCTGTCACAAATGACAAGACTTTCTCTTCTAAGGCTGAATAGTATTCTACTGTGCTGTCTTCATCATTCATCCACCGACGGACACTTACCCTGAGTCTATGTCTTGACTACTAGGAATAATGCTGTGCTTCATGTGGGAATACCATTATCTCTTTAACATACTGACTTCATTTCTTTTGTGTACATGCTTGGGAATGGAGTTGCTTGATTATATAGTAGTTCTAGTTCTAATTTTTGAGGAGCCTCTATACTGTTTTCTATAATGCTATACCAGTTTACATTTCTACCAACAGTGTAAAAGGATTCTCTTTTTTCTACATTCTCACGAACACTTATCTCTTGTCTTTTGATAGTATTCATGGAAGGTAAGTTTACTCTTGAATAAATTACAAATAATTCTTCAGAAAGCAACAAGGGTGAATAGAGACAGTCTAATACTGCCATTTGAAGAAAAGAATAAATATATGTTACAGAGTAGATCTAATGTAAATGTGAATAAAATTCCACCCAATTTTTAAAGAACAGAAATACTGTTCTATAGATCTCATCCAGAAGTGGAAAAATAGAATAAAAACCTTAAGGACATAAGTATCACATAAATTGCTTGAAGAAAATTAGTATGAAATGTTACATGTTAACATCGCCTTTATTATATTTATTTCCACTTACATTCTATACACATAAATGTGAATGCATTTACAAACACGCCAAACTAAACAGTGACAGAAACTGTCTTGTGAGTCAAAATAAGTGCTCAACAAGTACTGAGTGAGTGAATTAATAAGATCAATACCTGTATTCTGCTTTCATTAACTTTGCTGTGAGCTATCCTTTTCTCCTTTTTCTTTGTGACCTTCATCTTCCTTGTTCTGATTGCTTAGTGCTGATGTTCCTAGCCACAGGGTTCTCTCTTTTGCTCATTCCCAAACTTAGCAGTGATGACAAACCTTTTAAGGACCAGTGCCCAACCTGCAACCCAAAACCCACCCATTGACTGCACAGTGCCAACGCTGCAGTTCAACCTGAATACTGAGGTTTTAGTTCAGAAAGAAACAACTCAGACATTAACATCTTTGGTCTTAGAAGAAAAACAAATAGTACACACACCATAGGTTGGCCACCCCTGCCTTAGAGCATTAGAGATGGCAGATGGGACAGTGGCTGTTGGTTTGGGCCAGGCTCTGGCTAGCCATAGACACGACTTGGTGCTTAATGTGTACCAGGACATAGAAAAGAAACCCCTGTAAGAGAGTATTTTCAGTCCCTCACAGTTGTAATAATAAACTTCAGTGTTTGTGAAGCTGCTTCTGCATATTTAGGATGTCTTTCTCTTTGGGTTAGTCTCTCTTGGCAGAGAAAAGTCAACACTTAGCAAACCGCTCTATTGTATTCTGAATAAAGTTTGTAAAAACAAAAAGGTAAAAATGACGCATTCATAAATGGAGAAATTATATAAAGCTTCCCACACTTTTTCCTTTTTCTATGACATAACCTTCTTTTCCTAGAACTCTGCAGCTGTATTTTTTTATCACATGCTAGAAAACGCCAGTTATAAATTGATATCTGTCACTGTGAATGTGGAATATAAAGTACAATGTAGTCTGTTACCCTTTGCTGGCACAAAATCTCAGTAGCATAAAAAGATGTACACGAGGGTGGGTAAGAGGTTTATATAGGATGATCCAGTTTCTATTTGAAGTAACACACGTGGGAATAAAATCTGTAAGGCTGTGAAGCAGTATTTTGCTATCACTGTGTGATTCATAGATGATTGTTATTTTCTTCATACCATTTGTTTCACTTTTATTATGAGTGAAAGTTATTTGAGTAACAGGAAACACATAGCTAATAGTTTACATTCACATGTGCTTTTGTTTTACATTAAATTACCTAAACATGAGAATGTTGTATGCTGATACCATTCAGACTCAAAAGAGAATTCACCAGTAAATGCACTCCAGGGTCACAAAGGCACAACTGATACCAGCAGCATGCGTGCCCTGTGAGGAACCTCACACCTGCTGAAACAGTAGCTCCCTGGGCTTAGCTTTCTGGGTGGGAAAGGGCAGCAAACTTCAGCATTCCTGTCGTGTGGTGTGTGGGAACCGGCATAGACTTTCGGATGAGTCTACACATCAGGCCAGCCACTTCCTAATCACATGACTTGTGCAAATTACTTTATCTTTTTTTCTAATAACACTTTGCTTTTATAAACTCATGCAAGAGTCGTGCATCACATAAGGACATTTGGGGATCGATGGTGGACCACCTATGTGACAGTAGTCTCATACTGTATCATCTTGTGGTGATGTAGCCATCTTAGTTTGTGTAAGTGCATACTGATGCACAATGAAAGCACCTAATGATGTATTTCCCAGAATGTATCCTCATCGTTATGAAGCACATGCCTGGATATGTAAAATAGTAGTTATGAAAGTCAATAATGCCAGGCTGATTACTACTAATCAGTAATGTTTTGCTAATCTGCACCCAGTTGAAGAGTCAGACTTTTTTTGGCAAGATGATAGCCTTATGGAAAGGTCTCGTGACATTTCCAGTGTTACAAGTGCTCAACATTTTCACACTGCTAAGTGGATAATTCCTAGCTATAGATTAATCATGATGATTCCCCACAAAGGGCAATGTTAATCAAATAATTAGATTCTTACTTCTGACCACATCAACGGTGACATTTATTGAATACCAACAAACTGGAGAGTCTTTGACTATGGCAAAAATAACCTTTCCCAGGCCCTGCTAAAGGGAGCCTGAGGGATTCATGTGCACTTCTGTTGTGATACCACTGAGGATTGCTCTCAGAGAAGGTCAGAGTTCTGTTGAAGTAGTATTGGCCTTTCAGCTGCTATGTGCAGTAGGAACTGATTCCAAGAGACTGCTGAGCCCAGCTCGCCAGCGGGGTCACTGCCGACTTAGGTGGACAGGAAGGTTCTAGAACTGTTGTCTTAATGGCCCATTAGCACAAAAAGATAGAACTTGCAAGGAGAAGATGGGCTATCCCAGGCTACAAAATTCTATGGGGAAGCGCTCTTGTCCCTTCATTGTGGCTACTAAATAAACACTGACCACCAGGTAGGGTGGATTTGACCCCTCAGGCACATATACTGATTATGCAGCTGCACACTGGAGCTTTTCCTCCCAGGAGGCACTGAAGCTCCGAGACCTGCTTTCCACTCACTACAAAGTAAGTTGTTCTACAAGTGTGTTATTTTATGTTGGCCTAAGTTTCTCCAACTTTCTCAATATTTTTACATTTCCAAAATAAGCCATCCTACGAACTACAGATTGTTACTATTTGGGCTTATTTTGGAATCAAGTGTTATTAAATACTTAGTTTATTTCTCCAAATAAATATTAAATATCCAGAAGTTGGGTCGGGGATTTAGCTCAGTGGTTTTGCCGCCTGCTGCGCAAGCGCAAGGACCCGAGTTCCATCCCCATTACCAAAAAAAAAAAAAATGGCTCCTAAATAATCCAGAAGTGTATTTTTGTGAACTTTTATTCATGTGGCCAACTTGATCCCCCCAAGCTGCTAGAAAAGTTATTGGGCCCATTTTTACTCTAGATGAGGCATGTAGCAGATGAGGTTAACCCAAGATAACCCGATGCCTTTTATGCCTCAATTTTTCTATCATTACAATTGGACAGTAACATTCATTCATCTTGCTGATAGCAAGGGTTTTGTTTATTTGTTGGGCGGTGCTGGGGGTTAAACCCAGGACCTCATGGATGCTGGGCAAGTGCTGTACCACTGAGCTACATCCCCAGCCCCTGGAGATTTTGCATTAAAAAGGCTTACATCTGGGCTAATCATGAACTCAGGGTCGCCCATATCCAGGGTAATACTTGTGCACATTGGCTGGTCAGGTAGCATTTAGCCCATGCATGGGGACCACCAAAGGGATACATGCTTTTGTCCTTCAGCTTCTAGGGACAGGCTCAGAAGTCCAAGGAGGGATGGGCTAGACTTTCAGAGCCATCAGCTAGAAAGTCCTACCTAGTATTTTCCTGGGTTCTCTTTTTTTAGTTTGAAGTCCTGGTTTACAAGCTATATCTGATATAATGCTAAAAGGAAAGAAAATTTAGTTTTTAGATTTTTCTCTTTGCTCATCACACAGCACAATAATTGAGTTTTGTCAGTTGCCCCTCATTTACGTTGTACAGAAAAGTGGCATTATGCAACTTACCATTTCTTCCCTTTGCTTTCTCAATTGTTACTAAAGAATTCAGAACGTGGGCACATTTCACAATGAATTGTTTTAGAAGAAATTGAGCAACGGTTCTTTTGAAATATTCCCTATTCATACTTTATTCAAATTGGCAGAGCACTAGAGGGAACAGCTTAGTTTCTGTGAGATTCCTGTCTCGCCTGTGCTACCTTGGAACTTGCTTTGTGGGAAGGCTTTGGCCTTCACACTGGATGGTGCTTAGCTCTGCGCTAGTCTGTGCGTCTGTCTGCTGAATCACTCTGCCACTGAAAAGACCCATTCCCGTGCTTTGCAGAGAGAAGCCACTGAGGCGGGGAACAGACGTCTGTCCATGGTTTCCCTTAAAGCACTTGCCGTCCCTAAACCCTTTACTACTGGGCTGAAAAGGCTTGATTTGATCTACAGCCTCACAGTGTCCTCACCAAATGAGTCTCCCTTAGGTTTAGTCCTTTTGGGCACTTCTATCTCTCTCTCCCCAGGACTCTGAAGAAAAATTAGAGTCTGGATCTAAATTCCACGAGTTTCTGCCATTTGCCACATTACTCGACCTTAAGTTTTCTTTCACTTCTTTCCAAATTTATAGACTCATAATAGAATATGAGTCTATTCTATTAGACTCATAATAGAATTCAGAATTAGAGCTTGCACTATAACAAAGTCCACAAAAATGTCATAAAAATTAAATTTCAGTACTTTACATAGAACCCTACCCGTCCCAAACAATAACTGTGTGCTAGGAAGGTGGAAGCAGCCATAAAAACAAATCATGGACAATTATTTTACAGCTCAAATGTTTCAGCAGTAAATGTGTATCAACTCATTTGTTGGGGATAGAAGTAACAGTGATGGGACTGCCTGTCCTGTCCTGTTCGATTTCAGGGCGCCTCTCTTCCTGACAGGCTCCCCTGCCTGATTGTATGCCACCTCTTGGCCACAAACTCAAGTTTGACATCTAGCTTAGTTCTTAAAGAACTTTGTCCAGATCTTGACAAAGTTCGTATCTCTCTCTCCCTAGAAGATAGTCACTCCAATTGTACTTCACTGCAATCCACTTGAGAGTCCTGTGTACATTTAATTATATATGCAATTGGTTCCTCATTTAATTATGGAAAAGCATACAATTATTTTCTGATGGCCACTGTCTATATCACCCATTATCATCTCATGGAAGAATTATGCTGATATTTTTTATCTAATCCACTGATGTGATTTGTGGCGCTTAAAAAAGATATGTGTATATTATTTGATTTCTTGTCATGCAGTATTTATAACATGTTTTCTGACATATTACCTTGTTCTTAGTAGCCCTTGATATATCTTTAGATATGGGTAACTTTGCCAAGTTCTGGCATTGTGTGGGTGTCTGCTTTCTTATGGATAAAACTTGTAAGGACATCCTGTGTGAAAGAAATGACTACTAGAAAAGATAGAAGGATGTTTTAATCTATTAAATTTGGCCGAGTTTCACAATTTTCAGTTTTACTGAGTCAGGCTTTGAGAACAAGCGGATTATCTTAAATGATTTTTTAAATTATATATTCTATTGATGTCTATCAAGAAATTAAAATTCCCTCACATCCCCACTCAACTTTGTCTAATCTCCCCAACTAACTTTCTTATTTTTTTAATTCATGAAGTTTATTGGTACATTTTAGGTAAGCAATATGATGACATTCGTCTTTGGGAATTGTACCTTTACATGATATATCTTGGTTCTTATTTTTTTCCCATTTCCCTGCCCTCCCTTCACCCCCTCTACCTCTCCCTATTTACCAAGATTGTGTTTCCAGTTTTTTCCTTTTCTCATATTTTTTTCCTCCCTTGTCCCCTACCCCTCTCACTTCCCCTTCCCCTTTGGACCTGTTCTTCCTATTTCACATTGTCTATTATACAGTTTGATCCTCATTCTAACTTTCTTCTTGTCTCTTACCTTTTGTAAACAGCTAATGAGTTCGGACTACGTCTCAATATACAATTGCTATTTATTGATAAACTTTCTATAATTCAGCTGGTTCCTTTAACTAATTGGAAGAATAATCAAGCATAAGACACACTTTACCTTAGGTGTCATAGCCTTCCTGTAGTTTTCTAAGCTGAGTATTACTGTGATAATCTACATCCTTAGGCCAATAATTTATAAACTAACTTTAAACTGAAAGGCACCTGCATAGCAGGCTGTTTAACAAATACAAGACCAGGGGTTTAACCTAGTATCAAGAATATTTCCCTGCATTCTCTTTGGTCTTACAACTTTGCACATTATTGCTAAATAAAGATATTTTTTCAATACAAACTCTTTTTTATTTTCAAACTCATCTACTCTGTATTTTTAAAATCCATTTGAGCTTTTGGTGTCTTAAAGAAAAATTCTGGAGTGGTAATTACAGTACACAATTTGGCAGTATTCAAACTATGAATCTGAATTTAATCTCTTTCTTGTCTTATTTTTCTCAGTATCACATGGCTTCTAATTACATGATGAAGTCATTAAAGTTAAGTCTTTCACATTTATGACCAATTAGAAGCTTTTCTATTCTAGGATTTTCAAAATAAGGAAATTCTTTGAGGCTAATTTAATAAATAGAATCTTAAATTGATGCCTCAAAATATCTTCAAGATGGATAGAAACTGAGCTAAGGAGCCAAATACATTCCTAAATTAAAATTTAAACTACATAAATATTTTCTAATTAAAAAATCAGTTTTGTCTAATCTAATACTCAGACCCAAAAAGTGGGGAGGAGCCCCTGGCTCTTTTTAATCTACAGATATATAAAGATAAATGTATTTCTCAAGATCCTCTGAATTTAAAGTAGTAGATTATCTTCAAAGTTGCTTAGATATAAAGTAGAGTTTATTAGAAGGATTCTGAGTTTCCTTGTCTCATCAAAGGACAGCTTAAAAATAAGAAGAGAGTAAAGGACTCCTGGAACAGGGGATCAGAGACAGGACCCCTCTCCATGCTCTCTTTCCCTGCCCTTTCTGGTGCTTTCTGCCTGATAACTTCCTTTGCTTTATTACTCCTTCGTGTGTTAGGAAACACGGCTGACAGTGTTTTCTAATTTAACCTCTTTGGCTGCTACCATTGCCTCCTCTTACTCACAGTTCCAATGTATTCAGTTAGCCTACACTGGGACCAGTGTCCTGCCCTGGTGCAGGCAGTCCTACGTCAACAGAACATAGTATGGTGAGATTCTGTAAACAACAGTAACGATGACTATAATAACAACAAAGTGCTCCCATGTTGGTTAGGAATTTCTATAGCACAATTACAGGAAAAAAAATCAACCTGCCTTAAACAGGAAAGAGCCTTAACTCTGCTTGATTTAGCGTCTTAATGATGTCATCAAATATGTTCCTGCTCTTGTTCTTACTCTGCTACTCCAGTATGAGCCTTGCCATGAGGCTGGCTCCTCTCCCAGCTGTAGGGTAGCTTTCCTCAAAGCAGGGGCTCAAAAGAAAGAAAGATGACATCTGTCCAGCTGTAGGGTAGAATTGACTTGATATACAGATGGACAATAAACATGGAAAGTATCATTAGTCAGGGACATGCAGATCAAAACCACGATAAGCTACCACTTCCCCATCACTAGGGTGGCTATGATTTTAAAAGTAGACAATAACAAGTGTTGACAACAATTTAGAGGAAGCAGAACCTTATACGTTGTATGATTATAAAATGTACAGCGACTCAAAAAAACAAAGTGGCAGGGTCTCAAATTATTAAATATGGAGTTAATGCCTGATCCAGCAGTTCTACTCCTAGCTATATACCCAAGATAAGTGAAAACTTATCAAGGCTTGTCAACTGATGATTTTTTTTTTCAGTACCAGGGGTTAAACCGAGGGCTTTTATACTGAGCTACATCTTGTCCTTTTTATTTTTTAATTTTGAGACAGAGTCTCACTAAATCACTAATTTGCCCAGCCTAGGCTCAAACTTGTGATCCTCCTGGCTCACTCCCGGAGTGCTAACATTACAGGCATATCCCATCACACTTGACTCTGATGAATGAATTTTTTAAAAATGTGATATAACCACATAATGAAATATTATGCTGCCATAAAAAGGAATGAAGTATTGACATATGCTGCCCCATGAATGAACCTCAAAAACATTATGTTAAGTAAAAGAAACTAATCACAAGAATTTACATACTGTGTAGTTTTGTTTCTGTGAAATGTTCAAAATAGGCAAATCCGTGGATACAGAAAGTCCATTTGTGGTTGTATAGAGCTGGCAGAGCAATAAAAATAGCAGAGGGAATAGAGAGTGATTACCAGTGGGTGTGAAGTTGTCTACCGGGTGATGAAAATGTAGAAGGGAGAAGAAGGTCGAATCCCCAAAGTGCTGTGCAGCTGTGAATTGGTAACACCTTTCCAAAAGGCCTCTTGGTAAACCTGGGAAAGAAGCTTGCCAGGAACTCAAACTCTAAAAGTTTATTCTAATGACAGAATAAGAAACTGCTTCCAATATTTGTGTCCAACAATATTTGTTTTGAGAAAATATTTTTAATCAAATGTAGAGAACATAAAATTTATTGAACATGGAGAACTGACTGAACATAGTAATCTTGAATTTGATGTATGTATTAATCAATGTTTTAAGACTAATCACATAGAAATGCATGGTATTATGTTATTTTATGTTAATAAAAATTGGGTTATAAAAGATTCCAAGGCATATGATCCAGTCAGCATATAGTCACCTGTCAAAATGGCCAGATAAGTTTAGTTGTAAAATTCTTTTTAATTTCCCACTTATTCTGTTTTATATATATATTTGTTTTATAATTTAAAAACAGAAAAGTGACATGTAATTTTACAATCGTTAAAGCCTTAAGCTAATGCTATTTGGGTGAACACTGAAAAACTGTGAAGGGATTTCCATGGCAGGAGTCTCCTGTGTGCACACACGCTTTGAGCGGGATGCTGTGGACATTTGTGGCTGAGTGGCTTTTTGCAGGAGGAGGCCTTGGCCTGTGAGATGGCTCTGTCCACTGCAGCATGCTTATCAGCATCTCTGGCTTCAGTGGGACAGCAAAAAATGTCTTCGGATGTTGCCAAACATCCCCTGGGAGACAAGTTGTCCCTGGTTTATCCTTACTACACTAAATGAATTATCTCATAAAAGAAGACAATTTTGAATTTTTTTCAGGGTAGAATATCTATCGTGAAGTTTGCCATTTTCTCATGCCTGTCCTTGTTTTGAGTCTGCTGTAAACATTGTCTCATCAGGAAACAAAGCTGGAAGCTGACCATTCCAAGTTGTCTCTTGGTTCTTACTTTAATTTTCTATCAGTTGCTCGGATCATCCTAACATTTTGTTTTACTGTTCACAGCATTCATTGTGTTGTTTCTGATCATAGCGTCACCTGTTTCATACCCTGCACAGGTCGCTCTGCCCTCACCGGAAGCTGCGACAGTGACGGTGTGCACATCCTCAGGGGTGACAGCGTCTCCTCCACACCTGTCGCTACCGTGTGTGGTGAGGAGATGTTGGATCCCATGACGCTGGCTGCCCCAGTGCTGCTTAACTTCTACTCCAATTCGCATGTCACGGACTTCGGATTCAAGTTTTCCTATCAACTCATCTGTGAGTAGCTATAGTGATACCGTTTGCAATTTTCTTAGTTTTTCTTGAGTAATTTACACAGCGAGTTTTCATTGTGATTCAGTAATCACCGACTTGAAGATGCAGAGATTTTAAGGGAAAAAATGATCAATTAGATATGTAGTACAAAAATATTGAGATAATCTTTTCTTAAAAAGAGACATTTTTATGAATTCTGGCTGGAACTTCTCTTTGAAAATCAAATGGGGATTGAGATTTATTTTGTGATTTAAGTTAAAGTGATAATTCTTGCTGTCTTACTTTTCACTCATTATATAAAGATGTCTTTAGGCTTGAATCATTCTGAAATGTCCAGATGCCTCTTTTATTCCCCAAGTCACTTTGTTAGTAGGTAAAATAATATTTTGTCAATTTAGAAGACATATAAGAGAATATCTGTATGGATCTTCTGGTAAGAAAGGATTCTTTTAAGCGACATGCAAAATGCACAAGCCCTAAAGGCAAAGAAAAAGGTTGATACATTCAACTATGTTATTATAATTTACAGTTTTTCTCTAACAAAAGCAGAGGGAAAAGACAAGCCACAGGCTGGGTAAAGGCCTTTGTAAGTCTAAAAATATCATAAGATGATTTCCCTATCCTGAATCGTCTTCTCCCCTTCTGCTTGGGAAGTCTGCTGACATCGTTTCCCCACAGCTTCTCCACATCAGTCAATCAGACATACAGCTTGTAAAATCTTTCCTTGCTTTGCTTTGTCTTTGTTTAACGAAACCCATTGCTAATGTTACAAAGGTAAATAGCTTCCCGACAAATAAATTACTTTTTCCATCCACAGGGAAGACTAAAAATGTCTTTTCACTTGTGAAAAGGGTCTTCATAATTTGTTCACATTAGCTGCTCTCTGAATCCTGAACGCTATCATTTGTAAAGTAGGCTTCTGTGTGGCTTTGTTGGCCTGCTGGCACCACTGATAGACTGAGCGATTAATATTTCTTCCCTCTTGCCTTGTTGAACAAAAAGGAGAATATATTTGCTTTCTTCTTTTGAACAACTGCCGCTTTGGAGAGTTAAACCCCTGCTTTATATTCTGCTGCTCTTTAATCTCTCCTTTTTCTAAACACGGTATCCAAGTTTCAATATATCTGGTACCTAAGTCTCACTTAAAGAGCATTGTTGATCCTGACTCCAAGTCTTGACAGTGTATGAAGATGGAACTTATTTAGGCACTGATAAACTTTCACAGACCACATAATTGTGTATTGAGTGAAACAGAGTATTCGGTGCCCAACTTAGACATTTAATTCCTGAGAGATGTACCCAGGGTCTGAGTGCATGAATTCTTACAGGCATGGAGAGAGGTGCTTTCCCTGCAATGAGCTCAGCTGAGGCACAAATGATAAATAAAGAAAGAGCCATAAATGGCAACCACAAATTGTTTCTCATGTCCTAAGAGGTGCAGGTGGAGCATGTCCCTTGATGGTATATAAGCCACAGAAATATCAGGATACACTAACGTCATCGTAATTTTGGAATCATAAAGTAAACCTAGGCCTTTCTTTCTGTGAGAGCAAAGCCCTTGCCATCTTTAGTGGCTCAGTCTGATCCTTCTCATATGTAGGCCGAAGCAGAAATACTATAGTGATTTGATGTTGTGAATAGAGGCGCTGTATTACACTTTAATGGCTTTTGTGATATTGACTGGTGGGTCTAATTAAAGACTCTGGGCAGTTAATTGTGGAGTCAGAGTGGGGTGTGGGCCCAGCTTCCTTACGCATATGGAAGATAAATTATACAGATTTGGGCTAGCATAGTTTTTACCAATCTCACAACTAAATATAAAAACAGGAAACTTAAGAACTATGCTTCTGACCCATAGAGGCAACAAAGCTTGAAAGTTCTGAAACTGATTTCGAATACTTTGCCTTATAATATTCTATTCTTAATTGAAGACAGGTGAATCTGTATTTTTAAGGATTTCTAGGCTGAAGTGTTTTTTTTCCTAGATCTCTATGGACAGAACATGCCTAAACTTCCAGTTATTGGCATCATCTCTCTGGCAGTCTGTCAGTTAAATAGTGGGCTGGGCAGTTATACCACACACATGAAATGTTCTTTCTCCTTATTTTCACTCTGGCTGTTAATTTGACAGATACTCCTTTCTAAAATGTGCCTTAAGATAGTCCTCCCTGTTTTTACTCCTTTACTGTCTCTTATGTTTTCCCCAATGGAAAAATCAAAATTATTTGAAAACGCAATGAAGGGGATTTAAGCTACTTTAAAAAAAATAATTATTATCTCCCTTAAGGGAAAATGCGCAACCATATAAAATATCTTAACATTTTTATTCCATACGGCGGCTAGTAACTGTTCTGTGCGACTTTCTTTGCAGCCTGTGGTGGGACATACAACGCATCGGCTGGGATCATCACCAGTCCTTCCTCCTCTGAGAACTACCCAAACAACATCTACTGCCTGTATAAGATCTTCGTCAGAAACGACAGAGTGGTTCTGCTCAAGTATGTGAGACAAATTTGCTTTCTCAGGAAAACAAAATTCTTTCAGCTTTGTTAGCAGAAAAGCTATTCCTTTGCTGATTCCTTCCTTCAGTGATCTAGAAGGCAATTTAGGGAAGGACGGGGAGATTCCTGCATGGTTCGAGAACCTGGGAAATCCTCCTCCCCCCATGCAAGCCAAGGATGCAGAGAGGGAAAGCTGGCTTCCCACCCGTTACACATGGTTGCTATAACTTTCCAGCAGTGAAAGGGGGCTTCATATAACAGGTTATCAGGTTCTAAGCCCATCATGAAGTCGGAGAGGGTAGGAAGGGCTAGAGAAAGCAATCAGCACTTGTTGGGCATTTATTATGCATTGGAAACTTGGATGAACACTTTCCTTCATTGTCTTCTGTCACCCTTAAACAGCCCTGAGAGATGCATGTGTGTCTCACATTTTACCAACGAGAAAACTGAGGCTCAGGGAAGGTCCCATCACTTTCCAAAGCAGCACACACTTAAATGACAAGTCAGACTCTCAGTCTGTGTCAAGTGTCCTCCAGACACCGTGTCCTGAGTATTTCCCCATGCCGTCTCTCAAAGATAAGTTCTCTGCTAAGAAACTGATTTCCAGCTATGCCTCTGAACACCTGAAAACTGGTGCTGTAAGAGATACATTGCATCCTTGGTAAATTCTCCCTCTAATTCTGTGTGATCAAAATGAGACAGATGAAGGGGATGCAGCTCCCTGTGCCCCAGGGGGACAAAGTTCAAGACTGCTTTTACCTGAAATGGCATATCTCTGACCCTTGTGTCTCAGTGACACACAATACCTGGCAGGAAATTCAGAGAGAGATGTAAATTTCTTGTTACAGCAATCACATAAGACCCAGTAGAGTTTTGGTCATTCTTTTCTACCACTAGTTTTATATGTCCATATCTTTCATAAGAAGCATGTTCTCTCATATTCCTGCTGTTAAAATTATCATAATAATAACTTCATTTTATTCAGCATCTACTGTGTGCCAGATACCATCATTTGGTTTTCACACACTGTTGCACTCGATCTTGCTATGAACGTTCATTTTAAAAGAGAACAATGAGGCTGCCAGCACAAGGGGGAAGCTATAATTTTAAAACCAGCATTTCTTCCATGCTATTATTCTAACATTCTTCCCACAAGTAATAAATGGAATAATAGCACCACTTTATCTCACAAAATAACAAGGGAAGAACAAATGCCATATTTTGGAGGGATAAATTAGTTCAGCTTGTCAAAATATGGTCTCAGGTTGACTAGAACATGTCATAAACTGTCAATTTGCTGATGTGTTGGACTGTATCATACTCATCTTTACCTAATTAAGCTCCTTTCACAGTTTTTGGTATATTATATGTAGTTACTCAGAATATGTTGGCTAAACTTTTGAACTAATCACTGAAGTGGTATCTTACATACGATATTTCCTACCAAGTAAAGGTTAGATGTTCTGCTTTCTGTTTTTACCTTATGTGTGTGTAATTACAATAACTAAGGAATTTAATAGGGATTCAAAGGAGAGCATCAATATTGACAAGATACATTTCACAGGTTCCGTAATTTTGATGTGGTTCCCTCTGCCGTCTGCTCCAATGACTTCGTGGCAATTTATGATGGGTCTAACATCAGTGATCCCCTTCTTGGCAAATTCTGTGGGTCCAAGCTTCCGCCAGTTATTAAGAGCAGCAGTAATAGCATGCTTCTGGTGTTCAAGACAGATGCTGTTCAAACGGCAAGAGGCTGGAGGGCAGCCTTCCGGCAAACGTTAGGTAAGAACTTGGGTCATGGAAATGTTTTTCATGCCTGTTACCTTTCTGCTTCGTTTAATTTTCTTTCCCACCTGATCAAAGTTTCATTTCATTTGAGCATAGAAGAATATGTCCCATAAAGTCTTGGTTTTAAAAATTATGTATAATTTATTTTGGTAAAAGAAATCATCCAACATACTTATCTATTCAGTACACAAAGGCAAGCTCAAGGGTGGTAGATGTTTAGGCTCAACCATTCACAAACAGGATCTGAGCCTCGCTTTACTCCAAAGAAGGGGTAGAAATGGAGCCTAAAGTCAGGTAGAGATCAGACCAAGATGAAGGCCCCATGGACTATGCCAAATTTATCCTTAAAATGATGAAGACTCTTGGAGAATTTTAAATAAAGACCCTATGGACAGACTTGACTGTAAAAGTTTAAGGCTAAAGGACCCCATAAGCTAAGACAGAAGAAGCTTATTGCAGATGGAAAATGCCCAAGGCTCAGAGTAACACAAGAGAGAATGGAGGGAGAGGAAAAAATGGAAATCTCGGTTATTTAGAAGGTAGAATACAGTGGAAGTAGATCATTTGAAATTTGGTCATATGCTACATGAGGACATACATAGAGGATGAGGTCCTAGGGGTAACTTATTGGCTGCTGGTGCCTTAGTCTAAGATTCAAGGGAGAAATGTTATAGTTTCTGCTATTTTGAGCTGGAGGGCATGTCCAATATTGAAATGGAGATACCAAGGAGGAAGCCGAAGCTTGCAAACAGCTTGGGCAGAAAGAATAGTGGCAATTAAAGCTAGGTGTGAGTTTAAATTGAAAATAACACCCCAGTTTATTCCTCCTGAATGAGAGAGATAATTATCTGCACAAAATTAGCTCAGAAGTTCAAATCATTTAAAAGAAAAGGTAATCAGTTCTCTGTTTAATTATACTAATAGCATCAATGGCATAATTCGTATTTTACTTCAGAGGATGTTTTGATTCTTCCATTGGAATATTGATGTGATTAATGTTCTAAAATTTAACAGCTCCCCAAGCAAATCTCACACACTGAAGACTCGGAAATACCTGAGCACTTGCCTACAATAATGATTCTGACTCATCCTTCCAATTCTTTCTCTCTACCCTGTGGTGTGAATAATCTTGATCTCTCGGAGATGAAAGCAGAACTTAGCTGAAACTTCTTTATATTTGATATGTTCTCTTTTGTGCATTTCTTGAAGAAGTAATTTGATATGTGTGCTTCAAAGGCTCCCCCTAAACTTCAGACACCTTGATAACTGCGTTAGAAAATCATTTTACCACCTACCCTCCTTAGCTATCTCAACAAGAACTTGAAAGTAAGTCTCATGGATGGAGAGAATGTGTGGCCTAAATAAAATGGTGCAGTGAATACAAAAACCAGAAGGCTGTTTGGAAAGAAAAATTAACTTTTCTTTGGAGATTTTTTGTGCATGAAAGAACTCATACATTCTTGCCATTAGCACAGACTTTAGAATCAAATGATACATTTGCATTCATTCTGCTGCCTACTTTTAAGTTTTCTTTACCCTAATCTGCGCTCATACGACCATTGGAATAGCTTTCTTACAGCTTTCCACACCACTGCTGTCTGCCAGAAGCTCCCCAGGTTACCCAGGATTCTTGAGCCTAATTAAATTACTATGGCTTTCTGAGCTACAAAGCAGACATTTTTAGACTTACTGTGATTTTACTGAACTGAAGAAACAGAGGGAAAAATTGTACACTGTCAGGGCCATTGTCCCTGCATGAGTCATTGAACACTTACAGTAAATTACTGTTTTCCTCTGGGCTCAGTAGAGAAAAGGTTCAAGTGGAGAGTGCAGAAATGGAATTTCATTGCTTGTTAGCCTTGCGCTGCCACTGTGTTCCACGGGAGGACTTTTACTTCTTTATCTTCTGTAAAAATGCAATTGGCCACTCGGAAAGACTTAAAAAATTTGATGTCTCATGATGAGGTTTTAATGAAAACCTATATATTACAATTTTTTATTGAGTTTTAGGAAGTTTTTCAAGACCATCCATGTAAGTTTGCTTATTATTCTAAATAACTTTCAAATTTGTTTTGTTGTGATTGTGGTGAGGAAAAGAGAAGCAATAACCAAAGTAGCTTTAATTCTAGGGATTATAGAAATGTCTTAGTTACAGATCTGGATTTTTAAAGACTTAGAGTTGGCTAGTAGGATACACCATCCACATCTGTCTCATCCCTTGGAACCTTCCCTCCTTTTCCTGTGTGGAGAGGGAAACTGAATTTGTGGACCTGATAGTGAATTTTCATTTCTAAGCCTTAAGTTTGCCTGAAAAATAACATCTTCACTGAGTAATAATTGGTGTGAAGAGAAGGCCTTTGTAGTCTGACATTTTCATTTAGTTTTGTGTTAACTAAATCCCTAAAGTAGAGTTTTGAAACTTTTCTGCTTAGCACTTGGCAATAATTTATATATATATATATATATACTTTAATTTTTCAGAGTCCAGTAGACTCCATTTTGCATAATTATGTGATTATTAGGTAAATTTCTCCTTATGCATTTGTTTTTCTGGTGGTCTTAGAGAGTGGGAGAGAAACATCCCCTACTTGCTAATCACTAAATATGTAGTGAAGTTGGGTCGCTTCCTCTCATGGGATTTCTGCTCTTTGAGCCCAAGTGTGGGACATAAGTTGAGGGTAAAGCTAAGCAAGCAATATTCAAGAGCTAATATATGACCATAAGGTAAATTTTCCTTCTGTGTTTCCCCTGTACTTCAGCACTACATAGATAATCAATCCTGTCAGGTCTACAGTCCTCTGCTCTACCAGCTGAGGTATCGAAGGCTGCACAAGATAATCAATCCTGAATGATTGACAGCCAGCAATTGATCACACTGAGCTTCAAGGCTCTCCAAAACTCTAAAATTGCCTCCGAGTCTGAGCATTTCTCTGGACCAGTTCACGGCTCTTATTAGATTGCCAATGGCTCTGCAGTGCCATAAAGTTTAGCCCTTGGTTCTGTAGATTTGGCTGGGGCAGCCTGCTCTACATGACAGAACCAACGTTTAGAAGGATCCTTGATTCTAGTAACTTCTGTTAGTTTAGTTTCAGCCTTTCCTTACTAGCAGGGTCTGCTTTAGCTGTGACTCTGTTTATGTGTCACAGGTGAAGCACTTCACATTTGCAAATGTGTTTTTAAGCATCACAGCCTCAGTTTCTTGTTACTACATTGGTCTCCTGCCAGAGTGTTGCTTAGTTAGTCTTTCCACGGCATGCATTTCCTGGATAGTGCCGTTGTCATTTCATTTTTCTATAAAATAATGCATCCTGTAGCACTTCAGTAAAATTTCAATGTACAAAACTGCCCTTGGCTCAAATATGTTTTTAAGCATTTAAATCAGTGAGCTGCCCAGGAGAGAGTGAGGAGCGCCCCCTGCAGGAATCCACATCTTGGAAGGACCAGGTCCTGTCCCTGGGGAAGACACCGGTGTCAGGAACATGTGACATCAGTGGTGGAGACTCCACCCAAAGCCCTCGGCCCCTGCCACCCAGCCTACATGCTGAGGATGAGGGTCTCTACTGCCTTCCTCCGCTCAGGGTATCTGTTCCACAGAGAATGAGTCAGATGTCGTTAAGGTCAGACTCAGAACCTTTGCTGTGAAATCAAGGAAAAGCAGCCATGCACAGGCCTAACAAGGACAGAATTAATCATAGTCCAGCAGAGGTAGAAATGTCGCCAACTGGGAAGAGGTGTGGAGCAGGCTTCAGGTGTCTGTGATCCAACTCAGTGGTTATGTCACTGCTTGCTGATATGCCTTTGAGTCCTGTAACATTTCTCAACATTATCCACTAACACAGATTCATTTGCAGTAGTGCCACTTTCTGTCTTTTAAGACAGAAGCTGTTAAGGATGAAGTAGATAATTCCTATAAAGTACATTGGCTGTCAGAGAGGAAGATTATTTATTGGAAAGTAATAATAAAGTCCCAAATGTTTTATAAAGCTCCAAGATATGAGCCCCCAAAAGCAGAGGGTACTCGGGGTGGTGGTGGCCGGGATTGTCAGTCATTCTCCTCAAAAGCACTTCATGCTACAGTGATTTCTTCTTCTTTCTCAATTGGCACTTTGCCCTGACACCTAAGCATTAAGCCCTAAAGTACATTTTATAACTTATATCTGAAATCAAAAGCCAAATTCTAATTAGAACCTGAGGCCTTACAGACACAAAGCACATAATTTTTACTCCATCAATATAGGTATGAGCGGATTAAAGAATGAATGGATGAATGAATGATGCCTACTCCAAAAGTAGATTGTATTACATATTGTATATTTTATGTTACACCCTATCCAACTCATTCTCAAAATTTAATCGCAGTTCATATAGTGGAGCTCTTACATAGGGAAGGAAATTGGGTAACTTTCATTCAGACCAGGAGTACCGGATCAGACTCAGTATTGGGGTCGCAAGTGTTTTTAGCCTCTGGATTTCTGCCTGTCACCTTGACTTTGGAAAATATCTCTCAAACATAATAAAGGAAGAGAGTTGGAGTGGTAGGTATGAGTTGAGGGAGTTAAAAGGGCTCACTTCCAAGAAGATACAGTATAAGAAAAGGGCAGAAAGATAGAAAGCTCAAGAGTGTGTGGCCACAAATAAGAAAAATATGGTCTCAGCAACAAGAAAAATCTATCACGTTATTGTCAGACTTCAGCTTCCAGTTAAATTTAAATTTCACAGTTTTAGTGTTAAACTTTGAGAGGAATTCTGAAATTCTGCGGCTAAACGAGATAAGAATAAGCTTTCAAACATTCAGCAACATTAAAAAATACGTATGTCTGAAGACATCTCTTAGCAGCTGGTTATGAATGCCTAACCCCCATGACTTTTGGAAGTACAACTGCAATAAGATAGTTGGATTATCACTGAATAATTTGATAAATCACTCCTCACATAACTCTCAGGTTAGCAATAATAAGAGAATTAGTCAAAAGCAATGAGGAAATGTTGTTTGTCTGCTGTCTTAATGCTACTTGCTTTCTCTGATGAAGTGTGACAATGAGATGACCTGAAACTGTAAACCCATTTAAAGAAAACTAGACTAAGCTTATTTCCGCCCTTTTGTAGCCTGCTAACATTCACTGTTGATTAGACTTCCCTTGGGGGATGATACCAAAGACAAGGTTATCTGTAGGTTATTCTCTGTGGGTTTTATTGAAAAGGGTGTGCCACTTAGTTTAAAATGTGGGAATGGGATAAAAAAACCCAACAAATGCTTAGTTCACCAAAACCTTACAAAAGGAAGGAGTTAAATTCCAAATCAGCAAGAGGAAAAGAAAGGTTTTTAATAAACATATTCTAATATCAGATTCTATATCCCCTAGAAAGGCCAGATTGCTGCCCTAGGTCTGGAAGGGTCAGGTTGTCCTTGGGAAAATAAACCAGATGGTATTGTGGAGACAAAGCTAAGTGATAAAACTGAGTTAATGGCAAAATATAAGATAACACTTTGAAAAACACTCTAGTCAACAGAAGCTGCCAAGCAATTATTCTGCATGACCTAAGCCACACCTGTCCTTCTCAAAATGCCATCCAGCTTTGTCTTGGAAAGCTGGGTGTTTTGGGGTAAATTTTTTGTAACCATAGGTTCCCTAAAATAATCATCTTTTTTACTCAGACTAGCTTGGCATTGATGTAGTATTCCCAGAAACATAAAAGCAAAATACATTCAGTCAGCAATAAAAACCTTAAAACACTCTTTGGTTATAAAGGAATTGTTTAGAAATAAAACAAGATTAGCATTGTGGGGCTCTGTTCTTCTCTTTGTTCTAACACATGAAAAGTCTGTCAACTTTGTGCAGTTCCTTTGTATTCTGCTCACAGTCAGGCAAAGTCTTGTCACCAAATCCCAGGGCCCAGTAATAATGATTGCCTGTCACCAACACTCAACTCCATGCCAGCTGTACACAAGCATCCAGTCCTTACAACTACCCCATGAGGCAGGAGCTGACCATTTTACATAGGAGGAAATAAGAATTTAAAATATGAAGCAATTTGTTTGTGGTCAAAGGATTTGGAAGAGATAAAAAACCAAGCCAAGGTTTGACTGTCTCCCAGGCTCACTCTTTTCCTTATCAACCTACAGGGTCTTTAGCGCAATCAATACAAAGACCCAGGGATGAGGAGACCACAGGGATGTTTCCTCAAACGTGAGGAGTTACAGCTTTCCTTTCCCTTCAGAGCCCAGCTGCTCCTGTCCCGGCATCTGTAATCACAGTGCACGATTTGCACTGAGTCCTGGTGTATAATTAATAATTATTACTACGGCAGTCGGTATGCTTCATCCTTTCCATACAAAAGGAAAAACATTCTAGGAAGCTGAACCAGGAGGCTTGTGAGTTCAAACCCAGCTTGGGCAACTTAGAGACTTAGGAAGACCCTGTCTCAAAATTTAAAAAGCAAAAAGGGCTGGGAACGTAGCTCAGTGCAAAGGCCCTGGGTTTGATCCCCAATACTACAAAAAAAAAAAAG